>OX411759.1:19063360-20263360 GCA_948252205.1 Orthosia incerta | reverse complement strand
GCAAGCAACGGAAGCTCTCAAAATGGAATATTTCAACCCGTTTTTGCAACATTTTTCATTTATGCTCCGCTCGTAATGGTCATAGCGTGATGTTATATAGCCTATAACCTTCCTCGATAAATGGACTATCTAACACAAAAATATTTTTTCAATTGCAACCAGTAGTGCCTGAGATTAGCGCGTTCAAACAAACAAACAAACTCTTCAGCTTTATAATATTAGTATAAATATAATTTAAAGTATAGATATTCAAACCTATTATTTTGGGCTACTACAGTAATTTTAAATTTCGTACCTATAAGATTTTGGGCCGGTTTTTAATTGAAAATTTGCAGTAAAGAAGATGTCAAACCTTTGTTTGGAAGGTCGAAAATCGGAGGTCTTTATTTAATCCTATTATCAATGAAAACCTTCAGAAAGATTGCTTCTGTGATCGTTATCTAAATTTAAATAAATTAAATTAACATTAATGCTTCATTAACGACCACACAACGAAATAACTTGATTGTAATCTGGAAATATCACAACAATCTCAATCCAATCTTTTTATGGACATCGCATCGTATGCAACTTGCAGCTGTAGTTCTCCATTCTGCCTCCAAATTCTTAATCTATCTTCGAAATTCAAAATTGTCGAGTGAGATGTGGGTTTGGATTCATATCAAATTATGTATAGATTATATTAAATTTTTATTTTATTACCCACGTCCGTGTGTCGCTGCGGGGTGCCAACTGAAAACCAGCGCTGGGTGTCCGATGCCCAGCAAATGCTGAGTTGGTAACCATTTCGGTATGGGCACGTTCGGCGCAATTTGTCTTTGCACTTCTTTTTTGCCTTTTTCCCATGCTTCAATGTTTCTTGCTATAGTGTTGTGCCCGAGTCGAATAAATATATTTATATTCTATTCTATAAATTTCTTCGCTTGGCAGTTTACTTTAGCCGATGATTTAAAGTTCCTAAACCAATTCAAGGGCAAAACTGCCACAATATATGACTGAAATCGTTTTAACATCCACGATCGATCTATTGACTGTGATAGAACGCTTACAGATTAACTCCTATTATATAACTTTATAATGCTACTGCCAACTGCCTCAGTTTTAATGACGCTCGCTGGTAAAATGTCAGTCACGGAGGCATTTCAATTTTGTCGATTGGCTCAGTATGTTAGGTATTAGCTCAGTCCTTTAAGGTGCTGTATGCAGGTGAACCACAAGAAGGTTGGCCTACAATAATATTTATTTAAATCCAGAAACAGTGCTACAGCAATTGCTCTCTGTAATTTCTGCCATGTCTGGAAAGAAAGACGTGTGTTTATATTATATATACCAGCTGTCCCACGCGGCTTCGCTCCCGTCATCTGGCCGCCTACCTACCCATCTACCCTACCTACCCTACACAATGATTGTTGCGTAACTTAAACCGTTTACGCAGCGCACGCAACGGAAGTTCTCAAAAAGGAATGATTTTGCCCGTTTTTGCAACATTTTTCATTTATGCTTCGCTCCTATTGGTCGTAGCGTGATGTTATATAGCCTATAACCTTCCTCGATAAATGGACTATCCAACACAAAAATATTTTTTCAATTCCAACCAGTAGTTCCTGAGATTAGCGCGTTCAAACAAACAAACAAACTCTTCAGCTTTCTAATATTAGTATATATATATATATATAAATATACTACACTTATCATCAGTAATTAATTACCTGTTAGGCTAGAACTAATCAAGCGAGGGACTAGAACTCAAAAAATGAATGCAGAAATCAACAATACGTTTCTTTTTACTCCATAACATAACTTACGGTCATTACTACTTTATATTTGTGTTAATGATAATTTTATACTGATGTTAGCCTGTAACTACTTCTGACTTTGTGTGTACATGCCTAGTCTCCACGATAACGGGCCATGTCTCATGTAACCTAGGGTTACCAGATAAAAAAATAAAATTTCGGCGAAACGGCGAATTTAGTTAAATGATTTTTATATATTTTATTCAACTTAATGCACAAATGTACAATGGCGGACTTAATCCCTTGGCAATTCTCAATCAGTCAACCAATTCCGGATTTCTTGTAATTTCGGTATCTTTATATCGATTAAACGAGAAACGACCATTCGAATTTTCATTAGAAGTATAGGGCGCTGGAAAATTTGATGCGTTTTGAGCGTTTCGATGAAGTTTATTTGATTTTTTATTTCTCTTTTGAAATTCCGGATGGCTTAGAATTCACCCCGACTAAAACCTATATTACCGTTCATGACCGAAAAATCCCGGAGGTATGGCAACCCTGAATGTAAGCCCAGACATGTGTAAGTGTAATGATGCCTGACTAGTGTCCACTTGACCAGTCTGATCGTATCGTTGTCCGTCTATATAAGTAATTGCGATTGCTATTGCATGTTTTAGATCTAATGAGTGTTTGTGCTATGGGTTTTAAATTTTCTTTTAAGTACGGGTGATTTGTGGTAGACTTAAAACACACTGTATATTTGTGTCATAGCTTGGATTATATTAGTTCTTAGAACTGAGTTTGTGAACGGTATTTAAGTTATTACAACCTTTTATTTAACTTGCAGTGTATGTATGTAAGTGTGCTCGGGTGAAATCATGCAACTGAATTTTAAAGCAGTTAACCTCCACCGATTAAGATCAAATTTTGCATACACGTTTAGTTTTGATCACAATGCATGGTTAGCTAAGTGACGTCATTCCAAATCCAATATGCCGGACGGCCCAAGATGGCGGTCTAGTTATTTTATGTGCACTGCCATGGTATGGGTATCAAATGAAAGGGTTTACTGAGAAGAAAACGAAAAAGGATTGTTTAAAAAAAAACAAAAAGTAAATTACTTTGAAACAGCTCATCTTCATAGTTGACTGTTTTTCTACGAGTTTCTCAATTGTCATGAATCTTCTTTGAGAAGGGATTCAGAATAGTTTTCTCTTATTTGATTTCGTGTAACGTGGGTACAGACGATACACTTCCAACTATTTACCAATTCATCATTTCAGACTAAAGACGTTCACTGCTAGACATAGGCCCCCAAGCGTCGCCACACTGATCACATTTTACTACATACGTAGCACAAATTTCTCAATAAACTTAGCAGCGTTTCCCACATGCCCTAAGACAACCATGGCTTACTCCACACATAGTTAACACGGCCATTAAGGCACACCTACTAAAAACCGACTTGATAATCATTATAATAGTGCGTTGTGCTTGGAAAGTGATAAACAACGATAACAATCATCGGAGGCGGCGGTTTTGAACTCTATTTTGCATCTCTGAGGCGGCATCGGCACGTCAAAGGAGTAATCATGCTATCCGTGCTTCGGCCGATACGGAGGAGGTACCTCCCGTGGGTGTTAAGATGCTGCTTCACTGCTTGTTGACTCTCATAACTGATTTGGTAGTACTATATCAGTTTTTGGTGGGCGAGATTTCGAAATTTTCTACTTATGCGTAGTATTGGAAGATTTGGAAGCTGATCAAGTGTCATATAGGAAGCCGGTTAAGATAATAGACTGTAGAATGTTTTTTTTTTATTTTATTCGGCAAACTTACAGCTAATTTTGACACTGGTTCGTTTAAAGTTTTGTAGTACAATCAGCCGGGCGAGCACGGCTTCTGTAATAGGCTTGAGTCACACATTTGATTACGGTTTTTCTCCCAAACTGTGATAACACACAGTAGCCTGTCACAGTAAGCCGTGCTCGTCCCGCAGATTGTGCTTGGTGGGTGAGATTGAGAAATTCAGATTTTTCGTAGGTCAAAATATTCGGAAGCAGATCAAATATTTTGCGCAGTCTTTGGAGTTGTGTTTGAGTTCGTTTGGTATTACAATCAGTTAGTGTTTTTAGTGGGTGGTGGGATTTCGAAATTTTTAGATTTTCCTTCGTTTTGGAAGACTTGGAAGCTGGTCCAATGTGATCTAAGCTGTCTTTTGATGTTGGATATTTTTCTCTCGTACGTGGAAAATTCGGCTCCAATATCAAAGCAGTCTTAGATGTTATTTTTTTTTTGTTATTGGACTGTTTTCTTTTATAGTTGGTAATGAGCGGAAGTAAATCAACCAGAAAAGTTCAAAGACTTAGTGAATAAGGTATTTTAATTCAAATACTATCATATGTATTAAACAGAAAAACATTTAACGTTGCGCATAGGCAATATCTTCGTAGCCAATGAGGAGTTAGGGCCGAATTATGACGTTCCTGCTGAAGTAGTTAATCAAAAAGATCACAGAAAAATCAGAAAGTCTTCTAATAAGAAATATTATATCTGATCAATCACACAACAATATTTCTGGATTAAACTTCAAAGGTTTTTTGACAATGGGGTGGCAACATACAAATGGCCTAGCTACAAACCCGCACGTATTTTCCGTTTGAAATTTGTTATTTTTAATTTGCAGTCATTTTATTGATGAATGATAAATAAAAAGTATTATAACTTTATAATTAATAAAACTAAAAAACCGGCCAAGTGCGAGTCGGACTCGCGCACAAAGGGTTCCGTACCTTTGTGCGCGAGTCCGATTCGCACTTGGCCATTATCGCAAAAAACGGCACAAAAATCATGTTTGTTGTATGGGAGCCCCACTTAAATATATATTTTTATTCTGTTTTTAGTATTTGTTGTTATAGCGGCAGCAGAAATACATCATCTGTGAAAATTTCATCTGTCTAGCTAGGTAGTTTAGCTAGGTTCATGAGATACAGCCTGGTGACAGACAGACGGACCGCGGAGTCTTAGTAATAGAGTCCCGTTTTTACCCTTTGGGTACGGAACCCTAAAAAGTACTCTTCTAAAGTTAAAATCAGAAACCAAATAAATAAATAAAAATAAAATTTGTAATTTTGATGGTGTGCAATAAGAGCCTCTCTATCTCTCTCTCTCCATCTGTTACATTGACTAAATTTTTTACACGGGCAGCTTTTTTGAAATTCTCAGTGTGGAGCAAAGTATTAAAAAAATACATAATACGACATTTTATATTATGTCAAAGAAAACCATAAAAATAACAAAAATATAATTTACAAGAGTCTAATCAAATTATCGAGCGCCATATTAACGATATGACTGTACATTTTTAACGCTACCACGTTCAGTGGTATCTCAAACGAGGTGTGTTGTAATAAGTTTGGACACGATCGACGGCTCGTCAGGTTAGCGCCGACACAAGCACCAACGATGTTTACCCAGCGATAGTCAGCGTTGTTTTGTTCCCCGACTAATTGGTCGCTGGAAAACGGAACATGTAATGAGATCGGAAAACCTGTTGGAGAAAAAGTTCGTGGCTTTTTGTTTTGGAGATTGGTGTTTTATTTTACAATAATGGTTTGGTGTTGTTGGTTGAAATTGACGTACTTCAATGAGGTTTTTTTGAAATGTAATGTTATTGAAAATTTGCTGAGATTGATCATTCGGCTTGAAATCTACTGTACTTATAGGGTGTGCAAATAATGAAATGTATTTTATTTGTGACTCACACAGGAGATACAGATCTGAGAATAAACTTTAAATTTTCTAACTAGCTTGAGCGAGAGAATGGGTACTGTACCTTTCTTACCCAATCATTTTAAATGTGTCATTTACTAATCGGTTTAAATTAAACGCTCTAATCTGAGCCGTCACATCACTACATTTAAAAAAATCTCTTACAACATAGTGATGTACTTATTTATTTAAATTCCTTTCTTTCAAAGACCTTTGCCCTTTCAAGTGCTGTTAAACTTTAATGTACGCTTTTCAAATTTTGACTGACGGCTCGTTTGCGCCTGAGTTTTTTCCAAGATGGCTGCCCTGAGTAATTTACTTTGATAAATAAACTGATAAAAGGATTCTGTTTGTAACGGCTTTTAAAAGTTGTTTTAAGTTTTTACTCACTGTAAATCTAAATCCATGATTTTTTCTGTTTTATGTGTAAATAATCTCCAAAAACAAAGCATTTAGCTAACCATTATAGTATACTTACCTAATTATTTTGTTTACAATTTTGAAAAAATACTAAGTATATATTTTTATGATACCATACAATTTGGGAAGTTATTTTTACAAACAGATCGATTTATATGGTAAATTATAA
The DNA here is from genome assembly GCA_948252205.1 of Orthosia incerta. Classification (NCBI taxonomy): domain Eukaryota; kingdom Metazoa; phylum Arthropoda; class Insecta; order Lepidoptera; family Noctuidae; genus Orthosia; species Orthosia incerta. The sequence continues at coordinate 20,257,264 of OX411759.1, read as the reverse complement.
AAATAAGCGCTGTCTAAATTGTACGCCCCACTTTTTGAATGCGTTGATGTCTTTTGTAAGAGAGGACCTCACGCGTAACCAGAAAAACGACACACATAAGTAAAATAATTAATTTTCTACTTTAACTGTTAAAATCAAGTTCCTAGTAATATTTAACATTCTAACGACCAAATTCTAATGAGGTTGCCTACCTAAGTCGTATTTATCTAATAAGAATCTACTAAAAAACATGATTAGTGTTTTACGTATAATAATATGTCCCACGAATACGGCTAGCTAATAATTATAAAAAGATAGCATCTCATAAAAATGCGCTTGTAACATATTTTATAGCTACGATTAGCTCTGCGCAACGAAAAACCAATTTAAATAAATTTCAAAAAGGCATTTATGAGAAAACCCCATAGCGAGCCTCCACTACAACCTAATTTAAACCCTCCTCTTTGACTGAAAGGTTTATATCGGAAAAACGACAAAAAACCTGCGCCTGAGTCATTCTCGTTAGTCAGACGAGTTGCCGCGGTGCTTGTCTCATAAGAGGCGATGTTTGTTTATTTAAAATCACACCTTAACTAAATAAAAATAGGTTGCATAATTCAATGTGTAATTATGGTGGTTACGACATTTTTCAGTGAGTGAGTCCGTCTTGTTAGTAAGCTTATTGTTACCGGTGTTAGTTCCGTCCTTGTCTAGCGCGAGTGATTGGGTGCGCGTGGGTGCTGCCTCTCTTTCTAATCGTTACGGCAAGGTCGGCTCGTTAAAAGCTCTTAACGAGAAGCGAAGGAAAAGCACGAGCCTCACTGAGGCTCTCAAACTTTTTTGTGTCTTTTTTTACGTTTATTTTTACTCTGTAGAAAAATGTGTACAAGAAACCGACCCGATTAATTATTTCTTAATTATATTTAGCTAAGGGAAATTATTAACCGAGGGAAAAATATACTGAATGGGCGACTATTATACTAAGTAAGTAACTATTTATCCGGTTTGAGTAATACCTTTTAGGAGATTTTTGTGAGCTGCGGTAATAATATTGTTACATACTTTAATTGTATTTGGGGTTCTATTTTTTCTATTTTAGCATATTATTCTTTTGAAAATAGCTGAACAACTATCGAGGCGACATCACTGTGCAGTGCGGGAGTGCGGGTTTATTCGTGTCCAAGAGCGAGCGAAGCGAGCTCGGGAACTTAGCGCACCCCGACACGGATAGGTTAGGTTCGAAGGGGATGACGAGAGCTGAAGTGAGCGAGCAAAGCGAGCGAACTTAGCTCCCGTCATCTCCTTCATGTTAGGTTACTTTAGACCCTGCAGACAGAAAAAGGAGCCCTGTCGACAAACTTATATTTTCAAGTCGCTGTTTTAAACATTTGTATTCGCCCACTGTTTGTCGCCCACTTAGTATTTCAGTAAGCCATATTCTGTATTTTTTACACCTTTCATTTGTTTTTTTTTTCGCTCGTTTAAATACTAGCCTTTAGCTAACTTTGTTTTCTTGTAATTTTTGATGTCATAGCATAGCTTGCAATGGATTAAAGATCTCAATGGTGCTGTTTTTCTACCATTTCTAGTTAGATAATTAAAACCACATTCATGATAGTAATTCCATCTTTAATTTATCTAAACTATCATATAATAATAATATATTATATATAATAATAATATATTATATATAATAATATTACTAAGAGGAAAGATTTGACTGTTACCCGGCTTCAAGGAAAGGGTTATGTTTTTCGCGCGTATCTTCTACGTAATATTCTTTATTACCTCATATCTTTGAAACTACTTGATGGATTTTTATAATTAAGACATCGTTAGATAGGTCTTGACCGCCCAAGTGTTCGCGAAAAGCTGTAAACAAGAAAAAATCATGCTGTGCAGTCGGAGGATACATATTCACAAACTGGATGACCCCATGATCCTGCGACTGCACAGCATGATTTTTCTTGTTTACAGCTTTTTAGTTCCCTTCTTAAGCAGGGGGGTTTTTGTTTTTTTTTTTTGTTCTTGTTTGTAATGGATGAACTCGAAAACTACTAACCCAATTTTAAAATTTCTTTCACCTATGGAAAGGTACATTATTCCTCAATTGACATTGGCTACTTTTTATCCCAAAAAAATCAACGGGCTCTGTGGGATGGGCCCCGGAAGCGAAGACGCGGGAAAAAGTTAAACAAAAAAACCATATTTCCAACTTGGATCCCCTGAACTTTGACCATCTCAGTGCTCGCTCGCTCGGTATGTTCCGCGCGTGTCCCGTTCACACCTGAATCGTGCGCATCTCTCCATCTCCCTCCTACAGCGCCATCTCTCGCTCTTGTACTGACACCACGCCGTCACGGCACTCAGGATAATCGCCTGAAGAAAACACCTTACGTTTATCTTCGAGTAAGTTCCGAGGTGCAATCAATTTAAATTCTTTATACATTTTAATACCTTTCAACTTTGTTTTGAGGTTTTTGAGGCAGTCAGCTGATTTTGTAGAATATTTTATGAGTCTACCAACATCTATACAAGAGGCAGTGAGAATTTTGTGAGTTTGTGTATATGTGGAGGGTCATCTCTGGTACTATACTGCACCGAATTGAAATTATTTTACAATTGGAAAGGTACACAAAGCCGGGGCGGGTTGCTAGTTATATTATAAGGAGGTAAAGTTTGTAAGTTTTTTTGTTCATCTCGAATAGAAAGTAATCACCGAAACTTCTGATCAGATTCCAAAATAACTTCTTCTTGGTACCTAATAATGGTATGCATCATCATCATCATCATCTGCCTTTTGAACGATCTCACTGCTGGGATACAGGCCTCCTCTGTGTGAGAGTAAGAATGAGCTCTAATCCACTACGTGGGCCCTGTGGTGGATTATAGCTCATTTGGGTTGGTGGATGTCACATGTTTACGATTTTTTGGTTTTAGGACATGCCGGTTTCCTCACGATGTTTTCCTGCACCGTTTTGAGAACAGTGGCGATGAAATAATTTACACAAATGCGTCTGCCGGGGTTCAAACCGTCGGGGCCGTTACCACTGTCCTATGACTCCTAGATCTCCATCGCGACCGGTCTTGAGCTTCACGCTTCACCTCGCTCCATGTCATTCCGATGTTCGCCGCTTCTGCCAACACTGTGCGACGCCAGGTTTGATGGCGACGGCCACGCTTTCATTTCTCTCGAGGATTCCAGTCAAAAGCTTGCTTGGGGATGTGACCGGGACCCCTTCGGAGCGTGTGGCCGATCCATCTCCACTTGCAACACTTTATCTGGCGGTCCATCGGGCTTTCGTAGCATTTCTCCAACAGCTCTACGTTGGAGATGGTCTCGGGCCAGTAAATTTCGACTATGCGACGAAGATCACGGTTGACGAAGACTTGGATTTGGTGAGATGTCCTTTGAGACCTTCCAAGTTTCGGGCCACCATCATGCCGGGTGCAAATAAGCTCTTATTCTCTCGTTTTCTTTTTATCTTTCTTTTCTAATACTGATATTTCTTGATAGATACTACCGCTGAGTTGTTGTAGGCTACTTTTATCCCGGATAAATACACGGTTTCTGCAGGATAGGCTACAGGAGCAAAGTAGCTATGCCGACGTTAATTCATCACTAACATACAACACGTTTTAGTAATGTATTGACGTTTTTTGTGTAGTTCTTAATGAGCTTCCTGTACTAGTTTGACAGGATTTAATTGGCAGCTTGTCTTGTTATAACTTTTTATTGCTATTGCATAATCATTATAATTTATTGAGCGTGAGGCTTAACAAAAAGGATGTAGTGTAAATAATTTAAAGTAAATTGAGGATTTTCGAATATTAGATTTATCGTCATCATCCAAAGCCAGGCATTGGCTACTGTTGTGCCCCTTTTCTTGTGCTTGTGCCTATCCCTACGATCTTGTGCTCATAATGTTTCTATTGTTGCCAACGGAGATAAAAAAGATTTACAATTAAAATTGGCGTAAAAGGTTTCAGCATTATACGAATTATTTTACGGCATTTTTACAGCTAAAGTATTCACACCATTTCGATATTACTACAAGAACATATTGTAATATCCTGTAAAACAGTTTCAAAGTGATGGCTACAATAACGTTCTTGTTTATTATAGCAAAGGCAACGCTCCTGGGCCGTCTCGGACAGAAATAAGAGAAAAAAACGTGGTATTTCTGTAGAAAACGACTCGAACGATTGCCTCGTTGAGGCTTCAATCGATACCTTCTCGGCGCACCTTCGTATTTGTATCGATTCTCATAAGTATAACCGATTTTATACCGCACGTACTTATTTCGAAACTTCGCTTGACACATAAAAATACTTTTGTAAAGGCAACCGGCTTATTATCGAGTTATATTTTGAATGGGTCTTCTTATGGCTTTTTATTTTATTCGTGCATGTGTATGATAATATGACAGCGGTGTGATAGGTTTAAAATATAGAAAACCATTTATTTGACACAGACACAACTGGAGTAAAAGAGAAGAATATTAAAAAACCGGCCAAGTGCGAGTCGGACTTGCGCACGAAGGGTTCCGTACCATTATCGCAAAAAATGGCATTTCTTGTACGGGAGCCCCACTTAAATATTTATTTTATTCAGTTTTTAGTATTTGTTGTTACAGCGACAACAGAAATACATAATCTGTGAAAATTTCAACTGTCTAGCTATCACGGTTCATGAGATACAGCCTGGTGACAGACAGACAGACGGACCGCGGTGTCTTGGTAATAGGGTCCCGTTTTACCCTATGGGTACGGAACCCTAAAAAGTGCAATCGAAAATTGCGTTGTGCGTGCCCATACCGAAAGGATTACTAACTCAGCATTTGTTGGGCGTCAGACACGCAGCGCTGGATTTCAGTTCGCACAGGGCACCCCATACATATTCCATATGTACTATGTACACTTTGCATATGTATAGGCTACTCACCTTTGCTCAAAACCACACATTCGGCTCTCAACAGTCACCAAAGCTTTTCTATGTGACTATTTACTTGCGAAGAAATTAATATTCAACAGTTAAGTCCACGCTTGCATAAAGTAACACGATTTTGCATACCTGCCTCGGCAAAATATACAGAGTTCAGTTGAATGTAACACGTACTAAGCACTACTGACAAAACGTACTAAATTAATTTATTCATATTTACACTCGCTCGTGGCTCAATAATAACAGCCGCACGGGTCGATCATGAAGGTTAAGCAACGCTTGACGAGGTCGGTCCGTGGATGGGTGACCATTTCAACATACCGAGTTTCCTCCGTGCCTCGGAAAGCACGTTAAGCCGTTGGTCCCGGCTGTCATTTAAAGATCTTTGACAGTCGTTACGGGTAGTCAGAAGCTTGAGATCTGACACCAGTCTTGCCAAGGGGTACCGCGTTATCCAGTTACTGGATTGTGGAGGTCAGATAGGCAGTCGCTCCATGTAAAAACACTGGTACTTAGCTGAATCCGGTAAGACTGGAAGCCGACCCCAATATAGTTGGGAAAAGGCTAGGCTGATGATGACACTAGTTTCAGCCAGCGACTTCGCCCTCGTGAATGTCGTCCAAAGGAACATAATCCCGGGAAAAATCGTATTCTATAATCCAGATCCGTTCAGTAGTTTTAGCGCGAAAGAGTAACAAACATACAAACACATACACTCACAAACTTCGCCTTTAAAATATTAGTGTCATTTACATATTTGGAATCAGGAAAGCATAAGGCAGTTACTTATTGAAGCAGAACAAGTTTGTTATGGTAACCTAACCGTGGCCCACTGTGGCCCACTGTGGCCCACCGTGGCCCATCCGAGTAAGATGAACAACAGCCATTATAACAATTTAGAAGATTATATCGTGTCGACAGGCCGATCAGTCAAAGAGTTAATCACCGTGCCGAAAAACTATGCGATGGAATTAAGCGGTGCGCACACGACTGTTGTTTAGAAAATTCCGTAGGCGCAGACTTACAGTCAGGGAAATTAATTGTTAAGCAGTTTTTTTTTTTAGGCTTGCGTTTCACTACTATCTAACCTGATGGTAAGAGATAATGTGGCTGACGATGGAGCACGTTTGCAGAGAAGTAACCTTTTACTCTTGACTTCAATAACCTTTAGTAAACGCTATCAGTAAATAAATATCACACTGAGCTGTACGCACAATTAAAGAAAGTATTCCACGTATGGGCGGGTGGGATATCCAACATTTAACGGTGGCGCATCGCCGACACACTTAAAAAATTTTGCTGTGGCTATCCATTTCAGACGACAAATAAAGAATGACAGTTGTGTTACGAACCTACGGACAACGTCTGTAAATTGGTAGTAAATCTGGTCACCAATCAGTTCCCCTGACTGTACATCAACTCGTTCGTCTGGCCTATTTCAACTCCCAGAATTACTTGGTACGTGAGACAATTTTGGATTTCATTCGTCATAGATGAAACAGAAACATTTCGAGTGATAATAAATGGGATGTAAAGAGCATCTGTCGAAATGGTCTGCGATGTAAAGACACTTCTCTGTGTTATTTATGACTATAAAGCACAGTGATGAATGAGCACTACTGTGCGAATGGTCGCATCATGTTTCTGTCCTACATTAGAGCATTAGCCACTATATATATATCCTGCTCATATGAAAATGCGAAAGTCTAGTTTGTATCTTTGAATCTTCTTCTTTTTCGTCAAGTCGTATCAATGATGCCAAAATTAAATATGTTGTGACCGGAATTAAGCCACGTTGACAGAGTTCTCATTTGCCTCACAAAGGTCTCATGATGATCTTTGGATGTTTGTTAATCAATTGTGGCTCAACAGCCGAAGGGATTTAGATGAAAATTAACACACGGGTAGACCATTGTCGTAATTAGCACAAAATACATTGCATACACGCAGGTTTTTATACCAATAATACATTCCCTTAAATGCGCATTTACAGGAGTGTTCCCAAACTCGTTAAGAGACTTCTGAGCGCCCTGGCAAGTTCTCACTGGAACAGTAAAGTTAAAATAAGTTCTATTTGAACACCTATTTCAAAGCACGCGCAGGCTCCTAACAGCCCACGTGTAATCGGCTTTAGTATGCCGTAATAGTTTCGAACGAGATGTGTACGCTCAGGGCATTAAAAAGCTCTTTGAAATCTCCGTCTATGCCACAATAAAACTAGCGTAGTCATCCATAGACGAGAAGAAATGTCTGTCATTCAATTCGAGACTTTAAAAGCTTAAAATCTTGTATTATAGAAGAACCTACGATAGCACCTCAAGTGCTTCCTAACAGTACCCTCGTTAAATAACGTTTTGATTGGAATTGAAATTGCTTTTCGAACGCTATTCAGGGAATTAAGCAATTTGGTTGTTAAATAACTCGATTTGAATGCTTTGTGTTCTGTAAATAAAGTTAATCTAATAAATTAAGCGTGGCAATATAAAATGGTTATTGTTTTTCTTAATAAAAAGCTTCCATTATGTGGCCACAAATAATTTAATTCATCAAACGTGTTCTCTAATTTGACGTTGGTTGCGTAAACAAATAATTTATTCGTCGCATCAATCATCTCCCATCTTGTTTCTTTCTGATTTAGTTATTCGGTAATTATGTTCGCTTCCTTGATAGCTGATTAATAGCGGATATCCTGCTGTCAACGACTTTATTTGACGACATTTTGGCGACTCGTTTGAAGTCAACAAATTAAAATAATAAAGAATTTTGAATTAATTGGCATTTGAAAGCTGTATTTACTAATGAAAGTTTTAAAAGTCGTGTCGCATGATTTTATGACGGTCTATTTCGAATAAATAGGCCGTTAAGAAAATAAATGATGGCGGCATCGGCAGCTTGGTTTTTTTTAAATCGCTAATTGCTTGGAAATTTTCCTTTCAGCCAGTGCTTCATTACATATTTCTTGACACGTCCATGTATCATGTTAGAAAATTAGTTATTTTATGACCAAGCAGCTGAGATCACATTTCTACTTCATTGCAGGTAGCACTATCAATCTCCGACATAATTATAAGCTGAAGTCTGGTTAAGAAAATTGTTCAGCGCCGTCCGCTATAGCCTGGTGATTGCAAACTTTAATTATTTGCTGTAAAACATGATTGAAAAAGTAATTGTTTATTGGAATGGCTGATTTGATTCACAGGATAATGGACAGCTCTTTCACTCGTGTGGGTCCATTTGTTTTAACAAGAAGTTTCGTTTATCTTCTGAATAACTACGCAACTTTGGTCTTAAGGTTACACTAGTCGAAAATTATTCCATACAAACGTAGTCTAGGGATTATTCCACTGTTTGACGATGTACGTTCAAAATAAAAAGTGATATCAATTTGTCTCATCATTATCTAGCCCTGTATGGAAGCAAAAAAGTAAAAAAAAAAAAAAATTGAAAGTTGTGAACGTCGAAAGTTCCACATTTCGACACTAATTTAAACGCATTTTTGGGCGCGAATAAATACCATAAGAAGACGGAAAATTGCAAAACGGTCTCCATACAGGGATAGATTAGTAGTTCAACAATGCATTGAACAGATAGATTTAGTAGTTTTTCATGATATCTAGACTGCCAAAGGTCTGTTTATAAAATTTCGTGCGCTCGGTTTCGTCCTAAATCATTATCCATTTCGCTACAAATTTGCAAAAGTGTGTATTCGTACGCGAACTAGCTTCCTATTGCTCATCACAGCATCAATCTCTTCCGCACGTGTTATCGGTTGATATAAAATGCATTTTAACCCCGCGCACAAAATAGTTCGTGCCGTCGACTAGTGTACCCTTAACTCAAAGTATCCCAAAAAAAAGGTTTACACGCCATAACGAGCTCGCTTATTATTCCGAACATAGACTATAAAGTGCTGGTCGCCAATCACCGACCGCAAGTCGGTAAAAGAAAGAAAATGTAAATATGAGTGTTTTGTATGCGCTGAGCCTGTTTCGTTAACCGTGCTCAGTGCCCATTATGTAAATATTAGGCTGTCAGGAGAACTCATGAGACATACGACTTACGGACAGCTTTTGTTGCTACAAATTGGATCTTGACGGTAACGTGCATCTTTCACGGAGATCCGGCAGGCAATTTATTCTTTGTTGGTTTTCCAGAAATTTTCTTTGCATGTAGTACAGGAAAATTAATAACATTATTACCAAAATTTTAAATAATGAGCTGTATTTTTAGAATAGTGGTTCGATGTATACAACAGCTCAAAAGAGCCGTTAGCATTAGCAATATCCTCTTTTGGGTTACAAATCTGATTGTAAAGGCGGCTGAAGCTGCCTCCTTGCTCTAAACATTCCAATACGTTTCTCTACTCCACCTACACAGCTTGTTAAGAAATACAGGCTGTGTAAACTGTGTGAATATCATCCCAATCAAATTATAATTGACACCAACAGAACATCCGCTTAAAACAAGGCAATTTCGATTTGCTAGAACAAAACTACTTATTATATGCTAACGAGAACTTATGCCCCTGTTCTCTCGTGGGGCGTGCTTGCAATTTGCCATCGTAAAACAAACTTAATTAACCGACACGGCCATAAAAGACTTGTCATGTTGTCGTTGCCTAACAAGACGCACGACTGGTCAGCCGCCATGTTGGTTCGCGAGCAATCAATCAATATTTATAAGATCACATGAATTGTACAGAAGGAAATGGGTAATAGCAGTTTGTTTCTATGTTTTGTGTTTGTTGTGTGACTTGTACGGGTGTGGTAGGAATTGCTAAGTTTCAATGATCTATTATAGCTAGCTGGAATTAGTAGAGTTATGCTAATGGTGCGTTTACAAACATATAAACTCACATACACAACACCCAGAGCCGGAACAACTACCTGTAGGTCATACGAATATTTGTTCCGTGCGGGAATCGAACCCGCGACACGCAGCACAGCAGTCAATCGCTCAACCACTGCGCCAACCGTGCGCCCAGATCTACACTCTGGATGCAGAAAGAAATTCAAATCTAAGCCAACTTTAACCCCTTGTATGCCGTAATTTATAACTGAAACAATTAAAAAGCCATTGGCCTCGCGTAGATCAGCGTTCGCGAGGGGTTAATTAATCTACACTGCTTGAGAGCTTTTAAAAACTTTTCTTTAATCAAAACGATGATAAATATAGTTCTCGTCAAACTTCTTGGCCGCCGTGAAGTTGGCTACAATGGCTGCGCAGTAGTAAATCTCATACAAAACATCACCGATTCATGCGTTTGCGCATCGGAAAGCCAACTTCAGGCCGGCTCAGAAATTTGGCGAGAACTATATCTACTGCCAGATTCCGACCAATTAAAACTTATTTGACCTTTTCCATAAAATACGTTGGATTTATGATTAGGTACCTAATGTATGTATAACCTGTGAGAAACAAATTAAACCTAATTAATTGCGCTAATTAACAAGATAACACGCTTTACACCCCGCCATTCATGACAGGGGGAATCAATTCTTATTTAATTCCATTTGGCAATGGCTAACTACATGCAAATTTACCTGAATACAAGCAAAAATAACCTGTTACACTTAAAAATAAAGCTTAAACTTGTATAACATAACTATTACCTTATTTGATTTCCCCGCACGTTGTATAAAGTGTTCCATCATTTATTTTCCTTTCGAAAAACATCAATCATATGCGATCTCAACACTTGATCGAATATCCATTCCATATCATGACACGGCCAGTGTAATTAGACCTCTGGGAGGTCATTAATCTCCTTCACTGACACCCAGTTATACGTCCAAGGTGGGTCCAAGTACACTTGTCAGATGGTTATGGTGGAGCGTTCAACTCGCGGCCATATTTAGCCACCTGCTGTGAACTTGTTTGCCATTTTGGGTACTTGAGTATGGAGTTCAAAGGTTCTCACATGCTGGAACTTAGAATGGAGGCCTTATGTAGAGTTTATTAGCCTGGTCTGAAATTCAGCATATGGTGTAGGTTAAACGTTAGGTCTTCTATGTAAGGGTTAACGATGCACATTATCAGACTAAACAACACGTTCAAGACAATAATATTGCATAGCAGCAGAATGGACAGTTTCAGAAATAGCTTTCCATTTTGGAACACCACGCTTGCATAACTTCAGCAACCTAACGGTGTTTACGTCAGCACCTCGTAGTTATCCTTATAAATAGGCTCATAATACATTTGAATCTCATTAATATCATACACATATCTCTGTCAGAGGCGCAACAGAAATAGTGCATCCTGTTTCGTGCGCGCGCGCAGCCGACGAGCGTTGCGGCCGAGTGTCGAGCGCTCGATCCGACGGATAATCGATTTTACGAGCTCCCGAAATAAACCGAGTCCCTTCGGCACAACATGCATCATCAACGGTCACATTCTGCAGCCAGCTTGTGTTGTTCTTTTACTGAAGGGAATTGTATGACTGGCCGTCCATATGTTGTTAAAGAAACATGCGTAAGCGCACGGATTCTAAATACGAATTATGCTTCGATTCTTAGAGCACCACAAATCAGAATGAGAACTAAACGAGTTTAAACCATCGTTTTGTTTCACTATTCAGTCTATTGTTCGAGGTTGACAGGGACAGAATGATGAATTAGAGACCTATGTATAGAGCTAAATAACTTCTAGTGTTTTGCGGTGCAAGCGATTTATCATAATCTTGTAATAGCTCAGCTATTTAACATGACATCACTGTCCAACCAGTTCGTTTAATCAAGAATTCGATCAATATATCGAACGCCTTTTACGACCAAGTGATCTAGCAACAGAATTACAGTACAATTATGTAACGTGGGCGAGTCCATTAACGGAACGCAAATTAAAGTCAAAATAGGGAGTTTTAGAAAACTATCCAAATGATAGAAAACGGTATTGTAGCAGAATAGCGTCCCGTCTAAGGCAATAAATGGGTCCGTTCACCCAAATAGTGCTGTGGGTGTAGTGTTTTATTGTTACGAGCGGGTTAACGAGCGCCGGGCGCTCTGCCATGATGCGTCCGCGCCGAGAGCTTCGGAAATCTCGAGATTCACGAGACGGGCTTGCCCAAGGGCTTGCCTGTGAGTTATTCAATAGATGGATCTGTCCCTCTTCTCTTTCATCTTCCTCTATAGGTCCGTTTAAGGGCCTACATCCGCTTTAGTGCCGTAAAACGGTAACTTTCTAAAGCATACTCCTTAATCACGGCTACGTTAAAATGTTTGAAAAAAATATATATTTATTATTGTTTCATGTATAATATTTTTAACACATGGTTTTTTCGTATATGAAATAGTTTTGCTTTAAAAAATAATTAGCAACACGCTATTATTTTCGCTACATTTGGATACTCCTCCAAAACGACTTGGATGTTTAAAAATATTTTTACACAGAAAAATTGATGGATGGAATTTCTTCACAACTAACATAGCATATGTAAATCAAGTAATATTTTGCAAACAAAACTGTTCAAAAGGAGGTTCAATATTGATATTTTGGCATCGAGCGGGTGCACGGCCAGTACTGCGTTAACATTGGGGCGTATATATATAGCCATAATGTGTGACTGACTGACTGTCGCAGAGAGACCAGCAGTATCGAAGGACTTGCCCGCGGCCATGTGTAAATAAACAGAAACATAATGTAAACGATTCCATATGAATTACTTTTTCGTATTCTGTTCCGGATCAACGAAAATAGGTTGTTTGTAAAACAATTCGAGTTTTATAGCTGATGCGTATGGGACGAAATGGTTTTTTTGGGCAGTTAGTGAAGTTTTCGGTACAAAAGCTCTTCTCCCGAGCTTCCCTACAATTTTGTGATCGCTTGTAGAAAGTTGTGAGACCGCGGCAACTTAAAAAAGATACAAATCTGATACGTACAAACTGATGTATTTTCTTGAGAGACTCAAGACACGATAGACATTTAATTTTATAAACACGGAGCCGGCTCTCCATTTTAGTTTTTTGAAGCATAACTTACAACACTGTCCGTCAATCATACCTAGCTGTTTGACGTCGGTGCACTGGCACTGTAGACCCGAGGTGACGTGTCGGCTCGGCACCGGGTACCACCGACATATATGTCATGTCGACATTTACGACTACCCGACATTTTAAAATAAGAATACAAATGTAATGACCACATGTGTGGCCTCGTAAACGTGCCAGTATGTGTACACCCCAGAGAGTTATTAACGAAAGTATTAAATATCACATTACTAATGATTTTGTGGAGAAACTTGTGTTCTTTGCAGCCTCAGAATGAATTTGGATCACACTGTAACCCTGTTGCACTTTTGCTACATTTTCATTCATCAATGTAGCTCTACTTGTAAAACTGTATATTGCAAAGATTTCTAAATCCTTTCAGAGGTATCTTCTTTTGTATGTAGGTTTATAGAATAAAAATAAAGCTCGATGCAGGAATAAAGCTTTTTTAGAAAAATCGGTAAGCTTGTTCAATGATGATTTTAGCAACTATACATTCCTCATAGCTAAATACATAATATTTGAAGAAAATTATACCGAAGCGTATTGTTTGTTACCAGTCATATTATGTATAACTAGCTGTTCCCCGCGGCTTCGCTCCCGTGGACTACCCCACAGGACCCGTTTTCGGGATTAAAAAATAGCCTATGTCACTCAGGAATAATGTAGCTTTCTATTGGTGAAGGATTTTTTTTAATCGGTCCAGTAGTTTCGGAGCCTATTCGGTACAAACAAACAAAAATTGGTTGTCTGTAAAGTCGGTTTACGGACGATAGTTTAACGTGACAACGTCACATACATAACGATACAATTAACGTCATTGTAATACGTTACGATTATAACGTTACGATGAGCGCAACGTTACATTGAGCGTAACGTTACATTGAGTCTTCCTTTTTCGTGCAGCCGGCGTTCATCGATTTATTAGACGTTGTTACTTAAAAAATATGCAGGTGTTCCAGAAATCCAATAAATTAAAGTGTCAATTTAAAACAAAACAGTTACTAAATACAATTACTCGCATAAAGATACAGTAAAGTGCGTGTTAATAATATTGACGTAGCTAACAACTTCACGGACGCTTTAGGAGCACGGCACATCTCATTACTCCATAACAATACATATTCATGAACATCATAACCCTATAAATATTGCATCGCATCTCGTCTTGTCAAATAAATATATTTCTTTACGGCGTGAAACCAATCGTTGTGGAGATAGCGTTATCGTTTAATGGCCACTTGAGCCACGACACGACGCCACATAAACACAAAAATAAATAAAAAATGTTCTTAAAAGCGTCCGTCCGTTCGCGCCTCGGTGTAATAACATTTGCATTTCCTTGCGCTCGCGCCGCTGTCCGCACTCCGAGTCCGCAGACAAGCGACTCGCTGACTCGCTCGCCTCGAGAAGTCGAGCTGTGGTAGATAGATCCCCATGCTTTATTGAGTCATAAATCGCACTCGCAAGTACTCTGTACTAATACGCTAAAAGGTTTTTGTTTTATTGCGATACTGATGGACTGTCATAACATTTACAAATTCGATTAGTTCAAAAGTAGTAAACCTTAGTTTCAATGCACGCCGTGTGATCTTAAATTAAACTTTTATGAGCGTTAAACTTCTAAAGCCGCTGCATGGTGTGTTCGGTAAGTACTTGAAAGAAATGAGCCTAATTATCACAATGCAAATCGTACAAACATTAGTAAAATGTTAGCCAACATGTGCCGGCGGCGCGGAGGCCGGATCAAACATACGAGCAAGCGAACAAACACCGGTGTTTGGACTATCGCCACTTTCGGTTCTGTACAAATAGGGCCCGTTGTTTGTTCAAGTGCCAGTGACACGCCACTGCGGAGACCTTTGTCCAGCTTAAGAAAGCCTCTAGAGCCCTTTGAGTTCTTATTTTGTGAGTTATCTGGCAATGAGCAGGCAGGGACGGAGAGGGTCTGGTTAGAGTGGTGGCGGTTCAAAACAAGGCGACACCTTTCTCGGCCGTAGTGGGAAGGATTTACCTGTCAGATGTTTTAACGAGCTAAGTAAGGGTTGACAAAGGCTATAATTTACTCGAGGCGAAGTCCAACAAGAGCGTTTACGAGGCTCCGAGAAACACGAGATCCCAGCGCATTGCAACAGGTCAAAATAAAACTAGAAACTGCGGCGATCAGGGTTCGGAAATTAAAGATTTATCGATCAGTGGCCGGCGAGATCGTAAAATTTAAATTTATAAGTAAGTAGATAGAAAAAGATGAAACGAAGTGTTTTTATGGTAGTATAAAGATACTCAACTCTCAACGGCATCCAGTTACACTGTCATCTTGATTACGACCACTTTTTTGTGGACACGGTGGCCCAACGAGGCTGGTGTAAAATAACATTGTTGCTGTATATAGAATAGATCAGATCAGATTACTTACTTTTTTAATAGGTAGCGTGAGAGAAATCAAACTCAGATTCAAGTTCAAGAATTCTCCGCAAAAAGTCCGTGCATAGCATAGTAACGTGGTAACGCTAAATCCACAAAATTGGTGTCAGGTTCTAATTGCCCTTTTTGTGTGTGAATAATTTTGTGTTATTTACAATTTGGTCACGCATAAAACAAACAGGTTTATGTATTGTTTTACCAAACAGAACTTGTTTTCCAAATATTTTCTTAATAACCCAGATAATTGCACTTCACGTGCAAAATATAAAGTAAAGGACTTGATATAGTCATTTAAATGGTACAGGTTCCCATAGTTTCAGGACCACTATGGATATCTCTCACGCTATTAAAATTATTATTATTTATAGACGACTAGCTGTTGACCGCGACTTCGTCTGCGTAGTACTTTGGATAGCCTATTTTTTATATCGCGCCATAATATTATAGGTGAGATCTACTTGAGAAATTATTAGTTCACCATACAAACTTCTACCCCCCTGTTCACCCACTAAAGGATGATTTCCGGGATAAAAACTATCCTATGTCCTTCCCAGGGTCTCAAACTATCTCCATAACAAATTTAATCTAAATTGGTTTAGCGGTTTAAGCGTGAAAAGGTAACAGACCGACAGAGTTACTTTTGCATTCATAATATTAGTATGGATATAATTCCCAACAAATTAAAAAGTTTCATCATTATTCGAAATAAGAATCCGAATTCTAGGCGCTATTTCAAGATTTGTAAAACATAACACTCTTATCAGACTGGCTGCGTTTGAACTGCACACCAGCTTCAATCAGACTTTCTGTATGCATTTGACAAAACTGCACCGAAACTGTCTGAATTACAAATATGCAGCTAGCTAGAACTGCATCCCAATTCCCAACTGCACACCACAGAGTACATTTTAATATACTGCTGCACACCGACTGCAAAGTCAAAAGGAAAACTATAGGACCTGAGATTCAAGGCTGAACTGTTTTTGTAATAAAAAGTGCAAAAACAATAGACACAAAACAGTAGCCTTACAATATTCTCTATTGCATTTTATATACTATTTTATATGCTATAATATACTATTATATATCTATTCGTAGACGCGCAGTCTAGACCACAAGCGCATGTTAACTGTTGTAGTCATCGTATAAATAAACTAACATTACATGAAAAAGTAGGATAGTAGATATCGCAAAATATTGATAAGCCGTAATCTTACACGATCTATATTTTACAAGTGGGTTCGTCATCGTTACCTACAGCTACTACACGGTGTAAATAACTGTGCAATTGGAGCTGTCAATGTCACTCTGACGTTTTCTCTCTCGCTATTGGCTCATTAGGCGAAAGTGGCAATCCGCGCAGGTATTGTTCTCGCCAAACTTTTTGGCCGCCCTGAAGTTGGCTACATTGGCTGCGCAGTAGTAAATCTCATACAAAAATCATGCCTTGTGCTTAGGAATAACAACATCAGGGCGGCTCAGAAGTTTGGCGAGAACTATAAGCGGGGTCACTTCTCTTGACGTACAAATTGCACATTTATTTGGACCATGTAGTGCACGGAGTACCTAATAGATATAATCTTGATACAATCACTCTGTTGTCTTGTGCCTCCGTAGTTCGTTTATTGGAAGACACCTGCTTGCTACAGCTGTTTACTAGACCTTGCCCATTGACTGTTTAATTATCTTAATTACCTGGCGAACCATCATTGATCTTGCTTAGTTGGTTCAAGACTTTTTACAGTACGTTTTATGGAAGTTTTAATTATAGTTTTTTTTTGTGAAAGCCTCTGGTCATGTGCTATGTCCCACTTATTTTATGACCCATTGGTAGGTACTGTGGCGATAAAAATATCTTCAAATATTAGGAAATATGTGAAAATATTTTTGTCGCCAAATATGATTAATCTTCCAAAACTAAATATAATTTGCCAGCTTCAAAGAGGTAAGGAGGTAGCGCGTCCTTACTGTACCCTATCTACCTATCATATCTACATTGTTAAGGTACCTAAATTGTACCTGAAACTCATGACCTTCCCGTGCCCTCATGCTAATTTATTTAGGATCGGAATAGCAGCATAGAGCAGTGGAGGACCAATCACCAAGGCGTAACTTAAGTTGTAGGTCGTGGGTACGAACCCGCCTGCCTGGGCTCGAAGTTCGAACCCACGACCTACAACTTGGCTTGGCTTTACTTTGTGTAAACTATTTCATCATCACTGCTCTCAAAACGGTGAAGGAAAACATCGTGAGGTAACGGTCATGTCCTAGAACCAAAAATTCGAAGACATGTGACATCCACCAATCCGCACTAGGCCCGCGTGGTCGATTACGGGCTACTGCCCATTCCCTCTCATAGAAAGGAAGTCTGCACGCACAACGGACCAAATGGGTGTCTAAGTGCGGAAAAGGGGGTCCATCTATCCCATTCTATCCTTGGGGTCGGCATAGCATGTTTCCTTCTTCCATACATCCTACCAATTCTCATCATTGTTATGCCCATATCCATATGTATTTCTATATTACCGAAAATCACCAATGAGTTCAAACCAACCACAGCCGTCACCAACCACAAAAAAGAACATTCATATTTTAAAAACATGTCGGCAACTAACGGCATAAAATCTAAGCAACCAGTCTACTCATCTTGTTTATCTTGCATGTGCATTACAAGTGTTACGTTACGACATGTGAACTCCAAACCTGCGCAGGCGCACGAGTACCAGTAGCGCATTCACACGTACTTACCACTAGGTACTTGTCAGATCTAGATCAACGGTAATGGCGGGCTACACGGGTCGACTAGTATGCTGAACTGGCGCCAAGTGCGATGGCCATCAATTTGGAACTGGATATAGAATGTTTAGCCCCAGTTAAAGAGATCAGTATAAACGAGAGACACTTTACTTAAAATCTCAATTTTTCTCTTTATGAGTTTGATTGAGCTGTAATCTAATAAACATCAGAACTGCGGGTTAGGTCCCAGGGAGTGTTACACTGCTATGTACCTAATACCATTCTTGAAAAAACCTTTAACACCCATTTCCTCTTTTTCCAGGTGGGTGGTAGTGGCAGGAGCCTGGCGAGCAAGCGTGATGCGTCCCCCCACGCCTGCAGCAGGCGCCAGAAACAACCGACACTCGTCCCTGCTGCAGCTGGCAGCCTGGGGCGTCCCTGCAGCACTGGCAGCCGCTGTGCTCGTCACCAGGGATGTTGATGCTGATGAACTTACTGGTAAGATTCTTTAGAGCCAGCTTTTTTAAAATATAGCATAATTAGCTTATAACATTCCTATACTGTTGGGGCACATCACACAGGCCTCCTCTCAGCTGAGGAGTGTGCCGTAATCCACGCGGTCCCAATGCGGATTGGTGCGGTGATTTAGCCATAGATAAAATTGACATAATGTTAGATCAAAAAAAGGAAAACCTTTTCTACAAAGCGGCACCTAAGATAAAATATTACTTCACTATTACATTTACACTATTATGGTTACTTTATGATGCTCTTTATGATGAATACAATTTGGTGATTTAAATTTTAGAAGCTTACCCACCACGACCTTAGCCCACGAAAGGGTCCTTGCGGCAATCTACCACCATACTCGTACTTTTTGACAATATAGAATTTTCAAGCGAGATAGTTTGTAAATCACTATGTTGTATATCATTTATTTTCTTACAAACTTAGTACCTCCCTTATAGGTATATATTTACTAAAACTAATTAGCCACCTAGTGAACCATAACTGCAGGTCACTAACTTATCGGAATGTCACCTTCTATACCTGCCAGTGACATCCTTTACAATGTTCACTGTAATTGACAGTTATCGTACTAATGATACACAACTCCTGTTTGGTAAATATCAAATCAATTAGTCATCACCAGAACTTATTAGCAGGCATATCATCTCACAAAGGTGACATTTATCTTTTTCGGATATAACGAACGTTTGACACCTTTATATAGAATTGTAATTCACGATTTACAATTCCGATACACAGACGGCTTTTACACACCATCATTGCACTCCATCATACGTTTTTATAACACCTCATTTCTTAGTAACTGGGTCTACCAACTATGGTAGTTAAGGACCGGTTCCATAGTTAGCGAGTGGATTGACCAAAGATGAGGTAGATTTGTCGCGGCAGAAGGCGGAATAAAAAGAGCTCCATGTATCAGACAAACAAAACAATGTCAAGAGAGTTAACGAATGCGATATTTATTGTAATGCCTGCATTTCGTTAACATTTTCTACAGGAAAATCTTTGAGTCTCTGAAGTTGGCTCTGCGTAAGAACCAGTTTGTCATCGAGTATACTGCATCAAGTAAGCGAGATAGGACGATGCGACAAACGTAAGCGAGTGAAAGAGGCAGTTATACAATGCTATCTTCTACTTCAACATTGATACAAAAATAGCTACTGCGAAGGTCTTGCCGCCAACATCAGAGACAAAAACAGCCGTTGTGACTACTGTACCTACAGGATGGCTTGTTTATAGAGTCGACGGCACGAACTATATTGTGCGCGGGGTTATAATGCATTTTATATCAACCGACAACACGTGCGGAAGAGATAGATGCTGTGATGAGCAGTAGGAAGCTAGTTCGCGTACGAATACACACTTTTGCAAATTTGTAGCGAAATGGATGATGATTTAGGACGAACACGAGCGCGCGAAATTTTATAATCAGACCTTTGGGAATCTAGATATCATGAAAAAACTACTAAATGTATATTTTCAAAATAAAACTGTTTGCATTGTTGAACTACTAATCTATCCCTGTGTGGTGGCCGTTTTGCAATTTTCGTTTTTCTTATGGTATTTATTGCCGTCCAAAGATGCGTTAAAATTAGTGTTGAAATCTTTCGACGCTCATAACTTTCAAATATTTTTCTTTTTTACTTTTTTGTTTCCATACAGGGCTAGATAATGATGAGACAAATTGATACCATGTTTTATTTTGAACGTACATCGTCAAACAGTGGAGTAATCCCTAGACTACGTTTGTATGGAAGAATTATTGACTAGTGTAACCTTAATAGGTCTGACCAAATCTCTATATGAAATCCTGTATAACCTGACCATATCCAATGGGCAGTCGATCACAAGTTGTTTTTCTCGTTTCTTCGTCATCTATACATGGCCACGTTAGAAGTTCAACGCTTCCAAAGGAGGCTGCACTAATATAGGTGATACACCGTATTGGTATAGTTATTTATTGGTCTCCATATCCTCTAGCATTGATTGATCAAACTAGATTGGAAAGCATTTAAAATTATAGACATAGACATAGGCTTTGGCTTTTGATACAGTTCTAACTTTGTGATCTTTTCTGACAAAAAAAGGAAAAGTTTTCTAAAACCTTCAGTAATTAAATACAAAAGCCCTAAAAAAATACTAAACAAACTCGCCAGGCAGGAACAGCACGCAATATGAATCTTAAGAGTCCCATTGTTCGTTTCTGAATCAATCAATAAGTCCCAATACACGTCCGTAGCGAAACAACACAAATGCAAGAAACGTTCCTGTTTTAATAGTCCTTTCTTGTTTGATCGGCGGCATTTTTCAAAGCGATTAAATCTGGTTCGAGTGCGCAGGAGCACGTATTCAAGCTGTAATGGTATTGAGTGGATTGTATGGAAGTACCGGCTCATTGTAATGTTGTTCGTGTGCTAAACGAGATCCTGACTAGCTCTGTGCCATTAGAGGATATGTGGAGATTACTGTATGACAATAAATAATGCAGGACTTGTCTACTGCTAAGACTCATTTAGCTGCATTAGGCGGCGAACATAAGAAAACTGCGTTTCTATTTGTAGCCAACCGAACGGACAACTTTACATTAGAACAGCCAGGAAGCAGTCTCATAAATTCTTGTAAATATTATTTTAATCTTTGAAAGAAACCGCTTGCCCTATCAGCTGACCTAGAGCCGGGGTTTTCGGCAAGATACACAGTATCAGTATCAGTAAATCCCGAGATTTGTCGTCGAATTGTACGATGTGCCGCTGTTTGGGTTTCTACTATCGGACCGCGTAACTGGCGGTCTTTAACATCCAAATTGTAATACTTACATAGGGAAGTACACGTGTGTCTCTACCTAATGGAAGTATCTTGGACTGAGAGATAAAAAAAACGGTCGTAGCGGTAACATGAAAGACTGAAACACCAGATACGCGAACAGTAGCTTTAGATATCAAAAATCTGTAAACAATGAAACGGCAGCGGCGGCTGTAGAAAACATTAATTTATCAAAAAATCCTCTTATCATTTAAGCTAGAGACGATTAATTATAACGGACAAGCGATCTACACAAAAACACCGCAAAGCAATGATAACTTTTTGTAAAAAGAAGGATTTTTATCGTAATCGTTTGGTCGGTAACACTGGATCAGAAGACTCGGCCTTTGTGGTTTTGCGTGATACAAAGATGAGGTGCCGACAAAGAGTGTCCTCTTTGAAAGTGGCGAGATTATTATGCTTACTAACTTAGAGATTTACCGATCGCTTGGCTAAGACAACCGCATTTTCTGGTGCTTTGAAGATAGTAGAGGGATGTAGTATTTAAATAGATAATCTATACTTTCTATTTAACAGGGGTCTATCAGCAAAGGTGTGAAAATTGTCTCAATTATAGACTTCTGAAATAATAATACAAGCACTATATTAAAATATCATCTTGTGCCTCTGTCTACTTAGTCAGAAACGTAAACATTTTCCATGTATCTTTAAGAATGCCCATTTTATTTCATCATCCTTACGGATTCCGAGAACCGTTTTATCGATTGAAAGAGAACAATGAGCCAATCATCACTTATCAAGCTGAATTATGGAGACATTTATTTTAAAATATTTTACTGGCTGTTTAAATAAACTTTTGGACATAAATCACTTGGCCCGTCCGACTTGTCGGCTGTAATAAATTCGTGATCGGTAAAAACTGGCCGGGTTATTATATCATGCTAATGACAGCATCGTTACAGTCCCACATGGAGACCAGTGTGTTCGATATTTATTTTAATAAGTTTTCGGGGACCTTATTTTGGAATATGTGCATTTCTGAATATGAAATTGCATAGTTAAGGTTACACTAGTCGATTTTTTTTCCATACAAACGTAGTCTAGGGATTATTCCACTGTTTGACGATGTACGTTCAAAATAAAAAGTGATATCAATTTGTCTCATCATTATCTTGCCCTGTATGGAAGCGAAAAAAGAAAAAAATAAAATATTTGAAAGTTATGATCGTCGAAAGTTCCACATTTCGACACTAATTTTAACGCATTTTTGGGCGCAAATAAATACGATAAGAAGACGGAAAATTGCAAAACGGCCTCCATACAGGGATAGATTAGTAGTTTAACATTCCATATAATTTTATTTTGAACAGATAGATTTAGTCGTTTTTTCATGATATCTAGACTGCCAAAGGTCTGTTTATAAAATTTCGTGCGCTCGGTTTCGTACTAAATCATTATCCATTTCGCTACAAATTTGCAAAAGTGTATATTCGTACGCGAACTAGCTTCCTACTGCTCATCACAGCATCTATCTCTTCCGCACGTGTTGTCGGTTGAAATAAAATGCATTTTAACCCCGCGCACAAAATAGTTCGTGCCGTCGACTAGTGTACCCTTAAGTCATTTTCTGACAAATTCAGCTCCTATAACCAGAATCAATGAGCTGCATGCAAGCATCAATTAACAAGTTTCTCATTTATTTGCGAAACTATTTATTAGTCTTTCACTACTTAGCCGCGAGAGCGTCTATCTGATATATGGTTTCCTATGTTAGTCAGCTATCTGTTTATCTCGACTGTGGATACATTTTAAAATCCTCTTACATTTATTTTTATCGCCATTATGCGAAGTGCGAGCGAAGTGCCACGCGGCCCGATTCTCAGGCATATTGCAGTTTCAATCATGCCACGAGTATTGTGTTTTTATTTTTATTATTTCCATACCACTTCCATTATGGCGGCCGAAAGAAATGCTCGACCATTATTCGAGCCGTTAAATACGACACCTTTCCTCCTCGCACGCTCGTATTTCAATTTTAAATCGGCCCTTTTAACCGTCTTATTAATGCAAGCCTTTTTTCTCGCCGTATGTTTGTGTAGGTGTTCGCTTTGAGAGCAGCTTTAGTGGAAATTGGAATGTTATTCACATCTATAAAGAGTACTCGAGAATAAGAAATCGGTATCCGATAACCTCTACACCACTGATGTCGTTTACTAAAGGTTTTTTTTTCTATTTGTTTCAGGGACATGCTTCGTGGGTAACCAATCCAGTAAGTCTTTACTGGCGCTGGTTATAGTTCCCGAAGCGATCTGTCTGCTGCTTGGCTCCGTGTTTCTCTCATCGGGTTTCCGTGCTGTCCTCCGTCGTCCAGCACCCGTGCCAGCCCCGTCTGTACTGCTGAACTCACCACCTCAGCCACATCAGGACCAAAGTGTGCTGAGATTAGGAGCATTTGCGGCACTGTACGCCGTGCCCTCAGCTTGCATACTTGCAACGTGGGTGTACGAGTACGCATGGAGAGACGAGTGGCTCGCTGCTCCAGTGCCTTCAACAGAGCCTTCGACTCATCCAAAACCAGCTTTCTGGGTTTTCCTGTTTCGAATATTTGCGACGCAGATTCTCGGTGTGATGGTGGCGGTGTGGATTGCGACGCCAAGTCTAAAGGCGTTGTGGAGGAGGATCGCTGGGCCGAGAAAGCCGCCC
Source organism: Orthosia incerta (assembly GCA_948252205.1). NCBI lineage: Eukaryota > Metazoa > Arthropoda > Insecta > Lepidoptera > Noctuidae > Orthosia > Orthosia incerta. Next base: position 20,233,195 of record OX411759.1, on the reverse strand, counting down.
ATGGCGAAGTGTCCGCCGGGACCGCCGCCCACTCCGCTGACACTACACTGCTACGCGTCGCACCCGCACACTCTAACGAGACATCCACACAAGTACGCCACATACAGGCCTCCACAAACGCACTCGTCGTATAGAAAGCCTAGACACTACCACTACTCGGCCGGTGAAACTATTCTCTGACGAGCATAATGCTCACAATTTGTTTCAACTGACGTTCAAAGACCGTTCAAAGACAATTTTGAGAGGAAGAACCTCCATTGCTGCATTTAATTTTTGTAAAATGTGTGTATGGATAGGTATGGATGAAGTAATATTCAAGTGCCATTAGTTATGTAATTAACTGAGGTCAGAATGATATGGCTTTTAATTGTAGCTTCTTAAGTATTTATAATTGTAATTACTATATTTAAAGTGTTATGAATGATGCATAATAAATTAAGAATGACTGTTAGGTTGGATGTTTTCTGTGCCGAAAACGTCATGCCTCGCATTTGGTTGTTATAACTTATGGTGGATACCTACTAAGGGTTTAAAGCTGGGGTCACCAATTACTTTCATTTGGGGTCCGTATTTCCCCACTCGTCAATGAAAACTGTTTTTATTTTTTCTAATATTAATGTTTATTAAATCTTGGACATGTTCCTCGGAAATTTATTTTTCCACCGCGACGACTGACGACCTCAGTAGCAGTAAAGATGACGCGCGGTATAAATTTATTACATTACGTACTCAAGTAAATTATATTGTACTTACTGTTTACACAAAATACGTCGACGGTCCGGATCCGTACTGCGGTCCGTTATTTAGTGATCCCTGGTTTAAAGCATATTGTCGCAGAGTCGAAGCGAATTTCTAATAATGTACATAGTATACTGATCCCTATCTCCACAACGTAATGCACATATTTATTTTAATCACGGTAAACAAGACGTAAACTACGATATTTTTAAGAATTCATTTCGATATCCCATCTACGATTTCTGAATTAAGAATTTGAAGTAGAGTGTTCGTCAAAGTCTCCTGGTCAAACCGCACTATGCGTCATCGGAGCGACGCGACGCGACACGACCAAATATACTTTGTATGAAATTGTATGAGATAAACTGCACTACGCGGCAGTGGAACTGCGTGACGCGACACCTTATCTCATACAATATATTTTGTCGCGTGCCGCTGACGCGCAGTTACGCCTAGTGCAGTCTGACCTTTAGCCAGAAAAACTGTCAAACTTTGACATTTAAATAAGGTTACATTCATTACTCCAAATACTAAATTCAGAAACCAGCCTGATCTTCATAGGGATTGACCTGAATCAAGTGGTTGTCTCTCAATGTATTATAAATTATAATTACAAATATGACATACCTATTTTAGCCGAGAAAATTGCCTTTCGTAGAAATAAGATAAATTTGTAAATAGTTTATACCTACTTAACAACATGTAAATAAAAGGAGTAGGTTGTTACTTACTCTTGAGTTGTAAATACAAATGGAAAAGATTTAAGAGGAAATATGGGCAGAGAGCGCCGACGGAATTTCCTTAGTAAAAAGTCATAATTCGGGGTTTGGCTCTCGTCTCTTTCCTCCTCCAATATTGGACCAATTTTAAAGATATTTCATGAACTGGTAAAGTAAGTTATATACTATGTTTCTATGTTTTCCTTTTTTCATTTATATTTGTCAAATTTGTACACTAAGCTTCATAATGTATCATCAAAAAGGAAAACATAGGGACATAAGATATATCTTTAATTTTCAGATTATTGAATATTTAAATTGGTCCAATATTGGAGGAGGAAATAGGCGACAGCCAAACCTTGAATTATGACTTTTTACTTAAGAAATTCATTCGGCGCTCTCTGCCCCCCGTTTCCTCTTAAGGATTAAGTATTATTAATATACGTCCTCATATTTACGCATAATACAATTAAAACGATATACTAACTGTTTCTTTCTGGATTTCAATAAATTAACATCCAAGTTTGTAAAATCAAGCTCAATCAGTTAAAGAATCGTCCTGAAAATCATGTTTTATTGTTATTTCAATTTGATTGAAGTATTCACAAATAAAGGAATCTGATGATAACTAATTATTGAAATTGTTCTCCTCTCTCCCGGATCGCCTTACATAAATATCACGTCTTTTTAACTAAGGCGTAGGCAGAGGTTTATTAGTACCCTCATTTCACCCTGTTCTGTCTCGTCAGTTACCGAGTAGTCTACAAATACCGTCAGAAAAGCTAAAACGCGAAATTTTCAGCGAGAAAACCCACCTCCTTATTGCCAAAATATGATATAAGTATATAATGTAAATAATGACTGAAAATATTTGATTGTGAATATAAATAAGTTCTATTTATATAAGTAAATATTGTAAGCCGTAGAACATAGTGGCTAATGATTACGTTTACAATAAAATATTATAAAATCGTTTGTGTTTCAATTTGAAAGTTTTTGCTGTTTTAACTACGAAAACGGGCCGTGGTTTGGCCGCTAAAGTCTACACTTGGTTATTTTAGGGTTCCGTACCCAAAGCGTAAAAACGGGACCTTATTACTAAGACTCCGCGATCCGTCTGTCTGTCTGTCCGTCTGTCTGTCTGTCCGTCTGTCACCAGGCTGTATCTCACGAACTGTGATAGCTAGGCAGTTGAAATTTTCACGATGTATTTCTGTTGCAGCTATTACAACAAATAAAAACCGAATAAAATAAATATTTAAGTGTAAAACAAACGTGTTTTTTTCCGTTTTTTGCTATAATGGTACGGAACCCTTCGTGCCCGAGTCCGACTCGCGCTTGGCCGGTTTTTCTTTTAAACTTTGCTCCACACTAGGAATTTCTTCCTGTATCGGAAGTTTAAATGTTTGTAAACGCACCCGTAAACGCACCCACGGGTGCGTTTACAAACATATTATAAATAAATTACACACAGGCGGTAGCTAGTATCTAATAAGGCCAAACACGATGGTGATATCTTTTTGTTTGAGTAGTTCATGAAGCCAGAAGCTAGAAACGTTCTGGCTGCATCATTAGATAAAGACAAAATCCATATATGTTGCATTCTCTTTTTGGTTTCGTGCTGAGTGTAAGGCTTATTATACACGCACTGCGATTTTTATTCGCGCCAATTTTTTTCCGCCCATTCTGCGACATATGGAATTGTATGAAGCTAATCGCGCAGAAATAATACCGCAAGAAATCAGTGTTTTGTCACAAAATCCACCGCACTGCGGCACGGATTAAATTCGCGCGAATATTTTGAACTCTATGAACAGGCAGAAGGAAACAAAAATCGCGCGGAATTGTATCCGCAGTCATCATCATTTCAGCCGAAAGACGTCCACTGCTGGACATAGGCCTCCCTCAGGCGTCACCACATTGACCGATCCCGTGCGTCTCGCACCCAGCATCTTCCCGGTACCTTAACCAGGTCATCGATCCATCCGCAGTGCGTGTTAGTTAAAGTCAGTACGCTGACAAAAATTCGCAATGCGTGCTAAGCCTATATAACAGCATGGATCGACGCTCGAATGCGCAAGGCAAATATAATAAATAATAATATTACTACAGAAGTACAGACCCATCTGTATAACGTCACCTCTATAAGATTATGGAACTAGTAATCAACAGTAAGCTCCTGGCACACCTAGAATACAACGACATCCTTAGTGACCGCCAATACGGCTTCTGCCGAAATCGGCCAACTGGGGATCATCTAGCTAGCGTATGCCATTCACATCTGGAGCGAGGCCATCGAGAGGCACCGAGAGGCGCTTGCCTTATACCTTCACACCTTGAAAGCATATTAGTAAGCTTCCTTTATTCGGTCTGCCTAGTGGTCTGTGCGATTGGATTGCAGACTTCCAGAGGGATCGGTCTATCCGAGACCCGAGTTGTTGTTGTTGGCTACTCGTCCGGTCAGTTAAATATTAACGCCGGATTCCCTCAGGAGTACCGACCCCTGAACCGAACAATGTAGCCTGAACCTTAGCGTATGCAGACGACAGCATTTTTGCTGAGAGATACACGGGATAGATACGGGGCAGATCCGCGTCTCTTTCGCTAAATAGAGTCAATTCCACCCGGCTGTATATCTTGCCTTGGTATGACCGTGCCGATAACGTACCATCTCAAACTTCTTGGTGTTATGTTGACATCGACCCTCAATTTTGATCCCTTAATTGAGAGAAAAGCTCAGCTGGAAAAAGTTAGGGATCCATGCAAAGGTAAGACGGTCACGCTGAACAGCTGCTCAACTGCGCAAGTTCGGTCATGCATGGAGTAGGTAGGTACTGGTCACACCTCTGGGACGAATCTGCCAAATACCAGCATGATGCACTTGAGTTGATTGCCAGACGGGCCAAGAGGCTTATCAGCCACGTTGCACTGGTCGAGTCAAAGCTCCAGAGCCTGAACATCGACGCCGAGTTGCCAGCCTGTCGGTTTTTTATTGGTTACATTTCGAAGAGTGTGTGATGTTAAACTGCACAATTTGATTCCGCCTAGCCTTTTCCCTCATCGGACTTCAAGGCGTACGGAAATACGTCATCGTTATACGTTACTCGCACCGTCACACGCACTAAGAGTTTTACGAGTACTAGAGCGGCATTCCCTGCCGGAGTCTTTGTTTCCTGATAGCTACAAGCTAGGGGTATTTAAGTCAAGAGTGAATAGGTTACTTCTAGGCAAGGATGCTTCACCGTCGACCACATTATCGCTTACCATCAAGCTAACACGAGCCAAAGGTTAATAAAAATAAATTAAAAAAACTGGCCAAGTGAGAGTCGGACTCGCCACCATTATGGCAAAAAACATGTTTGTTGTATGGGAGCCTCACTTAAATATTTATTTTATTCTGTTTTAGTATTTGTTGTTATAGCGGCAATAAAAATACATCATCTGTGAAAATTGTAACTGTCTAGCTATCACGGTCCATGAGATACAGCCTGGTGACAGACGGACGGACAGACAGACATACAGACAGACAGACGGATCGTGGAGTCTTAGTAATAGGGTCCCGTTTTTACCCTTTGGGTACGGAACCCTAAAAATAACTACTTAATCCAAATTTAAATAAGTTCCTAGTTTAAGCTTCTAAATCGGATGGCATTCCTGCCATGCTTGGTCAAAAATGTATTACTAATTTGTAATCAGAGACATACTACAATATACTTATAGATACGATAAGGGACATAGAGCGGGGTGCCAGGTAGGGAAGTAAGTTAATTTAATTTGTTTTCCATTATTAATATTTGCATGCTATCCAAGGCAAACATGACGCGCTGTAATTAAAAAAATATATAACATACGGGGGGACATACGGATAAGTCGTCTGTGGGCTACACATAAGCGCGGTGAGTTAACCACCGGACCACGCACCACTTGAGGTTCGTGAGCAAGTCCTGAGGAGAGGCGATACCGTTACGAGTTACGATGCTGATTAGTGCGCGTTGCTGTAGGGAATTTCATACAAAGTATACCGAACGGCTTGAGTTGATATGGGTGATGATTGGTTGATATATATGCGACAACCGTAAGCTTAAGGTTACACTAGTCAACGGCACGAACTATTTTGTGCGCGGGGTTAAAATGCATTTTATATCAACCGACAACACGTGCGGAAGAGATTGATGCTGTGATGAGCATTAGGAAGCTAGTTCGCGTACTAATATACACTTTTGCAAATTTGTAGCGAAATGGATAATGATTTAGGACGAAACCGAGCGCGCAAAATTTTATAAACAGAACTTTGGCAGTCTAGATATCATGATAAAACGACTAAATCTATCTGTTCAAAATAAAACTATTTGCATTGTTGAACTACTAATCTATCCCAGTATGGAGGCCGTTTTGCAATTTTCCGTCTTCTTATGGTATTTAATTGCACCAAAAAATACGTTAAAATTAGTGTCGCAATGTGGAACTTTCGACGCTCATAACTTTCAAATATTTTCTTCCATACAGGGCTAGATAATGATGAGACAAATTGATATCACTTTTTATTTTGAACGTACATCGTCAAACAGTGGAATAATCCCTAGACTACGTTTGTATGGAAAAAAAATCGACTAGTGTAATCTTAAACTAACTAGTCTGCAATCGTCTTAAAAGAAAATACCAATTTTTTTATCTATTTTCTCCGCTCTTCCTTTTTATGGAAGCAGAGCAGACTCATCTCTTGGAAAAAAATTACGAAATATTTCGATGCACTCTGACATCTTAAATGTGACCCTTGATGAGCGAGCCTGGATGCAAGCAACTAGGTACCTACCCATTCGTTTTTGGTGGACTTGTTGGCATCCGCAAAATTTCTAGTCCCAAAGACAATGGGATGAACCGGTCTTTTTTTTCCAGGGTGGAAAATCCTCATTGGATGTCCTCCACCCTGGGGAGGGTGGAGGGGTCTGTCAGACTCGTTTTGCCTAAAAACCACCCCGGTGTTCCATCACACACCTACGCTGGTGGTCGCGGGAACAACGATACTTCCGCAACCCCCAGCTAGTGCCGGCCCGCTTCAGCGGGCCTCGATCTCGGGTTGGGGGGAGTGAGGTGTTTGCACCCCCCGCAACGTCTAAGAGGGGCGCGCGTGGAACACTACGCGCCACCACCTCGGGTCGATGTGTGGTGGACGACGGACGTCCCCGAGTCCGTCGCCCTAGGACCCATTTAGGGGGGCCGGAAGAGGGCGTTGTCCGCCCTCCGCCGACGCCCGGCGCGTCTGCTGCGGATCGGGTTAGCGGATGAAATCTCCCTCTCCCTCTCCGCAGCCTCCTTCTGCGAGACGACTGTTTCGCAGAAGGATACCACCGCGTCCCATGACTCCTCGCTGCCGACCATAGACTCGACTACGGCCGGCAGCGACAGGTCACTGCCTACTTCAGAGATGAGGGCACGGCGTGGCCCCTCCCAAGCGGCACACTCAGCCAGCGTATGCCACGCCGTGTCCTACCGGCAGTCGACGCAGTGATGACACCGGGCGTCCGGCTCCCTGTTTATGAGACACAGGTACTTCCCGAAGCAACCATGCCCCGAGAGCACCTGCGTCACCCGAAACGACAGGGAGCCATGCCTCCTCCCGAGCCAACTACCGTCACCCAACCTAAGTACTATGTTGAGTGACAATACCTTCCGGATCGTTACATTTCTGCGTCTGGGTTTTCTATGGCGGAGCTCCAACATCAATCGCCTCGGACACCATGGCATAGCCTGCAGTAGGACCGCTGGTCGGATGGCACGCCAGCATTAATGACATCATACGTCGGGCTCTTGTCACCGCGGGTGCCAGCTATTTTTGAACCCAACTGCTTGGCACGCGGCGACTGCAAGTGGCCAGACGGGATGACCATAATGCCTTGGAAGTTGGAAACGACTTTGGTGTGGGAGAAACGACACCCTTGCGCCATCCTTAGCAAGGCGGGCTGTGCTGGACTGCTGGGGCGGCTGCTGCTAGTACAGAAAACTTCAAATGGCGCAAATATAACAACCTTATTGGAAGTTATATGTTTGAGTTTTAGTAAACAGCTAGTCGACTCTTCAGCTGACCAGAGCGTTGGGCTTTTCTTCGGCCAAATAATCAGCATTGCTATTCAACGTAGCAATGCTTCTAGCGTTCTGGGTACGTTTTCCAACACAACAAGGACGTCGATGTGGACCTATTATTTTTTCCCTTTGTATTTAAGTATGGTATGGCTTTGTACTTATGTTTTAGAATATTGAATCTAACGAATATATCGATTACTGTAGAATCGAAAAATAAATAAAAGTGTAGAATTTTTTTTTCGGGTCTTCAAAAACATTTTTATCACTGTCGTCCCCAATGAGGTAGGATAACTATGGAGACGGCGTATTCTACTATATGAAGAATAGTTATACAAATATCTATAATATCGACACACGCATGTCAAAAAGCGTTTTGTCTCTTTTTAACTAACCAAGAGCTGCATATGAAAAGAGAGACATCTAAATGTTTGTCAAGGACTAAACTTGGTAACACTTTTGAGTGACGTCAAAATCATGTCTATGCGTGACCGGTCGCCATGTTAATTGCCGAGTAAAATTGGTAGTTGTGTGCCGTATATGTACGTTTATCTGTGTAGTTGTGCTGTCAAACAGTTGCAAATGGCCTACCTCATTGGCAAATGGGCAGCCATCTTAATTGCCCGATTTATGTAGGTAAGCACGCTAATTTCGTAGGTATGGCAAGTCCATAGGTTTATAATTATGTATAGTGGTCGTCCCTGATTTAGGTTGTCAAAACAGTAAAAAAGTCGTAAAGCGTAAACCACATTTTTAGCGTAACTATTTCTTGCTATCACAGCTTGCTATCCTCAAGCATGCAAGTTATGCAAGCTGTATCTGTCTCACTCAGATATGCTATAAAAGTTGAAAACGTCAGTCTGATTATTGTTCATCCATTTGACAGTTTGTTACCAAGCTGAATTTGCTGGCTAGAATTTAGAAAAACTGTTGTTATTTCTTCATATTTCTATGTTATATCGACCAAACGAGTACTTTTTATAATGTCCTCTTTTACTCAGATTTGTCGATTGAGTAATTACTTCGTGGGAAGTTATAAAAGTGTTCTACATGGGAGGTAAGATTGAGGTTATGACGCTTGGGTTATTGTTTATTTTAGAAATCTATCTTTGTTTTAATTTTTCTTTTATATTTCTGAATAAAAGAGTTCAGTTTAACTTTTCAAATTTAAATGCTTTAAACTTAAATACCAAAAACACATTATGAAACAAATATATAATAGAACATGAGACCAACCTTTCACTTCTGTTACAGAACGAACTGGCTGGCTCCTGTTCAAGCATGTAGCTATACGAAGAAGTCTGCAGAGGAGAGGCTGGGCTTAGACAAGCCTAAGCGGCCTCTGACTCCATTCTTCAAGTTCATGACACAGATGAGGCCAGCACTCCTGGCTAAAAACCCGGGCATTTCTTCCAAAGAGGCCATATCCTGGACATCTAAACACTGGCAGCAATTGGATTTAGAAGTAAGCTAAAATCTGGATAAGACCTTATTATCTTCTTGTATCAATGCCTCATATTTTAGAATAGAGTATTAGTTATTTTTGTTACAGATGTTTACATCAAGCTTGCATCTTAATAATCTTCTCATTTACAAATTTTATAAATGTGAATGTTTGGATGTGTGTATAATTGTTACTCAATCACACCAGAGATCTAGTTAAAAGATGGCACAGAAATTGATTTTAATCAGTAATAGCACATAGGATACTTTTTATCCTGGGTATATGTTTCCTCGGGATAATTCTCGACATTCACGCGGGAGAAGCCGCAGGCAGAAGCTAGTGCTTTAAATATTTTCCCCTTACCTATATGGTCTACTAGCTTCTGCCAGCGGCTTCGCATGCGTGAAGGTCGAAAAAAAGTAACCTATGTCCTTCCCAGTGTTTCAAACCATCTCCATACCAAGTTTCATCTATATCAGTTCAGCGGTTTAAGAGTGAAAAGATAACAAACAAACTCACATTTAACATAATTATTAAGGAATGATATTACACTCTTGATTTCTGTGATAATTGACAATTTTCAATTGATTACGACCATCGTTGTAAGCGTTACCATTTTTTGCCTTTGGAAACGAGACGTTGTATTAATGATATATGTTTTCTAGCCAATATCGCAAACGGCTCAATTGACTGCCCTGATTTACTTTGTAAATTATTTATGCGTACTAACCAAAATTGCCTAAGAAAACGACCGCTGCTACACACACCAACTGCATCTACAAACTACAGGCGCAACGCTTTCTGCATACGCGCTGTTTTTAATGATTTACCACCACACCTGGATATTGATTTGTATAACACCAGTTCACATAAAATTAGAAACATCCTAAGTAGGGAATACTTTAAAGATGGAAAATAGCGCGACTTGTCACAGTTTTTTTCTTTTATTTTTTTTTATTACTGCTATATTGTTTTTGTTTTTTTTTTTTTTTCCTTTACCTATTTATAATCATGAACTAGTTGCTTCTTGGTTGTTTAATAACTATTTAAACGCTAATGCTAACATACATGTGGAAGCTTGTAATTAGCAATTGTCAACAAATATATCGTATTAAAATACAAAATTGTTATTAGTCTGTAAGCTTTCTTTAAAATAAAATAAATAAATAATCTACTGATGTTGCATAGTGTCCACTATACCAATGAGCCAGATAACAGCCTTAAACTCTACAATGTATTTTATCTTTGTAGACCAAAAATCAGATGGGAAAGGAATACGAAAAAGATTTAGAAGACTATAAGAAGATCAAGGCAATGTATGAATCTTCACTCACAGACCAACAAAAAGAAGACATTAAAAGGGTGAAACATGAGTTGGCAGAGGCCAAGGAAAAGAGAAAATTAAAAGCTGTAAGTAAAAAGCCCCCCATTCATTAAAAACATTTTCATCACACCTATTCGAAAAACGACAATTGTCTATAGATGATAGCCGGGGCCAAATCAAATCCAATTTTGCGCCCGTAGGAGTTTGAGCTTTCTCTCTTCTGATTGGTCCGCTTCGTGCTTCTGATAGATTTGCGTAGTTGGGTTGGAGGCGCTCAGGTGAAGGTTTAAGTTTAAAAAAAAAGTATAGTTCGAGTAGGTAGGTACTCGTAGCTTTTTATTTTTCTCTTAGGTAGTGATGAAATATAGTGTGTATCACTCGGGGACAAAATATTTTGTTCTCGGGCGGCGTATATTGAATTCCTCGCTAAGCTCAGGATTCTATGTTAGACTACTATGGAATCCTTTGATTAGCTCTGAATTCAAAATAACTCCCTGGAAGAACTTTTTGAACCTGGGAGACCTGGAAGAACTTTTTTTTAATGAGTTGTATTGCAATATATGGTTAGCTAGCGACCTCGACAGTGGGTCATATATTATTCTTGCCTAACTGTTGATTAATTTTTTACTTCGATGGTCCTAGTTTATCATAATTATGTGACTTCGAGTTACAGCTGTATTAGCTATATGTAGGCGATGCCTGGAGGCTTTATAATTCGGGTACTAAGTTCCGTTTACGTTTTTATTTTTAGTTTTTATTTTCGCTTGAGTTTAGATTTCGATGTTTTTGTTGATATATTGGCGTGTGCTAGCTGTCATTATGGCAAATATATTTTATTTTAATTTTTTGTGTTGAGTAATGTAAATTATTTGCATACTATTGTATAGAATCAATTTTTTGTTTTTTTCCTAACTGAACAGACAGCTGTGCTGCTGGGGAGTTTGTTGCGCCACTTCTTCTTCCCAGCAAAAGCACTAGGAAGTGGTGAAGGGCGGGCGTTTTTGGGGGACTGTCTTATGTAATGTTTAGTTCGGAAAGTGCTGATTCTCAGCCTAGTTTGAATAAATGACTTTTGAATTTGAATTTGAACAAAATATTACTTTGTCCCCTTGTAACACAAATAACTATTGTTGCACATCACCAAAGTTTCCCAACATCAAAATGTTTGGGGTGATCTACTCAGCAACACAAATGTTGACAACTACTTAGCGACATGTTTATAAACAAACGTTTACAATGAAAACAGGGCTTTAGTCTTATCGTAATTAGGATTTAAGTATACTGAAATATCTGGATCCAGGTTGGCCACAGTCAATAAACTGGCCAAATTGGAGATCCTCCACTCGTCCCAAATACAGTGTCAGTGTGGAGGCTCTTCACAGGACACGCGTCACGTCTTTTGCTGCCTGTCGTGCATAACAACCTGCACCTTCCAGGATTTAGCTGTGCTTTTTAACTGTTTTCTCTATATTTATACTCCATTTGCGATAACATTAGACATTTAAATTAGCCCAATCAACCGATTTTTAATTATATTGTGTTGGTGACACGACAAATGGTAAAACAGTTGGTTTTGGTAACAGTTTTATGCTTTTTATGTCATCCTTATGTTTACGGGATAGAACTCAAAATCGGTTGAATGGACTGTAAAAAGATTTGAAAACATGTGTAATGTTATTTCGAATGGATACTCCATTTGAAAGAACATTACACATGTTTTTTTTTCATTGTCAGTTGGAATTAACTGCTAAATCAGAGAAGAATGAGTCTCTTGGACCTTAGAGATCACCTGATTTGTCTATTTCTATAGAATAAAAAAGACCTCCCAGCTCTATTTCAATGTGTAATCATCAATAAACTTTCAATATAATGGTCATAAAAACTTTAATTTGTTCTTTTCCAGGAATACAAAGAGCTTGGTCGTCCTAAAAAGCCAATGTCATCATATTTCCTCTTTATTCAATCTAGAAAGGAAGGATTCAAAGGCAAAGACTTAAAAGAATTTCAAGAACAAGTGAAGAAAGAATGGCTAAAGTTAACTGAGACTGAAAAAGCTAAGTTGGATAAACAGGCGGCAGACCTCATGGCTAAATATAGGTAAATTTATTGGTAACATCCCTGCTGCATGTATTCCCTAGAGCGGGTTCCTAATTTTTTTTGTCATACCTCCCTACTGTCTAAAATGAAAATGCCCACTGTAGTGTATGTAGATATCAACAGATCGCGCTACAAGCCGATAACAGTATTGTATCGCTGCCTCGGGTGCACACGTCGTTTATAAATACCAGTCCGAGTGGTGGGGCGATCAGTTAGAGAAGAATGATGCCGCATACCATGGACAAAGAGGATAGCCCTCAGCGTGTTTTTGTGCCTAGCTGGAGTCTCTAGTTTAGTCTCCACAAGGAAAGTCCGGTTAAGCAGTAGTCATCATTTGGTTGAACTGCGAGACGCCCCCCTAAAAAAAAATGGTGTGATCTGTCGTTATCGGACTGTCGGCCTGTACGGTGGTGCGTTGGCGAGTCAACTATTAATATTGATAAATGAACATATTTTACACTCACGTTCTCCTTTACTATTTGTATTTAGGTAATTAACAGTAATATACAAAAATTCAAAGTTAAAGAAGTCGGTTTAATTTCTAAAGCTTGATCTAGCGGGAATCGCGATTTGCGCGGGCGACGGAATACTACTCGTTCCCATTTATGTTTTTTTTTTATAGCCTCGCGTTTGACCACTATCTCGCCTGATGTTAAGCGATAACGTGGTCTACGGTGAAGCACGCTTGCCTAGAAGAAATCTATTCACTGTTGACTTAAAGACCCCATGGTTGTAGCTATCAGGGAACAAAGATTCCGGATGGGAATTCCACTCCTTAGCTGTGCGCACAATGAAAGTATTAGCAAAACGCTTTGAGCGTATGGGAGGGATGTCCACCATGTACCGATGGCGCATGGCCGAACGTCTTGTAGTCCGATGATGGAAAGGGCTAGGCGGAATCAAATTGTGCAGTTCCGTCGCACACTCCCCAAAATGTAACCGATAAGCTGGCAACTCGGCGTCGATGTTCGAGGCTCTGGAGCTTTGAGGCGATAAGTGCATCGTTGCCAATAAGCCTTTTGGCCCGTCTGTCAATCGACTCAAGTGCATCAAGCTGGTATTTGGCAGATCCATCCCAGAGGTGAGAGCAGTACTCCATGCATGACCGAACTTGCGCTTTATACAAGTTGAGCAGCTGTTCAGGCGTGAAGTACCGTCTCACCTTTGCAAGAATCCCCAACTTTTTTGCAGCTAACTGAGCTTTCGCCTCAATGAATGGACCGAAGCTGAGGGTCGATGTCAACGTAACACCGAGAAGTTCGGGATGGTCCGTTAACGGCACGGTTACACCACGGAAAGATGGAGCCGGATAGAATTGGCTCTTTTTAGCGGAAAAAAGACACGCCTGGGTCCTTAGCAGCATTGAAACTGACCAGATTGGCACCACCCCATTCGGAGACCGACCGGACAGGTTCATGCGTTCAATTATGGCCTCCCGGAGAGACCGAATCTGAGGCCCAGTAGCCCGTGCGCTGGACACGTATCCCACAGCAACAGTGCTGTCGTCTGCGTACCCAAAGGTGTTCCGGGTTTTAGTAGATCATTAATGTGCAGCAAGAATAATGTTGGCGAGAGCACTGAGGGACTCCGGCGTTGATATCTAACTGACCTGACGAGCAGCCGTCGATAACACTCGGATGGATCGATCCCTCAGGAAGTCCGCAATCCAATCACACAGACCACTAGGCAGACCGAAGGAAGGAAGCTTACCGATGAGGCTTTCGTGTCAGACCCTGTCGAAAGCCTTCGAGATGTCGAGGTAGACGGCTAGCGCTTCCCCGTGTCTCGATAGCCTCACTCCAGATGTCGAGGTAGACGGCTAGCGCTTCTCCGTGTCTCTCGATGGCCTCATTCCAGATGTGAATGGCATATGCTAGAAGATCCCCAGTGGACCGGCGGCAGCCGTATTGGCGGTCACTGAGGATGTCGCTGAGGATGTCGTTCGCTTCTAGGTATGCCAGGAGCTTACCGTTGAGCACACGTTCCATACTCTTACAGAGGATGGACGTTACAGATATGGGTCTGTCGTTGGCCGGGTCAGCACGTGTCAAGAACGGAGGCAATTCAGGCGCACAGTTTTTAAGTACAATTGCTGGTATCCCGTCGGGGCCACTCGCTTTGTTCATCTAGGCTACGCAGAACCCTACGGACGTCCTTTTGATGGATGTGAATGTCCGACATACTCGTCACACATCAATCAGAATTCGATTCGATGCGAAGATTCCGCAAAAAGGGAGGCAAACAAGTTTGCCATCTCCTCAGCGGAGTGGGCCAGTGACCCGTCAGGTTTCAGCAGTGGTGGTAGTGAGGGGCGACAGAAATTTGATTCGACCGTCTTAGCCAGGGACCAAAACGCTTTGCTACCCGCTGGGTATGAAGGAAGTTTGTTCCCGATTCTGCTAATGTGGTCAAACCGTGCTCTTCGCATCACCGTTTTGCAGGACTAGGCAGCAGTGTTGAAGGCTCTCTTCTTCTGACTCACGTCATTTGCCTTGCGCGTTCGAGCGTCGACCCATGCCTGGTAGGTCTTGTGTTTAACCGCGTTGGCGTGGTTACACTCGGTTCCAAACCTCGGTCGGTCGACGTTAGACATTGCTACGTCAGAGAATGGAACATAGTACTCCATTTCCCGACGCAACACATCAGTCACAGCGTCAGCGCATTAATTTATTTATTTAATACTTCATGCACAAAAACGTACAGAGGCGGACTTAATGCCTTAGGCATTTTCTACCAGTCGACCTTTGGGTGATGCAGAGACAAATAGTGGTAGGTGCAATATTGAGAATAAATCTCGATAGGTAATATTTATTCAAATACATTAAAATACATACAAACTATAAATACATACATACACATACAC
Organism: Orthosia incerta; assembly: GCA_948252205.1. Lineage (NCBI taxonomy): Eukaryota > Metazoa > Arthropoda > Insecta > Lepidoptera > Noctuidae > Orthosia > Orthosia incerta. The sequence goes on along the minus strand of OX411759.1, from coordinate 20,217,932 downwards.
TATATATACAAAAAGTAAATAAACTAAATACACGAATATACATAAACAGATAATTGGAGAACATTAACGCTGTGATGATACTACTGCCAACTTCTTACGAATGTGCTCGCGAACTTTCACTTTGAACGCTAATCGATTGGGTGCCATCCTGATTTCTTGAGGGAGCGCATTCCACAGAGAAATAGACTGTACGAAGAAAGAACAGTGAATGAAATCAGTCCGGTGAGTGGGACATTGAAGAAGACGGTTATGTGATGAGCGAAGATTTTTATTGTGGTTGGCGCAAATATATTGAAAGTGAGGAGCAAGATAACTAGGAGCATTGGAGGATGCAAGAAATGAAAACAAGGTAGTTAATGCCCTTTGCTCTCTGCGCTGGCGTATGGGCAACCACTTTAAAATTGAGCGATGCGCAGAGACATGATCATATTTACGCAAATTAAAGACAAATCGAATGCAGTAATTTAGAAGACGGTCAAGTTTGTTGAGGAGATCTGCATTCAGGTCATAATAGCACACGTCACCATAATCGATAATAGGAAAAATTAGTGTCTGCACAAGCATTGCCTTCGTGTTCGAGGATAATACATTTTTTAAACGATATAGAGCCCGCAACGTTCCAGTGACCTTCTGACTGACACTAGCAACTTGAGTACGCCAGTTAAGGGTGCTATCTATGCGCAAGCCTAGGTCCTTTACGTCAGTGCTAAAAGGAACAATCGTACCGTCAAACAGAACAGGTGGCAAAGTTGCACTATCCACTTTACCGATGCTGCGAGGACTCCCAATGATGATCGCCTGACACTTATTGGGGTTTACAGCAACGCCAAACCTATCAGACCAGGCTTTTATAGCCATTAAGTCCTCGTTTAATTTCTCGATAATATCAGGTACTTCGTCCACATTCCCCCGACGATACAACTGAAGGTCATCTGCATACAGATGATACGCACACTGAAGTTCGGAAGTAATGAGATTAATAAAAATAGAAAACAGAAGAGGAGAAAGAATGCCGCCTTGAGGTACGCCAGTTTCCAAGTCACACCAACGAGATGAAGAATCTCCAACGTGCACCGACTGCTGACGCTCCTGAAGATAAGAAGTGAACCATTCCAGTGCTTCGGGGGAGACCATCAAATAGGACATAATGGCTAACAGGATTTCGTGACTGACAGTATTGAAGGCGTTCGAGAAATCGACCAACACTAGTACAGTGACTTTGGTATCTTCCAGTCCCACCCTAATATCGCCAGTCACTTTAAGGAGGGCAGACACAGTGCTGTGCCCAGGCCTGAATCCAGATTGTAGAGGGCTAACGAGTGAATTACTCTGCACAAAGTTTGAAAATTGTTTGTGGACACAGGCCTCGAGCACTTTGGAAAGGAAGGGAAGGATAGAAATGGGGCGAAAGTGGGCTGGAAGAGTGGGATTGGAGACTTTGGGAAGTGGACGGACAAAAGCTTTACGCCACAAGGAGGGGAATACTTTGGAAAACAAGGAAAAATTTACAATATGGGTGATGGGAGGTAGGAGGTGATCCAGAATGGTGATGACCATACTACGAGAGATATTATCACATCCCACCGCTTTGATTAATCGTCATCATGCGCTGACGCTCGGCTGTTGAAAATTCGCGTGCTTGACAATTTATCGCAGTAATTTAGCAATAATTTAGCGTCGACAAACCGGGCTTGAGCATTTGTCTGTATTGTACCATTCGTAAGAATGATACATTACATTGTAATGCTCGCGAAAATGCTCTAGTCTATTTACTTACCTTTAAAATACAACAAGTTTTATTAATGTATTTTCTTTATTTTCAGAAAAGAACTAGAAGCATGGGAACTGAAAATGATTTCAATAGGACGTACGGATCTGGTCCGCAGCAAACCTTTACGAGAGAAGAAGCCAAAGACAGTTGCAAAGAAACAATAGGAACTCGGGTGCTCTGACGAACCAGCTGACTCTCTCCCTCACAGTAGCGATAAAGATAATATTGTACAAAGTATTGATAAGAATGCTTCCACTAGTCCAGATTCGAATAAATATAGCATAGTTCCTCAAAGTGTTATTTCTACAGAGTCAGATCGTCGGAGCACGGGTGATATAGCCACTCCAGATAAACCGTCGGTACGGAGTGACAAACTTAATCAGAGTAAGAATAAGAATATCTTCAGTAGTATTAAAAACTTTTTTAATCGTTAAGTTCAGTTAAGTAGATCATCATGCATTTTTTGTAATGTTTTTGTTTTTTCAGTTGTATAATTAGTTTCATTATAGAATATAGTTTATGACTACATTTTATGTTTTTTTATTTTGTTGTCATCCTTACCTCACTGACAGAAGGGCCATCATGTTATAGGGTCGCTCGGCACTGACAGACCAGCAAAATGCTGCAAAGGACATGCTTTAGTTAATTGCGTAACTTCAAATAACGCGCGCGCTTGTCCTGTGCTTTCATTGCTTCTTCTACTAGACAGCATAAAACACGTCAAAGACTGGTGTTTCAATAAAGATACGCAATTTTTTTAATTCTTTGCCCTACACTAGGAATTTCTCCTGTATCGTAGGTGCATTTATTAACTCACATACACAAACAACCAGACCGAAAAAATACAAAGATGCCTTATTGTGCTGTTTTAGAATGTAAACACGATAGCAGAACCAAAAATGTATCAAATATTTGTTCCATTCGGAAAACGAACCGCGACACGGTGGGGTAGGGTGCAGGGGGGTGACCATAAGCTCTTAGAGCGGTATCAATTTGAGATCGAATAAGGGATAGATGTATCTGACGTATATACATCTGTCACTTACTCGATCTCAAATTGATACCGCTCTAAGAGCTTATGGTCACCCCCCAGTGCCAGGTCTGTCTGCTGAACTTAGGGCGAATGAATTTATGCTATTATGAATAGGTCCTTTTTTAACCTACCGTTTTTATGCTTACTTTGCTCATATTGATGTTATTTATTATGACTAAGTTGAATGTAAAATTTCTTATTTAGATTTGGGAATTTTTTGAGGGTACCTACTTGAGTAAGAATTCGAAAACAACCAACTTTTTTACTCCACACACCTCTTAAAACTGGCCAAGTGCGAGGCGAACTCGCGCACTCAGGGTTCTGTACCATTATTGCACAAAGCGGCACAAAAATCACGTTTTGTATGGGAGCCACACTTAATTATTATTTTTTATCTTATAAAGGCTCACGCTTGACCACCATCTCACCTGATGGTAAGCGATGATGTGGTCGATGATGGAGCACGCTTGCCTAGAAGTAACCTATTCACTCTTGACTTAAAGACCAGGTTGTAGCTATCGGGAAACACAGACTCCGGCAGGGAATTCCACTCCTTAGCTGTACGCATAATACAAGTATTCTCAAAACGAAATTAAGTATTTGATTTATTCTGTTTTTAGTATTTTGTTGTTATAGCGGCAGCCACAGAACAAAAAAAACGCCTACTACAATAGAAGTCGCAAGTGGGCGGGGCCCGCGTACCCCGAGTTTTGTACAGTTCCACATATGTTTCCTTCCGCGCACACACTACGCACATCATCCTTGGTTCAACCGTCACGGTGACAAAAACTTGAAAAAAAATACAAAGATGCCTTATTGTGCTGTTTTAGAATGTAAACACGATAGCAGAACCAAAAATGTATCAAATGTAGGTATATCTTACCATCGGCAAGTCTTAATTTATTTTATTTCGATGAAAATGTAAAAACAATATTTTATTAAACAAGACAAGTAAAAGTTGATTTTATGGCGTTAAATTTAAGGTCTACTTTCTTTAATACTCAAACATCGTTCTCGAAGATTCCAACTATGCACATGTCACATTCAGCTACTCAATTAGAGATTACCAATATCGATAATGAGTTATCGATACTTTAAACTTACAATATTCGAAAAAATCTTCTTACGCACGAAAAACATAACCCTTTCCTTGCAGCCGTGTAAAAATAAAGTTTACGACAAATTGAGAACCTCCTTCTTTTTTTAAGTGATTTAAAAAGTGGTTTATGTGTTAATCTGAAATTTAAGATCTACTGGTGTATAGACCTAAATTTCATCAGTTCATTAAGGAGTTAGTCAAGCTAATCATAATAAGAGTGTAGCCGCAGGCGAAAGCGTAAGCTTCCCATATCAGTAGGACGTATTGCATTTGCAGTGTAGTCTATTGCATCATCATCATCAATCAATACTTATAATAAATCTGTAGAAAAAGAATTTTTTGTACATCGAAAACATTTCCAAAAAAAATAGCCATTGTGTTAACAGCCAGTGGATAACCAACAGAACCTATTTCCGGCATTTTTGGATTTTTTGTCTGTTTGTTTGTTTATTTGTGCACGCATCACGTGAAATGTACGAAACCAATGTAAATAACATAAACATTGTGCGTAACTGGATGAATTACTTAGTTTTTGTGTCATCGCAATCGGTTCACTCAATCAAAAGTTAGATGAATTTAAAGTGTTCAAGAAGTAAAATTATCACAAAACACGCAATTCAGATACTCGGAGAGTTGAACTCGATATTCGATAGATGACGTTGAGAATTTGAAGTGATTTTCTGAATCACGGTGTTAAGATTCGCCGCGAAAGATTGATGACTATAGAAACAAATATAGTCGGTAGGTAAGTAGGGTAGGCAGGAAGGTAAGTAGGGTAGGGTTGGCAAACAGATGACGGGAGCGAAGCCGCGGGCACAGCTAGTAATTAATAATAGTACACCAAAGACTACCTACAGTACTGTCTTTCCTTTCATTTTTTAAATCCATGCAAAGGTTGTCTTGAAAAGATCGCTTTTAGCGATAAAGCCGCCCATTGTGCCACCCAGTGTAATGTTTTCTTCGTCTATACTTTCTGTAACTTATATGGTGTACATAATAAAGATTATTGTATTCTATAATTCTATTGATAGAACAAAAACACCACATACAAAGATACGCCCATCTTTGTATCAATAGAATCATTTTCAAAATCGGATCAGTAGTTTACCATTAAATATCTTAATTATACTTTCTATAAATAGTAAGTATTGGAATAAATTTATATAAAAACTTGATTACAAACATAATAATTTTTATCGACTCTTATGAGTTATTAGCAGTGGTTGAGCGATTGACTGCTGCGCTGCGTGTCGCGGGTTCTATTCCCGCACGGAACAAATATTTGTATGATCTACAAATAGTTGTTCCGGCTCTGGGTGTTTGTGAAATTATATGTTTGTAAACGCACCCACGATACATGAGAAATTCCTAGTGTGGGGCAACGTTTTTTTTTTAAACTAAACTGTAATTTGTTTGAAAATAAAAAGGGATTGTCGATAAATAAGTCAACGACCGTGGTACATCACTACAGGAGGACGAGTAGCAATGACCTCATTTCGCAAATATAAATCTTATCGGTAACGAAATACGGCTTTAAATTAAATGAATTTATTATAGTGACATCTAGCGGCGGGTAGCGTAACTTGCTCATTAAACTATTCCGTGTGCGCTTTAAACGAAAAAAGTAATAAATACTCAAAAAGAGTAGACAATAAACCAACTCTATTGTCATAAAGCAGTGGTTTATTTTCAAATAAGCGACGACTGACATATTTTCTACTGTCATCTAAAAATTACAACTACCAATCACACCAAAGATTTCTTAGTGTTATGAAATACAATTAATCTGTATATGTGTGAGTTTGGGTACGCTGGTTCCGATACTAATAAGGCTATATGCGATTTCTACTGTCTTCTCTGTTCTGTGGCGGCAGCAGCCCTGGTGACAGACGGACCGCGGAGTCTTAGTAATAGGTCCCCCCCCCCCTTTGGGTAAGGAACCCTAAAAAATATGTATGAATAAGTATCATTCAATTAATCGTGTGGTCTTTCTTTATTTCAGCGTATTTTCGACGCCTATGGAATCACTAACAGAAACACAAAATACCATTCATAACCATTTTTTAATTCAAAGATGTTACAAAATATAACTAAAATAAACTTTAATTTTATAGTTGTTTGACCTTTATTTACAATCGATTTAAGCTGATACACTAAATTATTCACAGGTATTTTAAAGCAGTACTTTATCTAGTTCAAGGAATAGACCGAGATATAAACAACAAGAAATAACTATTTTATTTATCTATATTGCATAATGTTTATATGCGTGTGGGTGCTGTATTTTATTTATAACGAAAAATATGTGGTTTTAACAGAATTATTAATAGGAGGAAGACATTTTGTAACAATTTACATAGTGGGTAGTGACAATGTTCAAAGACATACATTCTCAGGCCTACGTTCAACACTGTATTATATTTACACATAAGCCCTATATTTACAGCTCTTGTAAGCTAACTGGCAGGAGGAAAGAGAGATTGTATTTAAATCTTTGGTATTACTATACCAGCTTAATTTCAAATTGTAATTTAAAAATAACATACCATTACCAAAAAACCCATTTTTTAAGTATACAGTTAAGACTTGAGGATTTTAATTAATGTTCCATTTTTGGGACACAAGAATTGATTTTAATTAATAGTATTGGGGTAAGTTGTATTTCAGGTAAGTACTAAATATTGATTTACCTTAGTGTTCATATTTTGTTAATAAATATATGACTAATAAGTCTAAAAAGATTAAGGCAATGTTAGAATTGAAAAGGGTTAAAAGTTCAACAAAATCAATTAATAATATTAAATAAAAACAAATATATCTACAAAAGGGTCTACAAGTCACAGACTGCCATACATGAAAGTGGTTAGTACAATTTATTCAACAACTTTAGATACAGTATTAAATTTCAAGATTACAAAATATACTCACAAGTTCAGGCCATCAAAATTGGTTATACAGGCCATTATAATTCGAAGGACTATATTCCATTATCAAAATACTATCTTTTACAAGTATAAAGCATGAAAATAGTTTACTAATTTGGCATACTATTGAACATTTTCACATAATTTGATGTCCTCAAGTATTATAGTTTAATCATAATTTGTTGGTTTCACAGTGTTTTACTGAAATAAATACAATTTAAATGCAAAAGAGAGTAAAATAATCTAATTACTTACATAAATATTATACAAAATGAATTCATTAATCAAAAATAATATATATTATCATGAACATAACTAAAACTTCTGTTGCTGTTGCTATATACAAAATTGATTCTAATTTAAAACTAAAAATGGCAATATGTGACTAAAACGCACACATGTCACATCTTCTCACTTACGATTAAAGGCACAAGCAATCAAATTATGGAACATTGTGGAGCACCTCCAAAATTCAACGTTGGAATTAACAAGCACAACACATTGAGAATTTTTACCAAAACTTGAGTTGAATTTTGAACTCTACCCCAATTTATTCTAACCAGCTAATGTAGAAATTGCTCAGTCAATTGAATGCCCTCAGCTTGGGTGCAAATGGAGTAATTATTATGTAATTAAACCATCCTTCAAGGTGATCAGTAGTGATTGTATGCAAATTGTGGTAAATAGAAATACACAAATGTCACATGATATTACACCCGCACATTGTACCAAGTAAATGAATTTCTGTACTCTTTGTGAAGACACAATATGCAACAGTTGCAATGCATTGGCAAATTTAGAATTACTTCTTTGTGATGGAAACCAAATCAATTTTGTTATAGCATAGATGAGTACTGGTAAGAAAAAGTAAGTACCATCGAATGTTATTGCTGATAAACTGTACAGTAATTGAATTAGAAGTGATAACAAAACTACGTCGTATTTGTTATTAGTGAGTTTCTCCCAGGGAGATGGTATTGGCGCTGGCTCTGCTACCAGTGGTGGTAGTGTTGCGAAAGGTGCCAAATCATTGGGTAGGGGTACCTCTCCATCGCCTGACGCGATGTCATGATTGAGTGATGATAACAACTCAAAAGAATCGGGTTCAGGGATGATCACACCATTGTTGAGCGAAGTCTTGCTACTGCAATTTACGGATGAATGCGAAATCTCCGGAATTGAATCAGGAGTTATGTTTCTCACCGGAGATTCTGGAAAAGAAACAATGTGATAAGCAAAGCCTATGTTACGTATTCTGTGATATGCTACTAATATAGAATGATTTGTAATACCGCTGGGACCCTCGCTGCCACATTTCCCGGATATAAGTTGAAGTCTGTTGTGAGAATTTTCTAATATTCTCTTTCTGCGAGCTTCCCGACGAGCTGCTGCAGCATCAGCCATGTTGACAATGTTGACATTAATCAAATGACATTTCTATTTTCACCATTCATCGTTATTGCCAGCCTAAGTACATTTTTGGAAATCGTAGCGGCTGTTGAATATAATTTGTTGACTTGTAATACCCCGATAATTTTGTAATTCGTTTTATTATTGTAATCGTATTTCTTTCAAATTTCTACGAACAATACTATGAAGATTTTTTTTTACTGTGGTAAGTGCTTTGGTCCAAAAATTTAAACCTTTGAAAAACCGGTAATTGTTGAAAAATAATTAAAGAATTGTATTTTATTCAATAAATTTTAAGAATTCTTTAAAATAATCCAAATATCCAAATGGTATCAGACCCGCAACCTGTATCAAATACCTAAATAAACAATTTAAAAATGAACCGTAAAATCTACTCTAATTCCTGTACTGTAAACACTAACATTATTTAATATTTTGGCCATTTTGACATATTGCAACCGGAAGTTTGTGTGTTGTCTGTTACCAGTAACGCCAAGGACTTTTGTTTGGCGCCTTTACGGGGCCGGTCGGTTTTTACTGATAAATTCGTCAATTTAGATCTATTAAATACAAGTTTCTGTTAAATATAATGGCTGACAAGGGTGACGGAGGTAATTGTATTCAGAATCTATGTTTCAACCTTTGGTGCTGCTGATCTTTGCTGACGCTTTAGCTTGACAGCCAGTGATTTTTTGGTTATCAAAAAAGACTTCGTAGTTTGTAGAGAATCTGTAATTTCTGTCGTTTGTAGAAACCTTTGATGATGCGGTTGAAGAGAGGGTAATCAATGAAGAATACAAAATATGGAAGAAGAACACTCCATTTTTGTATGATTTGGTGATGACACACGCTCTGGAGTGGCCCTCGTTAACTGCCCAGTGGCTCCCAGACGTGACCAGGCCTGAAGGAAAGGACTACTCGGTTCATAGGTAAGGTACCCTTGTTCATATTTTGAATAGTCAGTTCATGGTTGATTCTTGATGAAACTCCTTGACACATCATTTTGAGGAAAGTCGTGTCAATAATACCCTTGTTATCTTTCATTGCTTACATCTCATAATTTCCAGTTGCATTTGTTGGTCTCTAGAAATATTGAGATTAAAAGTCTTACAATTTCTTTTGTTCTCTTTTTTGTGTTTGGGAGCATGGGTAGGTAGTTGACCCTGTAGTACTATGAAATTCTCCAATAGTTATTGTTATATTGAGTGAAGAAAAATCTTACCTTCAATCTAACAATGACCAGTTAACTTTTTGTGTACCCATGTGATTATAGAAACTTTTTTTTATAGGTTGATCTTGGGCACACACACATCAGATGAACAGAACCACCTGCTGATTGCCAGTGTTCAATTGCCCAATGAAGATGCACAGTTTGATGCTAGCCACTATGACAATGATAAAGGCGGTATGTACTTCTACACTTCATCATCTTCCTACCCTTATCCCATGTCACTTGGGTCGGCATAACACGTTTTCATCTTCCATACCGTCCTTTCCCCCATCACGCTATCACTGACTCCCTTTTCTTTCATATCACTCCTCACACAGTCCATCCATCTTTTCTTTGGCCTTCCTCTCCCTCTCCATACATCCACATTTATATTCACAACTCATTACTAACATGCGTTTCATCAGGACAAACGGTTTCCCTTCAACTTTTCTGACACTGGCGCCACTTTCAAACTGCCTCTAATATACTCATTTCTCACTTTAGCCAATCTCATCACGCCGCACATCCATCTCAACATTCTCATCTCTGCTACATGCAATCTATTTTGATCCATCATTCTGACAGCCCAACATTCTGATCCAGAGATTTTCCTCTTTAACTAATATAAGTATATACAGTAACAGTATAGTAGTAACTTTTATCCCTTGATAAATGAACTCAACAACTTAACAGACTTGGTAGGTAGTAAACAGAGCTGTTCATAGTCTTGTGGAAAACTAGCTAAGGCGACAATTCTTACAAGCTTCCTCTACAGTTTGTATCAAATGTCTTTGCTGGGCCAGAAACTACAACTATGATCTTTAATTTCACTTCTTAGTCTTTTAGGTCATTAGCATTGACCCACTGCAGGGAAAAACCCTCCCTTCCCTCATTCCACTTCCCTGGTATTCTGTGATATTTAATAGTTTATTTTAGTAAGGCTAGTCTTTGTTTATTAAGACAATATTAAATGAAAAATGACTTGTTTTTCAGAATTTGGTGGCTTTGGCTCCGTATCAGGTAAAATTGACATTGAAATCAAGATCAACCATGAAGGTGAGGTGAACAGAGCCCGCTATATGCCACAGAATCCCTGTGTCATTGCCACCAAGACCCCTTCCTCCGATGTGCTGGTCTTTGACTACACTAAGCATCCATCAAAGCCTGAACCTTCTGGTGAATGCCATCCTGACCTCAGGTATGTCCAGATGACTATTGATAATCTATAAGTAACAGCAACTCAGATACCTACTCTTAAATGTATTCTAGCTAAGTGTTCTATTTATTTCGTTAAAAATTTATGTTTAAAGTACAAAGGTGATTTAGGACCGAAATCATAAAATCTGCCTAGCCTTTTCCCAACTATATTGGGGTTGGCTTCCAGTCTAACCAGATTCAGCTGAGTACCAGTGTTTTACATGGAGCAACTGCCTATCTGACCTCCACAACCCAGTAACTGCTGGGTAACACGATACCTCTTGGCAAGACTGGTGTCAGATCTCAAGCTTCTGACTACCCGTAACGACTGTCAAAGATCTTCAAATGACAGCCGGGACCAACGACTTAACATGCTTTCCGAGGCACCGAGAAAACTCGGTATGTTGTAATGGTCACCCATCCACGGACCGACCTCGTCAAGCATTGCTTAACCTTGATGATCGACCCGTGCGGCTGTTATTATTTAGCCACGAGCTCCTCTTAGGACCAAATTCATCAATGAAACTAATCGCGATTAGTTCATCTAAACTCAGTGTGTGCAAATACAGCATTCTGATTGGATGAGACCGCTGAGAAACTACCAATCGGAACACTGTAACAAACTCTGAATTTGCATAAACTGAGTTTTGTTGATCCAATTGTGGTTAGTTTCATTGGTGAAATTGGTTCTTAGTGTATTGGATTAGTTTGACTTAATTAACTAATTACCTATTGTGGAATTGTCGGTCAGAATACTATGGCCACAGTGGGTCTAATTAATATCCATTGTCTGCAGTGTGCATTCTTCAGCTGATAAAAATATAACATATATTACTTTATCCACAGGTTACGAGGTCACCAAAAAGAAGGCTACGGCTTATCCTGGAACCCCAATCTCAATGGCTATCTTTTGTCAGCCAGGTTAGTGTTATTTGAATAGTTTATGGTTTTCTGAATTTATTTTTTTAGCCATGATGGCAAAATGATTGTAATCCACTCCAATGACTAACTGTAGATAGCTAAGTTCCTTTTAAGAATCCATATTACTTTTTAGGGTTCCATACCCAAAGGGTAAAAACGGGAGCCTATTACTAGAGACTCCACTGTCCATATGTCTGTCAGTCTGTCACCAGGCTGTATCTCATGAACCGTTATAGCTAGACTGTCGACATTTTCACAGATGATGTATTTCTGTTGCCGCCATAACAACAAATACTAAAAACCGGCCAAGTGCGAGTCGGACTCGCGCACGAAGGGTTCCGTACCATTATCGCAAAAAACACGTTTGTTGTATGGGAGCCCCACTTAAATATTTATTTTATTCTATTTTTAGTATTTGTTGTTATAGCTGCAACAGAAATATATCATCTGTGAAAATATCAGCTGTCTAGCTATCACGGTTCATGAGATACAGCCTGGTGACAGACGGACAGACAGACGGATCGCGGAGTCTTAGTAATAGGGTCCCGTTTTTACCCTTTGGGTACGGAACCCTAAAAACAATAAAATATTGCGATTATCGTACGAAACCTATCGTGCGCGAGTCTGACTCGCTCCTGGCCGGGTTTTTGTTTCTTTTTAAGATATTATGTCAATATACGCAATTTCTTTCTCACCAAGGCATTTGCTATCTTAAGTATTGCTACAGGAGCATTGGTGGCCCAGTGGTAACAGCCGCGACTTGCAAGTTTTAGGTTGTGGGTGCGAACTCAGGCAGGCGCATTACTTTATTTCACCACCACTGCTCTCAAAGCGGTAAAGGAAACACAATGTTTTCCTTTCACCGTTTTGAGAGCAGTGAATTCAATATTAAAGTTGCGCCCGTAAGCGTAGTTTTTTTTTATTTGTATTTCAAAATGTATTTTTCGTATGTATTGATTATATTCCTATGTTTAATCCAAATGATTCTAACAAGTTTTATAATCAACTAGCTGACACCTATGGCTTCGCTCCCATCAACTGGCTACCTACCCACCTACCACCTACCTACCCTATTTTTTTTGAAAATTAATTGTAGTCTATGTCACTCAGGATAATGTAGCTTTCTACTGGTGAAAGATGATCCAGAGATACAATCTCACAAACTCACAAACTTTACCTCTTTATTATAATATTCGTATAGATATCTAAATTAGTACATGGATTAATGGTTATTTATGGTTAATTAGTATTTAGTAGTAGCACAGATATATAATACCAGCATACAGATGCCTCATCCCATACAAAGAAACTGTGCCCACGTAACTAGCGTTTTTCGTCTGATTAAACCGATTATTTTCTGTCCATCGCGTTCGGTTCCGTTCCACGGCGATAGATAGACGGTGTTAGCAGCAACTTGCAAGTAAAAGGATTTAGTCGGTTCGTGAATATTTTTCTTTAAATACAGTGAAGGTTTGTTTTATAGTATTTTTTTTGCTCGTTTCTTTGCACCAAAATGTGTTACAATGCAAATTTAAACAATGGAGTGGACATGCCTCAGAAATTTAAAACCGCGCCAATATTTAAAATGATCCGTTCAAATAATCTTTGAAATGTGAATTAGGAGCCCAAAATTCCATAATTTTGTACTTAGGAGAGTTGATTAAACTAGTACATAAAAATTTTATGTTCAATTTCAGAAAATGTAAAACACACAATAACAGATAGGTTCATATAGTGAGATTTATTTGAACCAAATTTTCTTTCTTAGCAATGGGACCCTGTGGTTGTAGTATGGATATAAGGTTAATATGACATTTGTTCACCAGTGATGACCACACAATCTGCCTGTGGGACATAAACGCGACACCCAAGGAGGGCCGCGTCATTGAAGCTAAGTCTGTGTTTACGGGACATACGGCGGTGGTAGAGGACGTCGCGTGGCATCTGCTGCACGAGTCACTCTTCGGCTCCGTCGCTGATGATCAGAAACTTATGATTTGGGATACCAGGTAAAGTATTTTTATTAAATAACTAGCATACACCCACCCGCATGGATTTATTTCTTATATGTCTATAAATTATAGCTTATGTCGTCATCTGCCTAGCCTTTTCCCAACTATATAGGGGACGGCTTCTAGTCTTACCGGATTCAGCAGGACCAGTGTTTTACATGGAGCGACTGCCTATCTGTATGGTTTAAGAACTTTATTTTTCCTCATAAAGAATTAACAATAATTCACTTACTGAGAAAACATTTTTAACATAAAAACATTATCAAGCGTAGGTACAGAAAGTATTTTTTTTTTAAAAAAAGTGGGTAAGTGCAAATCTTATGCGTAAACAAGTCATCAGGCGACCCGCTCGCCGTACGAGCGAACACGGATCCAAAGATAATTTACTAGATGTGGCATCGATGGCAGCGTAGTAATGTATTTGTGCAAGAAGTAGTTTATTATAATTTAGGTAAACATTTTTATATCTATATTTAATAGCAGCGTTATTTTACTATTATTTATTATGGTTTAGCTTGTTTTTTTTTTTTTTTTTTTGTTTTTTGATTAAAGATTCTATTTTTTAACATAGTATTTATTTGAGTTCAGTATGTAATGAGTTGAGTATGTGTGTATGTATTTGATATATATATATATATATTTTTAATGAATTACCTAATTGATTATTATATGTTTTTTTAATCGTTTTTTAAAAGCCGAAATATTTTTAGTGTCTTTGATTTCTGATGGTAATTTATTGTATAAAGTTACACCTTCAAATTCTATATTCTTTTTGCCGTAATTAGTTCTGGGTGGACGTGTTATTAGATAACTTGGGTTCCGTAGTTGCTTTTTGTATATTTCATGTTTTTTGGTAAATTTTAGTGATGTATGAATGTCTTGGTTTAAAATTTTACGTATTAGTATGCACGTATAGTATTTATAAGTTTGTGTAATATTCATTATTTTCGTATCTTTGTATATTTTGTCAGTAGATGTACGGAACTTGTAGTTAAATAAGATTTTAATGAGTTTATTTTGCACTTTTTGTATGGGGTCTAAATTTGTTTTGGCTGCAGTCCCCCAGATTTCTATCAAGTAGTCGATATGGGATTTAACTAATGAATTGTAAATTATATAACGGACTTTTTGGGGTAAACATTTTTTTAGGCTTTGGAGAATTCCTGTTAATGCTAATAGTTTTGATCTTATTTTCTCAATATGAGGCATCCAATTTAAGTGAGTATCTAATATAAGGCCGAGATATTTTTCTTTGGTTTTTCTTTGAATTGTTTCATTGTTTATTTTTAGTTCTATATTATTGCCTATTGTTTTATTTTTTGCTGCAAATATTACGTAGTTTGTTTTAGTTGTATTAATAGTGAGCAAATTTGATTGGAACCATTTATTCAATAAATTCAGATCGTTTTGAGCTTGCGGCATAATGGCTTCAGTTGAGTTTCCAAAGTAGAAAAGACTAGTGTCATCGGCGTAAAGTGAAACGTCAGCCTTCAAACCGATTTGGGATATGTTATTTATATAAATTAGAAACATAAGAGGACCCAAAATGGAGCCCTGGGGTACACCAAATGTTACAGGATGTGAATGACTTTGATAGTCACCGATTTTTACAATTTGTTTCCGATTTTGCAAATATGACTTAAATATCTCGAGTGCTTTACCAGTGATACCAGTGTGTGACATTTTTTTAAGTAATATATCTGGACTAATTGTATCGAAGGCTTTTTTTAAATCAATAAAGATACCTAACGCGATTTGTTTTTGATCAATTTTGTTCTTAATTTTTGTTATCAAATCAATTGTGGCCGAAAGAGTATTTGATTGTGGTCTAAATCCATATTGCTTATTGTATAAAAAGCTTTTTGATTGAAGAAATTTTTCTAGACGGTTATAAAGAATTTTCTCAAATATTTTGGAGATCACCGGAAGCACAGATATTGGACGGTAGTTACATGGGTCAGATTTACATCCAGATTTGTAGATTGGTACTACTTTGGCAATTTTTAAGCTATCCGGAAAGATACCTCGTGTTAAGCAATCATTGATACAACTTGTGAGTTCGTTAATAATTATGTCCTTTACACATTTTATTGATTTTACGGAAATGCCATCGATGCCAGAACCAGTATTTGGATCCAAATTGTTTATTATTTTGCCTACTTCATCCGTGGTTGCTGGTGTAATACAATTTAATTCGGTAACGTGAGTTCCTTCTGTGTTTCCTGTAGCTTCATGTACGCCAGAATTATCCTTGATCTGGTCTGCCAAAGATGAACCAATAGTGGAAAAGTAGGAATTAAAAAGTTCACATATCCCTTTTGGGTCTGTAACTATTCCGTTTGCAGTTACAAGTTTTTCGGGTCCTTTTCTGTCTTTTATTTTGTTTTTAGAGAGATCGTTTATGAGTGTCCACATTTTTCTAGGTTTGGTAATGGTGTCTTGAAAACGTTTTTGGTAATATGTGTTTCTTGTATTTTCAATGTTATTTGCAACTTTCGTTTTCGCCTTCTCGTATTCTGCTTTTAAAATCAAATCTTGTTTATTTTCTTTATGTTTTAGCCAAATCTTGTTTCTGTTGTTTATTTCCTGTATGATTTCTCTCTTAATCCAATCTTGCCGCGGTCGATTCAATATTTTGATTTTCTTTATCTTACTCTTGCTTAAGCAGAGTTGTAGTTTGTCTTCGAATCTTTTGTAAGTGGGTTCATCATCGTATTTTTCAAAATCTTGTATGTTTTTGTAGAGTTTTACATAGTCAATAGCTAGATATTCCTGTTTCTTAATAGTAGGTGTATCGTATCTTAGTATTTCCAAATAAATTTGCTTATGGTCAGACATCGCAGATTCTATCAGTGCAAAATTAAAGTTGTTGTCATGTAAGTTAGAGGAAACATGATCTATTATTGTTCTAGTTGCAGATGTTTCACGGGTACAATTTTTTAGGTCAATTTTATTTAAAATCTTATAGTTACTTTCTTTCAGGGTGTCCATGTAACTGCGGGTTGTACGATCTTTGGTTAGTAAATCCAGGTTATAATCTCCAAATACTATAGCTCGTTTCATCTTCTGTAATTGTTGCGAATATATGTCAAGGAAGTTATTTATGTTTGTTTTATCAGGCTTGTAAACGACACCGATGTTTAGAGAGAACTTCTTAATAAATATCCAAAGGTAATGAATATCATCCACGCAATGTTCTTCTACTAAATTATGAGTTAGATTATCATGGACAAAAATTGAAACCCCGCCACCTCTTTTGTTGTGTCTGTAGTTATAATAGTGCGTGTAGCAAGGTATTTGTAGTATTTTGGCCTCATCTTCATCTTTAATCCAGGTTTCTGTAAGAATGACGATATGCGTGGCTGATTGCAGGGAACTGATAATACACTTCAGCTCATCGAATTTTCCGGGTTTGACAATACTGCGAGCATTGGCATAGAAGAATTTTAATGACTTTTTGGAATAGCTTATGTCACAATAAGAGTCAGTTATTTTGTATGTGATTTTCTCTCTGGACGTAATTAGTTTTTTGTTTGTGTGGGTGTTGAGCCAGCTTGGTTTTCTGTGGATGTTATAATTTTGGGAGCGCCTTTCACGTATTTGATTTGCAGGTTAGGTTCCCCATTTAAGGTACGTTTCTGTAGCTCATCTTTTAGGTGTTTCATATATTTTTGTTGTTGTGGGGTTTGATCAGGATAAATTTTCACATTTTTCATATTTGGGTTGTTTCTATTGCGTAAAATTGTTTTTGCAATATCTTCTGATAAGAAGCATACTTTGATTGCACGAGTATTTTCAGGCTTGTATTTTCCAAGACGCATTATTTTATTCGATTGAGGACAGTCTGCGTATATAGGTTTAATCACCTTTGAAATTTCATTACGATCGTACTCTTGTCGTTCGGTAGCAGAGTTACTCGTGGATCCCAGCGACGATGATGTTTTTGGCTCGCACACTTCTATTCTTGACTTCATCAACAATATCTTCATATGCCACGAGATCTTGAACTGGGTTTGGTGGGGGGTTGTGTTTGAGATAATTAACGTCAGATTCAAGAAGTGCTACTTTTTTCTCTGTATTTTCTGTTATACTGGATAGGGCACAGAGCTTGGATTTGATGTCATTATTTTCCACAGTAATATTTTCGATGGTGCTACTTATGATGCTCACCTCATTTTTTATTGTAGTGATGTCTTGAGAGAGTTTATCGATACTCTCTGCTTGATCTGTTTTTGTGGACGTTAATACTGCCATCATCTCACTCATTTGCTTTTGTAATGTTTTCAACTCTGCTCTTATAAAATCAGAATCGTCGGTTAATTTGCGCTTGCCACGGAAAGTAATTATCGGAGTATTATCTGCGTTTATGTCCGAAATATTTGGATTAGATCCTCCAAGTTTTATTTCATTGCCACTTTCAGTCGGTGAACGTCGTGCGCTCATTGTATATCTGTGTTAAGAAGTTACTCACGTGGGTTATGCGATCTAACGCGTGCGCTGGCAGGTGTGAAAGGTGCAAAAAATATCGTCCTGTCTTGTTTACTCCAGTGGGTGGAGCCCGCGACACTATGCACAGTTCTTTTAGTAAAGGATGACTTATGACTTTGGTTTACGGTTGATAATACGTTAATGCAAATATATATATTTTTTAAATTAATTAGCAACACGTCTACTCTGTACGCTCGCTCAGAGTTATCTGACCTCCACTATCCAGTTATTGGGTAACATGGTACCCCTTGGCAAGACTGGTGTCAGATCTCAAGCTTCTGACTACCCGTAATATCTGTCAAACATCTTTAAATTATAGCCAGGACCAACGGCTTAACGTGCTTTCCGAGGCACGGAGGAAACTCGGTATGTTGAAAATGATCACCCATCCACGGTCCGACCTCGTCATGCGTTGCTTAACTTTGATGATCGACCCGTGCGGCTGTTATTATTTAGCCACGAGCGCCGAAATTATAGCCTATGTCACAGATAATATAATACTAGCATACAGATGCCTCATCCCATAAAGAGAAACCGTGCCGACGTAACTAGCGTTTTTTGTCTGATTAAGATGATTATTGTTACAAATACTTTGATCGCGTTCGGTTCCGTTCCACGGCTTTAGATGGTGTTAGCAGCGAATTGCAAGTAAAAGGGTTTTCACGGTTCGTGACATTTTTTAGTTCAAAAACAGTGATTTGTTCTATAGTATTTTTTGCACGTTTTTACAGTTTCATTCTACCAAAATGTGTTACCATACAAATTTAATAAATAGAGTGGCATGCCTCATAAATTTAAAACGGCGCCATTTATTGGAATCAATTTTAAATGATCCGTTCAAATAAACTTTAAAGTGTAAATTGAGAGCCCAATATTCCATAATTTTGTGCTTATGAGTTTTTTTTTTTTTTTTTATCTTCAATTCTAGAAAATGTTAATTTTACACACAATTCAATAACGAATCGATGCATATCGCGCCTGACCGCAATTTGAACCAAATTTTATTTGCTAGCGCTGGGACCTCGTGGTTAAGGATGTAATTGGTGGAGATATTTATTTATTTTATTAAAACAAAGTACTATAACAGTATTTTGTTTTAATAAAATAAATAAATATATCTCGGCTCTAATTTGTGGAGATGAATACCCGTTTTTATTTATTACCGTGTTCCATTCTTCAGCAAACAAGTTCAATCCAGAGTTCAATCCACGAGTATCGTCAACATACGCGACTAATGCTTTAGTAGAAAATATTGTCGACAGAACTGACTGTATATCTGTATAGTCAGTTCTGTCGACAATATCTTACCAGCAGAAATAGATAAAACTTTCATCGCCGTTCCAGGGGGTCTACTCCCTAAGCACGAAGTAGATTCGGCCTTCGCTCGTTACAGGCGTTTCCGTATTACCTACGGACGGATTATTCGATATTTAGGATTTTTTCATTAATATCCAAGCGCACGGTCACGCTACACGTGAAACACTTCTCATTGCAGATGTAACAACACGTCAAAGCCGTCACATACAGTGGACGCCCACACCGCAGAAGTGAACTGCCTCAGCTTCAACCCTTACTCCGAGTTCATACTGGCCACTGGCAGTGCTGATAAAACGGTATTTTTTTTTACATATTTACTAAATGTCTTAAAATAAGATGTAGGATAATATGATGCAAAATTATTAACCTAAAATTGAGGAGTTGGCTATTATAGAATGCATCTTTGTATTAAAAAAAAATCTTGCGATACTGGGCACAAAAGTTAAGAAACTAGAGGCTTATGTGCCTATCGCAGTCTCTAGTTGCGCCACAGCAGCTGCTTGTCTGTGTCGCTTTATTTATTTAATTACAACGGTTGGGAACCAACTAAAGTAACTATATTCATATTCCTTATCTACACTCACAACGTTTATGCAAAAAGGGTTATTAAAACACTCGCGTAATGTTATTATCACACCCGGCTTCGCCTCATGTGATACACCTACGCTCGTGTTTTAATAACCCCTATTATATGACTGTTGCATAAACTACTATTATTGTACACAAAATAAACATATACAAATACAGAAGGACAAATTATGTACATAGGCGAGCTTAACCCATAATTGGGTTCTCTTACAGCAAACCTCAGTGTTATAGCGAGATTTACACAAATAGGACAGTTAAGGTTCCCCTAGTCGACGGCACGAACTATTTTGTGCGCGGGGTTAAAATGCCTGCTATCTCATCCGACATCACGTGCGAAAGAGATAGATGCTGTGATAAGCAGTAAGAAGCTAGTTCGCGTACGAATTAGCACTTTTGCAAGTTTGTAGCGAAATGGATGATGATTTAGAACCACAACGAGCGCGCCAAATTTTATAAACAGACCTTTGGGAGTCTAGATATCATGAAAAAACGACTAAATGTATATTATATGTAGTAAAATTATTTGCATTATTGAACTACAAATCTATCCCTGTATGGTGGCCGTTTTGCAATTTTCCTTCTTATGGCGTTATAATTAGTGTTGCAATATGGAACTTTCGACGCTCTTAACTTTCAAATATTTTTCTTTTTTGTTTCCATACAGGGCTAGATAATGATGAGACAAATTGATATAATCCCTAGACTACGTTCTTATGGAAGAATTATCGACTAGTGTAACCTTAACACGCATTCTGTACTATAGGTGGCGCTATGGGACCTCCGCAACCTGAAGTTAAAGCTACACTCGTTCGAGTCACACAAGGACGAGATCTTCCAGGTGCAGTGGTCGCCGCATAACGAGACCATCCTCGCCAGCAGCGGTACGGACAGGAGGTAATACACAAAACATCTTGAGACCTAAGGAACAAAGAATATTTTTCTGTGGCAACTTTTGGTCTTAAGTAGCCAACCCACAATGAGCAAGCGTAGTAATCAATGCTCTGTAAGAGAAAAGGTCTTTGCCTTGCAGCAGGACTATTTTACGTAAGATATTTTTGTCATGTACAAATTTGACACCTCTTAATTTGTCAAAATTGGATCTGCAGTTTACTATCTAAAATCAAGGCCATATATTATGTAAACATACAAAAGACTTACTCTTTAAGTCTTTACCCTTCATTTTTCACGATAGTCGGGTTAAAATGAGCTTGCGCAAGAGAAATTGATATTTTCAGTTTCAACTGGAACTTTCAGATTCGCCAGTGAAATCAAAATTGTCGCAAACTTGGACTTACTGAAAATTTCACACCCATAAAAGAACCTACCAAACTGAAATTTGATAAGTAAGGATATTGTTGCAGGCTTCACGTGTGGGATCTGTCAAAGATAGGCGAGGAGCAGACTGCTGAAGACGCAGAGGATGGCCCACCAGAACTACTTTTCATCCACGGAGGACACACTGCAAAGATATCAGACTTCTCGTGGAACCCCAACGAACCCTGGGTCATCTGTTCTGTCTCAGAGGACAATATTATGCAGGTTTGTTCATTTTGCTGCATTTGTGATTTGTAGCGGAGATTTCAGATTGTTAGGAAACTTTGGGTGATCCACCTCCTATAGTTTGTCCGTAACCGCTGTACGGCGGGGGACGGGTAGGAAAGAGCACGAGTCACATGAGATCGATATTGTTGGACAGATCTTACGATATCAGTTTGCGATGTTTTATTTTACTTATTTCGTCTCGCCGCGCACATATCTAATGCGCGGTACAGCGGTTACCGAAACTGCGTTGTAACAATAACTACAGTACAACTATTTTCTAAATGTCCCTCGGCAATCATCGCATTTCGCAGAAATAAGTACTTTGTTGTTTTTTTGTTTTGATTTCCTTGTGAACTATATAGAGCTGTAAAACTATTTTCTTTTTGAACCGCAGCAGCTTGCCACCATTTTTTAATAAATCAATTAAGTTAAAAGCGTATTAACAATTCTATTTACTTCCAAGTTGTTTGAAAGGGCAACTGATACGAGATCAGACGAATGTTTGCCGAGGGACATTAAGAAAATAGTTTTACAATGCATGTCCTCGAAAAGAGCGTTTTCCAAGCAGCCAAACTGTGCGGAAAGTGTCACTTTTTTTTACTAGTGCTTTTTACTTTCCTGTACTTTTTTAATTTTTAACTCCAACGTCAGCCCGCCGCATAGAGTTTTTATTGTTTGAGAAAAGTTTTAAAAATTAGTTAAGTACATATTATCATTCATATAAAAGGTAAAACAAAACTAATACTTCATTTAAGGCGTTTTTATTACTCTAGATTTAGATTTTATATTCATTAAATATGTTTGGCAGAATGAATATTTTGCTCGTGCCTTTTTGCGTTACGACGTGACAGCTTTTAAGGCGCTCAGCATATCCACAGATTAACTAATAGTTAATCTGTGGATATGCTGAGCGCCTTTGAATAAGCGCCATTTTATTAATTTCTTGCTTGGTTCAGATATATTTTTTTATTTCCTCGCACAATGCATAGTAAAATGTTGTATGATACACGTGCGTAAGATGATTTCCGACTCGTCTCGATTTATCCACTCACTCGCTTCGCTCGCTCGTGAATAAAAATAGCACTCATCGGAAATCACATACTTCCCGCACTTGTAGCATAAATAACTATTACTGTACAGAAATACAAAATGAGTATGTCTGAACATTGATGGTAAAATAAGTTTCATATAAACGTAGGTACCTCTGATTTCTGAATTAAGAATTATTTTAAGTTGTTGTTTTTGGAACTGCTCATTTATTTTTCCTCCTGGCCTTTTCCATCATCGGGTAACAAGACGTACGGCAATGTGATATACTATACGTACATGTTGAACATCCCACCCCTACACACAGTGTTTTGGGAATACTTTCATTGTGCATACAGCTAAGGAGTGGAATTCCCTGCTGGAGTCTGTGTTTACTGGTAGTTAGGGCCAAGTCAAGCCAAGAATGAATGGGTTACTTTTAGGCAAACATGCTTCACCATCGACAACATCGTCGCTTACCATCAGGTGAGATAGTGGTCAAACGCGAGCTTAGGTATCGTTAATAATAAAAAAATGTGTGTGTCAGCTCCGACGCACGACTAGAGTATAGTAATCATGCGTCAGCTGTCGCGTAGCATACCGTACACGTTGGCTGTATACAAGTTAGTGTCTGATCGAAACCGAAGCCGAATTTCGGCAACAGACTTAGTTTCGGCCGAAAACGAAACCGAAACTTCCTTACAAGGATCATGTTTTGAGGGAAAAATAAAGAAAACGTTATTATAATCAGTCAGTCTTTAATTTTTTTATCTTTAAATCTCATAGCTAGGCAGTCTTCGACATTTTCACTTCTTGGTATTATAATCAACATAACCCCTCATTTAAGAAATGAATATTCGCAAAAAAATACTCGCTTGGATGGAATTTAACGCGCCGAACATGACCGATCACAGCGCGAGAACTGCCGAATGCAGTTTTGGCTTTTTTGCCGAAACTCTACCGAAACCGATCTTTCGATCGGACACTACAAGTATACACATATGTACATGATTTCAAAGTGAAAGGTGCGCAAGGTACGTTGCGCAGAAAACATAACGCATTTGAGTTAACGCTTGTATTAATTTCACCCCTCATAAAATTTTCATCCCTGGGGCTTTATAATATTATGAAAAGCGATTCTTAACGAACTGTAGTTTACACAAAAAAATATATAAATTGTTGCGCAGGTGTGGCAAATGGCGGAGAACATCTACAACGACGAAGAGCCGGAGACGCCGGCGTCGGAGCTGGAGTCGGGCGTCAACGTCAACCACGGCTAGCGCCGCCGCCGCCCCCTCCCCGCCCGTACGCACGCACGTACGCACAGGCTACCCTACAGCTGCACACCTACGTCACGAGCCCCGACGTCAAAAAACTTCTACATTTAAATTATGGACATTTTTTCCTCATGAGCTCTTTCTTAATCGTAATTTATTTTATGTTTTAGTGATTTCTTATTTTCGTACAGTCAACCACACAAACAAATATCTTTATTTCGTTACAATAATCAAGGTTTTTTTATTAACTTGCGCCTGACCCTACAGTTTATCCATTTTTTTTTAATAAAGTGAGAGTGCTAATTTAATCAAACTAATGTAATGTCTGGCCCAATTAATTTTGTCGCCGTATTAATTAAATTGTTTTCAAGGGTATCAAAGACACTTATTATATAGCACGCCATATTTTTTGAAGTGGCCTATTTGTTGTAATTTGCTCACGTGAAGTTTCGCAACGAATCTATCCCAACTTCATCTAGACATGGCGACTTATTTTCTTTCAATCTCCGAAATGCCTTTATCCAGACAAAATTCTGCAATACATAGTTGGTAGTTAGATTTAGGCGAAAAATGTATGTATTAAGTGTTATCTACGCGAAAAGTAATTAATACGAAAATAAGTTTTATTTGGAAACATGTGGTATTATCAACATCAACGAGAA
This sequence comes from Orthosia incerta, assembly GCA_948252205.1. NCBI lineage: Eukaryota > Metazoa > Arthropoda > Insecta > Lepidoptera > Noctuidae > Orthosia > Orthosia incerta. Next base: position 20,193,455 of record OX411759.1, on the reverse strand, counting down.
AATGGGAGAGCTCTAAATTTAGTGGATCTTGTGTCGTTTAAAATAGATGTAAAAAATATATTGGTATGGTCAACAAGTACATAAAGTGTACGATGTTAAAAGTTAAGAGGTAAATGCACTGCAATCATTGTATGCGGTGTTTTGTTGTTGATAAAAAGAAATTGAATATTTTTGCATAATCTGAAAATTATTTTTGAAACCACATTTTGTAATTTAAATTGTACAGTTTGTTTACTCATGTGCTTTGGCTACGTCCATCGGTAGAAACTAGATGTATTAAGACTTTTTTCCTCGCGTATTATACGCGTTCTGGCTTCTGTAAAATCTGAAGATTCTGCGAACGAACATATTGAATTGCAAATTGTTCATTAATAAAATCGGTATACGTGTGGCTGACAGCTAAGCTGCCTAGTGGACACCTCGGTTTATGCTTAAAACCTTTTGATCTCGCCCTCATTGGCAAACGATAATCAAGCTAGATTCTAGAGAGTTGTCATACTAAAAATAACTAAAAATACATATGAGTCCACTGGAAAGTATGTTTTTTTTTATGTTAGCGTATACAGTCTCAATGCTGGGCACAGGCCTTCCAAGTATTCTTTTCCTGAGCCACCGCGAACCAGCCGTTGCAATAGGCTTCCAGATCGCCACCTCTTTCTGGACCACCTCGGCGGTACATACCACAAAGCGGAACTTTTGCGGCTCGGTGAGCGACCAGCTCTGAGCAACGTAGGTTAGTTTTCGCTTCATGAGATTGGTAGATCGCCCTTCGGTAGCGTCTTCATGGACCAGTAGCTTTTCCATGCGTTTTCGATGCGGCGATCGATCTCCTTCTCCTACCTGTTTTCGAAAGAAATTGACTGGATAAAAAATATCCTAACCTAGGTCAAGGTCTACCCATGTGCCAAATCTGTTCAGCTATTGAGGTATGATTGATTATCAGACAACCAAACACATACATGACTTTCACAGTTTCTGCCTTTGGACTAGTCAAAAAATTGAAAGGGTCCAATTATTTGTGGTTTGTTTGCACAAGAATCTCACAAACATTATTGAATGAATTTTGAAAAATGTTTTTGTGCGTAAAACAGTAAATTATTGGTGTTTATTTTCTTCTAAAATAAATGTGCGTACAGACCACTCACGTGCGATATATACTGGTACGACTCTAAGAAGCCAGAATCCTGTAACTCATATTATTCACTCTACTATAGAGACACCTCACTAGCCGTGAAATGTTAATTCCATTTTTTATTTATTGTTTCTTATCCGATAAGTCACAAGGATGTTTCTGTTGTAACTATCATTATTATGATATTAAGGGCCTCTTTCACAGCCAAATAAGTATTCCTTTTTACATATAATGTATAATTAGATTTAATTGATTCAATATTTCCAGTTAAAAACGCGTAGTTTGTAGCATTTGATAGCTTAGCTATCATAGTTTATACGCGATACGTAATAAATAAAAAAAATGTGAAAATAATGATATGCTGAGCTATCGAATCGTAGTAACTTGATGTAACATGCATGTTCAGTGTTTAGTATAACGTATCTAAATAAAACGGCACAAAGTGAAAGATGCTCTTACACTGGTGACGCGACTGACCGACGGTATTTTATAATGTTAATGCAGTAATGGAATAATTTTAAGCTCTGCTAATTACCTATTATGATTAAAAGTATCGTAATAATAATACTTGTTTTTCTTTCCTATTGGAAAAAATCCCACACTATAAATAAATAAGATTATATTATCCAATGTGTGGCGACCGCGCCCGCCGGCCATACTGCGTCATGTCTAATGTAATAGTTTTCTATCGGGGAGTGAGCATCGAGGCCGCGCTAATTTAGTCCTATCCAGTAACTCGCGGCGAAAAGGTGAGACTTTTAACAGTGTTGTTTGTCCTCTGGGGGGGTGACCATAAGCTCTTAGAGCGGTATCAATTTGATATCGGGTAAGTGACAGATGTATACAAGTCAGATACATCTGTCCCTTATTCGATCTCAAATTGATACCGCTCTAAGAGCTTATGGTCACCCCCCAGCGCTATCTTAGGACACAGCTACGGACGCGTTGGCAACCCAAACAGCGCCCATGGGCGAAACAGACCAACACAGCGTGGTTAGAAATAATTCGATGAGTGGCAACCCAAACAGCGACCATGGGCGAAACACAGACCAACACAGCGTTGTTAGAAATAATTCGATGAGTGGCAACCCAAACAGCGACCATGTGCGAAACACAGACCAACACAGCGCGGTTAGAAATAATTCGACGAGTGGCAACCCAAACAACGACCATGGGCGGTACACAGACCAACACAGCGTGGTTAGAAATAATTCGATGAGTGGCTACCCAAACAGCGCCCATGGGCGAAACAGTCCAACACAGCGTGGTTAGAAATAATTCGATGAGTGGCAACCCAAACAGCGACCATGGGCGAAACACAGACCAACACAGCGTTGTTAGAAATAATTCGATGAGTGGCAACCCAAACAGCGACCATGTGCGAAACACAGACCAACACAGCGCGGTTAGAAATAATTCGACGAGTGGCAACCCAAACAGCGACCATGGGCGGTACACAGACCAACACAGCGTGGTTAGAAATAATTCGATGAGTGGCTACCCAAACAGCGACCATGGGCGAAACACAGCGTGGTTAGAAATAATTCGATGACTGGCAACACTAACAGGAACTATGGGCGGTACACAGCCCAACAAAGCGTGGTTAGACATAATTCGATGAGTGGAAATACTAACAGCAGCTATGGGTGGTACACAGATCAAAATAGCGTGGTTATACATGATTTGATGAGTGTATATACTAACAGCAGCTATGGGCGGTACATAGACCAACATAGCGTGGTTATAAATAATTAGATGAGTGGCAACCCAAACAGTGACCATGGGCGGTACGCAGGCCAACACAGCGTGGTTATAAATAATTCACCATCAAATAATAACCTATTAAAGTAAAGAGGCTATTCCAGGAATACGTTTATTAACACAGTTCACATAAAATACATTCATTCTAGACATTTTTTCCTAGACAGATGTGACGTTTTTCATGACAACACGACAAGTTCTAAACTTAAATGGGTATACAACGTCCATCAGAAATAATTGGACGAGTGGCAACACTAAGAGCAGCCATGGGCGACACTCAGAACAAAATGTGGTCCAAAATAACTATAGATTATTATTCGCGCGAATGAAAATCGCAGTGCGTGTTAAGCCTTAGAATAAAATCTTTATAAAATCGAATATTGGTCTTTTGAAAAAATAAAACTTACAAAATGTTCGTCATCAAATTGTATATCCATTAGTGTTAGTACAATAAATAATTAATGAATACACATTACGAGGAGATGCATGCTATCAATAATTATTTCTCATTTTTATGGTTTTGTTGGCAGGAGATTAGTGATACATATAACTCTTTAAAAAAAAAGTGTACTACCATTTTAGAATCAACATTATAAAGAAAATTAATGTATTTTTATTATTAGATATTTCTTTTTAAATAAAGAGTAGATAGCTCTTAAAAACTGCACAAAAACGACTAGCGCGGCGTTTTGCTCGGGGAGGCGCCTTAATGTGATTGTTTTGTGACGGAGAGTGACCAGTGACTACTTCGTCGACTCTAATTTAGTCCTTTCCAGTAAGTCGCGGCGACAACATGATACAGTTTTTTATGATATTGTTTCTCGCGACGTCCACTGTCTCAGGCAGTAAACATGGCCACGGCAGTCACACGCACGGTGGGCACGGCAGTCACACTCACGGTGGGCACGGCAGTCACACGCACGGTGGGCACGGCAGTCACACGCACGGTGGGCACGGAGGTTCGCAGACATACCCAGGACATGGTTCAGGCGGTGCACACGTATACCCTGACTCGCCTGGACTATCTGGCAATACAAACAGCGGCAATCATGTAAGACATACACAGCATCATAATAACTACAGTCCAAAGACAGAAGTCCATCACCACTACCACTACAGTCCGCCGCAGCAGATAAGCTACGGGTCTACCTTCCATCCAGTGTACCAAGGACACCCGCCCGTCTATGTGTACGAGTATCGAGACTCTGGCAGCAGATTCGACACGTTACTGACTGGACTAGCGCTGTACAACTTGGGGCGCAACAGTCACTCTCATTCCTACAGCTCTGATAGACAGTACAGTAGCAACCCGGGAGAGATATGCAAGCTGGGCATAAGTAAACGATCCGGCGAGTACGAGGAGACACGCATCGACTGTAATCTGATGTCGAGCTTCATTTGGGAGGACACGACGACCGCAGCACGGAGCGAGGAGCGTGTTGTGAAGAACACCACTGCGGTGACAGTGACACCGACTGTGAACGGGACGGGGAACTCTTCAGTGACGACAGTGACGGTGACGAGTAACACAGTGCAGGACGCTCTGAAAGTTAAGGGCCCCTCTATAGCGGTGACACCCGGCATGACTTGTTTCATAATCAGAACTTTTAGAGATACCACTGCTTTTCGAAAACCTGTGGATTGTGGACTTTTGCAAGAGTACGCGCGAAACTCATTATATCGCAGTGTTGCACAACGTCTAATGCCACTTAAGACGATCATATTTAACTTCTTGATGATACTGTGTTTAGTGAGATATTAAAGTCTTAATTAATTAAAGTGTCAATTTGTGGAACAGTAATAATAATAATATAATATAATTGTATTTTTCTAAATAGGTTTCCGACCTTAAATGGCAGTCTACCGTTGAAAGACCATACCATTGCTTTGCGAAAATCTGAGGATTGCGGACTTTTGCAGTAGTAGGTAAGAAGTTAATTACGTCGAAGTGTTGCACAATGTTTGATAATCAATCATATCCCTCATTATCAATCATATTTAATTTTTCTTATATATTTAATAAGATATTGAAGGTAAATTAAATCAAGTCATGAATAATGTTTGCATTTTTTTTATTGATCGCAAAATGTGATAAGTGAAACAAAAATATTTAAAGCATGTTATTGTTTTATAACAATCTAGCTCAGTGATTTCCAAAGTGGTCTATAGCTACCCCCAGAGGTCTACACAGGCTTGCAAGGCGCCTATGTGAAAAAAGATAAATTAAGTGCGCATGGGAGGTAGGTTGAGTCTTTGGAAAGCTTTTTTAAAACTGTTGGTGAATTGGCACCACTCAGCTAACCATCATGAAGGGAACCGAATGATCCAACACATCTGCCACCATCATCATCAGCCTATTAATGTGCCCACTGCTCGGACAAAGGCCTCCTCTCCGTGTGAGGGGATGGGCCGTTCGCCACCACGCGGTCCCAGTGCGGGTTAGTGAATGTCAGGTGAGTCTTCGAATTTATTTTTTGGTTCTAGTCTAGGACATGCCGGTTTCCTCACGGTGTTTTCCTTCACCGTTTTTGAGAGCAGTGGGGATAAAATAATTTACACAAAGTAAAGCGCCTGCCTGGACTCGAACCCACCACCTATATTTTTTAAGTCGCGGCCAATACCACTGGGCCACCACTGCTCCCGGAGGTCAGAAAGGCTCCATTGAAAATACCGCTATTCAGCTGCAATTGGTTAGAGTGGAAGCGCAGCTCAATATAGGCTACACAAATTGTTTTGGCATCAGAACTCTAGAAAACTATGAAAATATCACGATAAAAATATCGACATTAAAAAAAAAGGCACTTATACAAACGGAATCTATTTATTCTTGGCTGGCATCGCTGGATTGATGCCAGAATATTGTTAATACCTACCTAAAAACATTGCGGTGATTGATTAGATTTTCTAGGATTTCTGACATGACGGGCATTACCGTTGATTTATATTTTGTCCACACTTATGTACGATTTCCACCAACCGGACGACGCAGGAGCGCAGTGCAGCGCGTCGCAGCGGATGCGCGAGCATGCGCCTGCAGCCGGCCGCGTCCGCCCGACGTCTACAATCTGCTGGAACCCGGGCGCAAGCGCGCGCGTGCTCGCGTATCCGCTAGCATGCTCTCAGCGACTAGTGATGCTTTCGTGTCGCAGTCAGTTTGTAAATTAACAGATACACTTTTCATCTGTATCCATATTTATTTTGCACGAAAAACAATAACCAAATAAATCACGTCAGTCTACAGTACAGTTCAAGGCACAACTTGAATGATTCAACTTGCCGGCCGGTGGCGACAACACAGGAGCGCGCGCGGCATTAGCCGACCGGACGCGACGACAGCCGAGCCGCCGTCAATAGCCGATCGGCTGCCGCGGCGTCCGAACGCAGCCGAAAGTCTGACGTGGCATACGCGCGGATCTAACCGAGTTCTAAGCAGTGTAAATGTCATGCAAATTTTAAACTTAACTATTGTATAGAAGCCTGAATTTCCTTTAGCACAGTGTGAAAAGCGCTCCGGTGCACTGCGAAGCGGCCCTGTTGGTGGAAATCGTACATTATGAAATAAGAATGGACTTAGATATGATGAATTGTTTTTGTATTGGGAATTCAAACACACAGCGAATTTAATTCCTTTTGTAGAAATTATTTTATGTACCAATAGCTGTGTAGGTACCTAAATATCGTGTGCATTACCCCAACAGGAAAGTGGCTCCTGGAGTGATATGAGTGGAACGTATAATTAGAGCGTAATCTGCTGTGAATGTGCGCTACATAAAAAACATGTGCGTGTCGTCGTTTTTGAGAAAAACGGAAAAAACGTTTCCTGCTAGGGTAACGTTGTTCCAGCAGGAAAATTCTAAACGAATGATCGGAGTGAGAAATATTGTGCATGGGCAGAGAGCTTATAGTTGTGCAAGAATGTGCGCTGAAAATATAATAAGTGCGTAATCTGGTTTTCGAGATATTGCATTTCCTGCTGGGGTAACGTTTTGCAGAATCGTGTATCTCTGAAACTATTGTATGTGCGCCTGTAGAATAAACATACACGAGTAGCTCTTGATTTGTGCGTATTTGTGCCGGAGTTAGATTTAAGAAAATATTTATAGTTTTAAAGAAATCGCACTTTTTTGAAAACCCGAAAAAAAATCACAGCGCCTAAATGAGAAAACTTATAAGCTCGCTGAAAACTGTAATCAGTCCATCTTGACGCTTGTATTAACCATAAAAAGTTTTAAAAGTATACATGCTTGCGTTATCGAATAATATTGCTAAAAGTCAAAACGACGGTGTCTTAACTTTGACGGCAAAATACGAGAAACCGGCTCAACCCAAGATGGTAGGTGTAAAGCACAAATAAGAGAGTTTAGTCAAAAATATATAGTGAAAATATTCAGCTTGGAATGTTTCGCATTAAGTAGATTTAAACACAAAACTAAATATGTAAACAACGGCTGGTTATCCGACCAAATTCGAATGACTACAAAAAAGCGACGGATTCATACATAACGATGACCTTCTTAACTTTACTCACGAATCGGTTGAAACGTGTTGTGCCTGAGTACGCTGAGGTAGAAAAGTATTAAAATAATTAACTTATTATTGGATTACATTCTACTAGCTGTTTCCGTAATCAAGTGCCAAGCACTTGATTACGTAAGAACACTTTATTCCAACTTTCATTAAAATACATTCAGAATTTTGTGGACACATCCAGACATTTTAATTTGCCTTTATAACATTAGTAAAAAAAAGTAATTTAAAGACCAAAAATTTGATGGTGGTTGTTTTTAATAAAAACCAAGTGCGAGTCGCACTCGCGCACGATGGGTTCCGTACCATTATCGCAAAAAACGATATTTAATTTGATTAATATTTAGGATTTCAATAATGATTTTCATGATTTTGATTTTAGTCTGGGATGTTTAGTGAATACTTATTTGGATTGTAATTCTAATATTAATTGTATTGGTGTTTAATTAGTTATAATTATGTAACGTAACGGAGGTAGTCACTAGCCCCTGAAAAACAGATGCTGTTACCTAGCTCAGCTTCAATTTACAAAAAATGTGAAACCCTGAGTTTTCAAATTTGTGTGTTCGCTGTGATTTTTTTTCGGGTTTTCAAAAAAGTGCGATTTCTTTAAAACTATAAATATTTTCTTAAATCTAACTCCGGCACAAATACGCACAAATCAAGAGCTACTCGTGTATGTTTATTCTACAGGCGCACATACAATAGTTTCAGAGATACACGATTCTGCAAAACGTTACCCCAGCAGGAAATGCAATATCTCGAAAACCAGATTACGCACTTATTATATTTTCAGCGCACATTCTTGCACAACTATAAGCTCTCTGCCCATGCACAATATTTCTCACTCCGATCATTCGTTTAGAATTTTCCTGCTGGAACAACGTTACCCTAGCAGGAAACGTTTTTTCCGTTTTTCTCAAAAACGACGACACGCACATGTTTTTTATGTAGCGCACATTCACAGCAGATTACGCTCTAATTATACGTTCCACTCATATCACTCCAGGAGCCACTTTCCTGTTGGGGTAATGCACACCTAAATATCTGCTTCGAAACTCGGAAAGGAGACCAAATGTGCTTGCTAATGAGAATAAAGGGGTGGTCACACTGCAGCGAAGCTCGTGCGGTAGCCGACTCCGGTATTCGATTTTTAACCGACTTGAGAAGAGGAGGAGGTTCTTAATCCGACTGTATGTTTGTTACGCGATTACTCCGCTAATTATCAATTGATTTTGATGATTCTTTTTTGTTTGAAAGAATATGTTCCCGAATTGGTCCTATTTAAATTTGGTGAAGTCTGATGAAGAACTTCGAAGAACAGAACTCTTCAATAATGGACGGAAAACCTCTCGGGATTGCTGCAATTGCATATCTGTTTATTATTTTTACCATTTCATAACATAACATCACGCCACCGCCGCCACCGCCGCCGCTACGCAGATATGAGAGCCATTATCAACGGTTATGTTCAATTTCATGTTATTCGGGTAATCTATAAATAATTATATAAGCATAATTTTTGGTATTATAGGTACTTACAGAACTTGTCCATTACCGTAAACTGGGGTTGCTTTGAACCACGGGATGACTTGTTAATTTGATCGGAACTTTCATTTATAATTGCGAATTGCATAAAATGAAACAACGCAATTTGTTAGATTTCAGGGTTCCGTAGCCAAATGGCAAAAAACGGAACCCTTATGGATTCGTCATATCTGTCTGTCCATCCGTATGTCACAGGCACTTTTTTCCGAAACTAGAACTATGCTAAGAACATCAGAAAGTTTGTTAGAATTAGAATTAGCTATTTAGCGAATTAGATAGCGACATTTTGGGCATAAGCGAGATGCGAAGATTAAGGGAAGGGATAGAAGAGAGAAGAAACTTCATCATGTACTACAAAGGAGAAATTGCTGGACAACGAGGTGTAGGATTTTTGGTAAAACCAAGACTTAAAAATCAGATCATTGGGTTTGAAGGAATAACAGATAGATTAGCAGTCATTCATATTAAATTACCAAAATATTCGAAAACCTGGACAGTCATTCAAGTCTACTCCCCGACAGAACAAGTGACAAAAACGGACATAGATATTTTTTACGACAAACTAAGTTGTTGAAAAATATTCGGAAAACAATATTGTGCTCATGGGTGATTTTAATGCTCAAGTAGGCGCTCAACTACCTGGGGAAGAACACATTATAGGAAAATACGGAAGAGGAAAAAGAAGCAAAAATGGAGAAAAAATAGTAGAATTTCTGCTCGAGAACAACTTAACACCTCTAAACACTGTTTCCCGAAAAAAACTCAAACACAAATGGACCTGGATTTCTCCAGATGGCAACACTAGAAACGAAATTGACTACATAATAACCAACAAAGCTAGATCATTCAAGGATACGAATATTATACAAAACCTAAACTTCAATACTAATCATCGTATGGTTCGTAGCTGCTAAAACGAAAACGTAACAAAAAATCCTAAACCAAAAGCAGTTCAAATAAACTACCTACCCATAAATGAAAACACAGAAGACCTGATGGAAGTTATTAACTCAGATATTAATATAAACGAAAAGTACAAAAGAATAGAAAACAACTCAAAGAACATGCATCTTAGCGAAAATACTTTAAAACTAATTGAAGACAGAAGCAATCTAATAGCAAATAAGAATAAAAAAGAAAACCAAAAATAAATCTCTAAACTTCGCAAAGATATTCGCGAAAATATGAGAAAAGAATGAAAAAAGAAGAACCAAATCTCTAGAAAATCACATCAACAGAACGGGAGGCACAAGAAAAGCGCTAAAGGAACTTCGAGAAAAAGGAAAAAAATGGATACCAAAGTTAAGGGACAAAAACCTTCCAACAACTTCTTGCAGCAACATCTCAAAATATAGCAACAGACTATTATCGCTCACTATATCACGAACCAAATCGAATGACAACGGAATGTCTTTCGACAATCGAAGACAATTAAGATATACCAGAAATACTAATACCAGAAGTGGAAAAAGCTATAAGAAGACAAAAGACGGAAAAAGCCCCCGGCCCAGATACTCGTAGAATAACAAACGAATTAATGAGAGGAACAATCAAAGAACTAAGTCCAATATTAACAAAAAATATATGAGACTTTAAATACTGGCATCATCCCAAGCCAATGGGCAGAATCACACATAATACTCCTACACAAGAAAGGCCCAAAAGATGATATAGGAAATTACAGACCCATATCCCTCATTTCAAATGTATATAATTTTGGACAGAATATCAGTCAGGCTCGAAGAAAATCAACCAGTGGGGCAAGCATGATTCAGAAAAGACTTCAGTACGATTGATTACATACAATAAAACAGCTCTTACAGAAATTCAACGAAAACAACAAAACCATTTACCTGGCCTTTACGAGTATAGATTATTCCAAGGCCTTTGATAGCCTAAAACATGAATCTGTATGGCAGTCTTAAAGAACAAGGCTTTTTTTATATTTTTATTTATCGATAGGCTCGCGTTTGACCACTATCTCGCCTGATGGTAAGCGATGATGTGGTCGACGGTGAAGCACGCTTGCCTAGAAGTAACCTATTCACTCTTGACTTAAAGACCCCAAGGTTGTAGCTATCAGGAAACAAAGACTCCGGCAGGGAATTCCACACCTTAGCTGTGCGTACAATGAAAGTATTCGCAAAACGCTTTGTACGTATGGGTGGGATGTCTACCATGTACCGGTGGCGCATTGCCGTACGTCTTGTTGTCCGGTGATGGAAAGGGCTAGGCGGAATCAAATTGTGCAGTTCCATCGCACACTCCCCGAAATGTAACCGATAAAAAACCGACAGACTGGCCACTTGGCGTCGATGTTCAAGGCTCTGGAGCTTTGAGGCGACCAGTGCATCGAACAAGTGACAAGTGCAAACGATACAGGCGGAACCGGCGGCATCTGGTTGAGCTGCCAACCGAAGGCAACGTAACCCCCGGTCCTTGTCACGAACACACGAGCGATGATGAGACTTGGAGTAGTTCCAAAAGCGGCAGCTGTGAGAGCCCCGGCACAAGTGATGATGCTGTCACTCGCATTCCACCACAAGGTTCACCAATTCAGCGCAATCGCAGACCGGCGGCTATACTAGCACGACAAAAAATACAAAACTGTATGCAAAACCAATAAAGTAACCTACCTACCTACGTTGAAAAAATTGGGTTTTACAAACTTTCGATTGTTTTAGGTTGTTTTTTTAAAAATAATATCAAAATCCAAGATTGAAATTGCCGAAATTTTCGTCATGGGTCATTTTCATGGTTTTTGAGGTAAATTTTTACTAAATGCGACTTTGGGGTAAAAATTAAATTCCATGATGCGCCGACCGAAATCTTTGAAATTTTCGTTATGGGTGTTATTTTCATGGTTTTCGGGGTCGCTAAATGCGAATTTGGGGTCATAATAATTCAAGATGGCGCCGACCTTCAAATACCTTTCAAATATTTCGGCCGGCGCCATCTTGGAATTACATGTTGACTCCAAATGCGTATTGAACGACCCCAAAAACCGTGAAAATGACCCATGACGAAAGTTTCGGCAATTTCGATCTTGGAGTTGATTTTATTTAAAAAAAACAGCATGGTTTTTGGGGTCGCTAAATGCTAACATGGGGGTTAGCATTTAGCGACCCCAAAAACCATGTAAATGACACCCATGACGAAAATTTCTGAAATTTCGGTCAGCGCCATCTAGTATTTTCATTTTGACCCCATATTGCCATTTAGCGACCCCAAAAATCATGGAAATGACACCCATGATGAAAATTACAGAAATTTCGGTCGGCGCCGTTTTGAATTTTTATTTTATATAATATTCGCAATTATTATTTTTATTTTGACTAATAACCCAAAAAAAAACAAAATAAAATACACCCATTACGAATTTTTCGGTCTTCTTTGAAGTCTGTTAAAAAACTATCCTAGTCTACTGCCTTTAGTTATACTGTGGTCTACGAGTAAATTGGTCGACTGATAAGCGGGAAGCCGTGCGCGGGAAAAAGTAACACAGGTCCTGTTCAACCTGAACAAGGCAATAGTTTACACGCGCCAACAACACCATTACAGCGTCAGCGACACACATTCCGTCCACGCGCCAGCGTCACCGGCACACCGTCAGCGCTAAGAAATGGCCTAATAAAATATTCGCTTCATCGGCTCAATACAGACACAACACACATCTAAAGACGTATCAATGTGTATTGACCACAAAATTTGTATATAATTAAGTTAATTGTTATAATAAATTAGTCATCAAGCTGGAGTTGAGTTTGATTCATCTCTCCGTGATTCCTCTTACTGTGGCCAAGACACCCTTAGCCTTCAACGATCCTGTGAGTCTGTGGGATCGGCAGTGAGAAAACCATTTCCTGTGTACATTGCACGACGTACACAAAACCCCTATTCCTACCCAAATTCCGTCTGTTACCGTAGGTCTCATTGTAACAGACATCCCGCACGTAAAACCGACGTAACCTACGTCTGGTGTGGTTTGTATGATAGGTTAGGGCGTTAGGATAACTAGGGTGCTAGGTGATTGCTGTAGGGCTAGGTTTGTAGTCAGTAGGGCCTTAGGGATCTCATAGGTCCAGGGCTCAACTAGTGCAACCGTAGCCACACTGTACGTACTTGGAATAACGGCCGTACTAAGCTGTAAGTCCCGGTGCGTACATTTGGTCCTTCGAGCCGTTGTTTTTTTAGGGGAACCAGGGAATTTGTTTAATCGGTACTTTAACATTGTGACAGTTACAAAACAAAAGAAACATAGAAATAAAATACTTCCCTTTTGTCTTACACTAATACCGACTAAATGACGTTTAGGCGTACTTCGAACTAGCGTTCTCGAGAAGCGCTTGTTTGTTGTATTTATAGGGACTGACATACTTACAATTGGGTAGCGTTCTTAACAAATAGGATTAGTAGGGACAGTAAAGAAAAATGGACATACAAGAAATAAACGAAGTTATAAGAAGCCAAGAGGCAGATTATAACGAACTAAGACAAATATTCATTAACATCAAGAAAGACTCAGCATCGAGAAAAACTCAGAAATATATCACGGAAAGAAGAACTCGACTTACAGAAATATTTACTAGAACGTCCGTAAACCATTCACGGATAAAAAACCAAGATGTTTTGTGTGATCACAAATATATTACTACCAATTACTTTAGTACTATCAATGCACAGTATACGCAGGCTATTGAATACCTGTTGATGTGTGAGAAAAGACTACAAGTAGTAAACCAACTATACGACCTAGAAGATATAGAACCCGAAGAGGAAGAAGGCATTAGCTCGCCCAAACTATTTATTCAACTATTTCGGATTAATCAGATGCAGAAAAAGTTACATTCAGCAACTCAATCGGTGACTGAAGAAAAAGCGAGTTGGTATTTAGAATCCTTAATAGCCACGTTACAGAAACAGTGGCAAGAAATTGAAGAAACGCATGTACTCATTCTAATGGAAGATAGTACGTTGGAACATAGTTATTTTCAAGGGAATATGTTTGAGAAAACCCAAACGGAATTCGATCATGTGATGGAAAAATTAATAGCAACAATAGGTCAAAAATCAACACAAAACAACCATAAAACCTCAGTTAAGTTACCAAAAATAATAATTCCAACGTTTAGTGGAAGTTATGAGTCATGGAATTCCTTTTATGATTTATTCTTAAAAATTGTACACGAAGATAAATCGTTAAGTGACACGGAAAAAATGCAGTATTTAAAAACACATGTGCGAGGTGACGCCGCTAAGCTGATCAAGCATTTAACCGTATGTGACGCTAATTACACAACTGCATGGAATCTGTTAACAAGACGGTACAAAAATGAAAGAATAATCATTACTAAGCATATTGATAACATTCTGAGTATGTCGAAAATAAAGAAAAGTAATGCCTCAAACTTAAGAAATCTGCATGATACAATCAACGAGAACCTAGAAGCACTAAAAAGTCAAAATATCAACATATCGACTTGGGACCCAATTTTGACAAGAATACTCAGTAGAATATGGGACTCTGAAACTGATGAAAAATACGAACACCAATTAAAAAAGCCTAATGAATTACAAGAATTTTCGGCAATGATGCAATTCTTAGAAAAAAGGTTTAAGTGTTTGGAAACTTCAAGCTCTTTGAGGGAAGAGGTTTCTGCTCACAGATCGCGCCATGAGTCAGCAAACTTAACAACAAAACAAGTCGATAAACGTGTATGCTGGTTCTGCCAAAATAACGAACACATCATATATCAATGTGCTAGTTTCAAAACGCTAACAGTGCAAGATCGCAATAATATCGTAACCGAAAAACAGATGTGCAAAAATTGTTTGATTCATGAAACGTCGATAAAATGTCACAGCAATAAAAGTTGTGGATACTGTGGGAAAAGAGGTCATCATTCTTATTTACACTTGAACAACAATAATAATACTATAAGATACGCTAAGAGTGAGTCAAAAAAGGACGACTTGTCAACCCCATACACAAGTAAATCCATGGCAAAAACTGTATCAAACATGTCTACTATTAACAAAACTAATATACCAAAAACCACACTACTAGCGACCGCCCTAATAAAAACTCACTCGTCGGATGGGACATCGCACTTACTAAGGGTTCTGTGTGACCAAGGTTCAGAGGCATCTTTCTGCACAGAAGAGGTTGCCCAACTATTGTCATATCCACGTATTAAGATACATACCGAAGTAATCGGGATTGCTGATGAGAAACCTAAAACATCTAAAAACTCTATTAATATCATGCTACAGCCAAGATTTCCAAGTGAATATAGGTTACCAGTCACACTTATAATACTACCAAAACTAACTGGCTGCCTACCAGAAAAGAATCTACCAGAACTAAAATCAGATTGTTTACAAAACAAACTGTTTGCCGATCCTACGTACTACAAAAAAGGACCAATAGATATAATATTGGGAGCCCAAGAATATAGTAACTTACTTCTAAACGGGCTACACAAGATGCAAGACGGAATAATCGCTCAAAATACCGAGTTTGGGTGGATTTTATCCGGTATTTGCGGCAATACTACCAATACAAATACAGTTATTAGTATGATGACACGTACGACAGAAGTTCAACAATTGAACAAGTTTTGGGAGTTAGAAGAAATTCCAGAAGAATACCAATTATCCAACGAGGATCAGGCTTGTGAAAACTATTACCAAAAAACTACTATAAGAAATCCAGATGGAACATACACAGTGAAACTCCCATTCAAAAACCACAACGTAGATTACGGGAATTCACGCAAAAAAGCTGTTGCAAGACTATTACAATTAGAACGGAAGTTCGATAAAGATGAAAACTTACGAAATAAATACCAAGAGTTCCTCAATGAGTACTTAGAAATGGGCCATATGAGGAAAGTTATTAGTACTGACTATTACCAAGGCAAATACTATATACCACATCAACCAGTAATCAAGGAAGATTCACTAACTACTAAGCTACGAGTAGTTTTTGATGTATCGAGCAAGTCAAGTACTAACCTAAGTCTAAACGATAATATGTTTACGGGACCTAGACTACAGCAAGATTTAGCAATTATACTGTTACGTTGGCGTAAACACAAAATAGCATTTATGGCGGACATCGAAAAAATGTACCGATACATAAATATTAACGAACAAGATTACACATACCAACGAATAGTATGGAGGAAGTCTCCGAAACATGTTATCGACGAATACGAATTAACTACTGTAACGTATGGAACTGCAGCAGCCCCATACTTAGCGATTAAGACGCTGCAACAACTCGCTATTGATGAGAAAGCAAACTACCCAATAGCCAGCCAAAGAACTCTCCAGGACTTCTACGTAGACGACATTTTGTCAGGAGATACTAATGTTGAGTCAGCAAAAATATTACAAGAAGACTTAATAAATATGCTACGAAAAGGCGGATTTAAGTTACGGAAATGGTCGTCTAACAATACTGAATTGTTAGAAAATATATCTAATGAATGCAAAGACGACCAGGTGATGAAAATACCACTAGATGAAACTAGAAAATCATTAGGAGTATTATGGTCACCCTTAGGGGATAGTTTCTTGTTTCAGATAACTATTAACAAAAATGAAAAACCAACAAAACGATTCATTTTATCAGAAATCGCAAAGATATTTGATCCTCTGGGATGGTTAGCACCTGTTGTCATAAATATGAAACTCATGATTCAGGAACTTTGGACAAATGGCACAGAGTGGGATAAGCCCGTAGAGGAAACTATTAAAATAAGATGGATTGAACTACAAAACCAACTAAAAACAATTGAGAAGATTTCCATCCCGAGATGGTGTCATTTTTCAAACAATTCGAGAGTCGAGCTGCATGGGTTCAGTGATGCTTCTGAAAAAGCCTACGGTGCAGTGATATATTGTCGGATACGAAATAATAATATATTTAACATAACCCTGTTACAAGCTAAATCAAAGGTAGCGCCAAAAAAGCATAAAACAACATTACCAAAATTGGAGTTATGTGCAGCAGTATTACTAACCCAACTGATGGAGAAAGTTGTTACTGGAATGGGAATGCAAATCGCAAATATATACTGTTGGACTGACTCAATGATTACTCTCGGCTGGATAAAAGGTGAAGCTGAGCGATGGAAGACTTTCGTGGCTAACAGGGTATCCGAAATACAAAGAAAATTACCACAAGTGAAATGGAATTATGTAAATACATTACAAAATCCAGCTGACCTAATTACAAGAGGTATTGCGCCAAACACATTACAAAACTCATCTCTATGGTGGAATGGACCAGAGTGGTTAAAAAGTGATGACATTCCTTGTACAAAAACAGTACCAGAGATATGTGAGGAAATTAAACGATGTTTCCATATAACTATTATACCTAAAAACGAAACCTGGATAAGGTTTTCAAGCTTTCAAAGGATGATACGAGTATTATCGTATTGCTACAGATTCGTAAATAAACACGAATACAAAAAAACATTAAGTTGTACGGAAATTAATGTAACAACTAAAAAAGTACTCTTCTTAGTCCAACAAGAAGTATTTTCCGAGGAGTACAAAACCATAAAAGCCGGACAATCATTGAAGAAAGGAAACAGGTTAGCATGCCTTGATCCGTTTATTGATAATGAGGGCTTACTGCGAGTAGGAGGAAGACTTCAAAACTCCAGTTTACCATATGATCATAAACACCCAATTCTGTTATCTCATGACCATCATGTAACATTAATTATAGTACGTGATGCGCATTTAACCACATTGCATGGAGGGAACAATTTGACCTTGGCATATATACGACAGAAATATTGGATACTTGGAGGCAAGCGAACAGTGAAAAGTAGCATTAAAAAATGTGTAAAATGTACTAGATTCAGATCATCCACCGCTACACAAAAAATGGGCTCATTACCAAAACCAAGAGTGACGGAATCATACCCATTCAGTCACACAGGCGTGGATTATGCTGGACCAATATCAGTGAGAACAATGAAAGGAAGGGGACATAAATCTTACAAGGGCTACATTGCAATATTTGTTTGCCTATCCACGAAAGCGGTACATTTGGAGCTAGTAGGCGATTTATCAACAGAAACGTTCATAGCAGCACTACGAAGGTTTATGGCACGCAGAGGTCCAGTATCACACATGTATAGTGACAACGCGACCAATTTCGTTGGCACTGCCAATTACTTGTATAAAGAAATGTTAGACATAACCCAGTCTGACGACTTTCAAAACACGTTGACCAACATTGGAACACAATGGCACTTTATTCCCCCATCATCTCCCCACTTCGGAGGGATTTGGGAAGCAGGAGTAAAATCTATGAAACACCATTTGCGTAGAGTGATAGGAGAGCAGACATTCACTTATGAAGAAATGAGCACGTTTTTACAACAAACGGAAGCATGTTTAAACTCAAGACCTCTATGTGCACTAAGTGAAGATATAAACGACAATATCGTGTTAACACCTAGTCATTTTTTAATAGGGAGAGAAGCAGTAGGGACACCAGACCCGCTATCCGAAACTAATACAGATCACATAAACAGATGGAAACAGATCCAAAAAATGAAAAAGGATTTCTGGAAAAGCTGGACTAAAGACTATTTACACCAACTACAACAGAGGTACAAATGGAAAGCTAATGAAGGAAACTTGTCAGTTGGAACACTAGTAATCATAAAAGATGAGAAAATGTCTCCCAGCAAATGGCCACTTGCAAAAATAAAGGAATTACATACGGGTAACGACGACTTAACCCGAGTAGTGACACTGCAAAAATCGTCAGGAGCAACTCAAAAACGGTCAATCCACACATTAATTCCATTGCCAATCGAAACAAAAAAATGGAGTAATGGTAGTAGTAATGAACCTGTGCATGCAATACAAACAAATACCGCTACAATCCTAAGAAATAACAAAACTAAACAACCTAAACGACGTAATAAAATAACCAAATGGTTAACCTTGCTTTTCATCATTTTACAAATATTGGGTTCAGCAAAATCATCTACAACGACATACTCTTTAAAAACGGTACCACCAGGATTTTATGTTGAACAAATAGGAACAGCAAGCATTGACAGAGGAATATTTAGAATTGAAATAAATTATGAAAAACAACACCTAGAACAAGAGTTTCTAAAAATGAAAACAGTAACGTCACAATTTAGTCAACTATGTACTAATGCGGAAAAAGTAACAGATCCCGCATTTTGCAAGCAATTACACCATCATTTGTTAGAAGAAGAAGCAAAATTTGAGCGGACTAAAGAATATTTGACAGAAATGAACCAAACTAGGAAGAAAAGGGGCATATTGGGACAGTTACTAACGTCTATCTTCGGAGTGAATGACGAGGCATACCGAGATATAGAATCATTAAATGTAAACCAAAAGAAACTAATTGAAGCTGCCAACCATCAAACCAAATTTATGATATCAACAATCTCACAAATCAACAAAACTGAAGAAAGAATTAAACAGAAACTTGTAGGATTCCAAACTAAACTAAACCAAGTTATAGGTTACATGGATAGTTATAACCGTTGGTTCAGTACAGTCGACCACAACAGTATAAACATACGTGTTATGCAGACTTACCAATTAGCATATAACTACATGGAAGAAATCATGAATCATTACAACGGATTATCAGAAATATACCTAACCAGGGCAACGGTATATAGTGTATTAACACCAAAGAACGTCAGTGACCTGATATCATCAGCAAACGAAAAATTACCTTCTAATTTAAGAATCGTTCAACAACAGTTACTGGACACCAAGATATCTGACAACAATACTCATATAAAAGTATACGCATATTTCCCTATACAAGAGATAACTAAATATACTTTGATGTATATTACACCAGTCCCAAAGACAAACTCAGATAAATCTGCCCAAAGCCTAGATGTACATAAAGCTTACATAGGGTTAGATTACAACAACGAACTATATTTTGACTTGAACTATGAGGAGTTCAAACGTTGTTTAGAATGGACTAACCATTTTATTTGCTTTCCTGGGGCCGTGAAAAACATGCAATTAAATGAAAATTGCATTGTAAATCAACTGTTCAAAAACCAGACACACACGAAATGTCCTACTAAAACGTTTTATTTACCCAATAAAGTAATATGGAAACAACTTTACATGCCAAACACTTGGTTATTCATTGTAAGAGATCGGGTTACGACGTCAATACTTTGTGATGGACAAAGAGAAGAATTTGAGCTTCAAAATGTTGGTGTAATACGAATCGCAGATAACTGCGTTATTAAAACAACTAATAACATATTAACTGCCAAGAGAATTGTTTCAGTACCGATTGTAACATCATACTCAAAACAAATAGATTTTCCCATTAACACGCACATGGTAACTAAATCCATGCTAAACATTACCAAAGAAGAAGTCATAACTAACTCAAAGGAGATTTTTCAGCATTTAATTAATAAAGAAAGTGCCTTACAAACCGAATTGGACAGTACTGTTTGGACTCAAATTAGTTCTCATACATACTTAACAAGTGCAATATCTTGTATAATCATGTTTTTAATCTTTTTACTTTCAGTTTGCTACGGCCCAGCAATACTGAGACGGATTGGAGTCACAGGGCAGCACAAGACCAGAAAAACCACCACTGAGACAGCTAACCAACCAGCACGAGAACCAACTCCGTTCGTTGCCAACAGGTCTACCCGACGAACAACAGGCCTACCAACTACCACAACGGACCCTGTCTACAGTTTACCACATCAACACGAAACAATTGAGTTATACCAACTGGAGTCCAGGTCCTGAGAGGCGCCAGAATGTTCAACCTGAACAAGGCAATAGTTTACACGCGCCAACAACACCATTACAGCGTCAGCGACACACATTCCGTCCACGCGCCAGCGTCACCGGCACACCGTCAGCGCTAAGAAATGGCCTAATAAAATATTCGCTTCATCGGCTCAATACACACACAACACACATCTAAAGACGTATCAATGTGTATTGACCACAAAATTTGTATATAATTAAGTTAATTGTTATAATAAATTAGTCATCAAGCTGGAGTTGAGTTTGATTCATCTCTCCGTGATTCCTCTTACTGTGGCCAAGACACCCTTAGCCTTCAACGATCCTGTGAGTCTGTGGGATCGGCAGTGAGAAAACCATTTCCTGTGTACATTGCACGACGTACACAAAACCCCTATTCCTACCCAAATTCCGTCTGTTACCGTAGGTCTCATTGTAACAGACATCCCGCACGTAAAACCGACGTAACCTACGTCTGGTGTGGTTTGTATGATAGGTTAGGGCGTTAGGATAACTAGGGTGCTAGGTGATTGCTGTAGGGCTAGGTTTGTAGTCAGTAGGGCCTTAGGGATCTCATAGGTCCAGGGCTCAACTAGTGCAACCGTAGCCACACTGTACGTACTTGGAATAACGGCCGTACTAAGCTGTAAGTCCCGGTGCGTACAGGTCCTACTTCGTCAAGGCGTCGCAGGCGACTAAAGAGACGTGTAACTGTAATGTAACGTGTAACGGCCGTTGTACTATATACTATTTTATTAATAAAACAATTAAACTATTTTACAAACTACTCTCAGAATAAAGTTCTATGAGTTGTTAACTATTTTATATATGATTTTTGGGAGTAAATATTTCATAAAAAAATAAAAAATATTTTCGAGTGTATTGATTTCTAAAGACTTACTGTTTATGAGTGTTATTTCAGCACTATTATTGTAATTACTGTCTGTTATTATTTTGTTTTTGCATGCTGTGTCTATCGCATCATATTGTACACTTAGTATATATTATTGCTTGTATTAGATATAAGGTTATTTTTAGTGTAACAATTGTAGATAGGCCAATAAATAAATAAATAATGTGCAAGAAAAATTAAAAAAAAACATCAGAAAAACATCGTTTCAGCCTCTTCTTCCGATTTTTTTTTGAGCGAGTGAAGTTTTTGATATCATGTTTTGAGTCTCAGAAATGAAAAGAACATAATATAGTGAACTACAATACAATATATATTATTTTGCATTTAAAAAATCACTATTTCTTTGTTTAATTTTTTTTTGGGGGCTGAGTCACCCGCGTCCGTAGGTGAGTACCCCTTTTGTTATCCTACACGTGGTCCCCGGGTGGTGCCAATCAGGTGACTAACTGGTGGCAGGTTTCGGCCGAAGGCTTGCGACCACCCACCGAGCAAAGACGTACCGCCAAGCGGCCTAGCCGTGTTCCGGCACGATGCTCGGTGTAGCCACAAGAGGAGTTGGGTCGAGATAGTTGTTCCACTGCAGGCTGACCAGCCTGACTCGCGTTGTTATGGGCCTATCGGGTGACTAGTCGCGGAGGGTAGCGGGATCCGAGGCACGGTGCGCCGCTGGCCGACCGCAGGTAGTTGGGGGCCCAAGTAGTGTGCCAGCCACACACGAAAGGCTGCCCCGCCAACTGTCGAAAAATCCCGGGATGCGCCTTCGTGCTGGTTGGCGACCAGACGAGAGTGCCCGATGGACATTCCCGGGGGGGATCGGGTGTCCCCGCAGTCTCCAGACTAGTCCCTCAATGATGGCGTCCGGACTCCGCGTGTCTGAAGGTTGCCAGCGTGGAACCTCATCTCACTTCCTTCTCCACACCTTCCTTCACTCACAGCAATAATGCCAAGGAACAAAAAGAGAAAAGCTGAACAGCGGCAGCACTCACTCTCACATAAGGTGCACCTCAGTAACATCCGAGGTCTGCACTCGAACTTTGTTGCAGTCCATCACCACCTTGAGACTGAGAAACCAGCACTTTTGTTCCTTACGGAGACGCAGATCGGATGTCCATCGGACGTGGCATACCTATCTTACCCAGGATTTACCCTGGACCACAAATTAAAGCCACGTGCGGGTGTATGCATGTACGCCCGCGACAACATCTGCTATCGGCGTTTCCGTGACCTTGAAGACTCTAACTACTCAGTGCTATGGGCCCTGGTGGACACAGGTCTGGATAAGATTATCTATGCCTGTGTCTACCGATCGCATAGCGGTGATCTGGAGACAACCAGGATCACACAGTACCTGAGTGAGGCGGCAGATGTGGCCCAGCAACGGTACCCTTCCGCCCAATTAGTGTTACTGGGGGACTTTAATGCGCACCATCAGGAGTGGCTCTTCCCATACCAGTGCACTGACCATGCTGGACGAGAGATGCGAAATCTTTCGCTTGCGCTTAATCTCACCCAGCTGGTGCAGGGGGCTACGAGGGTGCCGGATGTTGATTTGCATACGGCCAATTGCTTGGACCTTCTGCTGACAACAGATCCAGACCGATACTCAGTGTCGATTTCATCACCTTTGGGTAGTTCCGACCACTGTCTGGTGAAGTCTGTATCCGTCTACTCCCCGCCCGATCCCAGCCCGAAAGGCACCCGGCGGATTTGGCGGTACAGGTCAGCAGATTGGGATGGGATGCGATCTTTTTTCGCATGCTATCCTTGGCGGCCCACTTGCTTCTCTTCGGAAGATCCATCGTCATGCGCTGACGCCGTGACTGATGTGTTGCGCCAGGGGATGGAGTACTACATTCCATTCTCTGACGTAGCGCTTGCCGGCGTTGACCGACCATGGTTTGGTGCTGAGTGCAACCGCGCAAATGCGGTTAAACACAAGGCTTACCTGGCATGGGTCGACGCTCGAGTGCACAAAGCGAATGACGTAACTCAGAAGAAGAGAGCCTTCAACAGGGCTGCCAAGTCCTGCAAAAAGGCGATGATGCGAAGGGCACGTTTTGACCATATTAGCAGAATCGGGAACAAACTAGCTTCATACCCTGCTGGTAGCAAAGCGTTTTGGTCCCTGGCTAAGTCGGTTGAATCAAACTTCGGTCACTGGCCCACTCCGCCGAGGACAAGGCAAACTTGTTTGCCTCCCTCTTTGCGGAATCTTCGCGTCTGAACTCTGATGGTGCGCGGCCCCCTCCGTCTCCTGTTGGATGTGGGACGAGTATGTCGGATATTCGCATCCATCAGAGGGAGGTCTGTAGGGTGTTGCGTAACCTTGACGTGCACAAAGCTAGTGACCCCGACGGGATACCGGCAATTGTACTGAAAACTTGTGCGGCTGAATTGTCTCCGATCCTAACACGCCTATATCGCCTTTCGTTAGTGACTGGAAAGGTGCCGAAGGCTTGGAAGCAAGCTAACGTTCAGCCAGTTCCCAAAAAGGGTAGTCGGGCTGACCCGGCAAACTACAGACCCATCTCGGTAACGTCCATCCTCTGTAAGAGTATGGAACGTGTGCTGAACAATAAGCTCCTGGCATACCTAGAAGACAACGACATCCTCAGTGACCGCCAATACGGCTTCCGCCGAAATCGGTCAACTGGGGATCTTCTAGCGTATGCCATTCACGTCTGGAGTGAGGCCATCGAGAGGCACGGGGAAGCGCTAGCTGTCTCCCTTGACATCTCGAAGGCTTTCGATAGGGCCTGGCATGAGAGCTTTATTGGTAAGCTTCCTTCCTTCGGTCTACCTAGTGGTCTGTGTGACTGGATTGCTGACTTCCTGAGGGAGAGGTCCATCTGAGTGGTTATCGATGGCTGCTCGACCGGTCAGTTAGGTATTAACGCCGGAGTCCCTCAGGGGTCGGTGCTCTCGGCTACACTGTTTTTGCTGCACATTAATGACCTGCTAAAACCCGGAAACTTTGGGTACGCAGACGACAGCACGGTTGCTGAGAGATACGTGTCCGGCGCACGGGCTACTGGGACTGAGATCCGGTCTCTCCGGGAGGCCATGGTTGAGCGCTTGAACCTGTCTTTGTAGGCAGTCTCCGAATGGGGCGATGCCAATCTAGTCAGTTTCAATGCAGCTAAGACCCAGGCGTGTCTTTTTTCCGCAAAAAAGAGCCTATTCCACCCGGCTCCATCTTTCCGTGGTGTAACCGTGCCGATAACGGACCATCTCGACCTTTTGGGTGTTACTTTAACATCGACCCTCAATTTTGGTCCATTCATTGAGGCAAAAGCTCAGTTGGCTGCAAAAAAGTTGGGGATCCTTGCAAAGGTGAGACGGTACTTCACGCCTGAACAGCTGCTCAATTTGTATAAAGCGCAAGTTCGGTCATGCATGGAGTACTTCTCTCACCTCTGGGACGGATCTGCCAAATATCAACTTGATGCACTTGAGTCGATTGACAAACGGGCCAAGAGGCTTATCGGCCACGATGCACTGGTCGCCTCAAAGCTCCAGAGCCTTGAACATCGACGCCAAGTGGCCAGTCTGTCGGTTTTTTATCGGTTACATTTCGGGGAGTTTGCGATGGAACTGCACAATTTGATTCCGCCTAGCCCTTTCCATCACCGGACAACAAGACGTACGGCAATGCGCCACTGGTACATGGTCGACATCCCACCCATACGTACAAAGCGTTTTGCGAATACTTTCATTGTACGCACAGCTAAGGAGTGGAATTCCCTACCGGAGTCTTTGTTTCCTGATAGCTACAACCTTGGGGTCTTCAAGTCAAGAGTGAATAGGTTACTTCTAGGCAAGCGTGTTTCACCGTCGACCACATAATCGCTTACCATCAGGCGAGATAGTGGTCAAACGCGAGCCTATCGATAAATAAATTAAAAAAAAAAAAAAAAAATGAAAGAGATGTAAAAGTCAGGCTACCTTATCCTTACCCTTACCTTAACCTTAAATTAAAACAAAATGTGAAAATCATTGTAAAAATTTTGGAAATAAAGGCTTTATTATTATTAATTGTGCTGCAAATCTTCAGGTGTACATAATCGTGTCATACGTGAAGGTATTATGAAATTTCTAGATAAACTCTATTAAGTGGCGTATGATCGATTAACCAATACAGTGGTTATTGTTTTTCTAACCTCAAAATTAATGCAATGACATGTGTTTGTTTAATGCGGGGTTTAAGGTGTCATTGATAGGGTATATGGTGTGTGATTGATCAAATGATCAAATTAATCCCAGAGAGTATAGTCTTTTTACCCGGCTGTAAGGAAAGAGTTATGTTTTTCGCGCGTATCTTGTATGTATGTACCTAATATTCTTTATTACCTCATATCTTTCAAACGACTTGACGGATTTTTATAATCAAAACATCGTTAGATAGGTCTTGACCGCCCAAGTGTTCTCAGATAAGTGCCGTTAAAAAAAGGAAACATGGCCGATTTTGGGCGCCATATTGTGGTGGTTCAATTTTTTTTTTTTTTTTGCAGTTGTTCCTGACGGAACAGGCTAAGGTCTGAGACCATGCTGCCTAGTCTTCAGTGAAATTTTAACATTCTTTAGTATGCATTAGAAGACGGATGTAACAGATTCTAATGTTTTATGGAGTATTTGGCAGCAAATTGTATTGAGTCAGCCTTCCCAGTAAGCTTAGCGGAGGTAGTCAATACTACAATAAAATTCTCCGCTCCACTATCCTGAGATCGCTTCTGTCAATGATTTCACATATTGTCCAGTTGCGTAGACAGTTGAGACACAAAACTACACCAATTTTATATCACAATATCCACTAGGAATCAATTTGCAAATAATATTAACAGCCGCTGAACTTCCCTCGAAAAAATCCCGCCAAAAACCTCAATTTTTTTCAATCATCGAGGTGATTACAAAAATATAAACCACTTACTGCCGCACTCAGAGACATTTAATGGTTACTTAAGGCACTACTTAGTAAAGATTTTGTACTAAAAATCCTTACTAAGGAGAGATTTAAGTAACCGTTAACGTCTCTGAGTGTGGCAGTTAGTTACTTTTATGTGTTAAAAAAGTCGGTTAGATATACTGTTGATGTAGATCAGAACATTTAGGTACAAATGTCCCTAAATCGATAAGTTTGGTAATAGCAAATCCCATATTATATTATATAAGTGATGTACGTAGATCAAGAATAATTGCCCAACATCTGCAGCCTAATTGCGTAACTGAATTCGATTTTGGGAAAGAATCGATTCCTTCCCAAAAACGACTTTACGTATTGTATATTAATACCTAAAGTCGTTTTTGGGAAAGAATCAACTTGTTTGCTTTGCAGAATTCACTTACGCAATTAGGCTGCTGGTATTCTATTCAGAACATCCAGTTCGCGATTTTCGGCCGATTCCGACAGTATTGACATGTCTTCAGAATTAAGTTTTGGTGCACGAACTGACGTGATTTTCTCCGGAACAAGGATTTGTTCCGGCGGGTACTTACGTTTTTTCTTGGTTTTTTTTTTATTCTTCATCGTCGTGTTTTCTTTTTTCCAAGATCTTTTTCGTCTTATTTAAAGTATAGAATTTGAGAGAAAAGAAAACAAAAAATAAAAATGGGTAGTAGTAATGCAACACACGAAGAACGAATGACGCGATCATTGACAGATGACATAGACTATGGCTGTGCCATAGACTATCAAACGAACATTTCTTTTTTTTTTATCTTTGAACTGTGTGGCAGTGTAGTACATCGAAGTCCGTACTACAATGTGTATTCAATCTCGAGGATTATAGCATTGAAGTATAATTCTCAGAAGAGAATCGTTCACTTTGCTGGCTCACTTCAGCTCCCGTCATCTCCTTCGAACCTAACCTACCCGTGTGGGGTCGAGGTGCCCTAAGCTCCCGAGCTCGCTTCCCTCGTTCTTGGATAATTTATTGAACATAATTATCGAATTGCCCAACAGTTACGTAGCAATATTCATAATGACCAGACAATGTGATAAATACAGAAGTGTAAATCAGTAGGTATTCATTACATTGCCCGATATGACTTGACTAGTTCATAGTGCACATATAAATCACTTGGCCCATGACATATACATTCAATCATTTATGTTTCAGTTTCACATAATAACCTTATTGCCATTAAATTAGCACGTCGCATTATTAATCACCTTTGTTTTTTTTATATATCCAATCACCTAAAGTCCGATGAAGTAATAAACAAAATAAGGTACCTAATGCGTCGTTGTCTCGTCCCGATAGCATTCAGCAAAACGCGACGTTGTCTAGATATCAGGGTGGGTCACGAGTTGGCTGCCCCTGCGTGCCGAGTACACACCGCGCCCATTGCGTCATGTTTAATGTGATTGTTGTTGACGGGGAGTGACCAGTGACTACTTCGTCGACTCTAATTTAGTCCTTTCCAGTGTGTCGCGACGACAACATGATACAGTTTTTTATAATATTGTTTCTCGCGACGTCCACTGTCTCAGGCAGTAAAGGTGGGCACGGCGGTCACACGCACGGTGGGCACGGAGGCTCGCACACATACCCCGGGTCTCACGGCTACTCAGGACATGGTGCAGGCGGTGCACACGCATACCCTGCCTCGCCTGGACTATCTGGCAATACATACAGCGGCAATCATGTAAGACAGTCACAGCATCAACAAAACAGCGTGGTTCATAATAACTACAGTCCAAAGACAGAAGTCCATCACCACTACCACTACAGTCCGCCGCAGCAGATAAGCTACGGGTCAACCTACCATCCAGTGTACCAAGGACACCCGCCCGTCTATGTGTACGAGTATCGAGACTCTGGCAGCAGATTCGACACGTTACTGACTGGACTAGCGCTGTACAACTTGGGGCGCAACAGTCACTCTCATTCCTACAGCTCTGATAGACAGTATAGTAGCAACCCGGGAGAGATATGCAAGCTGGGCATAAGTAAACGATCCGGCGAGTACGAGGAGACACGCATCGACTGCAATCTGATGTCGAGCTTCATTTGGGAGGACACGACGAGCGCAGCACGGAGCGAGCAGCGTGTTGTGAAGAACACCACTGCGGTGACAGTGACACAGACTGTTAACGGGACGGGGAACTCTTCAGTGACGACAGTGACGGTGACGAGTAACACAGTGCAGGACGCTCTGAAAGTTAAGGGCCCCTCTATAGCGGTGACACCCGGCATGACTTGTTTCATGATAAGAACTTTTAGAGATACCACTGCTTTACAAAAACCTGTGGATTGCGGACTTTTGCAAGAGTACGCGCGAAGCTCATTATATCGCAGTGTTGCACAACGTCTAATGCCACTTAAGACGATCATATTTAACTTGTTGATGATACTGTGCTTCGTGAGATATTAAGTCTTAATTAATTAAAGTGTTAATTTGTGGCACAGTAATAAGGCCCACCTATAATTGTATTTTTCTAATTAGATTTCCGACCTTAAATGGCAGTCTACCGTTAAAAGATGATACCATTGCTTTGCGCAAATCTGAGGATTGCGGACTTTTGAGTTGTAGGTAAGAAGTTAATTACGTCGAAGTGTTGCGCAATGTTTGATTATCAATCATATTTAATTTTCTTATATATTTAATAAGATATTAAAGGTAAATTAAATCAAGTCATGAATATTTTTTCCATTTTTTTTATTCATCGCAAAATGTGATAAGTGAAACAAAAATATTTTAAAGCTCGATTGTTTTATAACAATAGAGCTCAGTGATTTCCAAAGTGGTCTATAGCTACCCCCAGGGGTCTACACAGGCTTGCAAGGCACCTATGTGAAAAAAGATAAATTAAGTGCGCATGAGAGGTAGGTTGTGTTTGGAAAGCTTTTTAAAACTGTGATTTGGGCAGGGCCGGATCGTCCTTAGTGAATAGGAGGGTTAGATACGCCAAGCCAAAGGCACTTTTGAGTAAAAAAGTAGTTATTATTTTTTGAAATTGTACATCATCTCTTGCCAGTTTCGACACCTGTTAAGAGTCTCTACAAGTTTCACGAGCTAACAGAAAACAGCTACTTTTTCAGGGCAAATTTCTCCATAACTACAAGATATATGATTTGGAAAAAATAAATTCCTAACACACGTTTTTACGTAATCCCGAAACACCAGGTTTTTCAATTGCTTTTTCAGCTTACTGGTGGTGAATAACAATCTACAAAAAATGGTGTGGGCTGGGCATATAGTATACTAGTAAGCCACCAATTTTGTATTATTTTTTTATTGTATTTGTACTTAAAAAAAATATTGTCCACGCGTAACAAATATTCGTCATTCTTGTTGGAAAAATACATATGAGTGAACGATGTAAAAAAGACGTGCACTTAAAAGCGTATACAGTAAAAGAAACAATTCAGAAATACAAAATACCAAAATACAAAATACCTGCTTTTAATTACGTACATAAGTACGTAATTAAAAGCAGGCCTATGTATGGTTTGATTTTTTTTATAAATAAAGTCAAACCTATTCCTAATTGTGGTAAACATGTTACAGAAAATATATCTAAAACTAACAACTCCATATTTATGTACAAAGAGTGTAGGACATGATGGTGTTTCCACACATGTAATTAAAGAAGTCGGCGACATCATCAGTAAACCTTTAAGCCATATTCTAAACCAATGCATAACTGAAGGTACAGAACACCTCAAAATTGCCGTTATAAAACCACTTCTGAAAAAACCCGATAAGATGTCAATGGAGTCATATAGGCCAATAGCGCTTGTACCCATATTATCGAAAGTATTCGAAAAATATCTATATTTACAAATTTATAATTTTTTAGAAAAAATTAACATTTTGACAGATGATCAAAAAGGTTTTAGAAAAAGTAAGACAATAAATATGGCAATCTATGATTTCCTAAACAATGTAGTGGAAAATGTTGATAACAGGCGTCCAGTGTGTTCAGTGTTCTGCGATATGACGCAGGCATTTGTCTGCGTGGACCATAAAATATTATTGGATAAATTGGATGCTTACGGAATCAGGGGAAACGTTTTACAGTTAATTGAGTCATACCTTAGAAACCGGCAACAATATGTTGAAATAAGTCAATGCAATTATGTGACTAGAGAAGAGCAGATATTTACATCCAAACACAAATCAGTCATGTACGGCGTTCCACAAGGGAGTGTCCTAGGCCCTCTACTATTCATAATTTATATTAATGATCTACCGAATGTAACAAATAACCCAATGTCACTTTTTGCCGATGATAGCACCGTAACAATTAAATGCACTGATAATCAAAATTATGAAGCTGAAATAAATAATACAGTTAAGTCCATTATAACCTGGCTAAGTAACAATAATCTAAAAATAAATATAGACAACAAAATTAATGTTATTTAGTCAGCGTTTAAATATAAATAATAACTTAAATATTCATAACAATAACAAAACGATAAGTAAAGTGGATGTGAGTAAGTTCTTAGGGCTCACAATAGATAAAAAATTAAACTGGAAACCACATTTAGAGGAGTTAAGCAAGCGACTGAGTAAATCCGCCTATATGCTCTACAAAATCGCTCCTGTTCTAGGTGTAGATGCCAAACTCACGGCGTATCATGGCATAGTTGGTCATCTCCTGAGATTTGGTGTTATTTTCTGGGGGAACGCAACCCTCAAAGAGTTAATATTCAGGTCACAGAAGAGATGCATTAGAGCCATGTTCGGTTTAAAAACAACCAACTCATGCAAGCCATTTTTTGTAAAACATAAAATTTTAACCCTCCCATCACTCTATATATTTGAAATTGCAATTTTCATAAAATGTAACCCACATTTGTTTAAGAAACTTTCAGATATGGATAACCGCAACCGGCGCGATAAATATAAGCACAGATTGTGTGTGAGACGATCCAATACAGCACTAATGCATAAAAGTGTTTTCTGTATGGCACCACGTATATTTAACCACCTACCACAAGCACTTAGAGATATAACTGTTACTAATCTATTTAAGAAAAAACTAAAGGAGTATTTAACAGCCAAATGTTTCTATAGTATTGCTGAGTTTCTAATGGAGAAAACATAAGAATTGTAATGTAGTGGCGAAGTTTGATTTTGTCAACTATTGTAATTATTTTATTTTGACATTTTAATTGATAATAATGATTTGCATAGTAAAGATATTATATTTATTTGTTATTCTACTTATCTAATTTAATTGATGTTTAAGCTTGACTACATTATATTTAAATTTGATTATTATTTTTTATATGCATGATTATTAATAGTTATAATTAAGGTTATTGAATTACATATTTGTACGCCGTTAAGGTAAAACATGACTGTGATCCTTTCTGCAATGTATTTAACATCTTGCATGCTTTGTGTGTGCATACTCATGTTTCAGACAAATAAATGATCTCTATCTCTATCTCTCTATCTTTAAGTTATGACCAATACCAACTGATGGCGCCCGTTCACGAACATGACGCATGGATTGGCACCACTCAGCTCAACCATCATGAAGGGAACCGAATGATCCAACACATGTGCCATCATCATCATCCTATTAATGTGCCCACGGTCACAGGCCTTCTCTCTGTGAGAGAGGATGGGCCGTTCTCCACCACGCGGGCCCAGTGCGGGTTGGTGAATGTCACATGGGTCTTCGAATTTAATTTTTGGTTCTAGGACATGCCAGTTCCCTCACGATGTTTTCCTTCACCGTTTTTGAGAGCAGTGGTGATGCAATAATTTAGTCAAAGTAAAGCGCTTGCCTGGATTCGAAACCACGATCTTCAACTTTTAAGTCGCGGCCAATACCACTGGGCCACCACTGCTGTCGGAGGTCAGATAGGCTCCATTGAAGATACTGGTATTTAGATGCAATTGGTTAGAGTGGAAGCGCAGCTCAATATAGGCTAGACAAATTGTTTTGGCATCAGAACTCTAGAAAACTATGAAAATAACATGATAAAAATATCGACATTAGAAAAGAAGTGCACTTGAACAAACGGAATCTATTTATTCTTGGCTTGCATCGCTGGATTGATGCCAGAATATTGTTTATACCTAAGAAAATGATTAGATTTTCTAGGATTTTGGACATGACGGGCATTACCGTTGATTTATATTTTGTCCACTCTTATGAGATTAGGATGGACATAGATATGATGAATTATTTTTGTATCAGGAATTAAAACACACAGCGAATTTAATTCCTTTTGTAGAAATTATTTTCCATCCCAATAGCTGTAGGTACTGTGAGGACGTAGTCAGGTGCTGCGAGAAGGAAACAATGGTTTGACTTATATCAGATATATTTTAGTCATAACGAGCCTGCCTTCAGGCGACCAATCTAGAAGTCACATAATAATTTTAATAAAAACATGACAAGCGTTCCTATTTTAAATAGGTACCTTGCAAAACTAGTTATCTGCTGCCAGTTTTACTATAGGAAAATAGTTTGCCTTTTAGGCAGAGTCCTCACAGTACCTAAATATTGCATCGAAACTCGGCAAGGAGACCAAATGTGCTTGCTAATGAGAATAAAGGGGTGGTCACACTGCAGCGAAGCTCGTGCGATACCCGACGCCGGGATTCCTTTTTTAACTGTATGTTTGTTACGCGATTACTCCGCCAATTATCAATTGATTTTGATGATTCTCATTTTTGAAAGAATATGTTCCCGAATTGGTCCTATTTAAATTTAACCTTTTCACCGCCACGCCATATCGGTATTCCTATGCCCTGTACGCCAAGTATTTTTCTGCGACCTGTTTTTTGTCGAGTATAGCCGTCGTTGGCGCACAGGGCACGCTTGCTCATGTCGGCTATAGCCGACATTGGCGTTCAAAAGGTTAACATACACATCCCTTATAACAATTGAAATTTTACGTGCTACGGGCGCCACGGTCTTGATAAGGAGACAACTGGATGACGTCAAAAGACAATAGGGATGTAGCCAACTTCACTCCTTACTAACAAAATGTCTAAAGTTCTCTTTACCAAATGTACCTCAAGTGACCTAAATCTAAATTCACTCTTCGCATACATCGGGTAAATGTTGGCAAGGAGAGGGTGAAGACGGAGTATTGGATCCTGTATCGAAAGGACAAAGATATATTATTGTTCATGCGGGAGGAGATACTGGATTTGTTACAAATGCACTACTTGTGTTTAAATCAAACACAAAAAGTGGTGATTATCATGGCGAGATGAATAGTACCAACTTTAAAAAGTGGGTTATTGAAAAACTTGTGCCTAATTTACGAGAGCCATCCATAATAGTGATGGATAATGCTCCTTACCACCGTATTTGTGTGAATAAAGTCCCAAATACGAATTCCTTAAAAAAAATGTGCAATTATGGTTGACCCAAAATAAAATTGACTACGGAGAGAATTTGACTAAACCTCAGCTTTTAGAAATAATTAAGAGAAACAAGCCTGAACCTGTATATGAGATTGAAAAAATTTTAGAAGACAAGACACAAATGCTTATATTTACCACAACTGTGATCTCAATCCCATTGAACTCATATGGAGCACAATGAAAAGAAAAGTTGCTGAAGTAAATATTGAGCACAAATATGCTGAAATTCTCCGCCTAGTTAGAGAAGCTTTTGACGCTATTACAGTTCATGAGTGGGCACAGCTTTGTAAACACGTTCGCAGTTTAGAAGGAGAATACTTAAAACATGATTTGTATTTAGATAAACCTTTTTAATTTATTTTATAATTTTTATATAGGTATCATTTTATATAGGTATTGTTTTTAATTTGTAAAAACTGTAATTCTTACTAAACGATTATGTCTAATGTGAAATTTCCTTCTTGAAAACATACTCAAGTAAGTACTTACTTTACTTACTTACTTTTCATGTTGTCCCATTTAAATTTCATCAAGATCTGACGAAGGACTTCAGAGATATACAACAGAACTCTTCAATAAATGACAGCAAATCACTCGGGATAGCTGCAATTGCGTGTCTGTTTATTGTTTACACCATTTTATAACATAACATCACACTGGTACGCTCTAAGGCTGGCCGAATACGTACGTTTGCCGCATTTGATTTCCGAATACGATATACAGATTCGGAATGCCGTGAACCTAGCGCAGACGTTAGTTTTTTCCTGTTCGGAATTTACACGAACGCGCGGGCTGGCATTCGATACGTATTGTACGGAAAGTGTTACGTTCGAAAAAAAACGGACGTGTGCGGCAGTCAATGTATTTTATCAGCGTACGGTGCATTCGGGTTTCCGAAAACGGAAAACGAATTCGGAAATCGAACGCGGAAAACGTACGTATGCGGCCCGTTAAAGTTCACCCTGGTTTACTCTCATTCCTTATGTTTATGTTTCATGTTACTGGGTTAATCTATTCTGACATCACTATGGACATTTGGGTACCTACCTAACTATAGAACTGGTCCATTATGTACCATAACTAAAAAGTGAAAAATAAAAACTTTTTACAAAATAATTACAACCGACTTCCAACTAAAAACACTACAAAGGAAAAATAACTTCAATTTTGGAAGTCGGTGTCAAAAAGCGAAGAAACAAAAACAGGTAGGTACCTACACCGACCAAGGTTCTAGAGTAGAATCCTGGGGGGTGACCATAGGCTCTTAGAGCGGTATCAATTTGATATCGAGTAAGTGACAGATGTATACAAGTCAGATACATCTGTCCCTTATTCGATCTCAAATTGATACCGCTCTAAGAGGTTATGGTCACCCCCCTGAGCGCAGCGAGGGTTTTAAAGTACATCACTCGATCTTAAAATAGTGTTGCTCCCGAAGTGGACTCTCTACTTTTTATAACCCTCTATGAGAAAATAAGTAAGTGCAACTTAAAAACAAGAACGCTACTTTTATTTATTCACATACAATTAGGAAACGTAACACATAGAAACAATTAAAGGCTAAAGTTTATATTTGAACAATTATGGAAGTGCATCGTAACAATTTTATTAGTACCATCCGTTACAGTTGTAGATTTATTTTTAATTTAACTCGCTTGCGGTTAACCACAAAGTCACTTTTTAATACAATGTTCTCGTTCGGTCCGAAATAGAATTACAATCGCTCATTAACCATTCACCTCAAACATTCGTCGTAATCGATTTTATCGATGAAATCATATATATTGGACCGCATAGTTTGTGATTCTTGCTGATTGGATCATTTACTAACAATATTCACATTCCAAATTCAAATCACTTTTAGTCCCTAGGGATTAATGAGCTATTTTACTCCCCGTTTACGACGAATAAACTAGCTCTTTTTGAATAGATGTGATAAAAATATACTTTATTAACAAGTTTTTTTACTCCCCGTTTACGACGCAGCAGCTCACAATGTTAGGACCCATTAATATTAATGCTAATTAATATTAATATTTATCTGTGGTGCTAGGCAACTGGGCTTATCCCAGTTGTAAACGACCCTTTGTGCCTATTGGCCTTTTTTGTTCTGTCTCCTGCTTTATAATGGAGGGAAGTGGCAATTTGTATTTTTCCCTACTCCTCCTTTATTCTTTTCTGATTAATTTCGTTGCGGGATCCAAGACAGTAAAATTCATTCTCCGGGACTTCGTCGAGCTTCATTGCCTCGGCGCTTTTCTGGTGGTCGCCACTGTTTGTTCTGGCTTTCAGGAGTTGCAGTGGTTTGGGAATAGTGCGGTGGGATTGTCGCAATAAAAAAAGCTGTTATATTAAAAATTGCATTGTAATGAGAAACAATATATGTGTGTGCAAAATTTCAGCTCATTCGAACACCGGGAAGTGGGTCAAATTTAACATGCATGTTTGTGAATCTAAATAAAAGTTCGTAAAAACACCGGGTACCGAGTGTATTTTTGAATCTCGCATATACCTTAATTCCCATATTTTCGAAGTCTAAGGAGAATACATTTTCTTCTTCTTTATCCAACCTTCTTCCAAGTTTAGCTAGGTTCAGGACTCCTTGTACGTCTGCGCCTGAGAGCTCAGTTCTGGGTTGCCTGAGTGCTCGGATTCTCTCTCTGAAAATCTTTCTGCATACTTCAGTCTCACACAAGATTCAGTTGAAAGCTGAAAATCACTGCCTAGTTAGAGAAGCTTTTGACGCTATTACATTACAGTTCACGAGTGGGCACAGCATTGTAAACACGTTCGCAGATTAGAAGGAGAATACTTAAAACATGATTTGTATTTAGATAAAACTTTTTTATTTATTTTATAATTTTTATATAGATATCATTGTTTTTAATTTGTGAAAATTGTAATTCTTATTAAACGATTATGTCTAATGTGAAATTTCCTTCTTGAAAACATACTCAATTTTGGGCACCTTCTATTAATAAGCAACACTGAATCGACGGTGCCGTCCTCTTTCAGTTCACAGATAAATTGGTAGGACTGTAATGCTGGTACTTTTCATGTTGTCCCATTTAAATTTCATCAAGATCTGATGAAGGACTGCAGAGATATACGACAGAACTCTTCAATAAATGACAGCAAATCACTCGGGATAGCTGCAATCGCATGTCTGTTTATTGTTTACACCATTTTATAACATAACATCACACTGGTACGCTCTAAGGCTGGCCGAATACTTACGTTTTCCGCATTCGATTTCCGAATACGTTATACAGATTCGGAATTCCGTGAACCTAGCGCAGACGTTAGTTTTTTCCTGTTCGGAATTTACACGAACGCGCAGGCTGGCATTCGATACGTACTCGTAAGTACGGAATGTGTTACGTTCGAAAAAAAACGGACGTGTGCGGCAGTCAATGTATTTTATTAGCGTACGGTGCATTCGGGTTTCCAAATACGGAAAACGAATGCGGAAAACGTACGTATGCGGCCCGCCTAAAGGGTACGCAGGTATAAAGTTAACCCTGGTTTACTCTCATTCCACCGGTTATGTTCAAGTTTCATGTTACTTGGTTAATCTATTCTGACATCACTTTGGTCATTTGGGTACCTACCTAACTATAGAACTGGTCACAACTAAAAAGTGAAAAATAAAAACTTTTTACAAAATAATTACAACCGACTTCCAAATAAAAACACTACAAAGGAAAAATAACTTCAATTTCGGAAGTCGGTGTCAAAAAGCGAAGAAACAAAAACAGGTACCTACACCGACCAAGGTTCTAGAGTAAAATCCTGAGCGCAGCGAGGGTTTTAAAGTACATCACTCGATCTTAAAATAGTGTTGCTCTCGAAGTGGACACTCTACTTTTTATAACCCTCTATGAGAAAATAAGTAAGTGCAACTTAAAAACAAGAACGCTACTTTTATTTATTCACATACAATTAGGAAACGTAACACATAGAAACAATTAAAGGCTAAAGTTTATATTTGAACAATTATGGAAGTGCATCGTAACAATTTTATTAGTACCATCCGTTACAGTTGTAGATTTATTTTTTAATTTAACTCGCTTGCGGTTAACCACAAAGTCACTTTTTAATACAATGTTCTCGTTCGGTCCGAAATAGAATTACAATCGCTCATTAACCATTCACCTCAAACATTCGTCGTAATCGATTTTATCGATGAAATCATATATATTGGACCGCATAGTTTGTGATTCTTGCTGATTGGAACATTTACTAACAATATTCACATTCCAAATTCAAATCACTTTTAGTCCCTAGGGATTAATGAGCTATTTTACTCCCCGTTTACGACGAATAAACTAGCTCTTTTTGAATAGATGTGATAAAAATATACTTTTTTAACAAGTTTTTTTTTTTTTTTTTTAACAAATGTAGCAGCTCACAATGTTAGGACCCATTAATATTAATGCTAATTAATATTAATATTTATCCGTGGTGCTAGGCAACTGGGCTTATCCCAGTTGTAAACGACCCTTTGTGCCTATTGGCCTTTTTTGTTCTGTCTCCTGCTTCATAATGGAGGGAAGTGGAAATTTGTATTTTTCCCTACTCCTCCTTTATTCTTTTCTGATTAATTTCGTTGCGGGATCCAAGACAGTAAAATTCATTCTCCGGGACTTCGTCGAGCTTCATTGCCTCGGTGCTTTTCTGGTGGTCGCCACTGTTTGTTCTGGCTTTCAGGAGTTGCAGTGGTTTGGGAATAGTGCGGTGGGATTGTCGCAATAAAAAAAGCTTTTATATTAAAAATTGCATTGTAATGAGAAACAATATATGTGTGTGCAAAATTTCAGCTCATTCGAACACCGGGAAGTGGGTCAAATTTAACATGCATGTTTGTGAATCTAAATAAAAGTTCGTAAAAACACCGGGTACCGAGTGTATTTTTGAATCTCGCATATACCTTAATTCCCATATTTTCGAAGTCTAAGGAGAATACATTTTCTTCTTCTTTATCCAACCTTCTTCCAAGTTTAGCTAGGTTCAGGACTCCTTGTACGTCTGCGCCTGAGAGCTCAGTTCTGGGTTGCCTGAGTGCTCGGATTCTCTCTCTGAAAATCTTTCTGCATACTTCAGTCTCACACAAGATTCAGTTGAAAGCCAGTGTAAGACAACTATGTGCTAGTTGTTATCGGCATCTTGCTCAACTGGATCTATTTGGCGCACTTTCTCTCATGTATCAAGTTTGTGCTTAGGAAATTTATTTTCTGACGTTTTTTGTCTTTTTGAATTGAAATTGAATGACGAGCAAAATAGATGAATATACAAAATTGGTTTCAGGTTAATCTCAAAAACATGCGTTAAAAACGAGAAACAGTAAAGATATAGAATTAAGCAGCCCGGTAGTTAACACTCTGTTGTGCCTTTAAGATTAATACTTTTATTTGAGCTGTGCTTTGTTTGAGCTATGTTTGATGGGATGACTATTGTAGAAGATTTTTCATGATTGATAGATATATTCTCAACATGAAGAGTGTTTTCGTTGCTGTTTTTTGGAGAAGAACCCCGATGATAAGTTGTTTTCGTATCCGACACTTGAAAGCTCGCAAAATAAAGAGTGCCATTGATGTTTACTGGAACATATCCAAGTATATGTAATCGTAGTTTGTTTGGTATGTCTATCAATGGATCTCGGACCAAGGGTATCCCTTCCAATGTTATGTTCAACTGTATGCCACGTTTCTATGGTTGCTCCTCCCTAGAACAAATAAAGCAGTGTTTCTTATATGTAGTTCGATAATTTAAATGAATCAGACAAGAACACTGGAAGTCGAGAGATAAAAGAGAATTGCCCCAAACCAAGCAGAAGTCATGCAATAGGTAGTTCAATAGGCACAAAGGAACGCAAGTAGCAGACATGCTGTAATGACCTCAAAAGAGATAAGGAAAGTGCCAAATTGGACGTGGAGTAACATCATCAGCAGCAACAGCAGATACGATTATGCAAGTTAGTTTAGGATATTGCTGCCGTCCTATAGCTAGACTGGCACCATCTAACAAAATCATATAGACCAAAAACCGCGTAATAATAAAAATCGAAGCTGTTCATCAAATTTAAATAGTAAGCAAGAGAGACTGGTTACGTCTCAAAAAAAATACTATTTGCGCACATTCGAATGAAAAAAATAAAAAAAAACGAAGTGCCTTCGTTAGATTAAACCATTTTTTTTATTCTTTTTGCTTGCGCTTGACCACTATGTCACCTGATGGTAAGCGATAATGTGGTCGACGGTGATACACGCTTGCCTAGAAATAACCTATTCACTCTTGACTCAAAGACTCCTAGGTTGTAAAGATAAATAAAATAGCCTTTATTGCTGTTTCTTTCTTACAATTAATTATTACATGCCTAGGGTGTTTTAGGTATAAGAAGAAGGGATAGAGTGAAGTTACAAGATATTAAAAAGAAAACATAATTCAAAAATGCACACACAGCCTACAGACAGCTCAAAAGGCGTTGGACGGGACATATGTTAAGAGAAAGTATAGAGAAATGGACTAAGTTAGTAACAGAATGGTATCCAAGAGATAGCAAAAGAAATAGAGGCCCAAAAGATGGAAAGATGACACGAAACAAATAGCTGGTCCGATGTGGACCCGTTTAGCAAGAGACAGGAGTACGTGTACGCATTGCACGACTTTTTTTGATAAATCATTTACTGAACAGGCTACTCGCCTATGGAATGCATTGCCCGATCCAATCAAACGTGCTCAATCATTGCCTGTGTTCAAAAGACTTGTAAAGGAACATTATCTGTCGCTGTCTTCCTCTTAGCTTGTCAATTTCAATTGGATACTGTAATTATCAATAGACTGTCGTAATTTTTTGTATTTCTTTTTATTTGCCTATATATTAAATGGGTATGTATGTATTTATGTATCTATTACATAACATATGTATTTATCTGTGTATCTATTGTAGTATATCATTTAAGCAATGTTATTGTTACACCAATGACCGCCCCATTTAATGTCCAAGCAATTACTGTCCATACCAGGTTGCCTGGAAGAGATCGCGGCAAGCGATAAGGCCGCCCATTGTATGTGTTTTAGACTTAAGTTTTTTTTTTTATTAATGTATTTTATGGTGTACAATAAAGCGTATAATATATAATAAATAAATAAATACGTGGACCTAGATTGTAGCTGTTACCAAATCATTCATATAAGTAACTAGCTGTTGCCCGCGGCTTTGCTCCCGTGGACCACCCCACAGGACCCGTTTTCGGGATTAAAAATAGCCTATGTTAATCAGGAATAATGTAGCTGTCTATTGGTGAAAGAATTTTACAAATCGGTCCAGTAGTTTCGGAGCCTATTTGGTACAAACAAACAAACAAAAAAAAACTTTCCTCTTTATAATATTAGTATAGAAGTATAGATTAGTATATACATATATTAATTACCTAATCTTATCAAAAATAAGTATCTAAAAATGGAAATTTGGGGTTATAAAAATAATAAATAGTTCTCTGAAAGCGTTTTGGCCATTTTCGTTTTTAAAAACTTTTATTTAGTTTCACCTACCCCAGTGTCTGTACCCAAATCTTGCAAGTTAAATTTGACCCATTCCCCAGTGCCCGATTGAGCTGGAATTTAACATACAAGTTTGGTACTAGTGACAACGGTATTTTAAATATAAAA
Source organism: Orthosia incerta (assembly GCA_948252205.1). Classification (NCBI taxonomy): domain Eukaryota; kingdom Metazoa; phylum Arthropoda; class Insecta; order Lepidoptera; family Noctuidae; genus Orthosia; species Orthosia incerta. Next base: position 20,151,732 of record OX411759.1, on the reverse strand, counting down.
GCTTGTTTTAAAATACATATTTTTAATATAGAAGCTTAAACGATTTTTTGATGGCCTATAAGTTCTTTCCCTCCCTGTTTTTTGCTTGAAAATAATTATTATGATCAGTCTATACAGGGTATAGGTAACGAAACGATGTGATCATATCTTCAAAACTACTAAAAATAACCGGCCAAGTGCGTGCCGGACTTCGCACCTTTAGGGTTCCGTACCAAAGAAAAAATCTGATTTATCAATATTATAATATTATTTGCTAATGCTAAGAATACCTTGGACAGCGAAACGCACTAATGCATCAATCCAGACCCAGCTCCGAATAAAGACTCGCTTGTCCACTATTTGCCAACAACGCATTCCTACGTATTTCGGTCACACAATGCGCAGAGGCGACGAGAATTTGGAAAAGCTGATTGTGGTTGGGAACACCGAAGGCAAAAGATCGCGCGGTCGTTCACCAACAAGATGGACCGATCAAATGAAAGACTCGTCGTCCTCCAAATTCTACACGATCGTAAGGGACGCGCTGGTCAGAAACCGGTGGAGGCAGATCATCCGCTCCAGGTGCAACCCTGATGCTGACCACGATCCTCAGACATGAGGGACCGACCAAGAGAGATTTGCTAATAGAACATACGTAATAATAAACATTATCACCAAATTTCAAGTAAACAAATTCTTCGGAACAAAATGTGTGCCAGACGACGGACAGACAAACGGACACGTGAGTATCAGCAATAGGGCTCCGTTTGTACCCTTCGGGTACGGAACCCTAAAAACAAAACTAATTTGTTTTGGCGCACGGTTGGCGCAGTGGTTGAGCGATTGACTGCTGCGCTGCGTGTCGCGGGTTCGATTCCCGCACGGAACAAATATTTGTATGACCTACAGATAGTTGTTCCGGCTCTGGGTGTTTGTGTATGTGAGTTTATATGTTTGTAAACGCACCCACGATACAGGAAGAAATGCCTAGTGTGGGGCAACGTTTAAAAAAAAATATATATATAAAACTACATGGGATAATTATGTCGTCATACTACCTTACCTGACGGTAAACGATTAAACAGTCGACGATGGAGCACGGTTCCTTTGATGTGACATTCTAGACATGAAGACACCCAGGTGCTATCAGGAAACACAGATTACGGCTATAACTCCACTTAGCTGTATACACAATTAACAGTTCCGATCGAGACGTAACTTTTTCACGCTGACAGTTAAGTATGTGTGTAGAGGCGCCCGAATTCAGGCAACGAATAAATTTATAATGAATGATTTCTCTAATATACTCACGGACGCGATAAAAACGAAAAATAAAAACCGAAACAGAATTCCCGTGACTATATTTGGATAGAACTTATCAATATAATTGTTTCGGGAATTCCTTTTCTACGAATTGCTACGATAAGGTCAGAGATGCCTGCGTCATCAATTTCTCGCTGATAATTTTAATTAGAGGTTTTGTTAGGTAATTACTCAATGTATGTTATCGGGAATAACCGTATAATATTATATGAGGATAAAATTAGTTAATAAGCAAACATACCCGCGTACCCAAAGAGGCAGCGTTGGGAGGCCTTCCTCTAGCTAGGAGGAGTGATGACCTGGTTAAGGCGCCGATTCCCTTGAGTAGCTGATTTTAAAATGAGAATCACGTCTAAATGGCCAGTCAGTTATATTAGACTATTTTCTTAATAATTTGATCTGAGCAAATTTTGAGTTTTATTCGTATAACATAGTGTAATTAATTTGTAAAGTTATGTCTAAAACGGACAAAAACACGACAATCACAACAAAACCGCTGGGCGTATTTTAATGAAATTGACACCATCGCAAAGACAATTTAATTATCTACATTTTGATCTGAGGCTTTTTTTTTTTAAGTCATAGAATAATAAGGAAAGTACAAAAAACTACTAAATTTCGGGTCGCGCGGGTGTGAAACGAGTGCGTGTTTTGTTCCCTCAAGGTCGTTGGCGTCAGTCGTCGCCTTAAGGTTGCGCGAATCCACTGGATGCGAGACGCACAGAACCAATCGAGGTGGCGACACTTTAGGAAGACCTATGTCCAGCAGTGGTCGGATGATGATGACGAAGCAAACATTTCTAGTGTGTCTAACTCCTAACTTAGTTTCAGGAATAGCGATACTATTACAAGCAACAGAATTAGTGTGTGTCCATATATTTACGACTGTATTTCCCAATCGGTTAGGAGATTTGTACAGGGTCAAAGGTGAATAATAATCCAAAGCTCAACACGGGATTCATCATGTTTCAATGTCTTAGTGTTCTTCTGGTGGTTGCTTTTGTTGATTCTTGCAGCTTGCAGGAGTTGCAGTGATTGCGATAATAAAGGAATAGGACAGTGTCAGTTTTATTCACATTTATCAATTTATTATCGTTTTGAGAAGATGTAGTTTTACTATTGATAGGCTCGCGTATGACCACTATCTCGACTGATGGTAAGCGTAAAAGATGTTTAGATGGTTTGGTCATGTTGGGAGGATGAATAAAATGCGACAAACAAAAGGTGTTACAACGCAGTCGTGAGTGGACACGCCGCGCCGGAAGGAGACGCCCTAGAAGGACATTCATGGATCTTATTGGTGATATTCTTCAAAAAGGCTAGATGCGCATACATAACCGGCGAGCGTGTATGACTAGATGTATGAACTGAAATGAAGCAAAAGAAGTATTTAGGGATCGTAGCAGGTGGCGTTCTGTAGTTTGTGCCTACCCTGCTTCAGTTTATATTTGTATGTATCAATGTTTTGGAAATTCCTTTTCTACGAATCATTTCGTTAACTCAATTAGAAGTCTTGTTATGTGTTGATCCATAAGGGTACACTAGTCGACGGCACGAACTATTTTGTGCGCGGGGTTAAAATGCATTTTATATCAACCGACAACACGTGCGGAAGAGATAGATGCTGTGATGAGCAGTAGGAAGCTAGTTCGCGTACGAATACACACTTTTGTAAATTTGTAGCGAAATGGAAATGATTTAGGACGAAACCGAGCGCGCGAAATTTTATAAACAGACCTTTGGCAGTCTAGATATCAGTCTTCAAAATAAAATAATTTGCATTGTTGAACTACTAATCTATCCTTGTATGGAGGCCGTTATGCAATTTTCCGTCTTCTTATGGTATTTATTTGCGCCCAAAAATGCGTTAAAATTAGTGTCGAAATGTGGAACTTTCGACGCTCATAACTTTAAATGTTATCTTTTTTACTTTTTTTGCTTCCATCCAGGGTGTATGATATTGGGCCTTGGATACAAGCTCTCCACCAACGCGCGTTCAAATTTCGCGCCATTCACTGGACCGAACCATTCTTATCGGTCACAAATCTCTGCCGGTGCATCGAGGATGCGGACCGAATGAACGGAAAAGAAGAACATATTTTTTCAATTTACCGGCGTGTGTGCTATTGAATTATCCAAGAAAATAACTGTGAAAACGAAAAGAAAAGACATTGTGTGTGCTTGAATAGTGTCCCGGGACGTGCATCATCCAGAACCTGTCAACGTGAGTAGAGCTTACCATCTTCTGAGGCCCAATTAAAATTATTTCTGTTCACGTTAGCCATAGCCCCTACAAATTGGTCCATCGTAGCCATATTCCACTTCGCATTCCTAGGTATTTCTCACATTCATCCACACTTACACACATATTTCAATTGATTTTGCATAGTTTTTCACATACGCAAAGCTTTATTTCGAATCTAAAGTTGGTGTTTTGTTATTTCAAGTGTACCTACTAACCACGAATAGGTATCTTATTCAATAGCGACGACTCACGTCTGCCGTGTCAAAATGGCCGAAAAAGATTTAGACATATTAATGGATCCTCTAATTAATAAAAAGGAAATGTATTTTATGCGTTTACAAAACGCGTTCGAAATATCACAATCTATTAAAAAGGGTGATACATCTCTTTTGCAAGAATTGCTTCTACGCCTCAAAGAGATACCTAAAATACGGGAACTTTTCGAACAGTGCGTCATAGATTTAAATTGTCTAAAAAGGCAGGCTAAACCAAAATACGTTCCAGACTATCAGGAAATTCAAACATTTGACGAAATGTATTTTCAAATTTTACACGTCGCGGAGTCTAGTAATGCCAAGTCGAGCGAAAAAACCGGTTCTTCTAACAACAACGACACGCGGTCGGTTAAACCGCGCTTACCTAAACTCAGTATATTTAACTTTGATAGTAAGTTGGAGAACTGGCAAACATTTTACGATACATTCACGAGTCTTATCCATAATAACATCGATATATGTAATATAGAAAAGTATTATTACCTACTTTCTGTCGTTAGTGGCCCCGCACTCACTTTAGTAAAAGGCATGCCGGTTACTGCCGACAATTATCCCATTGTATGGGCGTTATTAGTCAAAAAATATCAAAATAAACGAGCCCTGGCTACTAATTATTTGGATCGATTGTTTCAATTTAAGCCATTGTTAGTAGAATCTGCCTCCGGACTTAATTCGTTTTTACAAACCTATCAAGAATGTGTCAAAGCTTTAAAACTTATAGGTATCGTTGATCTTTCTGGGTTTATATTGTTCTACATGGGATTACGTAACTTAGACCCGGTGACTAGGCGCGAATTTGAACAAACAGTCGAGCAAACGGACATTCCTAACTTCGATCAACTGGTTTCTTTCGTCGAAAAGCAAGCGCGAGTTTTGGAAATGTCTGACCATAAGGTCAATCCCTCATCGAAAACACAGGTAAACCAAAAGGGTGCTCCAGCATATGCTGCAGCAAAATCGACTTATACTAAACCCAGTAATAATACCTATAGTTCGAACAACCAGTCAAAACCGTCAGCTGTTAGTAACAATAGCAATGAAAGGTCAAACTTGTGTCTGTTCTGTAACAAGCCTCATTCCACCTATCGATGCTTCGAGTTTTTCGAGTTGACACCGCAACAGCGTCTTGACAAAGTCAAGCAATTGCAACTGTGCGAGAATTGTTTACGTCAGCATTCGTTGTCTGCGTGCACCTCAAAACTACGTTGTATCGTGTGTAAACAACCACACCACAATAGCCTTCACATCGATTTAGGTACAAATAATAATTATCATGTCAACAATATTCAAAGCAATCAGTCGCAAATAGGTCAAGGTCAACCTCCCAATGTGGGATTGACTTGTTCTTCAAACTCAACCGTGCTGTTAGGTACTGCCATAGTGCACGTCGCAGATCGTTGGGGTACATACCACGCCGTACGTGCCGTTATTGACAGTGCTGCTATGTCGGGATACATGACGAAAGAATGTGCGCAGCGCCTAGGATTGTCGCGTCAAAGGTGTCCGTTCGAACCTCTGGGGCTTGGAGGTGCACCGGTGCAAGATTTCGGTCTGGTTACATGTTCAATTAAACCGCGAAACTCATCTGGTCCTGTCCTTAAAACTGAAACGGTTATTGTGGATAACATCACAGGAAATTTACCCACCATGCCGTTATCAGATAAAGTTGTAAACAACTTCAAACATTTAGATCTCGCAGATCCTAATTTCTTCTCTGGTTCTCCAGTTTCTCTGCTTTTGGCCGCTGACATTTTTCCCTACATATACGATGGTAAAAATATACTGCCACGCCACCCGGGTTTGCCCGTCGCGATGCATTCAATCTTCGGATATGTCATTACCGGACAAACTACCCTAGGTGGTGAAGTGGATTCTAATGGACCTTCGCTCAGTTTATTTACGGCCAATAGCAGCATCGAGAAAATTATGAGCTCCTTTTGGGAAACTGAAAACGTACCTTGTGACTTACCACAGAAACCGGAAGATTTATATGTCGAAGATTTGTTTCAAAAAGAACACAGTCGGGATAGCACAGGGCGATATACCGTTGCTTACCCGTTCAAACCCAGTTTCGAATTAGGTGATTCAAAGCAACAAGCTTTACGCCGTTTTCATAATTTAGAGACAAAACTGCGTCGTCTTCCAGAACTTAAGGAAGAATATAGTAAATTTATGTCTGAATATGAAAGTCTCGGTCACATGACATATTTGGGTGAAGTAGACAGCGTCGGTTCGGAATACATTATTCCGCATTTCTGTATTTTGCGTCCGACCAGCACATCTACCAAGCTCCGCGTTGTGTTTGACGCGTCGAGCACAACTTCAAATAATAATTCCTTGAATTCCGTTATGTATACCGGACCTAAACTACAGTCGGACATTAATGAGATTCTAATTAATTTTAGACTTCACGAAATTTGTTTATCGGGAGACATATGTAAAATGTTCCGTATGACGCTTATTTCAGAAGCTCAACGCAAATACCAGCACATTTTATGGAGGGTTTCGGAAGATCAACCAATCCAAATATTTGAGTTAAACACGATTACGTACGGGCGTCGCGAGCAGTCCTTACTTGGCTATTCGAGTTCTGCACCAGCTGGCTGATGATGACGCGAAGAAGTTTCCTTTAGCGAGCAAAGTTCTAAAGAGAGGTTTCTTCGTTGATGATTTGTTGTGGTCTGTGGCTACTTATGATGAAGCCGTACAGCTTCAAGACGAGCTCATCGGTTTGCTAGGTGGTGGTGGTTTTGTCCTACGTAAGTGGAAAAGTAACTGTCCTCATCTGTTAGAGCGAGTGCCCGCTGATCATCGCGAAACGCCTATTGCATTCGAGGATGATAAAGACCTATCTGTCAAAGTTCTAGGAGGGAGGCCCGCTGACGATGCGTTTTCTTTCACTACCAACTGTAGCGTGATCGCTACAAGACGCTTTGCTTTAGCCTTTTTTTTTAAATTTGTCAAAGCAGGCTAGTTATAATTTTTCAAATTTTCATATTTTGTTTGTCAAGAAAACAGAAGACGATTTTTTTTCTAGGACTGTCACAAAGAATTTTGATAGAAAGGTTTGGCTCTGTTATCCACTACTAAAGATATTATTGTGGCAGGAAACCATTCCTTGTCGTTAGGCCAAGGGTACGTGATATTCGGGTCAACGGGCGCGCCGGAGCTTGCGGACCGCATGTTTCTGTAATTGAGCTCTGTCAGAGACACCAATTATCGTTTCGCTACCAGGACATGCCTCATAGTTGCCGTTCGACAGATTGAAGAATAGGGCAGTCCAGCCAAAACAATGATGACAAGCTTATCATAAATATAACCATGTCGCTGACAAGAGTTTATGCATCATGAATCAAAACTGGTATGTAATGACTATTTTTACTAATTGTTCTTTTGAATGTCGATTTCTTCTGGTATTTCAGACCTTTTTGGTTCCATAATTTTGATGGTCCGTTTCCTTGTCTGTAGATATCAGTTGAGCCGACTTTCGGCTCTTTACCCCGGGACAGAACGAATGACCTCAGGAGTACCTGCAGTCTTCGGGGTTCCGAACATCTTTCAACGGGTTCCGTACATATTCTATTAAAGAAATCGTGAATGGTTGAAGAGGTTCTACGGAAGACGGTTTGGTTCATCCAATAACAATTGTCTGCTTTCATATTTCTTTGAAATTTTTGTTTATATTTATGTAGCTTACATTTTAAGTTAGCGTACTTAAAAACTTTTATTACCTTACTTGTGTCATGTTACAGTATCGTACTTTAATTGTATGCTTAAGCCATCATTGGACTGGTTGCAACTGTGTCTGAAGATTAGGCACGTGATTTCCGCTTTATTCTTTTATGCCTTGCCATAATTTCACTCTTATGTTTATTTTACCTAATACTAAAAATAATTTAAACGATATTGACTATTACGTCATTCCTTTTTTAAAATAGTATGTTTTGCTTTTTCATTATTTTCATGTTTTCGGTGTTTGTGTATTTAATTCAAAATTATACGTTATCGTTGCGTTAAAAAGGTTTTATTTATTTTTATTTAATAACGCTACACAACCCACTACCAACTTCTCAGTCAACCACTAAGCGTAGCGTCTTGTCGCAGCTAGGTCGCCAGTTCGACCCACTAGGATTTCTTGCCCCTGCATTTTTTACGCGAAATGCTTCATGCAGAAGCTCTGGATCCAGAAACTCGGCTGGGACGATAGGCTGCCTGCAGAGTTAGAGAAAGAGTGGCTCACCTACGTGTCAGAACTCCCGCTGCTATCAAATTTAAGCCACGAGCGTCAGGCAACTGTAAAGCAGCACAATAACTATCAGCTCATAGGTTTTTCTGATGCCTCAACTTTAGGTATAGCTGCCGTAGTTTATTTGCGTAGCTTCAATGAAGACGGTGATATGAAAGTCAGTCTGATCATTGCTAAAGCCAAGGTCGCACCTTTGAAGACTGTATCTGTCCCGCATCTCGAATTGATGGCTGCACACTTGTTGGCCAAAGTCATCTATACTAATATTATAAAGAGGTAAAATTTGTAAGTTTGTATGTAGGGGGTAATCTCTGGAACTAATGATCCAATTCCAAAAATTTCACTGGTAGAAAGCTACATTATTCCTGAGTGCTATAGGCTGTTTTTTAAACCCGAAAACGGGTCCTGTGGGGTGGTCCACGGGAGCGAAGCCGCGGGGAACAGCTAGTCAAATATATAAAGTCAATGTTGATCTAACAAATACCCATCCATGACGTTTTCTTGTTTACTGACTCTTCTGTGGTATTGGGCTGGTTAAATACTCCCAGTTATAATTTAAAGGTTTTTGTAGCTACACGAGTATCAAAAATCTTGGATATCGTGTCTAGCGACAGCTGGTACCACGTTAGCGGTACATCAAATCCCGCAGACGTGTGCTCACGTGGTGCACTGCCATCTGCATTGCTAGCAATGCCAGAGTGGTTGAGTGGCCCGAGCTGGCTGTGTGCACCGCGGGAGCATTGGCCGATTAATTCGATTGATCAGTTCAAATTTGAAAATGTACCAGAGCTTAAAAATTCTATCATAACGTTAACTCATTCATCTCTAACAAATAATCAAAATGACTCAAACTTAGTATACCAACTTACGGAAAAATACTCAAGTTTCGTAAAACTTCAAAACGTTCTAGCACGATGTTATCAATTCATCGAAAACTGTAGAGCCAAGCGCAACACGGGAATTTTGTCTCTATCTAACCTACGTAAAGCTCACGATGAAATAATCAAAGCGGTTCAAAGAGAACATTTCTCAACCGTCATCGCGGCTCTCACAAAAGGAATTAACTACGATGACATATCATTAAAAAAACTAACTCCTTTTCTTGACCCCCTCGGTTTCCTCAGGGTGGGGGGTAGGTTATCAGAGTCAATTCTTCCGTATCAAAAGAAGCACCCGTTGTTGCTGCCCAAAAAATCTAATTTTACAAGCATATTAATTGACCATTTTCACAAGATCTGCCATGTCCGTAAGGATTGAGGAGCCACTTTTCGTATCTTAATGAAATTAATATACTTATTTAGTAGTAGGTTTAGAAATTTTGTAGGTTCGATCCTCGATTTTGTAGTATAATACTTCAAAAGTTACATGAACATAAAGGTGGCTCCTCAATCTAAATGTTTGGATTGAGGAGCCACGTCAGAACTAGTAACATCATGGATTAATATTTACCATCATTTGGTATGATTTTGTAGCATTTGAGAGTATTTAGTAGACAAAATCTGAGCTCGGTTGCATTCAAATTAAAAAAGTTACCATACATTATATGTGGCTCCTCAGACCATACATACGACTCGTCATTTTTCTAAGAAGCAGTAGTTTAATTAATGCGAGATTTCTTCGTCATTTAGTAGTTAGTGTGTTAGAATTTGTAGCATATGGACAAAGTAATTTAACTGAGTGAATTTAGTAAATAAACGCATTTTATTTGGCTCCTCAATCCTGACGTTATGTACCTACCTGAGATCACAACGATACTGTACCTTCCTGAGATCACAACGGAATCAAAAACCAGAGACACTAAAATTTAGTATGAATGTCTACTAAATACTTAAGTAGAGATCAACATTGTATATATTCGGTATCTGAAAAATAAATTACTTTTCGATGTTCCTTTAGAATTCGCTATTAAGGGTGACCATGTTATATGAATGAAACCAGGATAACTTGTTTTTGTAATTTAATATTTAACAAATTGACAATATCGAAATATAGCTATGTACAGAGATTCTCCATATGTTTTAAGTATTTAGTAGTCAAGATCGACATAAATCAAAGAATGAATTTGTTATTATTGGTTGTTTTAACGAATTTTGCAGTGAGCATATTTTGCAGTGTGACGTATATAGTTAGTGAGAGCCTGAAATAGCCAAGTCAGAAGCCTGTTGGGTTCCCAGAGGTGGCTTAATGAACTCTGATACCAGATGTGGCTATACATCCTCACACAAAAAAGTGAGACTCATAGTCGTCGTAACAAAATATCTCATCCTTCCAGTAGCAAATAGTACCCCCAAAAGTCAACAATTATGACGTGATTAATATTAGTTCACTAGTGGAACTGTAAGTTATATATAATAAATATAATTTTTACGTTAAAATTTATTTATAACAATGTGGGAGATGTGTAGAAAAATGAAATTATGATTTAAATGTTAAAATAATAAAATATATTTCGTCCTAATCTTTCTGACCGTCCATGACATCCATCCAAGTGAAAAACCAAAAACAAATAAATATCTGAAACTTGTTTAGGTTGAGGTTGCTACAAATATATGTGTGCAAATAAGTGAGCTTTATCCCTAATTAATGTCAGGTTTCTAAATAAATGCTATAGAGGGTAGGTATGTAAACGATTGTTACCGTCCTCCGACCTTGGATATACCAGCTTGACTTAATTCTGCAATACGTATAGTTCATCTTTTGTTTTTAATGTTAATCTTCTAATATATTCATAATTAAGTATTCCGAATGATTAAAACCTCTTAGGACAACATCCGCTTGTCATCTTTCTGTGTATCAAATAAATAATAAACTTAATTATTACGCATGATTCTTTGATAAATTTTACTGGTAATAATTGTAATTTAATATTAGTTATTTTATTAAGTAATTCAATTTGATTATTTCATGAATATAAGTTTATTGGAAAAATATAAAAAGCGGATGTGTTAGGCAGTTTGAATTGTTGGCGGTGACCGCCATTGTTGACACTACGAATTGTAAGACAAACGCTAGTCAGCTGTCAGATTGTATTTTTCAAAATAACTGCGAATAAACACTTTGTAAATTGTATGAGTGCCCTTTCTATTCTGTGACCAGCCTATCCTGACCACTGGTTCACAAGATATTAATTTGCAGTTACCCCCGTATAATGAGATGAAATAAATAAAATATATTTGTTTGTTTTGAAAGAGACGAAAGGATTTTTATAACATACTTTATTCATGGACACCCTTCAAAACTAAATGTTAGGAAATTAAAGAATAGTTAATAACTTCGTAGATTTTAATTTTTTTTTATGGCAGATTATACGTACGATTAGTATAAATTTATACAAAATAAGATGCTTTTTTGTTCCAAATTTCGTCACAAATATAAGTAGATTACAGGCAAATCTATTTACCGAAGCATCTCAATTGAGGAGCCAGTTAAAATGTGCCATATCTCCCAATTCATTCATTTTTATTTACTGATTTTTGTCCTACAAATCTTTTATACTTACTACTAAATGACGAAGAAATTGCGCATTAATTGAACTACTGCTTCTTTGAAAACTGACGAATCGTATGTATGGTCTGAGGAGCCACATATAATGTATGGTAACTTTTTTGATTTGAATGCAATCGAGCTCAGATTTTGTCTACTAAATACTCGCAAATGCTACAAAATCATACCAAATGATGGTAAATATTAATCCATGATGTTACTAGTTCTGACGTGGCTCCTCAATCCAAACATTTAGATTGAGGAGCCACCTTTATGTTCATGTAACTTTTGAAGTATTATACTACAAAATCGAGGATCGAACCTACAAAATTTCTAAACCTACTACTAAATAAGTATATTAATTTCATTAAGATACGAAAAGTGGCTCCTCAATCCTTACGGACATGATTTATCTACACGTCGGCCCTCACTCCCTGCAGAGTTTGATTAGCCAAAAGTATTGGATCATTTCAGCTAGAAGTATAATTCGATCTCGTTTTTCAAAGTGCATTCGATGCTTCAAAGTTAAACCTTCAACTTTGCAGCCCATTATGAGTAGTTTACCTAAATTTCGCACTCAAGATATACACGCCTTCTACACCGTAGGCACCGATATCGGTGGTCCCTTTTACACAAAAGAAAGTAATCGACGTAATGCTAAAACTTCAAAATCTTATTTACTTATTTTTGTCTGTTATTCTAGTCATGCACTACATATCGAGATTCTTAGTTCGTTGAAAACTGAATGTTTTATGGCGGCGTTCGATCGTTTTTCAGCTCGGCGCGGATTGTGTAGGACCTTAATTTCGGATAATGCCAAATATTACATATCAGCCGGTAAGCAGCTGGCTGAAATAAAACAATTTTATAAACAAAATTCAAATGAAATTTCAAATGAATTTCTTTCTCGGAATGTAGATTGGAAATATAATCCGCCAACGGGTAGCCACTTCGGTGGAATGTATGAAAGCGCTATAAAATCTGCCAAACAACACCTGAAGCGTGTTTTAGGCACCCGATCTCTTTCCTTTGAAGAGCTCAGCACCCTCTTCGCGCGTGTCGAGGCCGTGTTGAACTCTCGCCCACTGACCAGCATGTCGAGCGACCCTTCCGAGTTTGAGGCGCTCACACCAGGACATTTTTTAGTAGGGCGTGAACTTCTTGCAGTCCCTGAATACGATTTGACGGATAATCCAGCATATGGACTGACTCGATGGGAGTTCGTGCAACAGGCTTCACAAAGATTTTGGAAGCTGTGGCGCCACGAATATTTACATACCCTACAGCAAAGGCAAAAGTGGCTTACTAAGTGTCGCGACATCAAAATAGGCGAACTTGTCTTGCTTCATACAGACGCTCCTCCGCTTCAATGGCACCTTGGCCGCGTGACGGAGCTATTTCCTGGACCTGACGGCGTTGTTCGCGTTGTAAAAGTACGCACACCAAACGGCGAATTGACGCGACCCGTCGTTAAACTCAGTCCTCTTCCTCTGGAAGTGGACTCTGCCTAAATATTCTAATCAAATTATTCATTTGACTATTATACTTATAGTTGTCAAGCTTACACAAATTTAGTAACATAAGCTTTAGATTTGTAATAATAACACATCTTACCTACTCTACATGTACTCTACACATAATTAACACTTATTATAAATATTTTCAATCAAAATATTCAAGACTTCATACAGTCCACTTTGTACAAAAAAACTACACCATACCTGGTTTGCGAACTGGGTAATCTGGGTAGATTCCCGGTGGGGGGTTTATGTATGATATTGGGCCTTGGATACAAGCTCTCCACCAACGCGCGTTCAAATTTCGCGCCATTCACTGGACCGAACCATTCTTATCGGTCACCAATCTCTGCCGGTGCATCGAGGATGCGGACCGAATGAACGGAAAAGAAAAACATATTTTTTCAATTTACCGGCGTGTGTGCTATTGAATTATCCAAGAAAATAACTGTGAAAACGAAAAGAAAAGACATTGTGTGTGCTTGAATAGTGTCCCGGGACGTGCATCATCCAGAACCTGTCAACGTGAGTAGAGCTTACCATCTTCTGAGGCCCAATTAAAATTATTTCTGTTCACGTTAGCCATAGCGCCTACACAGGGCTAGATAACGATGACACAAATTGATATCACTTTTTATTTTGAACGTACATCGTCAAACAGTGGAATAATCCCTAACCTACGTTTGTATGGAAGAATTTTCGACTAGAGTAACCTTAAGACGTAAAGCTATGAAATAGATTGATTTTTAGGGTTCCGTACCTCAAAATGAAAAAACAGAACCTTTGTGGTGACGGTGTCTGTCTGCCTGTCCGTCTGTTTGTCAATACACTTTATCTCGAGAACGCATGGAGTTATCGAGTTGAAATTAAAACCATATACTCAGGTCTACAGTTCCTAGAAGCTGTGAAAAAATCAAACTTCTAAGATAACGTAAAAAAAACGGCCGTGCGGGAATAATAATACAAATAAATAATTATTACTTATAAAACACTACAATATAAGTAACTAGCTGTTGCCCGCGGCTTCGCTCCCGTGACCCACCCCACCGGACCAATTTTCGGGATTAAAAAATAGCCTATGTCACTCAGCTTTCTATTGGTGAAAGAATTTTTCAAATCGGTCCAGTAGTTTCGGAGCCTATTCGGTACAAACAAACAAACAAAAAAATCTTTCCTCTTTATAATATTAGTATAGAATAGTATAGACGTATAGATTATAGGTTTTGGAAACTGAATTTCGGGAAAGGCTCGATTCCTAAACTTTTTATAATATGTACCTAGAAAATTGTACGGAACCCTTGGTGGGCGGGTCCGATTCGCAATTGTCCGGGTTTTACTTACAATTACAAAACGTTTTTAATTTAACTATGTTTTCGGGAATAACCGAAAGATATTTTTTGTTAGAATAACATTAAAACGACTGATTTTATCATATTCGTTATGTTTCATTTTCCTTGTAATGGCTTCGGGAACAGCTGTACCAACTCAAGGAATAGAAGTGAGTACATTTAGTGCTTGTGTTCGTATATATCCTTGAGGAGCTCGTAGCTAAGTAATAGCCATCGAGGTTAAGCTACGCTTGCCATGGTCGGTGCGTGGATGGGTGACCATTCGTTACATTACGCAAATTTTCAGTGTCTCGGAAAGAACGTTAAGCTGTTGGTCCTGGCTGACATGTGTAGATCTTGTCATGGGTGTCAGATGTTTCCACGGACTGACCTCTTATTTTGAGATTGAAAACTACAAAGATCTCCGCCCGATCAGCATTCTTCCGGTTGCATCAAAATTAGTGGAAAGAGCAGTATGTGCACAGTTAACGTCTTACTTGGAAAGTAATGATATATTACCTAGTGTCCAGTCGGGCTTTCGTAGCGGTCATGGTACTGACACGGCACTGGCCCATGTGACAGACGATATTGTTACCAACTTCCGGTCCCGGATATACCAGCTCGATTTAATCCTAGAACAAATTATGTAGTTCATCCTTATTTTTATAAGACTAATATTCTCACAATTATTCAGTTACTTATTTGATTCAATGTATTCATTTTTGATAAACCTCTTAAGACTACATCCGCTTGTTAGCTATTTTTATGTATCAAATAATTAGTAGAGTTAATGATTAGGCATGATTCCTTCTAAATATTACTGGCAATAATTGTAATATATTATTGGTTAATTTATTATATAATTCAATCTCATTATAACCTTAGTATTAATTTATTGGAATAATATAAAAAGCGGATGTGTTAGGCGGTAGGAAGGATTTGGGCGACCGCCATTGTTGTAAACTGTGAGACGAACGCTCTGTCAAGTTGTTATTAAGAGAATAACTGAATAAACGAATTGTAAACTACGAGTGCCGTTTTTATACTGTGACGAGCCTGTCCTGACCACTGATTAACAATATACTCTCAGAGTCAGATGCTGGCAAAAATACAATACTCGTTTTGTTGGATTTTTCCAGAGCATTCGACTGCATAAATGTTGAATTGCTGTTGGCAAAGATGGCTTACTACGGAATCTCACCGTCAGCACGAGAGTGGTTCGCGTCTTTTTTGATGCATCGAAAACAGTATGTGGTTACTCAAAACGTTGACGGCGGGGAAACCTCCTCCGTAGTGGGAGATGTTAAACGGGGAACACCCCAGGGTTCAGTTTTGAGTCCGTTACTGTTTATTCTGTATACCGCCGATCTTTGCAAACACGTAAAATTCTGTAAAGTGCATCTGTACGCTGATGATACTCAAATCTATTACTCCTTTTACCCGAATGACATTAAAAATGCCGTGGAGTAAATAAATCAGGATTTGGCTGCGGTTTCTGAATGGGCGCAAAATAACAATTCGGTCATTAATCCTAATAAATAGAAATATATTGTACTGGGAAGTAAACACCAGCGCGAACTGGTGATCGGCCATGGGCCGGAGATACTCATCGATGGAGCGATGATTGAAAGAGTTGCAAAGGTGACGAATCTTGGTCTTCTTTTGGACAGCGATCTACGTTACAATGACCATATAAATACAAAGATCAGAAATGAATTTTACAGAATTAAAGTGGTTTATGGCCTAAGAGAGTGTCTATCTGAAAAGGTCAGGATTACTCTCGTCGACTCTTTAGTGTTGTCGCAGTTTAATTACTGTGATACGGTGTATGGTCCGAGATTATTTGCTAAGACGTCTGACGCCATTCAGCGAGTTCAAAACGCGTGTGCGCGGTTCTGTTTTAATATACCCAAACGGGCTCATATCACACCGTATCTGAATGATAAGCGAATATTAAAAATGGTTGGACGAAGGGAATTGCACCTGGCGTGTCTAGTGCAAAAAGTAATAAAAACGAGAAGGCCAGGATACCTTTCTGACAAAATAACATCATCAGCCAAACCGACCCACTCGTAGTCATTTGCTAAAACGTCGAAACTAAGTTGTCTGTTAGCACAAAACGTCCTCTTATAGGGGTAGTTTCAAGTACAGTGCAGCTACAATTTGGAACGATCTGCCTCCGCCTCTCAGACAGAACATGTCTCAGCCCGTATTCAAGGCAAGAGTTAAAAGGTTATTGTTTCTCAAACAGAAATGTAAAGAGTAATGTTGTACTGCCACTACCTCTATGTATACAAACTAGGCATTATGATTAAATGCATTTGGTGGGTTTTTAATTGTTATTTAATCAAAATATGTATAGTTATTACGGGTATTTTGTTTGTATTTAATTTTTGGGGCATATATATGTATAATTAGTATTAAGATTAGTTATATTTTAATGCGGTAAAGCGATTGGAGAAGATTTGGAGGAACAGAGGAATCAGCAAGAGTACCAAAGTTAAGCTAATGCGGACTCTGATCTTCTCTATATTTCTGTATGCTTCTGAAACCTGGACACTGAAATCACGCATTCGTAACAGAATTGATGCGTTCGAAATGTGGTGCTGGCGCAAAATGTTAGGCATTCCCTGGACGGCGCGCCGCACAAACGAGTAAATTCTGAACGAACTGAAAGTTAAATCTCGCCTATCGACCATCTGCATGAAACGACTCCTACAGTACTTCGGACACGTGGCCAGGAGGGAGCCTGGTAGCTTGGAAAAGCTTATTGTGGCTGGTAACGTGGAAGGAAAAAGGGGCCGTGGAAGATCACCAACCCGATGGACAGATGTGGTCAAAGATGTCTGTGGGGGGAATTTTCAGGCATCTGTCCGCATGGCCAAAACCGCTCAGCATGGAGAGCGTTGGTGGAGAAGGCAACGACCTCATGTGGCCGCGACCCTCAGTCACGAGGAAACGAGGAAGAATATTTTAATGTTTATATTTTTGTGTTAAGTGTTAAGAGAAAGGGGGCGGGCTGTAAATCAGCGTTGACCAGCGTTGTGGCTATGCTGCACACTGATCAGCATTTGCTGAGCCCGCTCCTTTTACCACACTGAATGTGCTCATATTGCCACATCTGTGTTTGACACTATTTAGTATTAAGATTGTAAACATATAGTGTTTGGTAATAAATGTTTTCTTTCTTTCTTTCTATACAATACTACTAATAAAAACTTATTTTCCAAAAAAGTACAACCGACTTCCAAATAAGAACACAACAAAGTGAAAAATAACTTCAATTTCGGCAGTGTTCCTGTTTTTGTTTCTTCGTTTTTTGACACCGACTTCCGAAATTGAAGTTATTTCCAATAGTTTTGTGGTCCTATTTTTTTAAACTTTTGTACGATTGCCGAGATTACCAAAAGATTGTTTTCAGACATTTTAAATGTCACTATAACTTGATAAACGAAAAGGAATATTTTGAAATTGCTTCAAATGGTTTCAAAAAATAGAATTCTCACAGTTCCTTCTGAAATATTAGATTGTTACACGAGGGTCGAAAGGAATTGATTCTCCCGTCTTTCACCCGTGTTAAGCACTCTACTTTTCATTTCGAATATAAGGAAAGTAAAAAATAGTAGTTTTTTGTAAATATTTATTGATAATAGTAGCATGATTAATTGAGAAGTTAGAACAATTTGTGAAATTTAAAATTACATTTTTGTTCGGAATATTTACGCTGTTTGAGATGTTATGACAAATTTGGCTGTGTTGAATTTCTGTAAAAGTAGAAGGCTCCAGTATTTGAATAGACGGTGGAATCCATAGATATCCATAGCGCAGACTCCCTTGCCGTAGTTGCTTGAGGCGAAGTGGAGCGTAAATTTATAGTCTCAGTTAATTTGCTTGAAATTTTAGTTTTATTTTGGACAGAATCCTCAATGTAGCCTTCCGCAACTGTGCTGGATTTCCATCCTCCATGTCTTTTTAACATTGTCAAGTTCGCCCCAGAATCGGCTAACAGTATCGCTGACGTTGTTCTATAACATTGCCCAGTACCTATACTGTTCACATTGCAGTTTGGTATGCTTTTGGTAGCTGAGAAAACAGCGATTCGTTTTTATGTCATTAGGTCTGATTTTTTTACTATTTGTGTAAACTCTCCTGTACAACAAACTTGCGCTCAATATTAGTTTTTGTTTTAGTCAATTTTACGAGTAATAACTGGCCTTGATTTTCAAAGTCGTTAATTGTTAAATTTGTGAGTTCACTATTTCTGCAGGTGCCGCTTATACCGAGTATCAACACCACCTGTGAAAAACTGATTTCTTCATTACTATTAATCTTTTAGGTACCTATGTATATAGAATAACAAGCAGAGATCTTTTACTCCAGAAATGCACGCCTATCTATCGTCTTTACTCTCAATTTACGCAATCTGGTCAGTGTGTTTGATTGATATGATTGCCTCTTTTTATGGAAACCTATCTATAATACATTTCAGAGTAAAGTCGTTGGGATCGACGTTTATTTTTAGAGTATAAGACCTCTCCCTACCTAGATAAACGTTTATAGATTACCTTAACTGCCAAAAATATCTCTTCATTTAAAAATGTTTCCACTTCGTAACAGGTGAAAACCTTAGATTTTTTGCTCTTGAACCCCTGAGACTGTCTTTGCAGAAACGATGTTAGATTATGGCATCTTTTCAAATCGACATTGTGTTTTACTCTTAATGTATTCTTAAGCATTGAATACCTGCTCCATAGCGTAGAAGGCTTTATTTTGCCAGATAGTACAATGAAGTATGAAATACACGTTCGGAAAATGATTTTATTTTATTATCTGCTCGCCACTCCATAAAGTCATTGTATGTATTTAAGTATCTTTCCTTAGAAATTTCTGTCAAAAGATTTTCGATAACTGTATTTGCCTCGTTTTTAACAGAATCTGGGGTCAACATTTCAGAATCACTTGAACTCATATTTAATAAGATATTAGTCTTAATCCGAGATTTCGATACAGCTTACAGAGTTAGTCATCATGATCTGCCTAGCCTTTGCCCAACTATATTGGGGTCGGCTTCCAGACTTACCGGATTCAGTTAAGTACCAGTGTTTTACATGGAGCGATTGCCTATCTGACCTCCACAACCCAGTAACTGGGTAACACGGTACCCCTTGGCAAGACTGGTGTCAGATCTCAAGCTTCTGACTATCCGTAACGACTGTCAAAGATCTTCAAATAACAGCCGGGACCAACGACTTAACGTGCTTTCCGAGGCACGGAGGAAACTCGGTATGTTGAAATGGTCACTCATCCACGGACCGACCTCGTCAAGCGTTGCTTAACCTTGATGATCGACCCGTGCGGCTGTTATTATTTAGCCACCAGCTCCTCGAGCTTACAGAGTTAGTATCCCGCCAAATTATATACCTAGTCTAATTAGAATTTTAACTATGGAACACGCCGCGTCACTGCCGCGGGCGGACGCGCTTAGTTTTTTTTTTAATTCACATTGGCCGTTTATAACTTTATACACTCACAAGACCGCAGCATATTTTGTTAATTATGTTAGATGTTTTACAGCCAACCAAATTTAGTTTTATTTTTCAAATTTATTCCCACCTTAGGGAGGGCAGCAATTACTATGAGTCTTTCCCGCCCAAAGGTGGGCAGTAGCATCTTCCACCCTCTACTCGGATCAAATAAACACTATTTTCCGAGTATGAGAAATGAAAAGAGCCTTTTTGGCGCATTTCAGCATAAAATGCAAAAACTCACAACTTTAATAATGAATGACTTTGAAAATCAAGGCCAGTTAATTAACAAAAAAACTTTTAACAAAAAAAAAAAACCACTACAACTCGAAAAATAACTTTTGGCCGAGAGACGAGAATCTCGGCCATAGTGATTCAATATAGTAATTTCTCTAATTCAAGACTTTAAGTTTTACCATAACATATACCATATCCTACACCATTACGAGAAAGATGTTTTAGGTCACCATAGCGCCGAGCACTACTTTCTACATTCTTTTCGTAATCACGGCGACCGTATCACAGATTTAAAAAAAATGGGCCAAAGAATATTGGAAAACATTGAAATGATTTCAATGTGCGCCCATTTCGGTGAGTCCATAAGATATTATAGATTCAGCAAGAACTGTGTACATTTGATGGAGGGTTCTGTACGGTATATTCCGCTTTATATTTGAAAAAATAGTGAGTATTGCAAGCAACTTAACGCATACAGATTCCACCTGATAACTCCAGTTGAAGCGATTATCAATTATAAGTCCCAAGTAGGTATGATATGGAACTTGCTCAATAGGCGAAAATTGGCAGTCTGGTACATTTTATGCAGACAATCATGGGTATGAGCTTTGATTTGAAAATAATGAGAGGTACTTATTTAGCTTTATAGCTCTGTAGTTGCCGCAGAGTCTTATATCACCTTTATTTTTATAGAAAGGGATGAGTTTATATGTTTGTAAACGTACCCACGATACAGGAGAAATTCCTAGTGTGGGGCAACGTTTTTTCTAAATAAGATAAGATAAGATAAGATTCGTCGGGAATTCCATCAGTCAGGACCTTGTTGAAAAGTTTCGTCAGGATCAGTACACCGGTGTCTCCCATTCGCTTCCAGTCACACTATATCCACATTCACACATGTACACAAATCCTCGTTACGACTCGAATCCATGCATTTTACTACACTCAATCATTACCTTACTTTATAATACATACTTTACGTCGGTACACTTTTTTATTCACCCACCCTACTCTTACGCGATGTGCGAGATCACTAATGTTATTATGTTATTATTGTAACTATTACCGTTCATGTTTTACTAAACTATTAAATACGGCTGATAATTATCTTTACACCAACCTAGTAATGACGATTTTTTCCTTTTACAATATCCATAATGGGTGATACACTAAATACGCTCAATGAAATAGACAATATTGAAATTACCCGCATTATTGAATGTGACTCATCCGATCTCGCTAAACGAATTCAAGTTAAACGTAATGATCTGACGATTATATCTCAAAATATAAGGAGCATATATTGTAATTTTGACAGTTTTTTGTCAACACTATCCACTCTTGCCTTCGAAACTGACGTCATTATACTGACGGAATGTAGATTATGCGCCTATAAACAGATACCACAACTAAACAACTATCACTCTTACACTTCTACTCACCACTTAAATCAAAACGATGGTGTTGTTGTTTACGTAAAAAATACACTTAAATGTAAGGTTAGGGAAGTAAAGTTAACTCACGCATCATGCCTTCTATTAGACGTACTTAATTTCATTATTTTGTGTATCTACCGGTCGCCGTCAAATGTTAATACTGATAACTTTCTCGACTCGCTTAGCAAACAGCTTGACTCTTTACCAACGCAAAAAAACATTATTATAGCGGGAGATATCAATATTAATATTAGACCAAAAGATTCGGAACCGAGTCAAGAGCGTAAAAGTAGATTAAATTACCTTAACTTGCTTTCTGCATACGGTATACTCCCTGGTCATACACAGCCTACCAGGGAAAATAACTGTTTGGATCACTTTATGCTGAAAATTAATAAAAATAAATTGACGGCAGTTGTTGGTATATTACACACAACAATCACTGATCATTATACCACTTTTCTATCTATATCTAAAATAAAGAACATACAATTTGCTCCAAAAATAAGAAAAACTGTAAATTATGAAAATGCGTTAAAGTATCTCAAAGAACACAAAATCGCAGAACTGCTCTCCTGTGACGACCCTATAGCGTTAACTAATCTTTTCCTGCATAAATTATCGGAGTCCATAAAAATAAGCACTGATATTGTAAACATCCCTTGTCATAAGCGTATAATTAAACCGTGGATCACCCCTGGTATGCTACGGTGTATACATAACCGCAATAAAATGCATAAATGTCTCAAAAATGAACCGCACAATGAGGTTCTAAAAATCACCTATATCCGATATAGGAATTACTGCAATAATCTCATCAAAAAACTTAAACGAAAATATCAAAAAGAACTTTTAGCTAAAACAGTCAATAATAATAAACTTCTTTGGAAAAATATAAAAACTATAACCTACTCTAGCAAATCTAAAAATCAAAATGGGGAACTGTTGAACTTAAAATCTACCCCTATCGACTCAGTTAACTTTATAAACGACTTTTTTGTAAACATTGGGGAACAGCTAGCTCGGAATATACAATTAAATGCAATTCAACCTATTTCGACAGGTAATTTGTCTAATCAGCCTAATTCTTTTGTACTCTATGAGACGGACTGCAGTGAAGTTAAAGGAATCTTAGCTAGTTTAAAAACTTCAAGCGCTCCGGGCTGGGACAACTTAACGACTGGTTTTCTAAAGTATATAAGTAGGGAAGCTGTTCCGATTATAACACATCTTGCTAATTTGTGTTTTAGATCGGGCTTATTCCCAGCACCCCTTAAACAGTCTATTATTACACCTGTACATAAGGGCGGAAACAGAGACGATGTCAATAATTATAGACCTATATCCGTTTTACCTACAATTTCAAAAATAATAGAGAAGCTTATAAATAACAGACTACTTAAATATTTAAATAAATTTAACCTTCTCTCACACTCTCAGTATGGATTCCGGCAAGGTTTTTCTACTGAGAATGCTGTAACTGCTCTTACAACTCAAGTAGTTGACAGTCTTGACAATGGAGATAAATGTATTACAGTATTCTTAGATATGAAAAAAGCATTTGACACCGTCTCTGTTCCGATCCTGGTGAATAAATTAGAATGTGAATTCGGATTAAGAGGTATACCCTTGGACCTCCTCCGTAACTATCTTTCTGATAGAAAACAGAGAGTAAGAGTTGGTGAATGTACTAGCGAAGACGCACAAGTATCATACGGCGTGCCCCAAGGAAGCGTACTAGGTCCGACTTTATTTTTGACCTATATTAATGACCTCTGTAATTTATGCATCAAAAATGCAAAAATTTTCGCTTATGCCGATGATACAGCAGTAGTATTTTCTGGGAAGTCCTGGAAAGAGGCCAAAGTCTATGCTGAGATGGGTATGGCTGTAATAGCTAAATGGTTGAAAAACAATTTACTTACTTTGAACACCTCAAAAACCAACTTTATATGCTTTAGTATTAATAACCGTACCCAGCCTGACGAACAATTTAAATTAAAAATTCATCAATGTGACAATATAAATAACCTAAACTGCAAATGTCCAATAATAGATAAAGTAACTCATACTAAATACTTAGGAGTGGTTGTTGACCAAAGGTTATCTTGGTACCCACATCTCGAGCAAGTAACAAGCAGAGTCAGAAAGCTTAGCTGGCTATTTAATTCTTTGCGATATGTCGTCCCAAAAACTTTGCATACTCGGCACAATTCACCAAGAAATCTTCTAAATGAAATATATATTGCTCTGGTACAGTCAGTTTTAACGTATTGCATCCCTGTTTGGGGAGGGTCTAGTAAATCTAAATTTATTGATGTTGAGCGTGCACAACGCGCTTTAATCAAAATTATGTATTTTAAGAAACTAAGATTCCCCACAAGTGAATTATATCACATAAGTGGCCTGCTCTCTGTGAGAAAATTGTATATTATGCAGACCATTTTGAAAACGCACAAATGTTTACCAATAGACACCTCCAAACTAAGAAAGAGACGAAAGGACAATATTGTACAAATTCCCCAATCACGAACTCACTTTGCTAGTATACATTTTCAAAAACGTTCTGCCCAATTATATAACAGGGTAAATAGGGAAATAAATATATATACAAAACAATACTATGACTGCAAAAAAACATTGATTAATTGGATAAAACTTTTAAATTATGACGAAACAGAAGCACTGCTAACTCATGTTTCATGACTTCATGACGCATTGGTTTCTGTCCTCTCAAACTGTTGCACGCAATGGAGTGCAAGTAGGAAGTATGGTGGTACGCCCTCACCTCGAATCTCATGTTAGCACTCATATTATTCTCATTCACAAACGTACACTTACACACTCACAATTTATACTCACACACTCCCACATACTCTCACATACTCACACACGTACTCACTCACTTACACACACACTCACACACACACATACATATACTCACTCATTCACTTACACACTCACACAAATATTGTTTTTTGTATCATTTTTTAATTATTTATTATTTTTAAGGATTATATAATGGTATGGAGGAGCGGAGTCTCCCAATACAGGCACTACTTGCTTAAAGGGAGGCTCCAATCACTATCTGTTTGACTAATTATGTTGGAGAAATAAATAATTTTTAATTTAATTTAATTTAATTTAATTCAGCAGGGATATTGTCAGGGCCAGAGGCTTTGTTATTTGCCAATTGCCAAAGTTATCTCTTCAGGCCTTATACATGGGATAGGGCCTTCTGTAGCAGGGATATCTTGTAGTGCCTCACTAGGGAATACCTCATTTAGCAATTCTGTGTAGTATTCTTACCAACGGTCTCTGATGTCTTCGTTTGATTTTAGTAGTTTTCCTTGTTATTTTTTGATACATTTATTTGTGGCAGTATCTCTACTACTTCGGTGTTTGCGTTTTGCCAACTTGAAGATTTCTTTATCGTTTGAAGCAGTTTCAAGTTTGGCATAGAAATCATCTCTAGCGGTTGCCTTGGCTTGTGCGACGGCTCGTTTTGCGGTTTTCTTAGCAATTTCAAAAGCCTGGTGGTCAGCATCGTCTTGTTCTGTTGGCATAATTTTAAGAGTGTTTTCTTTGTTTCCAATTTTTCTCTGACTTCTTCATTCCACCAGTTAGTATCCTTGTTATTATAGATGGCACCTTTAGACAAATTAATTAAAAATTAACAAAGTATGTATTTTGTTTATGCATTGTGTGCAACACACAATGCATAAACATAATACATACTATATAATACATAATTATAATATTACAATTGCAAATGTATAAATTAATATGTCATGTTGTTAGAACATATTCCCTCACCATCCCCTGGAAATCTCCAACGACTTGCTATCCCGTATAGAGTGAGGAAGAGTATTCCAGAGGCGGACAGCGCGTACAGTAGAAGATCCACCGTAAAGACTTGAAGAGTGGGGAAGAAAACGAAGGAGAAGAGATGATGACTGACGACAAGGTTTTCCTCTCGGAACAAGATGCTCCAAGCGTTCTCGAAGATATAAAAGAGAGTTAGGATTATAAAGAACAGAAAAGAGTAATGAAAGAGTGTAAGCATCTCGGCGCTGTCGAATAGGCAGCCATTTCAACCGCTTCCGAAATTTTTGGCACAGACTGATAAACTCATACCCTTCTTTGTGTTACGCAGTCGGGTTAAAAACGATAAGACTTGAGGATACGTTCGTAGTGTTAAAAGCTTTTAAGGAAATTTCGATGTTATTTGGTTTACTAAATATGTTCCTATAATTTTCGTGGAATAACGTCGTATCGTCGTCTACCGTAATCTTGCTGGGTATTTTTATTAGTCAAATATTTGTACCAGTAGGAAAATTTATAGTTTTAATCCCATGTAATCATAATGTAATTTATGATTAAATATAAAAAATAATAATTCAGATATAGAACGTTCACTGTAGCAATAGACTCATTTAGTGACGGATGTGGGTCGTTGTAGTCAGCGTGATATTTGTAATTTAATCTTAAAACACCTCGCGCCGGCAAAATGAGGTTAATTTGTGTAGTATTGTTACTTCTATTAACAACAGCCGCAGGAAGAGGCGGCCGAGGAGGCGGCGGCCGTGGAGGTGGACGTTCCAGCCACAATTACCCCGCGTCTACCAATAATCCAGGAGCAGGTCTGGGTTCAGGCGGAGCACACGATTATACTGTGTCTACCAGTAATTCAGGAGCAGGACGTTGTTCGGGCAGCATACACACAAACTCTGCGTCTACCAGTAATTCAGAAGCAGGACGTGGTTCGGGCAGTTTACACGCATACCCCGCGTCTACCAGTAATTCAGGAGCAGGACGTGGTTCAGGCAGTGCACACACATTTCCCGCGTCTACTAGTAGTTCAGCAGCAAGACGTGGTTTAGGCAGTGTACACACATACCTCGCGCCTACCAGTAATTCAGGAGCAAGACGTGGTTCAGGCAGTTTACACGCATACCCCGCGTCTATCAGTAATTCAGGAGCAGGACGTGGTTCAGGCAGTGCAAACACATACCCTGCGCTCACCAGTAATTCGGGACCACGACGTGGTACACGCAGTGTACACACACACCCGGCGCCGACCAGTAAATCAGGAGCGGGACGTGGATCAGGCAGTGTACACACCTACCCCGAGTCTACCAGGAATTCAGGGGCAGGACGAGGTTCAGGTGGCGCACAGAAATACCCCGTGTTTACTAGTAATTCAGGAGCAGGGCGTGGTTCAGGCAAAGTACACACATACCCTGCGCCGACCAGTAATTCAGGAGCAGGACGTGGTTCAGGCAGTGGACACACATACCCCGCCTCTACCAGTAATTCAGGAGCAGGACGTGGTTCAGGCAGAGTACACACATACCCTGCGCCGACCAGTAATTCAGGAGCAGGACGTGGTTCAGGCAGTGGACACACATACCCCGCCTCTACCAGTAATTCAGGAGCAGGACGAGGTTCAGGTGGCGTACAGAAATACCCCGTGTCTACTAGTAATTCAGGAGCAGGAAAAGGTTCAGGTGGCGTACAGAAATACCCCGTATCTACTAGTAATTCAGGAGCAGGACGAGGTTTAGGTGGCGTACAGAAATACCCCGTGTATACTAGTAATTCAGGAGCAGGACGTGGTTCAGGCAGTGTACACACATACCCTGCGCCGACCAGTAAATCAGGAGCAGGACGTGGTTCAGGTCGCGTACAGAAATACCTCGAGTCTACTAGTAATTCAGGAGCAGGACGTGGTTCAGGCAGTGTACACACATACCTTGCGCTGACCAGTAATTCAGGAGCAGGACGTGGTTCAGGCG
Organism: Orthosia incerta; assembly: GCA_948252205.1. NCBI lineage: Eukaryota > Metazoa > Arthropoda > Insecta > Lepidoptera > Noctuidae > Orthosia > Orthosia incerta. Next base: position 20,124,340 of record OX411759.1, on the reverse strand, counting down.
GCACAATACATAATGTAAACATTGTACATCGAAGTGTTGCACAATGTGTGATGCCTTTTAAGACGATGATATTTTACTTCTCGATTATACTATATTTAATGAGATATTAGGAGTTTACTCATTAAAGTGTCAATTTATCTATACTTATACTTAATATAGTTAATACTTAATACTTATACTTAATATACTTAATAATATTATAAAGGGGTAAAATTTGTAAGTTTGTAAGTTTGTATGTAGGGGGTAATCTAAGGAACTACTGGTTGGAATTGAAAAGTTTTTTTTGTGTTAGATAGTCCATTTATCGAGGAAGGTTATAGGCTATATAACATCACGCTACGACCAATAGGAGCAAAAACGAAACGAACGAAAAATGTTGCAAAAACGGGAAAGAATATTACTTTTTAAGGGCTTCCATTGCGTGCGCTGCGTAAACGATTTCAGTTATGCAATCATGTATGTAGCGTAGGTAGGGTAGGTGTAGGGGAGGTGTAGGGGAGGTGTAGGGTAGGTGTAGGGTAGGGTAGGTACGTAGCCAGTTGACGGGAGCGAAGCCGCGTAGGACAGCTAGATTATTGATAAAACATGTAACATTTTGTTTTTACAGGCCACTGACCACTGCTAACTGTCCAGTCACAAGTAACGGGTCTGAGTAGAGGCACAAGTTACATAGCAGTAGTAGTTATTTGTATTACCATTGTTAATTTTTGTCCATTATTGTATTTTTATAAGCTTTTATTTAGTTTCACCTATCGCAGAGTTTTTTTTATGAAAACTTGTAAAATAATTTTGACTCACTTCCCGGTACACTGCGGTGTTTCTCGTGTCAATGTATTTTTTTAAATATAAACGTTAAAAATATATATTTTATTTTATTCCTTTATCCTCGCATTGGAACGCCTTTTAGTTGCAGCAATTACACCAATGGAGCACAAACCTATAATAAACATACTATATATAATGTTCTAACGAGGATTATCGCGTTTGAGGGCGCTGGTGAGAGTGAGGTCTTCAAAATGTCAAATGTTTTTTTCGGCGGTAGGTGTAAATAAGTAAAGACGCGATTTATTTGCGCAATTTTGATTTAAATTATGATTAAGTATTTTTCCACAATTTCTACACTAATATTGGTTTTATAAGCCACTTATAACCACATCCTTACAAGTCTGCGGTCTGGCGGGCGAAGTCGGCATAAACAAAGTGATAAATTATTTAATGTCTGTCATATTAATGCACAAAGTGTGCCAAGTCAGTACGGTGATTTGTTTGACACTTTTTCTGACGCCAATGTCCACCGTGCTGATTTCGGAGAGTTGGCTCAAATCCCATCTTCTCTCTACCACCTACCCTCTTCCCGGTTTCATTCTCATCCGCAACGATAGAATTGGAATGGGCGGAGGTGGTGTCGCCATCTATCTTCATAGTGATTTCCCTTTCAAAATTATTGCCTCTTCTCCTTCACCCTATAGTGCTTCTGCTGAATAGCTCTTTCTGGAAATCTATGTCAAAGGTGTCAAGACTCTACTTGGTGTAGTCTACTGTCCGCCCGCTGTTGACTACTTTTCCAACATTGAATTGGCACTGGAATCGATAGGGTCAGAATATGCACATTGTATCGTCATGGGCGATTTTAACACAGACCTTAGTCATCCATCCCCTCGTTCCCATAAACTCCTTCACATCATTGAGTCTGTCAGTCTCCATGTTCTTCCGCTGCAGCCAACTCATCTCAATGCCTCAGGCGATGACACGTGGCTCGACTTAAGCCTTACATCCAGTCCTTCCCTTGTTTCCTCTCATGGTTAGTGTCCTGCACTTGGCTTAATTCCCACCATGACCTCATTTTCCTTTCATATGTCCTAAAACCACTTAAACCTGTCCCTAGAGTTCTGCACATACGTTGTTTTGCACGTTTGGATGTTGAGAGGCTACGTCAGGATGCTTCGGCACTTGATTGGGGTCATCTTGCAGCGGCAATAGGGGTTGACGACAAACTAAATGTCTTTAATCGGACGATCCTTGCCCTCTACGACAGACATGCTCCTGTAAAGAAAGTTAAGCTTAGGCGTCCACCTGCTCCATGGTTGACGACGGGGGTACGTATGGCGATGAGACGCAGGGATCGGGCCTTTCGTAAATTTAAAAATGATCGCAGTGAAGAAAATAAGTGCCTCTTCAGAGTTGCAAGAAATCGGTGTAATCAGATGATACGCAACACCAAACGCCGCCATATTCTCGAAAATATTTCTGCCTCTTCTCCTGCCAATATCTGGAAATTCCTCGGAACTCTCGGTATCGGTAGGAATCGTCATGTGGATTTCCCCAAGACGATTGGTCTGGATGAAATCAACCGTCACTTCACAACCACTTGCCATTTGGATCCCCAAATCTTGTCTCAGACGGTTGATTCCATTACTAGCCTACCCGGTCCTATCATAGAACCATTTCGATTTCCTCCGGCCGCCGAGGATGAAATTAAAAAGATCATCCTGTCCATAAAATATAAGGCTGTGGGCCATGATGACATTAGTCGTTACATGGTCACCTTGATCCTCGACCTTCTTCACTCACCTATTAGACATATCATCAATTTCTCTCTCGATTCCGGTCAATTCCCATCCTTGTGGCGTATGGCCTATGTGCGTCCACTTCCTAAAATTTCAAATCTCTCCCTACCAGTATATATATATATAGTCATTTTCGTCCAATTTCCATTCTCCCGTTTCTATCCAAAGTGCCCGAAGCTTGCGTTCACAAGCAGTTTTCGGAATTTATTCACCGAAACAATCTTATAAGCTCATTCCAGTCTGGATTCAGACCTGGCCACAGTACTGCCTCCGCACACCTTAAAGTGACTGGTGACGTTAGAGAAGCAATGAAGGATACTAAGGTCACTGTGTTAGTATTAATTGATTTCTCCAATGCCTTTCGCTGTCAATCACGATATACTCCTATCTATCCTCTCCCATCTTATGGTTTCTTCCGAGGCGTTGGAATGGTTCTCCTCTTATCTTCGGGGACGTCGGCAGTCGGTTCGTGTCGAAGAGACTTCGTCGAAATTGCGGATTTATTTTTAGCACAACTAAGAAGAGTCATCTCTCACGTAGACTGTGCAAGTAGACAGTGCTCACAACAACTCTCCACTCACTCGCACAAGACAGCGGCTTTCAGGGGAAGTTTTAGATACGCCGCATCCAAATGCTGGAACAATATTCCCCCGCCGATAAGGAATCTTAAATGCCTCATAACTTTCAGAGTTCGATTGCGGCAGTTTCTTATCGCATCACAGAAAGAACTGGGGATTACTTTTTAACCGACTTCCCAAAAAGGAGGAGGTTTTCATTTCGACTGTTTTTTTTTTTTTATGTGTGTTACCTCAGAACTTTTTACTGGGTGAACTGATTTTGATGATTCTTTTTTTATTTGAAAGCTGGTGCTTGTCGTCTGGTCCCATTTAATTTTCATCAAGATCTGGTGAATAACTTCGGAGATATTCATCAGAACTCTTCAAAATATTACGGCAAATCACTCGGGATAGTTGCAATAGCAATTCTGTTTATTGTTTACACCACTTCATAACATAACATCACACTGGTACGCTCTAAAGAGGTACTCAGGTGTGAACAGTAAACCCTGGTATACTCTCATTCCATGGGTTTTGTTTAAGTTTAATGTTATTAGGTTAATCTATTTTGTCTTTTCTTTGGGTATTATAGGTACCTAGCCTATAGAACTGGTCTATTATGAACCACAACTAAAAAGTGAAAAATAAAAAACTTTTTTACAAAAATACAACCGACTTCAAAATAAAAACACTACAAAGTGAAAAATAACTTAAATTTCGGAAGTCGGTGTCAAAAAATAACTAAAAAACAAAAGCAGGAACACCGACTTCCGAAATTTAAGTTATTTTTCACTTTGTTTTTATTTTGAAGTCGGTTGTATTTTTGTAAAAAAGTTTTTTTGAACACGTCCATTATATAACTGGCTGTCATGTACTGCCCGAGCTGGCTGTTTGGCGTATCTCGTGGTCGAATCCTGTGAGCGAAGGATATAGGCATTTATTAATTGAATGACTTGTGGATCTTTTGGGTGCATATGTTATTTACGTGTATTTATTTTATATTAATTGTAAGAATATTAATTTTAGTCTAGCCAAATCGTTTACTTTAATTGGACCTACGCCATCATTTATTAATTGGTTATTGTGAGATTGTTTATTATTTTATACATTGTACATTTAACTTTATAAATACATAACCAAGTAATCAAAACGAGTCTATAAAATATTCAACACACCTAAGAACTGAAACTTTTTCTACTGCAAAAAACATCAAATATTTTTTTATTGTAAGTACTAAATTAAAGTTGCGGCTATACTTACGTGAATTACTCTACGCATAACACTGTTACAACACCAACATATCACGACTGCCTGGCGACCATTTGTCACTGCAGGGATCCAGCAGAATATCAGCGTCAGGTATATTTGCCGGACACGTGCTGAGCTGGACTCCCATTTGGTGCAACCTTGAGACGCACACCGCACTGTTTTATGATTGTTTTGATTGTCAAAATTAATGTTACTGGTGTAATTTTTACTTTTGTTTCGGTTTCCTTTTTCTTTTTATGTTGGCACTTTGTTTTTAAACATACCTACATGTCAATTGTAATAATTTTATTAAGTTTTTGTGTGTTGTGTTGTGTCTTTTGTGTGCACTAAATAAATGATTTATCTATCTATCTATCTATCTACCTCACTTTCTTCTTCTCTGTTACTTCATAAATATATATTTTCAATACAGTTGTTAAACATGGCGTACTTTCAGAGGCTATAATTATGATTCGAAAGTTAAATCTTACGCATAGGCATCTTTCTGTTACGCGGTCGTGACTTTTGTTTACGAGCTCGATCATTATGTTTGCAGTTTAGTTTTAAATTTATAAGTCAATTTAAAAAAGTTTAGTAGCAAGGAGTTTTCAAACATAGAATAAAATGGGATAGATTTTCTACGAGAAAAAATGAATGATTCCGTACGTTTTAGCATTAAATTCTCAAAAGTCTTATAAATGGTTGTTTAATATATTTAATTACCAGTTTTAATTTAATTATTTTCACATCAACATTTGTCAAAAATCGAATAGGCTGTATAGGCTATTTCGTTGAAAAAAAAATATGTCCAGTTGTAAAAACGCGCCATAAGTCAATTTAAAAAAGTTTAGTAGCAAGGAGTTTTCATACATAGAATAAAATGGGATACGATTTTATACGAGGAAAAATTAATGATTCCGTACGTTTTAGCATTGAATTCTCAATTCTTTTTTAAATAGTTGTTTAATATGTTTAATTACCAGTTTTAAGTTAATTATTTTCACATCAACGTTTGTCAAAAATCGAATAGGCTGTATAGGCTGTTTTCTTTGTAAAAAAATATGTCCAGTTGCAAAAACGCGCCATACTGAAAATTTTATTTTTTGTGTTAAAACAAATCTAATTCTTTGATTTGTTTTTACTGTTTCTCACAACTGTATTGAAAAACGTCGTGTGATGCACGGGTGTGTAGGTTATTGCAAACTCGTGTCATTAAAAACCCTCGCCTTCGGCTCGGGCTTGTTAATGTCAGCTCGTTTGCAATAACCTACTTTCCACCCTTGTATCACAATGTACTATTTATATAAGTATATATTATATTATATTTTATTTTGTACGTGAATTTTACCGATTTAAGTATGTTAATAACAACTTTTTCTTTATTAATTGTTTAAACTATGCACCTGCCATGTTATCTCTTCACCACCCTTGGTTGACTGGTAAAGTAAGTAAGAAGTCCGCCTTTGTACCTTTTTGTGCATGAAGTCTAAATAAATATATGTCCCAGTTTTGTGCTTTTTTTATTTACTATTTTATCCTTCGTTTTCCTCTTCACTCATCAAGTCGTTACGGTGTATCTATTACAGTTCGTGCTTTTAGTGACAATATTTGTCAGCTATAATCATAATAGGGTAGGCATACGCGCGATTATTAGATAGCCTATACCTATTTAATTACCATAGTTATTATTAGGTTACCTATGAAATTTTCGTTTTGCAGTAAGGCCATTTCAAATCCAAATATGTTTTGTTTGGCTAAGAATTTTATTTTCAATTTTATTTTATTTTGAATATTTGACATGACATGTCATGGTGGACCAGTATGACGAAGCTCCTCAAGAAGGAGAAATTGCCTGACCCGACAACCCTCGACAAAGCGTCTTGGCGTCGTGAAATAAGGAGAGCCGACCCCACCTAAAGTGGGAAAAGGGCTAGGAAGAAGAAGAAGAAGAATTTTATTTTGAATAATGGAATTCTTTTTTCAACATTAGTAATTTGTTCATTGATTAGATTATTAAGTTATTGAAATAAACATCATGGCTATACGTTAAAAAAACGAGTTTCTTTTTATAGTATCTTTGCCTACACTGGGAATTTCTTCCTGTATCGTGAGAGCGTTTACAAACATTTAAATTCACATACACAAGATAACACCCAGATCCGGAACAACTATCTGTGACCATAATATTTGTTCCATGCGGGAAACGAACCCGCGACACGCAGCGCAGCAGCCGACCACTAGGTCAACCACTACGCCAACCGTGTCATCAATATTGTGGAATATGTGTACTGTCGTGGCAGTCACGCGGCGTCAACCACGGCAACCTTTACGGAGCGAACACTACAAACGAACGCACCACTTGCAGCTTACTTGCGTAAGTGAATTCGCCAAGGCAAAGCGCAAAGAGTATGAACAATCAACCAATCACGTAGACGGAAATCCACATCGCATAATAATTTATCTCGCATGTTATTGGTCAATTGTTCATACTCTTTGCGCATTGCCTTGCCGAATTCACTTACGCCATTATGCTGTTGTTATTGTTTTGCCCGCTTCCGTTGCGAAAAATGAAATCCTTGGTCGTCCGAAAACTTTGGTCGACAGTAATAATAATCTTATAATAATCTTTATTCAAACTTGAAATAAAGACGAATAAAAGGCAATTGTGGAAGCTGATGATACTAAATCTACGGCTAAATTAGCAGCAGCTTTCGACGTTAGCATCAAAACCATATCAGTCCATTTGCGTCAAATTGGCAAGGTAAAAAGCTTGACAAATACCCATTTGTCAAGCTCCGCGAACTCAATGATCGCCAGCGCGAAGTACGCTTCGAGACGTGCCTTGCACATGTGCATAACTCCAACTGCCTCATCAGTGGTAGAATAATTCTATATATGCCAATATTTAAGGCATTATAGCTGCAATCAAAGTGCCTAGTCTCAATTTTGCTGCCACAAAAATTTCGTTATTATAAGTCGTTTAGAATGTATTCGCTGGAGTGACGTCACACTAACTTCCTCATTCAATACAGGACAACCAGTGAGGTTAGGGTTTTGGACTATAGTCAGAAAAATAAGACATAATAGCTGCACAAGGAAGGAAATAACTGAACGATAACTGAAGAAAGAGTTATAAAATCCAACTTCACAAGTGAAGTTAGAAAACATATTATCTCTTTGAGTACCACCACGTAGAGGCAAGCGTTTATGTCATAAAGATTTATAACCAGCGTCACTTAATAATTTGAATATTTAATAATTTGCAGTATTGCCGTTACAGAGATAGTCTTCGTTAAAATCGCCAAATATTTACAAACCAATATTTAAGTTACCAAAAAGTAAAATCAAATTATTCAATGATAGGAACAAACAACCAACGTAAATAAGCTGCAATAAATATTCTATAAAAAGTGCGTCAATTGCGAAAGTACGTCAATTGCGAAAGGAGGATACGAGCGCGGTTTAGAGCTACGGGGAATGGTTTGGTTCGTTCCTGGGTCCCCACACGCACGCTCCTTGTTTTTGTACTCTTTCGGAATTTAAAAAATTTAGAATGTATTTTGTATTAATTTCGTTCTCAAAAATTCTTCGCCACTCAATTAGTGATATAGTCGGATCGGATATTGAAAGTCAATGAGATGAGATGAGATAGATGGATATCGACAAAAGAAAATAAGTAATTTAATATTTCTATAAGATAATATTATAAAGAGTTCCGCCCGCCTCAATAAGCATAATTAAATTAGTACATAATTTCAAATTGATTTTATTTATAAAAATATTTATATTATATTTTGTATGGGAAGACACACATCTGAACGTTAAGTCACGTGGTCAGACCATACAAATAGAAGGCGTTAACGATTGTAGGAAGAGATTCTACAATCATTAACGCCTTCTATCTTCTTCTTGTAACTTGTTACTTGTAACTTGGCTAGGGGGGCAGCACAACATATTTATTTATTTAATTTATTTACTTTAACTTAACACGGCCAAAGGCCAATTACATTAGTTAAATACATTAAAATAAAAATAATAAAAACAAACAACAATGATAATATCCATAATTACACGGCATTCACACGCTCATCTCACAATACTCCAGACATACAGACAAAATCTTCTTCCATTCATCCGCGAACACATCACAATCGGGCTTAGCATCCAAGAGAGCGTTGAGCGCGGCGAGTGTACGAGGGATGGGAGACTGGGCTCGAGCGACGGTTCGACTCCCCGGTACGGCGAACAATCTGTGCCTCCTACTACGTCTATAATTGACTGGGGCAAAAATATGGGCTAGTTCGTCGTGTAGTTCAGGGGCATCAGTTTTCCCGTGAAAGATTTTACACATATTTATGATTTGATCATTTTTCCTTCTAACCTCGAGAGAATTGTAGCCTAAACACCCTAAGAGGAAGTTAGAAGGGTATAAGAATGGATAATATCCATATAGACGCTTATACAGATACCTCAGAAAAGCTTTCTGAACCTTTTCCAAAATTAGTGTGTATTTCTTTTCATGAGGGTTCCAGACACATGCACTAGACTCCAGCTTAAGCATATCTGTGTTGTTTTTATTTATTTATTTTATTTATTTATTTATGTACACACAAACACACTTTACAGAGAAAAGAAATAATACAGATTGAAGAGCACAAAGGTACTGCTTATTTCATAAGAAATTTCTTCCAGCAGACCTGCGACAGGAAAGTTGGATGATAAACGAAGACACATTTTAATTAGGGTAACAAATAGATATAAGAACATATTGTATTATTAACTATTTTGACATGTTGACTGAAATTATTTAGACATGGTACTCGTATCTTAATATGAATATGGTATATGAATATGCTCATCTTAGGGCGTTTTTAGTATCACGCGGATTTGCTTACGCACGAGTTAAGGAACGCCAATCCCCCAATATAAGCTTCATCAGCCAATAATTATATTATATTAGAATAACTCTATATGTCAGCTTATGCTATCTAGGACATGCGTCATTAGCAGAGATATATTGGTTAGCAATGAGATTTATTAGTATATAAGATCAATATCTGTAGAATTAATTAATTACTGTCTTGCTGTAAAAGGGTACAAATAAAGTTTATTTTTTAAACTTTTCCGCTGTCGCTTACTTAATTGGCGCAGTCGGTAGAATCTCTGTAGTCAGTCTGTCATGTATCCACATCTACGGGCAGCAGCCGACGACGTCCGTTTCAACGGTTTAGCTGAGATCACCGAACAAATAAATACATTAAGGATAAACTAGTCGAAAATTCTTCCATACATACGTAGTCTAGGGATTATTCCACTGTTTGACAATGTACGTTAAAAATAAAAGTGATATCAATTTATCTCGTCATTATCTAGCCATTCTGTATGGAAACAAAAAAGTAAATATTTGAAAGTTATGAGCGTCGGAAGTTCCACATTTCGACACTAATTTTAACGCATTTTTGGGCGCGAATAAATACCATAAGAAGACGGAAAATTGCAAAACGGCCACCATACAGGGATATATTAGTAGTTCAAAAATGCAAATAATTTTATTTTGAACAGATAGATTTAGTCGATTTTCATGATATCCAGACTCCCAAAGGTCTGTTTATAAAATTTCGCGCGCTCGGTTTTGTCCTAAATCATTATCTATTTCGCTACAAATTTGCAAAAGTGGTGTATTCGTACGCGAACTAGCTTCCTACTGCTAATCTTCCGCACGTGTTGTCGGTTGATATAAAATGCATTTTAACCCCGCGCACAAAATAGTTCGTGCCGTTGACTAGTGTAACCTTAATAAGGGTACACTCCAAGCCACTACAGCCAAGCGGTAGGATAGGATAGAATAGATGTACCCCTTTTCCGCACTTAGACTCGCATTTGGTCCGTTGTGCGTGCAGGCCTCCACTCTGTGAGAGGGCATGGGCCGTAATCCACCACGCAGGCCCAGTGCATGTTGGTGGATGTCGCATGTCTCCGAATTTTTGGTTCTAAGACATGCCGGTTTCCTCACGATGTTTTTCTTCACCGTTTTGAGAGCAGTGGTGATGAAACAATTTTCACAAAGTAAAGCCTGCTTGGGTTCGAACCCACGACCTATAACTTGTAAGTCGCGGCCGTTACCACTGGGCCACCACTGCTCTTGAGCCAAGTAGAAATTAAGGGATCATGAAGATAGCTGCGGAATTGTGGGTAAATCTTTTCCCCTTCCTCTCAGCTCTTCCATTTGCATCCTAACCTTGTATTATTCTATGTTGTGTGTATTATTAAGGATTGGACAACGCCGTAATAATATTAGGGATTGGACAACGCCGTAATAATATTTTATAGATTGTTAGTTGTAGTAAATAGTTAGGGATATTTTATTAATTTTTGAGCTTACTTTTTTCTTTTGTGAAACTTCGTTATTTCATTTCATAATGGAAGGTATAAACCGTGTTCCGCAAGAGATGGTAAACATCATTCCAGTATTGAATGGCGATGCTAGAACGTTACCCTTATTCATAAAAATGTGAATATATTTTAACAACATTCCAAGGGAGCTTAGTACAAAACAATTATTTATTTCATGTACATAGTAACAAATAGATTAACAGGCGAAGCAGCTAGTTTGGTGGGTGAAAGGGACTCTATAAATACGCGGGATGTGCTTAAAAAGCTGTTAAGGTTACACTCGTCGAAAGCACGAACTATTATGTGCGCGGGGTTGAAATGCCTGATATCTCATCCGACAACTCGTGCGAATGAGATAGATGCTGTGATGATCACTAAGAAGCTAGTTCACGTATGAATTACCACTTTTGCAAGTTTGTAGCGAAATGGATGATGATTTAGGACGAAAACGAACGCGCGAAATTTTATAAACTGACCTTTGGGAGTCTAGATATCATGAAAAAACGATTACGCGATCGTTTACGCGACGTTTCGACATTAGAAGACGCGTTGAAAATCGTGTTAGAAGAACAGAAATTTCAATCAGTCTATCGCTACACCGTGACTGACCCATCGCGACTGCTCCAAACAGTGAACTGAAAAATATTGCGCAAAATTAAGCCAGTGGTGCAAGTAAAAAATAATGTGTAATAAAATTTAAGCTCACTCTAACTTTTGTTCAATCATTATTAGTTCTATATTATTGTAGGTGTATGGGGTGCCTTGCTGTTGCTAGCCTGTGCAAGAGAGATTGTGTGGACTATAAACGGTACGCACTTGGTCCGCTGCACAGTGCACGCCTGTGTCAGATGTAGACAAATACAAGGTAAAGAAAGAAAGAAAGAAAATACATTTATTTAACACAGACTAAAAGACACACAATATAGGTAGGTACTACATTGTGTGTCTTTTAGGTAAAACATTTACTCCCATGATGAGAAACTTACGTGCACAACGCATCACATCTTTCCATTTCGTGCTGTTGGCGTTGACTTTGCTGGTCCGTCCCTCACGCTAAGTAGAAAGGGTTAAGGTACACGATTAACCAAAACTTATTTATGTTTGTTTGTATGTTTCCACTTGGATTTCTCTAAAGACGCGTTCTTTATTACGTTACGCAGGTTCATATCGCGACGGGGCAAGCCAGCGGAGATATTTTGAGATAATGGCCACAACTTGGTTGCAGCAGCTAAAGAGATAGGCAAACTCCCTACAAGTGTCAGTACAGACCATAAGCATGAAACAGACCTCAGAACCTTGGTCTCGCCCGTCTACTACCAGAGTCACGAATACCGGCGCTGAGTCACCTACTTTTACTATTCTTCCGTCACAAACCACAAGTAAGGAAGCCGAATCCTCAGCGAATACTCAAACTCAAGTCGCTAATACAACAATAATGGTTGCAAACAAAACTGTTATTTTTAACTATTTGCACCAATACTAGAGCTTATCTGGAACAGGTTTTGATTACTTTTGGGGGCCGAGGCACCCACGTCCGTAGGAGTGTACCCTTTGATTCCTTACACGTGGTCCTCGGGTGGTGCAAATCAGGTGACATCTGGTGGTAGGCTTCGGCCGAAGTCTTGCGACCACCCACCGGGTAAAGGCTTACCGCCAAGCGGCCTAGCCGTGTTCCGGTACGATGCTCGGTGTAGCCACTAGAGGAGTTGGGTGGAGATAGCTGTTCCACTGCAGGCTGACCAGCCTGACGCGCGCTGCTGGGGATGTATCGGGAGACTAGTCGCGCGCGGAGGGTAGCGGGATCCGAGGCACGGTGCGCCGCGGGCCGACCGCAGGTAGTTGGAGGCCCAAGTAGTGTGCCAGCCACACACGAAAGGCTGCCCCGCCAACTGTCGAAAAAACCCGGAATGCACCATCGTGCTGGTTGGCGACCAGATGGGGAGGGCCCGATGGACATTCCGGGGGGGCTCGGGCGTCCCCGCAGTCTCCGGACTAGTGCCCCAATGATGGCGTCCTTTCAGTGCGTGTCTGTATGTTAGCAGCGTGGAACCTTGTCTCACTTCCTTCTCCTCTCATCCATTCACTCTTCAATTTTTTTTATTATCTATAGGCTTGCGCTTGACCACTATCTCACCTGATGGTAAGCGATGATGTGGTCGACGGTGAAGCACGCTTGCCTAGAAAAAACCCATTCACTCTTGACTTAAAGACCCCTAGATAGTAGCTATCGGGAAACACAGACTCGGGCAAGGAATTCCACTCCTTAGCTGTGCGCATAATAAAAGTGTCCCCAAAACGTTTTGTGCGTATGGGTGGGATGTCCACCATGTACCGATGACGCATCACCGTACGTCTGGTAGTCCGATGATGGAACGGGCTGGGCGGAATCAAGTCATGCAATTCCATCGCACACTCCCCGAAATGTAATCGATAAAAAACCGACAAACTGGCAACTCGGCGACGATGTTCAAGGCTCTGGAGCTTTGACATGACCAGTGCCTCATTGCCGATGAGTCTCTTGGCCCGCTTTTCAATCGACTCTAGTGCATCTAGCTGGTATTTGGCAGATCCGTCCCAGAGATAAGAACAGTACTCCATGCACGATCGAACTTGCGCTTGATACAAGTTGAGCTGCTGTTCCGGCGTGAAGTACCTTCTCACCTTCGCAAGGATCCCCAACTTTTTGGCAGCCAGCTGAGCCTTTGCCTCAATATATGGCAAAAAATTGAGAGTCGATGTCAACGTAACGCCAAGAAGCTCAAGATGGTCCGTTATTGGCACGGTTACATCACGGAAAGTTGGAGCCGGGTGAAATTGGCTCCTTTTAGCGGAAAAAGACACGCCTGGATTTTAGCAGCATTAAACTTGACCAGATTGGCATCGCCCCATTCGGAGACTGCCTGCAAGGACAGGTTCAAACGCTCCACCATGGCCTCACGATATGAAAAGGAAAAAGAATACTGGAGCTAAACAGCGGTTGCACTCCCTCCCCCACAAAGTGCACCTCACCAACATTAGAGGTCTGCACTCAAATCTCTCTGCAGTCCACTACCACCTGGAGGCTGAGAAACCAGCGCTGCTTTTTCTTACGGAGACGCAGATAGCGAGTCCTTCAGACGTCTCGTACTTATCTTACCCAGGGTTTACCCTGGAGCACAATTATAAAACACGTGCGGGTGTGTGTATGTACGTCCGTGACGACACTTGCTATCAGCGTCTACGGACCTTGAGGACTCCAGATTCTCTACGCTTTGGGCTCTGGTGGACACAGGTCTGGATAAAATTATCTACGCCTGTGTCTACCGTTCGCACAGCGGAGATCAAGAGACAACCAGGTTCGCAGAGTACCTCAGTGAGGCGGCTGATGCGGCACAGCAGCGGTACCCTTCCGCCCAATTAGTGTTACTGGGGGACTTCAATGTCCACCACCAGGAGTGGCTTTACCCATACCAGTGCACTGACCATGCTGGATGAGAGATGCGTAAGCTTTCGCTTGCGCTAAACCTTACCCAGCTGGTCCATGGGGCAACGAGGGTGCCAGATGTTGATTCATAAAATGCATTTTATATCAACCGAAAACACGTGCGGAAGAGATAGATGCTGTGATGAGCAGTAGGAAGCTAGTTCGCGTACGAATACACACTTTTGAAAATTTGTAGTGAAATGGATAATGATTTAGGAAGAAACCGAGCGCTCGAAATTTTATAAACAGACTTTTGGCAGTCTAGATATTATGAAAAAACGACTAAATCTATCTGTTCAAAATAAAATTATTTGCATTGTTTAACTACTAATCTATCCCTGTATTCTCCTGTATAATCTATTCCTCCTTATGGTATTTATTTGCGCCCAAAAATGCGTTAAAATTTGTGTCGAAATGTGGAACTTTCGACGCTCATAACTTTCAAATGTATTCTTTTTTTTACTTTTTTGCTTCCATACAGGGCTAGATAGCTTTACCTAAGCTTAAAATGTCTAATTAAATATATTTGATATAAGGACTCAACTTAATTAAGTTAAGGTGCGGCTGGGTGGCCCTTGGGCCACCCTTGAGACGCGAAAAGGTTTGTTTTATTCCAAAGAACATTATGTGTAAATATCATTATGCGTTTATAACATTATGCTTTATAAGATTATACATCATTATTATTATGCCAACAGTATTTATGCCGAATAACATTACGCGTAATGATCATTATGCTGAATTTCGTTATGTCAATGTAAATTATGGGAATATATTTTATGCTTATCATTAGTAAACCTCTCATCCTCCCGTACGGGTACCCACGCACGGAACCAACACGCAGGTCCCCCTATCATCATGAGTTTCGATTGATGATGAGGCTGCAAATGCCAACCACATAGCACCCGCAGTAGGATAGTAGGTAGGAATAAAATAGGGATGGAATTGCGCTTGGCTGTTTTAGTTATTTATGTTTCAGAAGGAACCAGATCTATAACGGGCGGCAATCGCGAGAAAGAGAACTAGCCAGATTTGTCAGAGGGATCATACACGACCTGCGCTTCTCCTATGACCATTCGCCATGCACACCTCCGGACAAGAGGACGTGCTAGAGTTGGATCTGCTCAACCTCTGCTGGCCAACCCCACCCTATACTAACATAAATGCATACATGCATACATACATACTTACATACCGATCAACAAACACTGCGACGCCGCGCCGTAGTCGGATAAAAAATAATTTTCATTACTTTGACGGGATATGTCTCGAAAACGGTACGCTTGACAAAAATATGAAGTACCAAACCCTACCTTCATCTTAAAATACCTGTTCAATGTTACCACACATAATGGGATGGCGCGAATTTTTTGTTCTTGTCTTCGGGATCCTGTGACTTTGCATAGCCTAGACAGACAAGAAAAACAAGACGCTTCCTACAATATTTCATTTGTCAAATATTAATAAGTAGTTTAGAAATTAAAGTCAAATAAATAATTTTGAATTTGAATTTGAAAAGTTATGAGTCTGTTCCAGATGAACATATACATACATATCCGCCCACATACCGGTCAAAAGCATAAAAAGTGCCCGCGGGCTGGACATTTGTTCAAATAACGAATATCTTCTAAAGTATAGCTCATAATAGTCTCTAACTCCAAGCACTATTGGGTGATCTGAAAGTATAATAATAATAAAAATAATCGTAAGGGGCCCACTATCTAGACGCTTCATAAAAACCTCATTCAATCAAAAACTGTCGAGGTACAAAATATATCTCATTTTATTTTTAGGTACAAGATAATGTCTTTATGAAAAGCTATCAACTGTTGATAAATCTTGTTGGGGCCTACCAGACCGGTGAGCACGGCCTACTGTGATAGGCTTGAGACACACATTTTTAGCAGCAAAAAACCGTGATAAAAATGCGTGATTCAAGCCTATCACAGAGGCCATGCTCGCCCTGCAGATAGACTCACATACAGCTGCACACTTCCTACGCCCTACGCTACGCTAGCTACGTCACGAGCCCGACGTCAAACAACATCTGTATTTAAATTATGGACATTTCTCCTCTATTACTCATGAGCTCTTTCATGATCGTAACTTATTTTATGTGTTAGTGTTTTCTTATTTCCGTGTCACCTTGTTCAGTCAACCACGCAAACAAACACCCGCGCTTAAAAAATTGGCTCACGCTCAATTTTTTATAAAGTGAGAATGCTTAGTTAATCAAACCAATGGTTAATGTGAGGCCCAATTAATTTTGGCGCCGTATAAATTAAAATGTTTTCAAGGATATCAAATACACTATCATTTAGCACGCCATATTTTTTAAGTGGCCTATTTTGATCTAATTGATTCACGTGAAGTGTCGCGACGATTCTATCTCATCTTCATATCAGTCATAGCGACTTGTTTGCTTACAAACTCCGAAATGCCTTAATCCAGACAAAATTTTGCAATACATAGTTGCATTGATTTAGAAAAATTAGTGTTATCTACGCGAAAAGTAATAAATACGAAAGTAAGGTTTTTTGGCAACATAGCACTATTCTTTTTTTGGCATCAACGAGAAAATGGGAGAGCTCTAAATTTTTTTTATTTGTGTCGTATAAAATAGATGTAATTTTTTTATCGGTACGGTCAACAAGTACATAAAGTGTACGATGTTAAAAGTTAAGAGGTAAATGCACTGAAATCATTGTATGCGGTGTTTTGTTGTTGATACAAATAAATTTAATGTTTTTGCATAACCTGAATCCACATTTTGTCATTTTAATTAAATTAAATAAATAAATAAATTATATTTGAAGAGAAACATTGCCCCACACTAGGAATTTCTCCCTGTGTCGTGGGTGCTTTTACAAACATATAAACTCACATACACAAGTACACAACACCCAGAGCCGGAACAATTATCCGTAGGTCAAACAAATATTTGTTCCGTGCGGGAATCGAACCCGCGACACGCAGCGCAGCAGTCAATTGCTCAACCACTGCGCCAACCGTGCGCCCAATTATACAGCTTGTTGTGTTTATTTTGTTGTTGAGTTGTGAAAAAGAAGGATGAAAAGATAACATGTAGCAGAGATGAGAATGTTGAGATAGATGTGTGGTGTGACGAGATTGGATAAAGTGAGAAATGAGTATATTAGAGAAAGTTTGAAAGTGGCTCCAGTGACAGAAAAGTTGAAAGGAAACCGTTTGTCCTGAGATGGACGGAGGAGGGAGGAAACGCATGTTACTAAAAGAGTCATGTATATAAATTTGGATGGATCGAGAGGGATAGGAAGGTCAAAGAAAATATGGATGGACTGTGTGGAGGAGTGATATGAAAGAAAAGGTGAGTCAGTGATGTGCGTCTCCAAATTATCCCACTGAATGTGCTTTTTATTAACCGACTTCAAAAAGGAGGAGGCTCTCAATTGGATTGGTATTTTTTTATGTATGTGCACCGATTACGCTGAGATTTATGATCCGATTTACGTGATTTTTCTTTAGTTTGATGCGGAATAGTTGCCATTTAGTCCTATAAAAAATTAACACAGTTTGGCCTAGTAGTTTTCATTTTATGTTTAATTTTTTTATTTATGTACATTTTTGTTTACGTGTACGATGTAATTTTATGATAAAAATATCCTAACCTAAGTTATGGTCTACCCGTGTGCCAAATCTGTTCAGCTATTGAGGTACGTATCAGACAACCAAATACATACATGACTTTCACAGTTTCAGCCTTTGGACTAGTCAAAAAATGAAAAGGGTCCAATTATTTGTGGTTTGTTTGCACAAGAATCTCACAAACACTATTGAATGAATTTTGAAATATGTGCGTACAGACCACTCACGTGCGATATATACTGGTACGACTCTAAGAAGCCAGATTCCTTTAACTCATATTATTCACTCTACTATAGAGAAACCTCAATAGCCGTGAAATGTTAATTCCATTTTTTATTTATTGTTTCTTATCCGATAAGTCACAAGGATGTGTTTCTGTTGTAACTGTCATTATTATGATAATAAGGGCCTCTTTCACAGTCAAATAAGTATTCCTTTTACATATAATTAGATATCTATACCAATATTATAAAGAGCAAAGATTTTTTTGTTCGTTTGTGCCGAATAGGCTCCAAAACTACTGGACCGATATAAAAAATTCTTTCACCAATAGAAAACTACATTATTCCTGAGTGACATAGGCTTTTATTAATCCCGATAACGGGAGCTGTGGGGTGGTCCACGGCAGCGAAGTCAAAGGGTACAGCTAGTACGATAATTTATAATTAGATATAATTGATTCAGTATTTCCAGTTAAAAACGCGTAGTTTGTAGCATTTGATAGCTTAGCAATCAGCATATCATTACTGCACAGATGTAACATGCTTGTTCAGTGTTTAGTATAACGTATCTAAATAAAACAGCACAAAGAGAAAGATGCTCTTACACTGGTGACGCGACTGACCGACGGTATTTTATAATGTTAATGCAGTAATGGAATAATTTTAAGCTCTGCTAATTACCTATTATGATTAAAAGTATCGTAATCATCCTTGTTTTTCTTTCCTATTGGAAAAAATCCCACGCTATAAATAAATAAGATTATATTATCCAATGCGTGGCGACCGCGCCCGCCGGCCATACTGCGTCATGTCCAATGTAATAGTTTTCTATCGGGGAGTGAGCATCGAGGCCGCGCTAATTTAGTCCTATCCAGTCTCTCGCGGCGAAAAGATGAGACTTTTAACAGTGTTGTTTGTCCTCTGCGCTATCTTAGGACACAGCTACGGACGCGTTGGCAAGAAAACTCCAAGCCGGCACCCGCCTCGGCACACCACAGACCCCCACCGCGGTATACCACACCGCGAACCACACCGCGAACCACACCGCGAACCACACCGCGAACCCCACCGCGAACCACACCGCGAACCACACCGCGAACCACACCGCGAACCACACCGCGAACCACAACGCGAACCACACCGCGAACCACACCGCGAACCACACCGCGAAATACCACACCGCGGTACACCAAAAACGCCCACCCCCATCAACCGTCCGCCCCATATCAACACACCCACCCCCAACATCCAGAATACCGTGCCGACAAACTCTGCCCGAAAGCATGAAAACAGAACAAGCAGCAATGAGGAGGTCAGTTCGACGAGGGGTTCACAATCTGCCTCAACAGGAAAAATTGACAGCAGAAACAGCAACTATGAGCGACAGACAGAACAACACAACTGGGTTAAAAATAATTCGAAGAGTGGCAACCCAAACAACCGCCATGGGTGGCCCACAGACCAACACAGCGTAGTAAGAAATAATTCGATGAGTGGCAGCACAAATAGCAGTCATGGGCGATCGACAGACCAACAAAGCGTGGTTAGAAATAATTCGATGAGTGGCAACCCAAACAACAGCCATGGGTGGCCCACAGACCAACACAGCGTAGTAAGAAATAATTCGATGAGTGGCAGCACAAACAGCAGTCATGGGCGATCGACAGACCAACACAGCGTGGTTAGAAATAATTCAATGAGTGGCAACCCAAACAACAGCCATGGGTGGCCCACAGACCAACACAGCGTGGTTAGAAATAATTCGATGAGTGGCAGCACAAACAGCAGTCATGGACGAGCGACAGACCAACACAGTGTGATTAAAAATAATTCGATGAGTGGCAGCACAAACAGCAGTCATGGGCGATCGACAGACCAACACAGCGTGGTTAGAAATAATTCGATGAGTGGCAACCCAAACAACAGCCATGGGTGGCCCACAGACCAACACAGCGTAGTAAGAAATAATTCGATGAGTGGCAGCACAAACAGCAGTCATGGGCGATCGACAGACCAACACAGCGTGGTTAGAAATAATTCAATGAGTGGCAACCCAAACAACAGCCATGGGTGGCCCACAGACCAACACAGCGTGGTTAGAAATAATTCGATGAGTGGCAGCACAAACAGCAGTCATGGACGAGCGACAGACCAACACAGTGTGATTAAAAATAATTCGATGAGCGGCAACCCAAACAGCGACCATGGGCGGTACACAGGCCAACACAGCGTGGTTAGAAATAATTCGATGAGTGGCAACCCAAACAACAGCCATGGGTGGCCCACAGACCAACACAGCGTAGTAAGAAATAATTCGATGAGTGGCAACACAAACAGCAGCCATGAGCGACACACAGAACAAAACGTGGTCCAAAATAACTATAGCCCAAAAACAGAAATTCACTACTACTACAGTCCGCCGCAGCAGATTTACTATGGTAATACCTTCCATCCTGTGTATCAAGGATATCTGCCCGTCTACGTGTACACGAACCGAAACTCTGGCAGCAGATTCGACAACTTGTTGACTGGACTAGCACTGTACAACTTGGGTCGCAACAGAAACTTTCGTCATTACCGATACTATAAGCGGTATAGAAGCACCCAGGGAGAAATATGCAGGCTGGGCATACATAAACGAACCGGCGAGTACGAGGAGGCACGGATCGATTGCGAACTGATGTCGAGCTTCATTTGGGAGGACACGACGAGCGCAGCACGGAACGAGCAGCGTGTTGTGAAGAACACCACTGCGGTAGCAGTGACACAGACTGTGAACGGAACGGGGAACTCTTCTGTAACGATAGTGACGGTGACGAATAATACAGTGAAGGACGCTCTGGAAGTGACGGGTCCCTCTATAGCGGTGACACCCGGCATGACTTGTTACATGATCAGAACTGTTGGAGGTTCCACTACTTTGCGTAAAACTGTGAATTGTGGACTGTTGCAAGAGTACGCGCAAAGCTCATTACATCGCAGTATTGCACAATGTTTGATGCCCCTTAATATAATCATATTTAACTTCATAATGATTTTGTGTGTAGTGAGATATTAATATAGGTTAATTAAACTACTTGTGCTATTTGTATTTTCGCGAGTGATTGTAAAATGTGAAATATGCCAGATTTCTGCAAAACTACATGAAAGCAAAGCATTTAACTATTTTTAGTTCTATTACAAAATCATAGTATGTTGCTAACGAAAAAATCTACCTACCGAAATAGATCGAGTTGAAGGTCAATTTGAACTAGTGTCCGACCGAAACACAATGTTCAGCCAAAGCCAAAACCGCAATTCGTTCCTCTTCCAGTTTCTGCCGAACCTAAAGCAGAACTACCTTGTAAGAAAAATTCAAAAAAAAAAGGTTGCGGGGATCCGCTGGATGCGAGATGCACAGGACCGGTCAATGTGGTGACGCCTGGGGGCGGTCTATGATCAGCAGTGGACGTCTTTCGGCTGAAATGATTATATTGAAAGTACCTACTCAAACTATTGACTGAAAAACTGATTCTGTTTTTCCTTTCGGAGATTTCTTATTAGCCAAATAAACTACGGAATATAAATGGCGAAAAGACAGCTTTTGTGTAAAAATATGCCAAACATTAAAATGTATTCCTCAAGAGAAATACTGTATCGAGAAATACTAACAGTTAACCTGACGATTGAAAAATCGGGTCTTTATAAATCGCTTTAGTATTTGAATGCAGTGTTAGTTTAGGTAGGTCTTCTTTTTCTTCTTCCTAGCACTATCCCACTTTAGGTGGGGTCGGCTAGTGTAAGTTTACGTAGGTATTTACCCTAAAACGGGCTTCAAAGTGAAAAATAAACTTTTTATCGGAGGGTCCAAAATTCAAGCAAATCAAAGATACAAATTTACTCTCCGAAGAGGTTTTAAATAATACTTTTTTTCAATAATGAGTTTAATAGTAATGGTACTCCAATAGGGAACTATCCGCAAAGCTAAGCTCAGACGGCGCCACAGGAATCAGAGTAAACAAACCAAACTGTCAAAGACGAACGACGAAATTTCGCTAACTAATACTAATAGTGAAATAAAAATGGATCTAACTAAGAATTGAGGAAACCAGACCAAACTGCAGTTACAAGCTCGGCTACGACAGCGTGGTGCATCAGTAAAAATTTTGACCAGAGATTTGGAAATTTTGCTGCCCATGGCTGCAATTCTGCCTCAATTTTTGAGCTATAGTACATAATCATATCTTCTTTTGTTCGGAAGATATGACAAGGAAGCTGGGGTGACGTCACTCCAGCTTACACACACTTTTTTATCATAGTTTCAGCACTTTTTAAGTATTATCGTTCAGTTCTTTCCTTCCATGTGCAGCTATTATGCCTTATTTTTTTTACTATAGTCCAAAACCCTAACCTCGCTGGTTCGCCTGTATTGAATGAGGAAGCTGGGTGATGTCACTCCAGCTAACACATACTAAACGACTCATATTAACGAAGTTTTTTGTGGCAGCTAAATTAAGACTCGGAACTTTGATTGCTGCTATTATGCCTTTATTATTGGCATAGATAGAATTATTCTACCACATATGAGGAAGCTGGAGTTATGCACATTCGGTAACCACAAACAGTAGTAGACGCCATGTTGTTATGGTTTTTGTTTACTCCGAGCCGTCAAGCGCCATCTGGCGGGAGCAATTGTCAGTATTTTTTTAAATAAGGAATAATTTAAAAAAATAGGTAACAATGTAAGAAATCTGAAATATAAAAAGACTTAAAAAAATGGGAAATCAGCTCTTTCAAAACAACCTGTCAATGAATGAGCTACCGTGTGCTATATGAAAGAGCCAGATTCCACTTTGTAGAAACCAACTAGATTCATAAATGTAATCAAAATTAAAAATAAGCGAAAATCACAGCATTTGGCCAGTCTCAAATAATCAACTTAATCATTAATAATAGTCATTCATTTTAGTGGTCTACACTGAGCCTACCGTTAAATAAAAAAAATAAAATAATACTTTTATAAAAATCAGTTTCAAATATGTTGAAACTCTAATAAAACAATTAAAAACATTTTTGCCAGAGGAAATTAATGACTCCTTTGTTACCACAAAACTCATGTATGGACACATGAGTTTTGTGACCTCCACATATTTTGCACTGGCACCATTCTTCTTTCTCTCTCTTCAGCACTTTCATAGACTCGACAATTGGCTCTTTCAAAACATTTTTTATTAAAAACTATAACCTCAAACTACAGGTAATTTACCTTAACATGCGTAAATTAATGGCAAATATATGCATAACAATACAACATAATATTCATTTTGTCAACTGCAAATTTACAACACTTCTTGTCAAAAAAACTTAAGTAAACCCAAAAATACTTACATTTTGGCTTAAAAATTTTCAATGGAGTCCCACGACACCATTTGTTTTACTAGAACCCACAGAGGACTTTTTTATCTGGAACCACAGATAATATAATACATACAGATGCCTCATCCCTTATAAAGAAACCGTGTCGACCATTACCATACGAGAACTGTCAAATCGCTGTGGGTGACAGCTGTCCAGTGTTATCATTTAAAGAGTAAAATTGAGTTTTGGGATGTCATTGTCAAGTCAACTAAAAGGCGGCAATTTTTTTTGGTCTGATTCAAATTTTATGAGTTTTTTACTATAGAGTTGATAATTTTAGACTTTCTTTGGTAGTTTTGTTGGGATAGCAAATAGTTTTATTGGTATTACTAGTTTCCTTGATTTGAGTGTTTATATTAGTGTGAATTCCAAACGAGATTTTTCGTGGTGTTTGTGTTCCAACATCCAGGGTTTGTATTAACCTATTCCTTTTATAGATTTTTTTTTTACTAACCGATATCAGCCATGGATAAAAAGAAACCCCCTGACCCTCCCGATCCATTTGATTACTCTCCGATTCTAACCATTACTCTCCCCGATGATAAAATAGATAACGCTATGGACTCCGAATCTGCGCAAAGAAAAAGACAAGCTGGATCTCCCCCCGCTACTCCAATCAATCCTGCCAAACAATCCAAGCAAACGATAGGTAGACACACCTACAATTCTAAAGATAACGCGCCGTATGTAGTTCACGTGAGCCTAAAAGATGGACAGACCTCTGGCACTGTTCTACATCCTGTTAAGTTTGGAATGTTTCTCACCTATAACAACTTTGCCAACGTCATACTCGGAAGCTTGAAACGCTTGGGGAGAAATAGACTCGCAGTTAGTTTTAAGACTCACCTGGATGCTAACAGTTTTTTAACTAGCCCAATATTGACATCCCATGGATACATTACTTCTGTCCCTCAATATAACGTTACGCGCATGGGTCTCGTCAGAGACGTACCCACCGAGTGGACAGAAGAAGAAGTAATTGATAACATCAGGGTACCCACTGGATGCGGCCCAGTAATTAAGGCCAGGAGAATGAACCGAAAGGTGAGTTCTCTGGGCGTTACGGAGTGGAAGTCCACTCAAAATGTCATTCTTACCTTTGATGGCCAAGTTTTGCCAAGTCGTGTTTATTGTTTTTACTCAACTCTCCCAGTGGAAAAAAAAATGTATCCAACTATCCAATGCTTCAACTGTTGTCGTTTCGGTCACACACGCACTGTATGTCGCTCGCAACCACGTTGTTTTAAATGCGGTGAAGACCACCCAGGTGATGGCTGTCAAGTCCCCACTGAATGTGCCTTTTGTGTTTCCTGCTCTGGAAGTCACTATGCCTCAGACAAGTCTTGCCCGGAGTTGGGTCGGCAAAAAGGAATAAAAGCACTGATGGCTGAAAAATCAATTTCGTATGCGGAAGCAAGCCAGGTATTCCCACAAGTTTCTAGATTTTATGCTGAAGTATTTAGATCATCTCCAAAAATAAAACCTATAGCCAGCCCTCTTCTGTTCCCCAGATCTACTCCCCAAACTCCGAAATCATACCGCAAAACTGTATTAATCAAACCAAAATCCCATGCCCCCCTGTCACCTAGTTATGATAAACAAGCTCACCAAGCCCTTATTCAAAATTACTCATTCACTCCTGTCCAAAATGGTGGTGCTTACCCTCGGGAAAGTACTAGCAGTCCTATTTCCTCAGAAAGTATTTTAAATATTATATCCAGTATGCTAATGGCTATATTAGCAAACCCTGCTCATTCACTACCTGACCACGTTGCCAGCAAATTGACATCTATCATGAATTATATTCACAATGCTCCCCCTTCACCTTCTTCAGTGGAACGTCACGAGTATTACTCCCAGGAAACATGATTTACTTTTCCTCATTAATAAATTTAAACCATCGATCTGCAGCATTGCTGAGACATGGCTTCGTTCTGATAGTAATTTCAGAATCCTATGTTTCAATGGTGTTCGACATGATAGATCAGATGGATATGGGGGATGTGCTTTGTTCATCAATAACAAAGTAACATTCTCCCCAATTCCTCTACCCTTTGTACGTGACAACATCACCTGTTGGGCTGTTAAGGCTGAGGATATAAACTTTTTTAGTTTTTATATTGCATACCCACAAATTGATGGTCTTGATATCATAAAAAGTTTGTTAAGTAATGTACAAGGGCCATTATTTGTCATGGGTGATTTTAATGGTCACCGCTATAGATGGGGGTCAGAAACCTGCGACAATTTTGGTATAGGCCTAGTGGATATATTAGATGAACTTAATTTATGTGTGATAAATGATGGGTCTGCCACACGTCGGGCTGTGCCAGGGCAAAATAACAGTTGTGTTGATTTGACATTTTGTTCATCTAATATAGCCAGCCTTTTTAATTGGAGTCGCTTGAATATGACCTATGGGAGTGATCCCTACCCCATCATGGTGGAAATCCCTTCCAAAATTATCGCTGATAGAACCTCTGCTCCTCTTTTAAAATACCAACTGAACTCAGTCGATTGGGACCTTTACTCAAAAATTCTAGATTTACGCGTCTCCTCTCTACCTTCCATTAATGATGAGAATGCTCAGGAATGTTTCTTGTCATTCTCCAACATAATATCTGCTACAGCGGATGATTCCTTCCCTTCCAAAAAACTGCCAACGGGCAAAATCCCATCTCCGCCATGGTGGGATAGGGAATGCTCTGCTGTGATCAAAGCTAGGAATGAGGCCGAAATGAATTTTAACTTGGATATGAACCTGGAGAACATCATAGCTTTTCAGCATATATTGGCTAAGTCCAGAAAATTACTTAGGAAAAAAAAAGAGAAGGTTGGCATCGATATTGTGATTCACTGAGTCCATCCACTCCAGTTTCAGTAGTATGGCATAGGTTGAAATCCTTTAGGAATAATTTGAGGCCACCCTCTGGGAACATAATGTCTGGGGAGCTTAGTCACCAGTTTTTTTCTAAGTTGGCCCCAGCTTATGTTCCTGGTAAATATGAATGCGTCTCTATGAACCACCAAACAGCATCGGATGATCCTTTGGACAGGCCATTTACATTGGAGGAACTTAAATCTGTCCTCGCCCATGTAAGGGACTCTGCCCCTGGGGTGGATGGATTCCCGTATTCCTTCATAACCAAAGCTGGGGATAAGACCCATCAGTATTACCTGGACTTGGCCAATTACTGCTTTTACTCTGGATATATTCCTCCTGATTGGAAGGTTCAAATTATTATACCAATATTAAAACCTGGTAAAGATCCTAGTGATCATTGTTCCTACAGACCAATTGCTCTATCGTCCATACTCATTAAACTCTTGGAACACCTTATTAAAAACCGTCTGGAATGGTTTGTGGAGAGCAGGAAATTGCTCCCAACGACTCAATTTGGTTTTAGGAAAAGTCTGGGTACTGCTGATAGTGTGGGTACCCTAACATCAGAGATCCGGCTAGCCCTTAGTAGGAATGAGTCTGTGGTAGCCGTTTTCTTAGACATTTCAGCTGCATATGATTCTGTCCTCATCCCAGTTCTCAGACAGAAAACGAAAGAGCTGGGAATCCCGCCAAAAATACGTCAGATCATATCCAGTATCTTTTCAGACCGTAGTCTTAAATTAAGAATTCCTGGGGAGGAGTCTACACCAAGGTTAGCTTGGCGAGGCCTTCCTCAGGGTTCCGTTCTTAGTCCCCCTTTATACAATATTTATACCTGCGATCTACCTTCCTGTTTAAATTTTAATTGTAAAGTCCTCCAGTATGCTGATGATATTGCTTTATTGGTCTGTGGCAATTCCATCGTGGATGCTGCTCAATCTATGAATGTTTCTTTGTCCTCATTAAACCAATGGCTGTTAGATCATGGGTTATCTTTAAGTGCTCCAAAAAGTACATCGGTTGTTTTTACTCGCAGACGTATTATCCCGCAAGTTGACATTAATATTGACGGCCAAGCTATACTCGCAAGGAAAAGGCTAGATTTCTGGGTGTGATCCTGGATTCTAAATTGTCGGGTGTGGATCACATTAATAATACTGTTAAAAATGTGAGCGCTCAGTCTCGATTCTTAAGGCTCTGGTAGGTGTCTGGTGGGGGGCTCACCCATTCACCTTAAAACTGGTCTACAATGCTCTGGTCAGAAGTGTGTTGGATTACTGTAGTTACTTAATTTAGCCATGTAACAAAGAAGCCCTACGTAAACTTGATTCTGTCCAGGCCAAATGCCTTAGAATCGTAATTGGCGCCATGAAATCTTCCCCCATTAACGCTCTCCAGGTTGAATGTGCAGATCCTCCCCTTACCCTTCGTAGACAATACTTAGCAGATCGTTTCTTGTCAAAAGTTTTCTCTCTCTCATCCCATCCCTTACTTCCCGTTTTGGAGCAAATCAACCTTTCTTTTAATGTCTCTTCTTACTGGAATAATAAATGTATTCCATTGATGAATAGGTACAGGGAACTTAAACAACTCTCTTCGCCTGTTTGTCAATACCCTTCTCTTCCAGTATTTGCTTCCGCATATGAGGTGGTCCATTTCAAGCCAAAGATCGTCTTAGGCCTTGGTATAACTAAAAACTCCCAGGACATAAAAGCGGAGTTTGATCGGGCTATTGAGAGATTCTGGAAGGGTTGGAATTTGTTCTATACTGATGCATCCAAATTATCGTCAACGGGATGTACAGGCGTTTCAACATACTTCCAGAACTCTAAAATCGCTCTTTTATTCAAATGTCCGCCAGAGTCCTCAGTTTTTACAGGGGAATGCATCGGTATCCTAGAAGCCATAAATTTTATAATAACGCACAATATCGAAAATTCGGTATTTTTTTCAGATTCGCATAGTAGCATCCAGGCGCTAGGTCAAAATCTATTAAAATCTAAAATTCACAGAAGATTTACGTAGATATACATAATTTACTCTTCTCTTGTCACAACAAAGGTTTAAACATTGAAATAGTTTGGATTCCCAGCCATTCGGTTATATGTGGCAACGAGTGTGCTGACTCTCTGGCAAAATATGCTACATCCAAACCTGTGGATAGAAAACACTATCTGTTTCATAGTTACGACTTGCGCTCAGACACCAAACTTAAGTTATTCAGCTCGTGGTCAGCTGAGTGGCAAGCAAGCTCAAAACTCAAAGGGGCGTATTATGTATTATTCAACCTGACATCCAGCGGAAACCTTGGTTTTTCAAATGCCCTAAACTGTCTAGAAGAGCTGTTTCATCCTTGTGTAGGCTGAGACTCACTCACTCACTGCTGTAGTCCAGTATTTCTCAATAAGATCCGTGTTCGTGACACTTCCTTGTGCGAGTGCGGCCTTGATGATGGTACATTAGACCATATCTTTTTTTCATGTCCTTCGTATTCCCACTCCTTTGACTTGTATCATATGCTTCCCAACATTAAAATCCCCCTCCCTATCAACTTCCATTCCCTTTTGTCCAATTTCTCTCCTAAAGTTATCAAACTCCTTTCAAAATTTATAAATGACAATGACATCAAAATGTAGCATTTTTTTTTTTTTTATCTGTATCTATCATTGTTATCTACCACAAAGGACAAACTTCGTCGGCTCATCTCACCGCGCTGTCGCCTCTACATGAAACTGGAAGAATAGACAAAGTTTGACGGCTCGCCTCATCGCGCTGTCTTCTCTACATGACACCGAAAGAATAAGCACAGTTCGACGACTCGCCTCACTGCGCTGTCGTCTCTACATGTCACTGGCAGAATAGTCGGCATCGGCTCAGTTGCCAAAGAAGAAAAAAAAAAAAAAAAAAAAATTGAGTTATGGCAGGATTTTGTTAAGTGGGCGAAAATTGCATTGGAAATTCAAAGCTTGGCTCTTTCATACACACTCGGGAGAGTGTGAAAACAAAACTGACTGAATGTAGGTAGGGGACTACCTACATTCAGTCAGTTTTGTTTCAGTTCCGCATAATATACTTATTGTCATTAACTGAGCACAAATTTTGTCTCCAGGCTGCTAATCGACCTGGGGATCAAACCCTCAAATAAAACTCTCATAGACCGACAACAATAGTACATTGTTATCCTAGGGGTGAAAGTAACTTATTTAGTAGACTAAATAAGTCTTTAACCCGAGGTAAACACTGTGCTTTTCATTACAAATACAAGGAAAGTAAAAATAAAAACATGAATTAGCTAAAGAAAAATTGAGTAAATTTTATTTTACATTTAACAACAACTTTGATGAGATAATTTTATTTAAAGTTTATGGTAAAATTAGAACAATTGGTTATAGTTAGTGACAGGTTTTTCCCGGGTATTTTGATATTTGATATTTTCTGGGAAACTTGTGTTTGTACATTATCCAGAGATTCTTGGGTGAATGTTGGGGACATTGATATTTGTCTATTTTCTTCAGCTGTTATTGAAATAATTTTGGATTGCACCGGATAATCTTTTGAAGTGCTCGGTTGTGTAGAGTCAGTGGAATGGAGATTTATCATTTCTGTTACTCTGTGTGATATCTTAGTTTTATTTTCCACTGACTCTTCTATGTAGCCTTCAGCTACTTTACTCGACTTCCAACCTCCAAGCCTTTTAATGAGAGTTAAATCGGCACCAGAATCGGCTAGCAAAGTAGCCGATGTTCTTCTAAAGCAGTGACCCGAATATAGACTTGAGTTTGGCAAATTAAGGTAGGTGGCTATCTCTTTAGGAATACTAGAAATCTTGTTTTTGCCAATTACTTGCCGCAGACACTTCCCTTTATGATAATTTATGAAAAAACGGTTCGTTTCTATACCACTTGGTCGTAATTTTCGGTATTTTTCTATTATATTTACAAATTCTTTTTTAATAACGAAGGTTCGGTCAACTTTAGTTTTAGTGCCACGTAACTTCACCAGTAACATATCACCTTGTTTCTCAATGTCATCAACCGTCATATTTACTAGTTCGATACTTCTGCAAGCGCCACATATTGCCAATATCGACACTACCTGAAAGATAGATAATTATATCTCTTTAATTGGTGTATAAAATATAGAAAGTTACAATTTGATACAAATTTCGTATAAATAAGCGAATAACAATAAAAAGATTAGCTTACCTCCATTACTAGGTATATTTCATCAGGCGCTTGGTTTAAGAAGGTTTCTACCTCTTGAGAAGTGAAAACTTTGGACTTTTTCGATTTAAATCCATCAGATTGCCTTTTGAGAAACGATGTTAGCCTCTCGAAATCCTTTAAATGTACATTGTGTTTAGTTGTCTTTATAGTTTAGTTGTCTTTAACATAGAATACACGCTCCATAAGGTTGAAGGTTTGTAAGTCTTTGATAATTCGTTGAAATATATTAGCAACACGTTTTCTGATAACGATTTCACTTTTTTCTCAGCGCGCCATTTCATAAAATCGTCATACGATTTTAGGTATCTTTGTTTTGATTTGGGTGGTAAAAGGTTTTCCACTACCGCTTTAGCCTCTTCTCTTATAAAATCAGGCGTTAAATTCATATCAGAATCAGATGAACTCATTTTATAGGTACAAATCTATGCTATACGTATATAAACAAAAGTCTTCAAATCGAAAAAATAAATGAAGATCGAATTGCCGCTTTCCCGCCTATTTTGTTTGATTTTTTTTTCTGTGGCCGGTAGCTATTATTTTTTATTTTCATCATTGAAAAAATGGTAAATATTTTGCCCAAATCTAAGTTATTTTAAAGAAATTGTTGAAACTAAATTATAATATAGTAATTTAAAAAAAAAAAACTTTAATCAATACTTAACTTTAAGTTATTTCAATTTTACATCGTGGCTGTATAGATAGTAGGAACATGGTTCAATAGATATGTGAAAAAGAACTAGTTTTTTTAATAATTTGACAGCTGTCAGTTGAAAACGATTCTCCCTAGGGCTGAAAAGTATTACTTTCAACCCGCTCCTCAAGCAACTTCAGACCTACTTTCCGAGTATGAGTAATGAAAAGGTTTTTATTATTCTATCTATTGAGCTGACTGTCGCCGAATATTCGGACACATATAGGAAAACTCCGGCTGGAACCGAATCTTAAGGTTACACTAGTTGAAAATTCTTCTATACAAACGTAGTCTAGGGATTATTCCACTATTTGACGATGTACGTTCAAAATAAAAAGTGATATCAATTTGTCTCATCATTATCTAGCCCTGTATGCAAAAAAGTAAAAAAAGAAAATATTTGAAAGTTATGAGCGTCGAAAGTTCTACATTTCGCCACTAATTTTATTTCGCGCAAATAAATACCATAAGAAGACGGCAAATTGCAAAACGGCCTCCATACAGGGATAGATATGTAGTTCAACAATGTAAATAATTTTATTTTGAACCGATAGATTTAGTAATTTTTTCATGATATCTAGACTGCCAAAGGTCTGATTAAAAAATTTCGCGCGCTCGGTTTCGTCCTAAATCATTATCCATTTCGCTACAAATTTGCAAAAGTGTGTATTCGTACGCGAACTAGCTTCCTACTGCTCATCACAGCATCTATCTCTTCCGCACGTGTTGTCGGTTGATATAAAATGCATTTTAACCCCGCGCACAAAATAGTTCGTGCCGTCGACTAGTGTACCCTTAAGTATGTAATTTAATTGGATGAATGAATTGATTAAAAATAATAATGACAAATTATTTTGATAATTTTTCATTATTGATAAATAAAAAAATATTGATAAATTAATTGATCAATAAAATGTTATCGGTAAATAAATTTAAATGAAATAATTGGTTGCGTAACATAAAAATTAAATAACGAAGACTGTATACCTACCTAAAACTATTAAAAACCTATTATGATGTCATGCATGGACCTCTCATCTCGAGAGTAAAAACCTCCTCCAGAGATGACCAGTGGTCGTGATCGGTGACTTCAGAATTCACATTTTTTCCTGCGACTTGTGTGTATTAAATGTTTGTGATAATGTCTCGCATTGTTTACAGCTATATAGACCAGGTTATTGTTCTTGGGTTCTAATATACTCGTAATTAAAGTTGAAGTTTTTATCTCTGGGGGGTTGTGGTCTACTTCCCCCACGGGGACCGGCCGGATGAGAAGAGGTGGAGGGACGGCATTTATTAATTTTTGTTTTCTTTCTGTTTTTATTGTCGTTTGAAGTTCCAGCAGTTGGTGGATACGTCGATAAAATTGTGTTGACATCGGCTCTATACTATTTTACAAATAAAAATAGGAAAGAAGTTAAGTTGCTATTGATACATGGTAGACATTGGGATGTCTACCATGTATCGATAGCAAACTAAACGTTTTGGGAATACTTTATAATGCGTACAGCTAAGGAGTTGAGATGGCCGTAGAAAAGTCGTTATATTCTGGGATTTGCTCTTTATTGATATTTGTTTACAGTTTTCTTTAGTTTCCCAAACCTTGGTACCCGCTACTCCATCTGGTGATTCTGACAGGTACCTCTTTTGGTTTGGAAATCGGTTGTTGCCTTGATCGAGCCTTATTAACCTGTCGTGACGAAGAGCCACCTTGTTTCCCTTTTTTCTTTCTTGATTCAGCTCGTCTTGTAGTTCTTTCCTCTTCTGGAGTACCGCAGGGGAATAATCCTCTTTTATACTCGTATAAATGCCCGAGTTTTCCAGGAATTTTTCTTCCGTAGTATCTCGATTTTCTTTAGCGTAGGTGTAGTAGTTACCCTAATTGGTCTAGTTTGCCCGTTTTTTATTTCCGATTCTTGAAACAGTCTCTACTTCGAACTTTTCACATGCTACTACCCGACTCCGGGATTAGTTTTTTTACCCAACTGCCGAAGGTGTGTAATGTGTTTATCAGTCTATGTATGGGTATGTACGCCTTTGCCATTTTTCTATTGGAAAATAGAAAAATGGAAAAGGACATGGCTAAACAACTGCATCAATAGAAATTTCTCATTAGCTCGTAACAGTCAAATATTCATTAATGAATTATTACAGTTTTATTATTCTTCTAGAACTTGAGATAGTAAAAGTATTTTTCATGTTTTTGTTTGACAAGAAGAAAATAAGATTCGGTTTTACGAAAAATTGTGGTCAACAAACCTACTTTTAAAGACATTTAAGTAAGCTGAAATGAACAGTATTCATTATTATTTATTTTTGTACCTATCACAATACATCTCACAAACATTGATTTCTTTAATTGCATTTACCTGATTTCTAGAAATTATTGGCAAAATCTGGAAAGAAACGGCATTTAAATAGTGCTGTCACTAAAAAGTTACAATCGATTCATCTCAATTACACTTGATTCGATTAGAACCAAACTAAAAAAACATGTTGGAGGTGTCGTGGCAACTCGCTTTTAACGAAGTTCCTTTCGCCAGGTATTATGTATTAATACAGAGCCAACTAGTATGGTCGTATGTTTCAATTTTGTATTGATTCATCATGAGAAGCATTATAAAGGTCAGACCGCACTAGGCGTAACTGCGCGTCAGCGGAGCGACGCGGCAAAATATATTGTACTAGCTGACTCCCGCGGCTTCGCTCCCGTCAAATGGCTACCTACCTACCTCCTACCTACCTACCCAATTTTTTTTATTTCCCATAACTACACTGCCCACCTACCCTATCTACCCTACCTACTCTACTCTACCTACCCTACCCTACCCTATCTACCCTACCTACCCTACCCTACCCTACCCTACCTACCCTAGCCTACCTACCCTACCTACCCTACCCTACCCTACCTACCCTTACTACTATACGAATGTAACCTGTAAACGTTTGTTTCTACCGGCGGCGGCGATCTAATTAAAATTTAGAACATAAAAACTGCTATTGTGAGTCAATCTTAAAAGATAGACATATGCTGTTGCGGACTTTTTTTAGAACTTTTAAAAAAGAACAATTCCATGATACATTATATTTGCGTAACTTAAACCGTTTACGCAGCGCACGCAACAAAAGCTCTCATAAAGGAATATTTTTGCCCGTTTTTGCAACATTTTTCATTTATACTCAGCTCCTATTGATTGTAGCGTGATGTTATATAGCCTATAACCTTCCTCGATAAATGGACAATCCAACACAAAAAGATTTTTTCAATTCCAACCCGTAGTTCCTGAGATTAGCGCGTTCAAACAAACAAACTCTTCAGCTTTATAATATATAAAAAAATATTATTATAATATAATATTATAAGTATAGATGAGATAAAGTGTCGCGTCGCGTCGCTCCGCTGACGCGTAGTGCGGTTTGACCTACTGTGGTGTAGCCACAAATGACAGATCTTCAAATGACAGCTGGGACCAACAGCTTAACTAGCTTTCCAAGGCACGAAGGAAACTCGCTATGTAAAGATGGTACACGATTGATCCTCGAAATGACCTCGGCAAGTGTTGCTTACGCGTTGGTTGAATGAATTTTCAACAGGCAATCACAGCAGATAACGCGTGCTTGACAATTTGTCGCATTAATTCTGCGATAATTTAGAGCTGAGAAACTCGGGGTTAACCTTGAAGATCGACCTGTGCGACTGTTATTATTTAGCAACGAGCTCCTCTAAACGCCTTACTAAAGTGTCATAGCAAAATCTTGTTCTTTTATTTATTTATTTATGTACACACAAACACTTAACAGAGAAAATAAATAATACAGATAGAAGAGCACAAAGGTACTGCTTATTTCAAAAGAAATTTCTTCCAGCAGACCTGCGACAGGAAAGTTGGATGATATACGAAGACACAGTGTGTAGAAGGAAATAAGGAAACTTAAAATAGAATAACAACTATACAACTATATAACTTAACTAATTATGTATAAATAACACATATACCTTAACTAAATATATAGAAGATAAAAATACATACATAATAATATATAATAATTACAATATGGTGGAGAGGTAATGATCTTTGACTTGTTTTTTAAATAGATATACATTTTTGGAGTCATGAATTTTAGGTGGAAGTGAGTTCCACAGTCGTACTGCATGAACAGAGAAGGAGTGGGAATAGAAATTAGTACTATGGGATGGGAAGTTTAGGTGATGCTTAAGGTGGGATCTACACGGGACATCGGCAGGGCGAGTGAAGGAGAAGTGATCGCGCAGATATTTAGGGTAAGTTGGGTTAAACAGGATGTTGAAGAGGAGACATAATACTCGAGTGTTCCTGCGAAGGCGAATAGGGAGCCACTTGAGATCCTTGCGGAACTGAGAGACATGGTCGTATTTCCTCAGACCAAAAACAAAACGGATGCACAGGTTTTGCAAGCGCTCAAGTTTATTTAAGAGCTCCTCCGTGGCATCCAGATAGCAGGCATCAGCGTAATCGATGATCGGCTGAATTAGAGTTTGAGCTAAATAGATTTTAGTTTTAAAGGGCAAGAGGCTTTGAAGGGATTTTAACGAGTGAAAGGAAAAGTGCACCTTACGGCTTACCTCATTTACTTGAGCTCGCCAAGAAAGATTACTGTCTATTAAGACACCAAGGTTCTTAGCAGTTTCAGTGTAAGCGATGATCGAGCCGTCAAGAGATAAAGGCGTCAAAGTGGACATGTCAAGCGCAGTGCGATAGTATCGACTGCCTATGATCATACCCTGGGACTTGGATGGGTTGATTTGTAATCCGTAGGACTTAGCCCATTTACTTATACTTTCCAGGTCACGATTCATGGCGTCGATCGCCAAGTCCACATCTGCAAGCAGGAAGTTTCGGTAAAGCTGCAAATCGTCTGCGTAAAGATGGAAGTTGGAAGTGATAACCTTGGTAACAGTGTTAATGAAGATAGAGAAAAGAAGAGGAGAGAGAACACCACCCTGAGGAACACCAACAGTGAGATCACACCAATCAGAGAACATCTCTTCAAGACGAACACACTGCGAGCGACCCCGAAGATAAGAGTCAAACCAGGTTAATGCAGAAGAAGAGAAGTTAATAGACTGAAGGACCCCAAGCAGAATGTCGAAGTTCACTGAGTTAAACGCACAACTGAAGTCAAGCAGGACTAACACGGTAAGAGATTTATTCTCCATAGCCCAGCGGATGTAGTCAGTGACCTTCAGAAGTGCAGTTACAGTACTGTGACCTCTACGGAAGCCAGATTGAAAAGGACAGATAAGAGAATTAGACGAGAGGAATCTGTAAATTTGACCATGAACGATGTGCTCGAGAACTTTAGAGAGGAAAGGAAGAATGGAAAGTTTTAAAAGTTTGTGTATCTGTTAATGTAGGAGTTTCTACGATTTTATTTTGAGGATTGTGACGATATAAAAAGTGCCTGTAACTTTTTCATACGGAATACTAATATTCAGCTATTCAGCATTACATATTACTAGTTAAAATGTTTATACATTGCTAGGGCAGTCGTCCATACTTTATTTAGCCATGGAGGCCCAATATTTTTGATCACCCATCGTATGGGATATCAAAATAAATGGTTTTAAGAGGTGAATTATTTTTCTTCTTGTTTAAATCTTTTTAGTACACTTCTTAAGCAGTCGGGTTTTTTGGATTTTCTGAATTAACCTTTTTATGATTTTAAAGTCAGCTCGAACTTGGAGGAGCTCGTGGCTAAATAGTAACAGCCGTTTGATGATAATTATGTAAATTCAAGTTTTGGCCAAATCATTAATGAAGAGTTTCCATGATACCGTATGTCATGGTGGCCCAGTGGCTACGACCTCGCGTCTTGTGCCTCAAGTCGTGGGTTCAAATCCGGGCAAGTACCAATGTGACTTTTGGATTCATATGTACTTTCTAAGTTTATCCTGGACATCACTGACAACGGTGAAGGAAAATATCTTGAGGAAATCTACAGCCTTATTGCGTAAGTGAATTCAGCATGGCAAAGGGTTTTGACCCCATCAATCGACCATGCGAGATGAAAGATGCGATGTGGATTTCCGTCTATGTGGTTAGTCAGTTTATTATAAGTCCATTGGTGTAATTGCTGCAAGGCGTTCCAGTGCGAGGATAAATATATAAACGAATAAATAAATAAAAATCAAAAAAATATTTAATAAAAAAAAACTTTCGTAAAATTCAAATAGTTTAACGATATTTCACGTCACTTTTATCTTCAATTGGAGCATTATTATAAAAAAAAATATCTGAATAATTGTCCGCCGTGCGCCGCCATGATGCATCACAAAAACAAAACGATATCGACACCCAACGGTGAATTATGTAATTATTTTACGATATGGTCACAATTTTTTTACCAATATCATGAAGTAGCCGTCCGTTTTGCTGTTCGTATGATCAAACGCTGATTATTCATTGAAATAGCCAGATCATATCATGATGTGGGCAGCGGCTATTTTCTATTTCATGAAATACAAGCATTTCATTAAATGGTTAGCTACATTATGAAGTGATTCCAAGATCTGGCCACGAGCACGACACTGACGACAATACCGTAGCCAAATCGTAAGTAGAATTGGCTATTCAAGAGACTAATTGGCGACGTCAAACTGGTGGATGCCAAGCTTCACAGCTTAGCTCATCGCCGTAAGGTTGCCTGCTTGTCGGTCTTCTACAGACTGTATTTTGGCGAGTGTGCTCATGAACTCGACGACCTCATCCCACCGGCCCCCTTCTACCATCGGACATCTAGACGCACTGCAAGTTACCATCCTCACCTAGTTTCTATTCCACCAATTCGCACCAAGCACTTCCAAACATCCTTCATAATGCGCACTGCAAAAGAGTGGAACTCACTGCCTGCGTCTGTGTTTCCGAACGCATACAACCCGAATCTCTTCAAAGTTAGAGTGAACAGGCTTCTTCTGGGTAAGCTCACTCCATCGTCGACTTTGTCTCTGTCACCTCTGACCTAGACTAGAGTCAAGAGCAAACCCATCTCGAATAAAAAAAAAAAAAAAACATAAAGCAGTCGTTTTTCGCTCGTTTTTGGCCATATTATCATAAAATAGCTTGCAAAGATCGTTTGACTTGTTTTTTTATTATTTATTTATCGATATGCTCGCGTTTGACCACTATCTCGCCTGATGGTAAGCGATGATGTGGTCGACGGTAAAGCACGCTTGCCTAGAAGTAACATATTCATTCTTGACTTAAAGACCCCAAGGTTGTAGCTATCGGGAAACAAAGACTCCGGCAAGGAATTCCACTCCTTAGCTGTGCGTACAATGAAAGTATTCGCAAAACGCTTTGTACGTATGGGTGGAATGTGTACCATGTACCGGTGGCGCATTGCCGTACGTCTTGTTGTCCGGTGATGGAAAGGGCTAGGCGGAATCAAATTGTGCAGTTCCTTCATCACACTCCCCGAAATGTAACCGATAAAAACCGATAGACTGGCAACTTGGCGTCGATGTTCAAGGCTCTGGAGCTTTGAGGCGACCAGTGCATCGTGGCCGATAAGCCTCTTGTCAATCAACTCAAGTGCATCAAGTTGATATTTAGCAGATCCGTCCCAGAGGTGAGAGATGAACTAGACTCCTTTGAAAAATACTGGTCCCCTCCATGCATGACCGAACTTGCGCTTTATACAATTTGAGCAGCTGTTCAGGCGTGAAGTACCGTCTCACCTTTGCAAGGATCCCCAACTTTTTTGCAGCCAACTGAGCCTTTGCCTCAATGAATGGACCAAAATTGATTTTCGATGTTAACGTAACACCAAGAAGGTCGAGATGGTCCGTTATCGGCACGGTTACACCACGGAAAGATGGAGCCGGGTGGAATAGGCTCTTTTTTGCGGAAGAAAGACACGCCTGGGTCTTAGCTGCATTGAAACTGACTAGATTGGCATCACCCCATTCGGAGGCTGCCTCCAAAGACAGGTTCAAGCGCCCAACCATGTCTTCCCGGAGACCGGATCTCAATTCCAGTAGCCCGTGCGCCGGACATGTATCTCTAAGCAACCGTGCTGTCGTCTGTGTACCCAAAGGTTCCTCAGGTTTACAGGTCATTAATGTGCAGCAAAACAGTGTAGCCGAGTGCACCGACCCCTGAGGGACTCCGGCGTTAATACCTAACTGACCGGACGAGCAGCCATCGATAACCACTCGAATTGACCTCTCCCTCAGGAAGTCAGCAATCCAGTCACATAGACCACTAGGCATACCGAAGGAAGGAAGCTTACCAATAAGGCTCTCATGCCAGACCCTGTCGAAAGCCTTCGAGATGACTAGGGATACAGCAAGCGCTTCCCCGTGCCTCTCGATGGCCTCACTCCAGACGTGAATGGCATACGCTAGAAGATCCCCAGTTGACCGATTTTGGCGGAAGCCGTATTGGCGGTCACTGAGGATGTCGTTGTCTTCTAGGTATGCCAGGAGGTTATTGTTTAGCACACGTTCCATACTCTTACAGAGGATGGACGTTACCGAGATGGGTCTGTAGTTGGCCGGGTCAGCCCGACTATCCTTTTTGGGGACTGGCTGAACGTTAGCTTACTTCCAAGCCTTCGGCACCTTTCCAGTCACTAACGAAAGGCGATACAGGCGTGTCAGGATCAGAGACAATTCAGGCGCACAAGTTTTTAGTACAATTGCTGGTACCCCGTTGGGGCCACTAGCTTAGTTCACGTTAAGGTTACGCAACACCCTACAGACCTCCCTCTGATGGATGCGAATATCCCACATACTCGTCCCACATCCAACAGGAGACGGAGGGGGCCGCGCGCCATCAGAGTTCAGACGCATAGATTCCGCAAACAAGTTTGCCTTGTCCTCGGCGGAGTAGGCCAGTGACCCGTCGGGTCTCAGCAGTGGTGGTAGTGAGGAGCGACAGAAGTTTGATTCAATCGACTTAGCCAGGGACCAAAACGCTTTGCTACCAGCAGGGTATGAAGCTAGTCTGTTCCCGATTCTGCTAATATGGTCAAAACGTGCCCTTCGCATCGCCTTTTTGCAGAACTTGGCAGCCCTGTTGAAGGCTATCTTCTTCTGAGTTACGTCATTCGCTTTGTGCACTCGAGCGTCGACCCATGCCAGGTAAGCCTTGTGTTTAACCACATTTGCGCGGTTGCACTCAGCACCAAACCATGGTCGGTCAACGTCGAACAGCGCTACGTCAGAAAATGGAATGTAGTAC
This sequence comes from Orthosia incerta, assembly GCA_948252205.1. Classification (NCBI taxonomy): domain Eukaryota; kingdom Metazoa; phylum Arthropoda; class Insecta; order Lepidoptera; family Noctuidae; genus Orthosia; species Orthosia incerta. The sequence continues at coordinate 20,083,845 of OX411759.1, read as the reverse complement.
TCCATCCCCTGGAGCAACACACCAGTCACGGCGTCAACGCATGACGATGGATCTTCCGAAGAGAAGCAAGTGGGCCGCCAAGGAAAGCATGCGAAAAAAGATTGCATCCCATCCCAATCTGTTGACCTGTACCGCCAAACCCGCCGGGTGCCTTTTGGGCTGGGATCGGGCAGGGAGTAGACGGATACAGACTTCACCAGACAGTGGGCGGAACTACCCAAAGGTGATGAAATCGACACTGTGTATCGGTCTGGATCTGTTGTCAGCAGAAGGTCCAAGCAATTGGCCGTATGCGAATCAACATCCGGCACCCTCGTAGCCCCCCTACATCAGCTGGGTGAGATTAAGCGCCAGCGAAAGATTTCGCATCTCTCGTCCAGCATGGTCAGTGCACTGGTATGGGAAGAGCCACTCCTGATGGTGAGCATTAAAGTCCCCCAGTAACACTAATTGGGCGGAAGGGTACCGTTGCTGGGCCACATCAGCCGCCTCACTCAGGTACTGCGTGATCCTGGTTGTCTCCAGATCACCGCTATGCAATCGGTAGACACAGGCATAGATAATCTTATCCAGACCTGAGTCCACCAGGGCCCATAGCACTGAGTAGTTAGAGTCTTCAAGGTCACGGAGACGCCGATAGTAGATGTCGTCACGGCCGTACATGCTTACACCCGCACGTGGCGTGAATTTGTGCTCCAGGGTAAATCCTGGGTAAGATAGGTACGCCACGTCCGACGGACATCCGATCTGCGTCTCCGTAAGGAACAAAAGTGCTGGTTTCTCAGCCTCAAGGTGGTGATGGACTGCGACAAGGTTCGAGTGCAGACCTCTGATGTTACTGAGGTGCACCTTATGTGAGACTGAGTGCTGCCGCTGTTCAGCTTTCCTCTTTTTATTCCTTGGCATTATTGCTGTGAGTGAAGGAAGGTGAGGAGAAGGAAGTGATGCGCCATCATTGGGGGACTAGTCTGGAGGCTGCGGGGACGCCCGAGCCCCCCCGGGAATGTCCATCGGGCACTCTCGTCTGGCCGCCAACCAGCACGATGGCGCATCCCGGGATTATTCGACAGTTGGCGGGGCAGCCTTTAAACTATTAGTGGCCGCTTCTCCAAATTATCACTTGAGTACTTGCCACATTTAGTACCTAATGTCTAATCTGAACAGCCATTTTTTATTGTGATTTAATTACATATTACTGGTAGTACTCTGGGTTTAATATATTTTACTGTGTTAAAATTATGGGTAATGTTAATTTGTTGTAAAGTATATACATATTTTTTTAGTTAAAATTTTCACGCGCCACACAAATAATGCCGTTTTCCGAAAAATTCTGAGAATAATAAGCAGAGAGGAACAATACAAATTTTTCTATTTGTGTTTTTTGCCATTAAAATCAGTCCATGGTTTTGTAATTGAACATTAATCACAAAATTAATAACGAAAACTCCGTTGTATGTGATAAAATGATAAAGAATTGTTGTTATAAGTGAACAAAACGGTGGCAATTGTCTCCAACTACAGTGAACCATTGTAACTCCAAATTAAAGTTGTGACTTCTTTAAAGGCTCACATGTGTACCATCATGGACAACATTATTAACCGGCCAAGTGCGAGTCGGACTCGCGCACGAAGGATTCCGTACCATTATCGCAAAAAACGGCAAAAAATCACTTTTGTTGTATGGGAGCCCCACTTAAATATATATTTATTCTGTTTTTAGTATTTGTTGTAATTTGACAGACAGACAAACTGACGAATTTTTCTAACGGCACAAGCTGCCGAACTTAGTTTTACTTTTTTTTTTGCGCTCATGCATACTGCGCTACTCCGGGGAGATAGCGCAGTTATGTGGGAGTCTAACCCACCAAAACTCCACGGTGCCCTCCTGGGCCGCTTATGTCGGGAACACAGGTACGCGTACCGCGAACCCGCCGCAACTGTCCGTCACCAGACCCTCCTTTGGGGAGTACCCCCATCACCAGCGCACCAGAACACACTATGCGCCGTGACCACCCCAGAGATGGTCGCAGAAGACACCTATGGCATCTTGTGCCTCTTCTCACGCATCAAATATATGTTTTAATAAGGTGACACCATCGTAGGTTGTACAACGGCCTTTGGTAAAACCCTACTGTTTATCGTGTAGGTTTATCCGTATTCAAATAAGGAAAAGCACACAATATGATTTTGTTACAATTAATTTTTATCAACTCCGTTACACACTCAGTGATGTCACCTTTTTTACATCCAAACTGTAACCTATAAAATGTAAGTGTGCTTTGTTTGATCAAAATAATCCTCGCTATTAGACCTTTATAAGGCACTTTTGTTTGTCATTTGCAATAAAAATTGGTAAAAGAGCGCCAGATTCTTCAGTAGTGGAAGAAGTTCATAAGTCATGGAAAAGCCCATTTTTATTATCATTGTTTCAGTCCAAAGACGTACTTTGTGAAAAAGCCCATAATATTAGAAATTTAAAAAAACTTTTTTACAAAAAAATACTACCGACTTCCAAATAAAAAACTACAAAGTGAAAAATAACTTTATTTTTTGAAGTCGGTGTCTTTCATAGGTACCAATTTTTTTGTGTTATGGACACCGACTTCTAAAAATAAAGTTATTTTTCACTTTGTCTTTTTTTATTTGAAAGTCGGTAGTATTTTTTTGAAAATAAGTTATTTATTTTTCTCTTTTTAGTTGTACCTACCTAATAGGCAAGTTGTTTAGTAACCTATAACGCCAGAATAGATTACCCAAATACTATGAAACTTGAACATATCCGGTGAAATGAGAGATCTGCGTACCCCTTAAGAGCGTACTGGCGTAATGTTATGTTATGAAATGGTATAAACAATGAACAGACATGCGATAGAACCTCCTCCTTTTTGGTGAGTCGGTTAAAAAAGAGGGAGGAAGCATTCAGAAAAATGCAGTTTTATGTTTCACAATACGGCTAACATCTACCTTCTTTCATTTGAAAAGTTTTTTTTTCTACATAACACATGATGTTTATTAACAATTATATACAACAGATTATTCAAAAAAAAAAACCTATATTCAAATACAAAAGGGAGACGGAAAAGAGCTTATGTGCATAAAAAAATTCGTCCACATCGATGTCAACGGGAAAAGTGTCCTGAACGCTGGCAGCATTGCTACGTTGGATGGCTATGCTGATTCTCTGGCCGAAGAAAAGGCCAGCGACGAGCTTTGTGCAAATTTTTCGAAAAAGTCGATGCGCACTCGGACCCCATGGACCTAATGTTAATCTTGCATATTCAGTGGATAAATTGCGAAGCGAATCACCACGAAACGTGTAAGCACCGCTTCAAATAGCATGGAGCAATAAAAAGATTTAATACTACAGTTGGCGAACTGTACGAGCCACTTTTTCGGTTTTAAAGTCCATAAGTCTTCAGTTTTTCGGGTAACGTGTCGAATACTGAAATAGCTTTGTTGAGACGGCTTTTTAGGGTTCCGTACCCAAAGGGTAAAAACGGGACCCTATTACTAAGACTTCACGATCCGTCTGGCTGTCTGTCTGTCTGTCTTTCCGTCTGTCACCAGGCTGTATCTCATGAACCGTGATAGCTAGACAGTTGAAATTTTCACAGATGATGCATTTCTATTGCCGCTATAACAACAAATACTAAAAACAGAATAAAATTAATATTTAGGGGGGCTCCCATACAACAAACGCGATTTTTTTGCCGTTTTTTGCTCGATATTAATAACGGCAACAGGTAGACGCTTGAAATATTCACATAATATTTAGTTGTATATTCACTTCAAAAAATAATTATTATTAAATTAAAATAAAATAAATTAAGGGGGGCTCCCATACAACAAACGTGATATTTTTGCCGTTTTTTGCGATAATGGTGCGGAACCTTTCGTGCGCGAGTCCGACTCGCACTTGGCCAGTTTTTAGTTTCTTGTTAAACAACTCACTTTTCATATTTTTATTTTGACGTAGTTTTTTTATTTTGGTATTAACCGACTTCCCGAAACGGAGGAGGTTATCAATTAACTGTTTTATTTTTATTTTTTTGTGTTAACTCAGAACTTTTTACTGGATGAACCGATTTTGATGATTCTTCTTTTGTATGAATGCTGGTACTTGTCATGTGGTCATTCGGATTTTCATCAAGATCTAATGAAGAACTTCGGAGATATACATCAGGGGGGTGACCATAAGCTCTTAGAGCGGTATCAATTTGAGATCGAATAAGGGACAGATGTATCTGACTTGTATACATCTGTCACTTACTGGATATCAAATTCATACTGCTCTAAGAGGGTCACCCCCCAGAACTCTTCAATGACGGCAAATCACTCGGGATAGCTGCAATCGCATGTCTGTTTATTGTTTACACCATTTCATAACATAACATCACACTGGTACACCCTGAAGGGGTACGCAGGTGTGTTCACCCTGGTATACTCTCATTCCGCCGGTTTTGTTTAAGTTTCATGTTATTGGGTTAATCTATTCTGCCCTTTGGGAATTATAGGTACCTAACTTATAAAACTTGTACATTATGTACCACAACTAAAAAGTCTATGCAACGATAAAAAGTATACTCTATGCAACCGACTTCCAAAAAAAAACACTACAAAGTGTAAAATAACTTCAATTTCAAAAGTCGGTGTCAAAAAACGGAGAAACGAAAACAGGAACACCGACTGCCGAAATTGAAGTTATTTTTCACTTTGTAGTGTTTTTAGGGGTTAAAGTATGCAATTGCCGATTTGTACTGAAAAATTGAAATTAGTTTATTTTTTTATTTAACATATTTATTTAATCAAAATAATTACCATTATTATACATTGCTGCCATCTAATAGGAAGGTCATTTATGCCTTTGTGATAGAACTCTGGTGATCTACATTCGACAAACTGTGTAAAAGCATTTTGTACTGCCTCCTGAGAAGAAAACTTTTTAACACGTACAAAATTGACCAAATCACGAAAAAAATGGTAGTCCGTTGGAGCAAGGTCTGGCTTATTGCAGTTCCTGTAGAGTTAAAACGGTTTCTCGCACTGTATGAGGTCTCGCGTTATCATGGTGCAATGATGGTGAAGATCGATTCATGAGTCGGGGCTGTTTCACTGCTAGTTTTGCTATCATTGTTCGGAGTTCCGCACAGTAGACACATGCCGTTATTGCTTGACCAGATCGGAAAAAGCTATAGTGAATAACACCATGCTGAGACCACCAAACAGTTACCATTACCTTTATATTGGTAAGTTTTGCTTTAGGACACTGTTGCGGCGTTTGAGCTGGGGTCAGCCATAGCATTTTTCAATTACAATTATCGTAAAGAATCCACTTTATGTCACAATTCGATCCAATATTCCTTCATTTCTGTATCAATTCAACAAGGCAATACAATTTTCAACACGCGTTTCTTTCTGCAGATCAGTCAAATCATGGGGCACTAATTTTTCATATTTTTTTTATTTTATTGATTTGACGCAAATGTGTCAATATTGTTGGTAAGGTAACGTTAAACCATGCCGCTAATTCCTGGGTAGTTTGGCTCGGATCGGTTTCCACCATCTCTTTCCATTCATGGTTATTCAGGGCGGTCTTCCACGTGGTTCGTTACGCTGTCAGGAAAGTAAGACAATACACTGACGTTGATACTGCTCGATTAGTCTATTTTAGTTATTTCCATAGCGTTATGTCCTATGGCATTCTGCTGTGGGGCAAAGCCGCTGACATTCAAAATATATTTGTTCTTCAAAAACGAGCAGTTCGAGCAATTTACCAGCTAGGTGCCAGAGTTTCTCTAAGAGATTTTTTTAAAGATATTGGTATTCTCACAGTGGCATCACAATTCATCTTCGCCAATATCTTATATATTAGGCAAAATATACACATTTACACTAAAAACAGTGATATTCACAATATTAACACCAGAAATAAGGACAAATTACGAGCTCCTTTTCACCGGCTTCATAAGGTTCATAACTCACAAGCTACCCTCTGCTCTTCTAGATTTGCCTTTTAATGCGTTTAAAGTTAAAGTAAAATCAAACCTTTGTTCAAAGGCATACTATTCTATTAACGACTACTTAAACGATAAAAATAGTTGGTCGCTGTGATTAACTCAAGACAATGTTTGTGTTCTTTCTTCAGAATTAGCTTACCTACTGACAGGTTATATGAGTTATAGGTAATTGTTTTTTTATTTTGACAGTATAAGTCAATTTATTTTAATTTAATTGTCATATTATTGACATAATCGACTCACTAGAAATGTTTTTTTTTATGAGTTGTATTGCAATATGTGGTTAGCTAGCGACCTCGACAGTGGATCATATATTATTCTTGCCTAACTGTTGATTTATTTTTTACTTCGATGGTCCTAGTTTATCATAATTATGTGACTTTGAGTTACAGCTGTATTAGCTATATGTAGGCGGGCACGCCCTTTACGCCTGGAGGCTTTATAATTCGGGTACTAAGTTCCTTTTACGTTTTTATTTTTAGTTTTTATCTTCGCTTGAGTTTAGATTTCGATGTTTATTTGGTATATTGGCGTGTGCTAGCTGTCATTAAGTATGGCAAATATATTTTATTTGAATTTTTTGTGTTGACTAATGCAAATTATTTGCATACTATTGTATAGAATCAAGTTTTTGTTTTTTTTCTAACTGAACAAACAGCTGTGCTGCACTTCTTCTTCCCAGCAAAAGCACTAGGAAGTGGTGAAGGGCGGGCGTTTTTGGGGGACTGTCTTATGTAATGTTGACATTCGGAAAGTGCTGATTCTCAGCCTAGTTTGAATAAATGACTTTTGAATTTGAATTTGATCGTTCTTCAAATCAAGTTTCCATCACGAAAGCGTTTAAACCAAAATCGCACGGTGCGTTCATTAGTAGTCCCCTCTCCAAACGCAACATTGATATTGCGAGCTGTATCTGCCGCGTAAGTTCGCGTCGCGTCGGAAATCTTATTCAAAAATCACTCGAATTTTCGAAGTATCCATCTTTCTTGTCTAAGCTGAATAAAAAAAACAACTGAAAGTCGATAATCGAATGTCTCACATTTTTTAAAAGAAGAACATCATAGGTACCTACCATGTGATGTATGTTCACTCAAAAATCTCAAACCATGAAGTTTCTATGTCAATTCGATGTAAATATTACAATACAACGGCAATTTCATATTTAAGCCTATTATTTGGAAGTCGGTTGTAATTATTGTAAAAAGTTTTCTAACAGAAATTTTTTTGGTAGTCTCAATCTATCAGTCTGCCTTTTCCCAACTATATTGGGGTCGGCTTCCAGTCTTACCGGATTTAGCTGAGTACCAATGTTTTTCATGGAGCGACTGCCTATCTTACCTCCACAACCCAGTAACTGGGTAACAAGGTACCCCTTGGCAAGACTAGTGTCAGATCTCAAGCTTCTGACTACCCGTAACAACTGTCAAAGCTCTTCAAATGACAGTTGGGACCAACGGCTCAACGTGCTTTCCGAGGCACGGAGGAAACGTGTTTAGAGTATAGAAAAAAACATTTTTACAAAAAAAAAACTACAAACTTCCAAATAAGAAAAGTACAAAGTTTAAAATAACTTAATTTTTTAAAGTCGGTGTCTTTTTTTATTAAGGTCTGTCTGTTTGTTACGATTTTTATGAATACTATCGATTGCGGTTTTAAAAGTTTGGTTTTTAACTTACTAGATGAAGAAAATACGTGCACGATATCACCTATCGACACGTCGCGTCATCAGGAAAGGGCCTTACTACTTAGCGTATAAATAAATGATAATTAAAAAAACACGCTTTAATAGAAAACAAAACTAAAAAGTAAATAACTATTTATTTATTTAAAGACTTTGGAAGACTTACAGCTAAATACGATGGTGATATATAACAGTAAGACAATCTGAAAGCCAATAACAAGTCTTCACGTCTAGATCGAGCTTGGTATAAATGTACTGTGGAACAAAATATATACACTGCCCAATAATCCAAAATAAAATGAAAAAAAAAAAAACATGCAGGTAGATCATCACTTAAGATGTTTCAAAATTAATGTAATTGCTACAGGTTCTATGTGAACCAAATTGTTAAAAAATAGATATTAAAAATAAAAAACAGTCTAAAGTGTAAGCTTTAAAAAAATCCATATATAAACACTTTTTTGCCGAGGTCACACCTGTTTCAAAAAGATCAAAGTCGAACCGTTTGCACACCTCATTGAAGTACCTACTCACACGCACAACGTATATGTAACGAATTTGTCTGTAGTTAGTAGCTGCAGATGGCGCCCGTAATGGTGGATTGAACCGTTTGGACTTGCATAGAACGTTGAAGTAGAAAGTTGAAAACTATCCGAAAAGTTTATGTCACCTTGAACCGTCTTTAACAAAAATATACAGTCGGAGATCTCACGACGATTGATCAATGGTAGGAGATGATATTTTATACAGAGACTGAGATAGTTACTGCACTGATACGGTACCCGTTGATGAAAGCATAAAAAAATTAGAAATCTTTTTTGTATTCGTTCAATACGATTAATATATTTGGGATAAAGTGGATTCCATACTTCATTCACATCACATCATCATCAGCCTATTAATGTTCCCACTGCTGGGACACAGGCCTCCTCTCTGTGAGAGGGAATGGGCCGTTTTCCACCACGCGGGCCCAGTGCGGGTTGGTGGATGTCACATGTCTTCGAATTATTGGTTCTAGGACATGCCGGTTTCCTCACGATGTTTTCCTTCACCGTTTTGAGAGCAGTGGTGATGAAATAATTTAAACAAAGTAAAGCGACTGCCTGGGCTCGAACCCACGACCTACAACTTGTAAGTCGCGACCGATACCACTGGGCCACCACTGCTCTCTACTCATACTCTCTCATACTTCATTGAAATTAAGAATACATAATTTTCAATTAATTGATATTAAGAATTGTGTGATAAAAATTACAAAAAAAATATTGTAAAAAAGCGTGGGTGCATGTTGTCAATTGTTATAATATTTAGTTGACAGATATTGGTAAAATTAGAGTCATTTTGGAAATATCTTATAAAGCACCCCAAGGTTTTTCACAATATTTTTTTTGTTAATCACACTATTCTTAATTTAAATTTATTGAAAATAATTTTCTACTTTTTAGTTTTGATTAGTTCAATCGCTAATCCTGAAGATCCTGGTAAGAATAATGGGACAAACTATTTAAATTATTGCATTGTCATCGGTCCTTGATAAGTGTGCAAAGTTTCAAATAAAGCCGACATTTTTATTGGGGTGCATCTCACGTTCAAAGATTCCGTTACATGGATTCATATATACATAATAACATAGATACATACATACCAAGCTAATAAAAGCGTGCTAAAAAAATATACATGGCCATACCATGTCCAGCAACAAAAGTCGATTAACACTGCCACATATCAACTTGCTTTTCAGAATTTAATATAATTCTTATTTATTGTTGTAAACTTTCTTTATTTTACTTTTATTGCTGACCATAAAATAAAATCATAAAGGCAAATAGAATTGTTATGATCAAAGAATTGTTTTCCTGTTTAGAAATCCAAAGGTCAGTCATAACTCATATGTGGCACTAAACACTATTGGCGCACGAGGTGGCCAACACTGATAGCGCATCTTGTTTATGCGTTGGACCATGACTCCTGTAAACAATACCTGCGCTTAAGGGTACACTAGTCGAAAATACTTCCATACAAACGTAGTCTAGGGATTATGCCACTGTTTGACAATGTACGTTCAAAATAAAAAGTGATATCAATTTGCCACATCATTATCTAGCCCTGTATGGAAGCAAAAAAGTAAAAAAAGAAAATACTTGAAAGTTATGAGCGTCGAAAGTTCCACATTTCGGCACAAATTTTAACGCATTTTTGGGCGCAAATAAATGCCATAAGAAGACGGGAAATTGCAAAACGGCCACCATACAGGGATAGATTAGTAGTTCAACAATGCAAATAATTTTATTTTGAACTGATACGTTTAGTCGTTTTTTCATGATATCCAGACTCCCAAAAGTCTGATTATAAAATATCACGCGCTCGGTTTCGTCCTAAATCATTATTCATTTCGCTACAAATTTGCAAAAGTTTGTATTCTTACGTGAACTAGCTTCCTACTGCTCATCACAGCATCTATCTCTTCCGCACGTGTTGTTAGTTGATATAAAATGCATTTTAACCCCACGCACAAAATAGTTTGTGCCGTCGACTAGTGTAACCTTAAAAAGTGATCTTAATAATATAACGATTTAGGAAGAAAGTGCAGTAAAAACTCATTTTGTACTTGTGGTATTAGTAGAGAGCAAAGATGGAGCTATGAACATTATGGCGGTTTATACATGGCACCGCGCACCGCCGCGGATGGCGGTGGCGGTTAAGCGGTTTCGTAGCGGTGCGCCGCGCGCTAAGTTTGTCAACTTATACAGGAAAGTTAACAGGATACAGTAATAATGTTATTTCTGCCACTTCAAAAAACAATCATCCGACGTTCATTGTGTTAATAGATTCAATAAGTGACGGATGTGGGTCGTTGTAGTCAGAGTGATATTTGTAATTTAATCCTAAAAAAACCTCGTCCCGGCAATATGAGGCTGAGTTGTATAGTATTGCTCCTTATAATAACAACAGTCGCAGGTCGCTTCGGCTTCAGCCGCAGCTTTGGAAGTTCCAGCCGCAGCTTTGGAAGTTCCAGCCGCAGCTTTGGAAGTTCCAGCCGCAGCTTTGGAAGATCCAGCCACAATTACCCCGCGTCTCACGGCTACTCAGGACATGGTTCTGGTGGTGCACACACATACCCTGCCTCGCCTGGACTTTCTGGCACTCATGTAAGACAGACACCGCACACCGTGATCAATCACCACTACTACAGTCCACCGCAGCAGATAAACTACGGGTCTACCTTCCATCCTGTGTATCAAGGACACCCGCCCGTCTACGTGTACGCGTACCGAGACTCTGGCAGTAGATTCGACAACTTGCTGACTGGACTAGCGCTGTACAACTTGGGACGCAACAGTCGCTCTCATTCCTACAGCTCTGATAGACAGTACAGTAGCAACCCGGGAGAGATATGCAAGCTGGGCATAAGTAAACGATCCGGCGAGTACGAGGAGACACGCATCGACTGCAATCTGATGTCGAGCTTCATTTGGGAGGACACGACGAGCGCAGCACGGAGCGAGCAGCGAGTTGTGAAGAACACCACTGCGGTGACAGTGACACAGACTGTGAACGGAACGGGGAACTCTCCAGTGACGACAGTGACGGTGACGAGTAACACAGTGGAGGACGCTCTGAAAGTGAAGGGCCCCTCTATAGCGGTGACACCCGGCATGACTTGTTATATGATCAGAACTGTTGGAGCTATCACTGCTTTGCGCAAACCTGTGGATTGTGGACTGTTGCAAGAGTACTCGCGAAGCTCATTACATCGCAGTGTTGCACAATGTTTAATGCCGCTTAAGATGATCATATTTTATTTCTCGATCATACTATGTTTAGTGAGATATTAGGGATTTACAATATTTTTTTTAAACGTTTCCTCACACTAGGAATTTCTTCCTATATCGTGGGTGCGTTTACAAACATATAAACTCACATACACAACACCCAGAGCCGGAACAACTATCTGTAGGTCATACAAATATTTGTTCCGTGCGAGAATCGAACCCGTGACACGCAGCGCAGCAGTCAATCGCTCAACCACCGCGCCAACCGTGCGCCCAAGTAATTAAAGTGTCAATTTGTGTGTCACTTTGTATCTACTAAAGGGGCAATTTGTGTTCTATTGTATTTTTACAAGCTTTTATTTAGTTTCAACTATCCCGGTGTCTACAATCAAAACTAGCAAGTTAATTTAACCCACTTCTCGGTGTTCGGCTGAAATGAAATTTTGCACACACGTTTGTTTCTCGTGGAATAATTCAAAAGGTTGTTTAATAAATCTCGTTTTTAAATATAAAAGCTTGTTTAATAAATCTCGTTTATAAATATAAAAACTTGTTTTAATATAAAAGCTTGTTTACTTTCCCCTGTCCCGGTGTCTGAAATCAAAACTTTCATGTAAATTTTGACCCACTTTCCTGTGTTCGATTGAGATGAAATTTTGCCCACATAATTTTGTTCCTCATGACTATGCATTTTGAGGGTTCCGTAGTCAAAAAGAAACCTTATAGTTTCGCCATGTCCGTCTGTCCGTCCGTCTGTGCGCAGCTTAGCTCAGAGACTCTTAGAACTCAAAAAGCTAAAATTTGGCATGGATATACATATTAGGTACTCACGCCGACAAAGAAGTAAAATAAAACCATGAAAAAAAATTATGGTACCTGTACACATAAAGTGGGGATGTTTTTTTTTTGGTTTTTTCCATCGTTTGGGGTATCGTTGGATAGGCCATTCAAAAATATTACGGGTACCTATGTGAAAACCATTTTTCGACTCAGGGATCTTAAGCCTTAAATGGCAAATTTTTGTTAGAGTCAAATAATCCCCCCCCCCCCCTGCCAGCTAAATGGTAGCTTTTGGATATGTGAAGACGACGACTAACGCCAACGACCTTGAGGGAACCAAACGCGCACTCGTTACACGCGCAGTAGTTTTTTGTACTTTTCTTATTATTCTATGACATTAAAAAAAAAGCTTCAGATCAAAATGTAGATAATTAAATTGTCTTTGAAATGGTGTCAATTTCATTACAATACGCTCAGCGGTTTTGGTGTGATTGTCGTGTTTTGTCTGTTTTAGACATAACTTTACAAATTAATTACACTATGTTATACAAATAAAACTCAAAATTTGCTCAGATTAAATTATTAAAAAAATAGTCTAATATAACATATATTTTTTTCAAAGAATTACGACGAGCGATTTAGACGTGATTCTCATTTTAAAATCAGCTACTCAAGGGAATCGGCGCCTGAAACATTCACGGCGTACGCTACGTATATATGACGAAATTAAAAGGAAAACTATTACGGCTAAGTAGGCTTTACACGTTTACGAGTAATAGTCGAGCAACTTATAAAATATACTTGGAAAAGTAAAAATCTTGTATATTGATGTATGGGGACAACAGTTTTCGAACGGCAAAGGTAATTTTGTTTATGAACACACATATCAGGGCCGCCCGGGACCTGACAGGGCTGGGCCCAGGCATTGAAGCTTCGTCACCATATGAACTCGCTCACACACATCCGTTCACAAAATGTACACACCGATATTTTTTTGAGCCCCTGACGGGGCACGGTCCGTCCACGTGCCGGGCACGCTCCTGATATGTGTGGATAGACCTTTATAATGTTACCTATTTATTTTGTTAAATGTAGCTGTTTATACGGAACCCTCTGAGTACGAGTCAGACTCGCACTTGGCTGGTTTTTTTATTTATTAGAGTAGTGTAGCAGTCACACAGACCACTAGGCAGACCGAGAAAGGAAGCTTACCAATAAGGCTCTCATGCCAGACCCTGTCGAAAGCCTTCGAGATGTCAAATATGATTAATTTATGATACTAAATAAAACCTTACTCTTTTATATTAAAACCTAATGTACTCACACCTGGACCTGGACCTGGCAAAGCCCCGATGGTGCAACAAAAAATGAGATCGACTTCATCATGTCAACCAAAAAGCAAATGTTCAATGATGTCTCTGTGATCAATTCGATAAAAACCGGGAGCGATCACCGCATGGTAAGAGGCATATTGAACATTAATATTAAGCTTGAAAGGCCTCGACTGATGAAGTCCACGCTCCGTCCAGCACAGATCCAGGTCCAAAACCCCGAGAGCTTTCAGTTCGAACTCCAGAATCGTTTCGAGTGCCTAGGGAGCTCCGTGGACGAGTACAGCGACGAGTTCGTGGAAGCTGTCCATAAGGTCGGGTCTTAGTTTTTCAAGACCCCTCGTACAGATAGAAACAAAAAGCTCTCTGATCCCACCCTCAAGCTTATGAAGGAGAGGCGTGAGATGATCCTGCAGTCTTCAGATGAGGCGTGCAAATACCAGCAGCTCAATAGACAGATCTCTAAATCCTTGAAAAGAGACCTCCGCCGTTTCAATACCGAGCGTATTAAAGACGCGATTGAGCGAAACAAAGGCTCCAAGGTTTTTTCAAGGGATCTGGCTATTGGGCAGAGCTAGCAGCTAAACTGAAGACCGACATCGTATCCGCCAAAGCGGCGCTTCTGAGGGAGTTCGAGAAATTCTATGGGCAGTTGTACACATCAATCAGCAAGCCCGTTGCGAGTCTATCAAACGACCCAAGAGCTAGATTGACCCGACACTATACCGAAGATATCCCGGACCTCAGCCTGTACGAGATTAGGATGGCTCTGAAACAACTTAAAAACAACAAGGCACCGGGTAAGGACGGAATCACGGCTGAACTCCTGAAGGCGGGTGGAAAACCGGTACTTAAGGCCCTTCAGAAGCTATTTGATTCCGTCATACTCGAGGGCAAAACGCCACAGGCATGGTGCAGGGGTGTGGTGGTACTCTTCTTCAAGAAGGGCGACATCACCCAGCTGAAGAACTATAGGCCCATCTCACTTCTTAGCCATGTCTACAATTTGTTTTCAAGAGTCATCACGAATCGTCTCGCGCGCAGGTTTCATGATTTCCAGCCTCCCGAACATGCCGGATTCCGAAAAGGCTTTAGCACCGTAGACCACATACATACGCTGCAGCAGGTAATACAGAAGACCGAAGAGTATAACCTGCCTCTCTGTTTAGCGCTTGTTGACTTCGAGAAAGCCTTCGATTCGATCGAGACTTGGGCAGTACTGCAGTCTCTCCAACGGTACCAGATCGACCACCGGTACATTGAGGTGTTGAAGTGTTTGTACAATTCTCAAGCGCGGCGTGAGACAGGGAGACGTCATTTCGCCGAAACTGTTCACTGCATCGCTGGAGGATGTCTTCAAGGTTCTGGACTGGAGGGGACTCGGCATCAACGTTAATGGCGAGTACATCACTCACCTTCAGTTTGCCGACGACATAGTGGTCATGGCTGAGATCATGGAGAGCCTCAAGTTAAATGCTCGATGAGCTCAGTAGAGCTTCCGAATGAATGGGTCTTAAGATGAATATGGACAAAACAAAGTTCATGGTAAATGACCATGTAACACCCAATCCTATCAAGATCGGAGACGCTACACTCGAAGATGGACGTCAGCCTGTACGAGATTAGGATGGCTCTGAAACAGCTTAAAAACAACAAGGCGCCGGGTAAGGACGGAATCACGGCTGAACTCCTGAAGGCTGGTGGAAAACCGGTACTTAAGGCCCTTCAGAAGCTATTTGATTCCGTCATACTCGAGGGCAAAACGCCACAGGCATGGTGCAGGGGTGTGGTGGTACTCTTCTTCAAGAAGGGCGACAACACCCGGCTGAAGAACTATAGGCCCATCTCACTTCTTAGCCATGTCTACAAGTTGTTTTCAAGAGTCATCACGAATCGTCTTGCGCGCAGGTTTGATGATTTCCAGCCTCCCGAACAAGCTGGATTCCGAAAAGGCTTTAGCACCGTAGACCACATAAATACGCTGCGGCAGGTTATACAGAAGACCGAAGAGTATAACCTGCCTCTCTGTTTAGCGTTTGTTGACTACGAGAAAGCCTTCAATTCGATCGAGACTTGGGCTGTACTGCAGTCTCTCCAACGGTACCAGATCGACCACCGGTACATTGAGTTGTTGAAGTGTTTGTACAATTCTCCAGCGCGGCGTTAGACTGGGAGACGTCAATTCTCCGAAACTGTTCACTGCTGCGCTGGAGGATGTCTTCAAGGTTCTGGACTGGAGGGGACTCGGCATCAACGTTAATGGCGAGTACATCACTCACCTTCAGTTTGCCGACGACATAGTGGTCATGGCTGAGATCATGGAGAGCCTCAAGTTAAATGCTCGATGAGCTCAGTAGAGCTTCCGAATGAATGGGTCTTAAGATGAACATGGACAAAACCAAGGTCATGGTAAATGCCCATGTAGTGTTACATGGGCATTTACCATGACCTTCCTTTATCATGAGCGTCTCCGATCTTGATAGGAGTGGACACCCACTCCTATCAAGATCGGAGACGCTACACTCGAAGTTGTAGAAGATTATGTCTACCTGGAACAAACGGTCCAGTTGGGTAGGTCCAACTTCAAGGAAGAGGTCAACCATCGAAACCGCGGCGGCGTTCGGGAAGTTGCGTGGTATCTTCTCGTCCAATTTACCACAGTGTCTTAAGATAAAAATCTATGAGCAGTGTGTGTTGCCAGTGATCACCTATGGGACCGGGGCGTGGTCGCTCACAATGGGCTTTATCAGAAAGCTTAAAGTCACCCAAAGTGCAATGAAGAGGGCTATGCTCGGCATTTCCTTGCGTGATCACGTGAGAAATGATGATATCCGCAGGAGAACCAAAGTTACCGACATAGCCCGAAGAATTGCCAAACTTAAGTGGCAGTGGGCAGGGCACATTGCTCGCAGAACAGATGGCCGATGGGGCCGAAGAGTTCTGGAATCGCGACCGCGAACCGGAAGACGATACGTTGGAAGGCCTCCCATTAGGTAGACCGATGACCTGGTTAAGGTTGCAGGAAGGCGCCGGATGCGAGACTCACGGGATCGGTAAATGTGGTGACGCCTGGGGGAGGCCTATGTCCAGCTGTGGACGTCTTTGGCTGAAATGATGATGATGAATGATGTACTCACACAAGTACAAAATATTAATAAAAAATACATACAACGGTCCCTCACTTCAAAAATTGCCTAAAATCGACATATCTTTGTCTCGATCTGACGCATTATTCTTAGTTTGTACTTGGTTATAGTACAGCCGGCAGATATGACTACTGATGTTAATAAAACACAGGACTTACGAGGTTATGTTAGTTAGGCTTAAAGGCCGAAAACTATCGCTCAGAACGCTTTGTAGCTTCTTCCAAACGGCTACAACACGAATTTCGCGTTGTGGCTCCACAAAAACCGGCTACACCGCGTTCTGGTAAATATACAAGGCCACGACGCGTTGTGGTAGTGAAGAAAAGCCAGATCGCGTCTTGAGCCTTAACAGATGCAACCACAACGCTGATTTACAACGCCATCTTGGAAAATTGGCATATTTTCATCGGCGCCATCTTGGATTTTGGTTTTGACTCCATATTCGTTATAGTCAACCCCATAAACCGTGATAACTACCCTCATGACGACAAGTTGGCAATTTTTCGTAGGCGCCATGTTGGATTTTTGATTTATCAATATCAACGGGTTCGGTTCCTGGCTAAGAATACTCCTTTATTAAAAATCCAATGATGCAGATTTATATATGATATGATAGTTTTCATAAAAATTGGTCTTCTGGCTCCTTTGAGTGTTTTTCGGTATTCCTCATAGTTTCGGATTCAGCTATCCACGCCCACTTGAAAAGCTTAACCTGTATCTCTATCAAAACTCACTGCCATGTGGTTAAATTAACCAGCTAATTGGACATCTATTCCGTTCATTATCGCCGGTCCAATTAAATGACTGAAGGACAACTAGCCAAGCCATTTAATAAAACATAAATTCCTTCCCATCTAGGAATAAATGAGTTGGTAAAGTTATGTGACGTTATACGGATAGATAACTACAGGAAAATAGTTGACGTCGATCACCAAATAGGCATTGTTTTGTTTTTACCCGACTGCCGAAGGAGGGTAATGTGTTTATCAGTCTATGTATGTATGTAAGTATGTATGTAAGTATGTATATAAGTATGTATATAAGTATGTATGTATGTATGTTTGTATGTATGTTTGTTCCTATGTGGCGTTCTAGAGACAAAACGCGTTGCCGATTATGATGATTCATACGTCAATCGATTCGTGTTAAACCTTTTTTTTTTTGGGTGGGAAATCATCCTATGACTTCTTCCGTTCTGGGTGAGGCGGGCGGGCGTGTCAGACTTTTACTGACTAAAACCCACCCGTGTTCCTTCAGTTGCTTGAGCCAGGGCCGCGGTAACACTTTTTCAAATTTTGCCGCGACCCAGACAGGCATCGGCCGTCGCGGACCCCGTCAGTTCTGCTGACATCTCTTTGAGGCGCGCGTGGAACACAACGCACCGTCGACTCGGACCTGGCCCTTATCGGACGGCGAGCTACCCATTACTCGCCGTCCGCAAGCCCGCGCCTACGGTGACCGGGAATCGGCTTGCGACTGCCGACGCCCAGGGCGTCTCCTGCGGTGGTTAGGGGCGTGAGGGCGTCTCCCTCACGCGTTCCGTCTCCTCCTTCGCGAGCATTACTGCTTCGCAGGAGGAGGAGACAGCTTCCTATACCCTCTCGCTCCATAATATGACCTGAACCAGGTCCGGACGCGAGAGGTTGCCACTGCCGATCGCCTCCACGAGGACACGGGGTGCCCAGCCCAAGCAGGGCAGACCTCCACCGTGTCCTCCGGGCGATCCACACAATGGTGACACCCGGGCGTTTCCTCCCGCCTTATCCTGAACAGGAACCGCCCGAAAATTCGTCTTAAACCTGCGAGTGTCACAGACTACATTAAAATTCAAAAATTGAAAATGGCGGATTGTGGGCGCCATAATTGTGGTGAACAAAAATTTTAATTTATTCCAAACACATCGTGTGGGGTATAAAAATAAAGGGTTTTAAGAGGTGATTTCAAAAATATATAACACTTATATGTTCAAATGTAGGTACCTAAATCTTAAAAAAATAACTAAAAATTATAAATAAAAAAAACAAAGAACCGACTGCTTCAAAAGCGAACTAAAAAAGCAGCATCCAAAGGTTGTCTGTAAGAGATTGCCCTGTGCGATAAGACCGCCCATTGTACACTTGTTTTTATGTTTTTTTGTCCTGTATATATATTTTTGTGGTGTACGATAAAGAATATAATAAATAAATAAATAAAAAGCCGTAAACAAGAAAAAAATCATGCTGTGCACTCGGAGGATACATCTGGTTTTGGTCAGCCAGCTCGCGAATATGTATCCTCCGACTGCACAGCATGGTTTTTTTCTTGTTTACGGCAAATTAGTGTTGTTCAGTCGCTCGCGCCGACAAGATGAAGCTAAGCTTCGTAGCACTAGGTATCTTGCTATTCACTGTCGCGGGAAACCGCCCTAGCAATGCTAGGCACGTAAGCCACGCACAGGCAACGCTGGAAAGATTTTTTATTTATTTATTTATTTATTCAAAATTATGTAAGTAACACCTTAACAGCTATAACGCCAATGCGATGTTACTACCACAAAGATATTAGAATTTTAGAAATACCATTAAAAATACAATTTAAATTACCATTAAATACAATTTAAAATACCATTAAATACAATAAAATATTACAATTAAAATGTCAATTAAAATACAATCATTCATACAATTTCAAATCCAATTATCATAGAATTAAACACAATAAAGTACAATTAAAATACCATTACAATCCAATTAAAATTTCAATTAAAATCATTTTTCGAGTACTTCTACTCTAAAACCTTCCAAACCGTAAGGCGGGACGCATACGTACGTTTTCCGCGTTCGATTTCCGAATTCGTTTTCCGTATTCGGAAACCCGAATGCATCGTACGCTAATAAAATACATGGACTGCCGCACACGTCCGTTTTTTTTTCGAATGGAACACTTTCCGTACGTACGTATCGAATACCAGCCCGCGCGTTCGTAAAAATTCCGAACAGGAAAAAACTAACGTCTGCGCTAGGTTCACGGAATTCCGAAGCTGTATTCCGTATTCGGAAATCGAATGCGGAAAACGTACGTATGTGGCCAGCCTAAAATGTGGTTAATACAAAAAATACCACAGACCGACAAGCAACAAAACAACACTGGTCTACCTGCTCGTTCTCCTAAGTTGAATCCTACTACCGAAAACTTTGGTAGTTCAAACACTGCCAATGATGGTATGATGCAGCAAAAAGGAAAACTTCTACTTCTACTTTAAAACCTCCCAAAGCTGGCAGAACTCTGAAACAGCACACTGACAAAGATGGCAGAACTCTGAAACAGCAAGACGCCGCCAAAAACTACTATGAATCTACTAATCTACTTCTACTATGAATCCTGGCAAAGCTGAAAAATCAATTAATACAAACAGTGGAAAACATGGGCAGACAAAGCAACAAAAAAACTCCCACAATAGAAAAATCGGGCAATTTAAGCAATGCCAAAGATGGAGAGCAACAACAAAACGTGTCTCAACATACTAATACTTTAAAATCTCCCTCAACTGAAAAGTCAGGTAATTCTAGCAGTGACAAAGTTGGAGAGCATCAGCAACAAAATAACTTCAGCTCAAGGACAGAACTTCATCACCGCTACCTCTACAACTCTCCGCAGCAGATAAGCTATGGGAATACCTTCTATCCAGTGTACGTATCAAGGACACCCGCCCGTCTACGTGTCTAGCAGATTCGACAACTTGCTGACTGGACTAGCGCTGTACAACTTGGGTCGCAACAGTCACTCTCATTACTACAGCTCCGATAGACAGTACCGTAGCAACCAGGGAGAGATATGCAAGCTTGGCATAAGTAAAAGTAACTGCGAGTACGAGGAGACACATATGACTGCAATCTGATGTCGAGCTTCATTTGGGAGGACACGACGAGCGCAGCACGGAACGAGCAGCGTGTTGTGAAGACAGTGACACCACTGCGGTGTCAGTGACACAGACTGGGTACGGAACGGGGAACTGTTCAGTGACGACAGTGACGGTGACGAGTAACACAGTTGAGGATGCTCTGAAAGTGATGGGCCCCTCTATAGCGGTGACACCCGGCATGACTTGTTATATGATCAGAACTGTTGGAGCTACCACTACTTTTCCCAAACCTGTGAATTGAGGACTTTTAAAGAGTACGCGCGAAGCTTACTATTTCGGAATAATGCACAGTGTTTTATGCATTTTATGACGCTAGCATTGCATTTATTTATAATATTTCACATCACATCACACATCATCAGCCTACTGCTGGGACACAGGCCTCCTCTCTGTGAGAGGAAATGGGCCGTAATCCACCACGCGGCCCCAGTTCGGGTTGGTAGATGTCATATGTCTTCGAATTTTTGGTTCTAGGACATGCCGGTTTCCTCACGATGTTTTCCTTCACCGTTTTTGAGAGCAGCGTTTTTTATAATATTTATTGATTTATATTGTTAACTAGCTGACCCCCTCAGTTTCGTTCCCCTCAACTGGCTATATATATATACTAACTGCCCTACCGATTACCTACCCTACATACCTACCCACCTAACTTACCTATCTACCAATTTGTTAAACTATTTATTTGAATAAGAATTAATACCATACTACAATACGAATGTAACCAACTTTTGTTTCTAATGGCGATCTAATTAAATTTATCTGATCTAAAAAAATTCATAAGGATCTCTAATATTTTTGAAAATAAATTATAGCCTATGTTACTTGGCGGTGAAAGATTTTTTTAAATCGTTCCAGTAGTTTCGGAGCCTATTCGGTACAATTAAACAATCAAACAAAAAAATCTTTCCTCTTTATAATATTGGTATGTATAGAATATAATTTATACTGTAAATAATACACATAGTACCTAAATCATTAAAATATTAAGTAAACACAATAGACGCGTGATCGTGTATATTAATTCAGGAAAAACCTAGGCTATATTTTGCACATGATTTCATCATGTTTGTAAGTAGTATATAGGTTACTTCTAGGCAAGCGTGCTTCACCGTCGACCACGTCATCGCTTACCATCAGGCGAGATAGTGGTCAAACGCGAGCCTAACGATAAATAAAAAAAATAAAGTAGTCGATACTGAGGTACATCTGTTTTGCTTGTGCCGTAAATTTATAAACCGTTTAATAATATTAGGTCTGAAATTTTGTTTTAGGAGCTGAAAAATAAAGCACCCAGGTTTTACATCTGTTGCTACACGTTTTGCGGAAAATATTATGAGGAGTTACTGATGTTTGTTAATACCTACTCTTAGGTACTAACTAGTTAGTAAATCACACATATTAGACGTATTTCTGCCAAAATGTAAGCATCAATCCATCTGTTTTATGGCGCCCAATGGCCATATTGTGGTGTATTACTTAGTTGTTTCGCCAAATATCGCTTGATTGGTGTGCATAACTATCTATAAGTCGCAGGTAAATGATAAAATCAGGTATTTGATCAAAAACCTAGGCTTATGATCCAGAACCGGAAGAAGACAGAATTATTACAATAAGTAATCATAATCCTGAGAAAATTCAGTTTTTTGATCAAAGACCTGAACTTATTTAGGTTTATGATAAAATTTAAGCTCTTGCATGCGATCGAATGGAAGTTTATTACCCGGCTGCAAGGAAAGGGTTAAATGTTTTTGACGCGTATCTTGTATGTACGTAATATTCTTTATTACCTTATATCTTTCAAACCGCTAGACGTGTTTTTTATAATTATTACATAGGTCTTCTTATATTGTTAGATAGGTCTTGACCGCCCAAGAGTTCTTAGATAAGTGACGTTAAAAAAAAGAAACGGTGGATTTTGAGCGCCATATTGTGGGGGTTCCAATTTTTTATCTTCCAAACCAATCAAGTGGGTTATCAAAATGAAGGATTTTTATAAGGTGATTACAAAAATATATACCACGTTTAAAAGTCTTTCGAAAAAAAATATGACTTAGAAGTTGTAAATAAAAAAACATAATTACAAAAACCAAACTGAAATTGTTTTTATCATAAAACTAATCCAGTCTAGATATTTGATCAAAAAACTTTTTCAGGTTTATTATAACTTAAAGTAATAATTTTGTCTTCTTTAGGTTCTTGATCATAAGCCTAGGTTTTTGATCAAAAACCTGATTTTATCATTAACCTGCGACATATATTCAAACTGGATAGGCAAATGGATAGATTCGAAAATCGGAAAAATGCGATGATATTTTAAATACAGCTACATTAACAATTTACATCTATTGACTTCTGTACCTTTTATTTACCTTTGTACTTATGTACCTTCTATGTTCTACAAATAAAAATATTTGAATTTGAACAACTTTCTCCAAGAAAGCCATAATTTTTGAAAAAAAACTTTTTGTTTATCCCATACTGGCTACGTGACGACAACTTTTTATCCCCTCCTCGCGTCGTGTTCCTCATTACTGAGGGTCGTGATTCCTCCCCTGTCGTCGTGGATACAACTTTTCCTTCACAAACTTGCGCCATCTATGCCTGTTTTTTGCGTCGTGGAGAGTATCGTGCAGTCTGGTATTCAAAGTTGTGCGGACTTGGTCTTATCATCTTATTGGACTGCGACCACTAGGATCTTTACCTTCAATCTTGCCAGTAACCAACAGCTGTTTCAGGTTGTGCCTTTCTGGCAATGTGACCAAAGAACTCCAAAATTTTGCGAAGGCAGGTCGTGGACAGTCTGACCTTTATGTTCAGTTCGCGGAGCGTAGAGTCGTTGGTGCGAAATGCAGTCCAAGGGATATGCAGCATCTTCCTCCAGCACCCCAACTAAACGCATCTATAAGGTAAAGGTAGTTTTTCGAGACTACCCCCCAAGGTGATTTAGGGGCAATTTAGGGGCAATTTAGGGGGTGTTAAAGATTTTTTGAAGAATCTTATTTCTTGGATTAATGAACTTGAAACTTGACATAAATACCGATCTAAGTAAACAAAGGCCATTTAGGGGGTGTTAAAGTTTGCTAAGAATCTTACTGCACAGGGTTTCGTTTTTCATGTCTAAGAAGAAATTTTCGGCAAATCAACCACCACCATCATCATTTTAGCCAAAAATCGTTCACTGCTGGACATAGGCCTCCTCCAAGCGTCGCCACACTGATTGGTCCTGTGAGGTTCGCATCCACCGGACTCCCGCAGCCTTGACCAGGTCATCGCTCCACCTAGAGTGAGGCCCTCCTACGCTGCGTCTTCCGGTACGCAATCGCCACTCCAGAAATTTCAACCTTGAAGGGGGTGAAAAGGGGGTAAAAGCTTTGTTTGTATGAAAAATCTAATTCCTTTGGGATACAGTCATCATATCAGCCGAAAGACGTTCACTGCTGGACATAGGCCTCCCCCAAGCGTCGCCACATTGACCGGTCCCGTGCGTCCCACAACCAGCGGATCCCTGCAACCTTCACCAGGTCATCGGTCCACCTGGTGGGAGGCCTTCCCTTGGGATACAGTTAATAATGATAAATGACATAATACGTTGTTTAAAGCTATAGCCCGAAGAATTGCCAAACTTAAGTGGCAGTGGGCAGGACACATTGCTCGCAGAACGGATGGCCGATGGGGCCGAAAAGTTCTGGAATGGCGACCGCGAACCGGAAGACGATACGTTGGAAGGCCTCCCACTAGGTGGACCGATGACCTGGTTAAGGTTGCGGGAAGGCGCTGGATGCGAGACGCACGGGATCGGTCAATGTGGCGACGCCTGGGGCAGGCCTATGTCCAGCAGTGGATGTCTTTCGGCTGAAATGATGATATATATATATAATGGTTATTTTGTATATATATTTATTATATAACCGTGTATGTATGTATTATTATTACGGTTAATTTATCTACGACACCACATGTTTATTGATTTAACAATACCTAGCTTATTTAAGGTCGCCTTCACTAACTGCACATAAGAAAGTCGTCTGTAGGATAAAATACGAAGTCACGTGAACGAATTCGCGGGCGGCGTGCTTGTGTAACTTTTTGCAAAAAATTACGACTAGCCGTTTAGAGTTTAGACGTGATTCTAATTTTAAAATCAGCCGATCAGGGGTATCTGCGCCTTAACAACTAGCTTAGATATTCAACGATAGTGTAGCTTGCTATTAGTGAATAAACTTTTGAAATTAAACATAACAATTTTAGAAATTGGTAGCGTCAATATTTACAGTAAGTACCTTCTTGACTTCCACGTCCCTTTGCAACTTGCCACACATATTACTTACTATAGCTTCTGCCAGCAGCTTCGCCCGCGTGAAAAGTGCTTTCTTATCCCACGGGAACATTATACCGGGATAAAAAGAAGGTATATGTTATTCTAGACTATAATCTATCTCTGTGCCATATTTCATCCAGATCCGTTTAGCCGTTTTGGTGAGATTAAGTAACAAATAAACATCGCAACTTTCGCATTTATAATTTTGTAATATTAGGTAGGTATTGGGTACTAGGTACTTATTATACATACCTTGTACAAAAATTGCATATTTCAAATAAAAATCTATACTATAATAATAATAATTATTATCTCTACTATATATATTTTAATTAATTATTCATTTTCATATTATAAAGCTGAAGAGTTTGTTTGTTTCTTTGAACGCGCTAATCTCAGGAACTACTGGTTGGAATTGAAAAAATATTTTTGTGTTGGATAGTCCATTTATCGAGGAAGGCTATAGGCTATATAACATCACGCTACCAATAGGAGCGGAGCATAAATGAAAAATGTTGCAAAAACGGGCAAAATTATTCCGAGAGCTTCCGTTGCGTGCGCTGCGTAAACGGTTTAAGTTACGCAACAATCATGTATGTAGGATAGGTAGGGTAGATGGGTAGGTAGGTAGCTAGTTGACGGGAGCGAAGCCGCGTGGGACAGCTAGTGTAATCATATAGTTCACTTCCTATTCGTATTTAAATAAAACTATTATTCAAAATGTCTTAC
Organism: Orthosia incerta; assembly: GCA_948252205.1. NCBI lineage: Eukaryota > Metazoa > Arthropoda > Insecta > Lepidoptera > Noctuidae > Orthosia > Orthosia incerta. The sequence goes on along the minus strand of OX411759.1, from coordinate 20,058,166 downwards.
TTGTTTTATTGAAAAAATAATAAAAAAACTTTGTCAGTTTTCACAAGTATAATACTAGAAGTATAATGATAACGTATGTGGCTCCATAAGGCAATATTCCCGTTACAATTTACCACAGCAGATATTAGGTACTTAAAATTATTAATTAAACATTGATATTTTCTGAAAAAAGCTTCGGCAAGTTTTGCCAGCACTCGTAGTATTTGGCGTCCAGTTTCTGGCAAGTCTCGGCACCCCACTTCGTTATCGCTAAACTTAGCGAAGACTCGAACATGAACGCCTGAAAAAACACGTCAAATATTAAGTAAACATGTCAGTACAATTTATAGCAGCCCGTAAAGTCTGGCTTTACATATAAACTCACGCCTTTTTCTCATGGTTCAGGCAGATCCTTGAATACAGTTTGTGCTATCTCACGACGGCGGACACTCAGACAGTATAAATATGGCCGGACAGTACGGAAACTGCCTAAAAGCGCTCGAAACGGCACACTCACACAAAAATGCGCATCGACGAGACCCCTAAGCGGGCACGCTCTTCTGACAGCACCACTGCACCGCGCGCCAACCGCATGTTTGTGTGAGTGTGCCGTTTCGAGCGGTTGTTGGTAGTTTCCGTACTGTCCATATTTATACTGTGAGGGCGGGTTGGTTTTAGTCTTAGTCGTGTGTGCGTATGCTCGGGAGCGCTCAGTATCGCCTGAGCCCACATAAACAATATGCACGTGCTACCTACTAAGATCAACCCGCCGTCGTGAGATAGGACAACTTTACCACTTTTTCTTCGTTTATTAAATATTCATAAGTCTGGTCATACACGTATTTTTGAGTCCTAGCCTTTCTTTAAACCATAAACCAATAATGTCTGTTTTACATCTTGTTGCTTTTTGTAAGTCGCCTTTCATTTATTGTCTCAACATGACCTGTCTTATGAAATGATACATCCTGTCTACCCTTTCGAGAATACATGCAGTAAAAGTATAAAGTATGATTAAATAATCAACAAAAAAAATAATTCGTAAGGTATTCCTTTGTTTGGGTTCCGTACCCAAAGGGTAAAAACGGGACCCTATTACTGAGACTCCGTGATCCGTCTGTCTGTCTGTCTGTCCGTCTGTCACCAGGCTGTATCTCATGAACCATGATAGCTAGACAGTTGAATTTTTTTGCGATAATGGTACGGAACCCTTCGTGCGCGAGTTTTTTTATAGATTGTACCAGAAATAAAGAGAAAATAGAAATAACCAAAACTGGCAAATGAATCAATCAATCAATTTCAAAGAAAATCCGGTAAAGTGCGAGTCTGACTCACGCACAGAGGGTTCCGCCGTCCGCGTGTAAACATACCAAAATAAATAGTTAACAATTGTTAACGTTCATAAACAATTAAAGCACCGAACATTGTTCTAACGAAGGGAAAAAATAACTTTGCCGTTCAAAAACTGTTGTCCCCATACATCGATATACAAAGTTTGTACTTTGCCAAGTACATTTTATAAGTTGGTCGACTATTACTCGTAAAATTGCAAAGCCTACTTAGCTGTGATAGTTTTTCTTTTAATTTCGTAATATACCTACACTACTGCCGTGATTTTTTTCACATATCCAAAAGCAGCATGTAATTATAATTTAGCAATGTCCCCCTTGCCTTCATGTTTTTATTTTACCACTTTGTCGGCGTCATTAATATGTATATATCCATGCCAAATTATAGCTTATAAGCTATAAGGGTTCCTTGTTGACTATGGAACCCTAAAAAGACAATCCCTTAAATTGTACTTTTTTCTCATTGTTGCTACAGAACGCAGGGATTAGTTAGGTTTCGAGTACCAATCACTTCTTGTCGAAAACCTCACAATAGTTTCCGGCCACGTACCTGAGTATTCACAGCAATTTTCTGCGGTACCAGTTCTCCGTAGGAAGCACCATTGAAGCATTTGTCATCAGGCCCATGCGGGGTCATCATGGAATGGAGGGACGCGCCCCCAGGCAGGAAACCTCCTTCCTTCGCCTCGTAAGCACCCAGAATGAGGCCCATGAACTCACTCATGCAATTTCCTGGAAAAAGACAAGGAAATGAAATATTAATTCTTTCATTGACCTGCGGGTCAGAAACTGGGACGGCAGCTATGAGAGGGTCAGTACCCTTTGCCTTTAATGATATGAAAATTTCATAGTACTCCTTAAACATTCTCGTACATTCCGTTGTGATTTTTATTTGGCTTGTTTTACAAAATCAAGTCGTCCGTTGATTATCAAGGTTTTTGGTTGTAAGATGATACTACCTACCTACTTCAAGATGTCGTACATATGGATGGGCGCGAAACCATTATTCGATTTAATGTTTCTGTTTTTAGGGTTCCGTACCCAGAGGGTATAAACGGGACCCTATTACTAAGACTCCGCGATCCATCTGTCTGTCTGTCCGTCTGTCACCAGGCTGTATCTCATGAACCGTGATAGCTAGACAGTTGTTTTAATAATAATGTTTTTAAGCAACCTTTGTAACGCCAGTTTTGATTTAAAAGACCCCAATATAAATTACGGCACGTTGTTTTCTACAATTTGCCAAGAATTCAATAAAACGTGTCCTATAAAAACAGTTAAATTCAACAATTACAAATCGAAATTTAGTGAATGGGCCACTGTGGGCATAAGAAAAAGCCGAGATAATTTATATAATTTATATTACGAAAAATGTTTGACTACCGATCAAGTTTTCCACACATAATTATGTTAGAAACTATTCCAAAATTCAAAAGAGTATGCGCTCAAGCAAAATCTCAAATAATAATTAACAAAATTGGTGTTTCTAATAATAAAATAAAAACTGTGTGGCAAGTAATTAATAGAGAAACTGGAAAGACATAACAACGCGATCAGAATGAGTTGTCTTTGAAAATATCTAATCAAACCATTTCTGATAAGCAAGAAGTCGCTGAGACATTAGGAAATTTCTTTACCAACATTCCGTTAGAGGTTACGAAGTCACTTCTCTCCTCATCTAAATTGGCTGCAGCTCTTCTTAAGGAATACTTTACTAAAGACATACCAACCTTTAAATTTAAACCAATATGCATTTATACAATTAAAAACGCGTTCAAAAGTCTCAATATAAAAAACACTGAAGACTTATGGGGGATATCCGTTAGGGTTCTTGGAGATATTATTGACTCAATTGCTCCTGTCCTAACAGGCATATTCAATCAATGTTTGGACAGCGGCACGTTTCCTGACTTAATGAAACACAGTAAAGTAGTACCAATTTTCAAATCAGGCTGTAAGAGCGATCCCTCTAATTATAGACCTATATCCGTGCTACCAGCATTGAGTAAAATCTATGAAAAAATCATGCTGGACCAGATGTTGTCTCATTTCAATTCAAATGGGATCCTGCATAGTCAGCAGTTTGGTTTCACGAAAGGTAGGTCGACAACGGACGCGGGAGTAAAACTCATCAGCCACATCTTGGAATCTTGGGAGAAGTCCCATGATGCCATTGGCATTTTCTGTGATCTGTCAAAAGCGTTCGACTGCGTCGACCACAACACTCTGATCTGTAAATTACAACACTACGGAATTCGAGGAAAAGCTGCTGATCTTGTGCTTTCCTATTTATCAAACAGACAGCAAAAAGTAAATGTTAATGGGGCGTCGTCCTCCGGGTCTCTAGTCAAAATGGGCGTGCCCCAAGGTTCAATTCTCGGCCCTTTCCTTTTTCTTGTTTACATTAATGATCTCCCTTTTATGATGGCCAAATTATCGGATATAATTCTATTTGCTGATGATACTTCGCTAATTTTTAAAATAGATAGGAAAGGTACGGATGTCTTACATGTCAATGAAAGTCTAATTGTTCTCTTGGAATGGTTCGCAGCTAACAATCTTTTACTGAATGCGAAAAAAACAAAATGTCTAAAGTTCTCTTTACCAAATGTACCTCAACGTGACCTAAATCTAAATCTTGATGGCAAAAATCTTGAAATAATAACGGAAACTGTATTCTTGGGGATTACTATCGATTCAAAATTGCAGTGGGGCGCGCACATTAGAACTCTTTCGGGCAGGTTAAGTTCGGCTGCCTATGCAGTAAGGAAGATAAGGCAGTTAACCGATGTAGCCACAGCTAGACTAGTATACTATGCTTATTTCCACAGTATTATGTCTTATGGCATTCTGCTGTGGGGGTCAGCAGCTGACGTTGACTCAATTTTTATCTTACAAAAGAGGGCAATCCGCGCGATCTATAAAATAGGTCCTCGCGAGTCCCTCAGAGAAAAATTTAAAGAGATCGATATACTGACTCTACCTTCACTTTATATTTTGGAATGTATTTTGTATGTCCGCAAAAATCGAGGGCTTTTCAAAACTAGAAGTGACTTCCATAATTTAAATAAACGCAGTAAGCACGAAATTGTAATACCCAAATTCAGATTAACGAAAACTAGCAAGTCTTTTCTTATAAACAGTATACGCTTTTATAACAAGTTGCCCAAGTCAGTTATAGAACTGACCGATGGAAAGTTCAAAAACTACATCAAACGTGTCCTTATTAAAAAAGCATATTATAAAATCAAGGACTACGTTGAAGATAAAAATTTTGGCTTTGACACCCTCTGCGCATGCGGCTTCCCTGGTAACTCATAAACGGCACAAATATATGGATATCTCTAACTATTCTCAATCTCATTTTTTTTTTCTCTTTTAATTAGACTTTTTAAAATATTTTTCAATCATCATTATAGCCCTTTGCTAAGAATAGTTACAGCACTGATTACAGTATTTGTGCCACATGTTAAATTTAGTGTTGTGTTTTTTTTTTTTTACCTTTGTATAGATTCTTTTACCGATTGTGAATGTGTGAACATTGTAGGTTTTCTAGATTTCTAGATGATTGTTAACATTTGTTAACTTTTTATTTCGTACATTATTTTTTTTGTTTGTTTTTTTTCAATTTCGTACGACTTATTGTCGGGCCTACGTTGTCCCCCCATATCCAAGTAGATACTAATGCTGTATCATGGAAATATTGTAAACACAAAAAAATTTAAAAGAGTAACCATGGAGTTTCTTGCCGGTTCTACTCCATAGGAAACGACTAACCCGAACCGTGCACCTTTTGTCGACGTTTTATAAGTGCCCATGTAGGCCTATGTAAAATAAAAACATTTGATTTTGATTTTTGATTTTGTTGGAATTTTCACAGATGATGTATTTCTGTTGCCGCTATAACAAGAAATACTAAAAATAGAATAAAATAAATATTTAAATGGGGCTCCCATACAAAAACCCTTCGTGCGCGAGTCCGACTCGCACTTGGCCGGTTTTTTATTATTAATATTGCAACAATCTGTTAACAGCTAAATAAGGATTTAATGTGACCATTTTCTTCCTTATTATTTAAAATGTTGCGATATCCGGTTTAATTTATATTAAAGCTTTAATTTTATCAAATCCTTTATAATTATTTAATAATGATGGGATTCCCAGTTGAATGTTTCGTTTTTATTACTTTAAAATATTATAACCGCCGGTTTTGTAAAATAAGAATTTACTTTGACAACATCCGTTCTATTTTATTTATTTATTTTAAATATTTCTCTACCGTCGAATAAATATTGTAAGGATTTATTTTGATAACTTCCTTTTTGATGTTTCCCGCTTAATTGTGATGTTTCGCGCCTAAACTTTATGCGTGTTATTTTCTGTGTATAAAAACTGATGTAATTGTGGGGAAACATCACTCTTTCGCTACCCATGGATTAAACACCATATACTGAACTAAAGTATTTCTTTATTCGCCATTTACTCTAACTGTTACTGTGTGCTGTTGGTGCAAACCAATATTATGTGTGAACTCAACGAAGGACGATGGCGACCACGCGCCGGATACACGTACACACTAAAGTCAGGCTATTTTAATAGGTAACATTTGACGTCTGTCAGTTTAGTTTTAGAATGGTTTATTAGTGAAAGCGAATCGTTAAATTACTCGTATCCGGTCATTATTACAATAAATAGGTATGTAATCGTAATTGAAAAAAGTTAAGCAATTGTGCAGTTCTTATTTTATGCCCGCCGTTACAAGGTTACTTTGTTGAATTTTGATTAATTGTCAAATGTTACCTATTAAAATGGCCTGACTGTAGAACCTCATTCATTACTGTATCACGCAAGTTACAGTTACAGCTAGTAAATATCCCAGCTATGTCAGATGTTAAAAGGTACGTATAGACAGAAGGCTAAGTAATTAAATATTTAAGAACTGGTCTTACAGTGTACTTAATTGTGTTATTCAAATACTTTCTGGTGGCCCAAATCGAATGCCAAATAATCGAATATCAATTGATCGACCACTTTAAATTGAACGCCTAAGAGAAAGGCGGATATAGCAAGGCCCTTGGCCTCATAAACTTCGTGACAATCCGCCTTTTAATGTATCTGTTATGGACCAAGTGATTAATTAGGGAACTATGTATAATGTCCGGGCCATAGTTTTATTTTCTCTGTGGTCCGGGCATTATGAATCTAGTCAAGTCAAATCCGGCAACACAATGAATACTGATTTAAACTTCTATATTTATCACAATGTCTGGTTATTATGAGTATAGCTACGTAACGGTTAGGCAATTCGATGATTATGGTCAACGAAATATTCAAAGCGAGCGAAGCGAGCTCGGGAGCTTAGGGCATGCCGACACGGATAGGTTAAGTTCGAAGGAGGTGACGGGAGCTAAAGTGAGCAAGCAACTTCAGCTCTCGTCATCTCGGGGCTCCATCAACTTTATTGCTTACATAGTAATCGTACTTTTACTATTCTATATTAAAACCAATGTCAACATTACAATAATTTTAAAAAACACATCTTTTTATTACTCAGCCCAATAAGTGATGGGCATTATTCAGAAAGCCCGGTCAATTTCATTATTTCAATAGTTCTTATCATATTGCCTACTTAATTGCCGCATTATAGAATAGAAAAGAATAGAATAGAATTTCTCTTTATTCGAGTATCCGTGACTCAAAAGATGGTTAGTAAAACTTACAAATATGTTAGTAACACAGATATTAACAAACTGACACTACAAACACAAAACAACAAATAATAGTGGATCACCGTTGCGACAACCCATGTGAGATGGCACAACAGTGACCCACGAAAATACAGTTTAGGCGACACGAAATCATACTAAGAATAATGTTGGAGCCGCCCCACACCCTGCGCACCAAAGATGCGCACCTTTTGCGCATGGTTGTGTAGAAACAATCTACATGCGCATCCGCAAACATCCCCGACGCACTACAGAAGCGAGGCAGCCCCACCAGCATCCTACGCATTATAGTACTAAACGAGGGATTATGAATAATGTCGTATATTTACCAATTGAAAAAGTAACTAACAGAGTTTTTTTTTGCCCATTAATAATATTAGATTAAATATATTTAAGTAGGACTAGCTGTGCCCGCGGCTTCGCTCCCGTTATCTGTATGCCAACCCTACCCTACTTACCTTCCTGCGTACCCTACATACCTTCCTACCAATGTTTTTCTATAGTCATCATTCTTTCGCGGAGAATCTTAACACCACCATTCAGAAAATGACTTCAAATGCACAACGCCATCTATCTAATATCGAGTTCAATTCGCCGAGTATCTGAATTGCGTGTGTTGTGATAATTTTACGTCTTCAACACTTTAAATTCATCTAACTTTTGATAGAGTGAACCGATTGCGATGAAACAAAAACAAAGTAATTCTTTAAGTTACGCACAATTTTTACGTATAAAAGTTATTTATCGATGTACAAAAATTACTATTCTACAGATTTATTATATGTACTGATTAGACTACGATTTTATAAATATGATAAATGTTTTATGTGCGCGGTTTCGATAGGTAAATACCTATCAGTATACAATAACAGGACATGGACATAATTGGTTAATTTTAATAAGGTTTATGTATCCTCCACGAAAACCAACCACGCTAAAAACAAACTTTTAGAATTGAAAGGTACTGAATGTGATATCACTTATCAATACACATCCAATGAGCCCACGTGAACACGATGGTGCTATCTTGTCTGGTTGAGGAGTTGCTATGATCATCTTCCATCATCGGAGCTCCATAGTAAAATGTTATTTCAATGTTTGAAAAGTTACATAAGTACGCCAAATTTCAATTTAATCGGATGCCAGGAAGTGTATGAAATATGGATTAATTACTAATTGCTAGTTACATAAGAAAGCAAGATAAAAATCTAAATAAAGCTTCTAAAAAAAAGTAAAAACAAAACAAAACCCGACTGCTTAAAAAGCGAACTAAAAAGACGTAAACAAGAAAAAAATCATGCTGTGCAGTCGAAGGAGAGGATACATACGAGCTGGCTGACCAAAACCAGATATATCCTCCGACTACACAGCGTGATTTTTTTCTTGCTAACGTCTTTTTAGTTCGCTTTTTAAGCAGTCGGGTTTTTGACTTTTTTTAATTTACTTTTTTATTTACAACTTTTTAGTTATTTTTCTTTTAGAATAAGTTACATCTAAACATATAAGTGTTATATATTTTTGAAATCACCTCTTAAAACCGTTTATTTTGATATCCCACACGATGGGTTTGGAGGACAAAAAAAAATCCCTCACAAAATGGCGCCCAAAATCCGTAATTTTTTTCTTTTCCAATTTTAATGTAGCCAGTGATACTCGCAGGGTTAAGACAAATCGATTGACGTAAAAATCATCAAAATCGGCCAACGCTTTTGGTCTCTAGAACGCCACATAGGAACAAACATACATACATACATAGACTGATAAACACATTACCCTCCTTCGGCAGTCGGGTAAAAATAGCTTCTCGTTCCATGTATATGAACAGCTTTCTCCAAGGAAGTCGTAGTCAATACTCAAAAATTTTTGACGACAACTTTATATGGAAACTCCATTTTATTTTTGGTTGTTGCCAATATAATAAGTTCGTTGGAGAAAATGGTGCATCTACATGGGTGAAAGCAGTATTTAAAATATGATCGCATCTTTCCATTACCACCACCCTGTATACAAGTCATTGGCGGTACCTCAGATCTGAGCAATAGCAATTAAAGCCCATAGAGTACTTTCTTATAATTAGGTATTGAAACAAACCATGTTTGTGAAGTAGGTTAACAGATTAACTCAAAAAAGCAATTTTTTTAAAATTCAGCAAAGAGCCTTTTTTTTATAAATACTTTCTAGAGAAACCAGACATAAATTGATAGCAAAGAATAAGGGACCATCAATACTAACCATAGAGTAGGTATTTATCATTGATCATAGTGATTAAAAATATTACTACGCCTCGCTGAGGACAGGATTCGAACCTGCGCGGGTATAACCCATTGGATTTCAAGTCCAACTCCTTAACCACTCGGACACCTCAGCTGTGTAAAATATCGTGAATTTATTGACTGTGTATTTTGTAATTAAACTCTTCTATTGTATTGACGTACAATGCATAATAATGAGTAACAGATGTTTATGTCAGAGAGAGGTAGAGGTATGTTGAAGACATTATTTAAAACTAGCTGTGGCCCGCTCTTTCGTACGCTTTAAATTCGTTAAACATAACAAAAACATAGATTTAATTCTTACGCGCAACCCAATTTCTTTTTCTAGCATAAAGGTAGGCTAACTTAATCCGTATGACGTCCGCTATCTGCCAATAAAAGTCCCATCAGAATAGGTCCAACCATTTCAGAGATTAGCCGGAACATACAGACAGTCAAAAATTAACAAAATTGTATTTTTGTCAAAAGTACCGTATATTTTGACATTACAAGCAGACACTTCAATTTTGTTGGGTTATTGTACATTCGCCACAAAGTAAATTCGTCACATTTTGGAAACTCCATACATTAAAAGTGTATTCGTCACATGCATAAAAAATATGTGTAAATTCGTCACAAGTCTGCATAGGTACATATTTTTTGCATAAAGTACTGGTAGAAAACAAAGTTATTGATTTTTAGCGCTCGAAATGAAAATGTTTTTTTTTTTTAATCTTCTCCTGCGCTCCTGCGCTTCCTGCACATGCTATCACGCGCTCGCTCGCTCGCTCGCTGTATCTATCTCTTTCTAGCCGTATCGGTCAATGCATCAGTCCAGTCATCCAGTGACTAACATGACCTTGTAGATGCGCGTGTGGTGTTCTCTATAATAATATTATAGTTTTGCAAATGTGATCTGCTTAATATTGTAGTTACCCTATAGTTATAGCGCATAATATATTAGATCGACGGTAGTTAGTTAGATTGGTGCATATCTGAAAAAATGGATCATAATCAGCCTGGCACAAGCTTGGGTGGACATGGTGTAAGTATACTATACTTTAATGCAAATTTGACAGATGATCATATGTCTAAGGATAATGTTGCCATATTTTGAAATATAATCGAGTATTTGCATCGATTTTTGAGCTTGATCAATTTAATTTTTATCTAACTTATTTATTTCGCACTTAAATTAAAACATGAATACAATCATTATAATCTTTTCAGATCACATTTACGAAATCTGAAAGAGGACGGCGAATGCTTGTGAGACATGGTTACATGTACAATTTGCATCGGGAAAATAAATCTGGAAGTGTATGGAGATGTTCTAATCGTTCGTGCAGCGCAACTATCAAAATTTCGGAGAATATTGACATCAGAATTTTGCATGAAGCGGCCCACAAGTGTCAACCAAATATAGAAAAAATTGAAGTTAAAAAGATAGTAAATCTTTGTAAGGAAGCAGCAGCGAACACAAGTACACCTATGCCTCAAGTGTATGAAGAAGCTTTTCAAGCAACCAAGGATGCGGGTTATGAGATATTAAATGCCATACCGAAATTTTCGAACATTTCGCGAACACTATACAATGTGAGGAATCGTGAACTAAACGTGCCCAAAACACATTTTTCAAGATGCGAAGATGTTATTATTCCACAAAAATATAAACATTATTTTTTATTATTCGATGATGACAGTGAGCCTGAAAATAGAATAATAGCTTTCTGCACTGAGACAGCTCGTGAAACCATAACAAATATACAAACATTCTTTTTGGATGGCACATTTTCAAGCTGCTGTAAACCATTTTATCAGCTGTATTGTATACATGGAGACGTGAATAGCGATGATAATAATTCGAACATAGTCCCACTCATCTACGTTCTTATGCCTAATAAGCAGGAACGGTCTTATGAACGACTTTTTACATCACTGATGCAAAATTTACCTACTTGGACACCGCTTACAATGATTGTTGACTTTGAAATTGCTGTGATAAATGTCATAAAAAAAAGATTTCCTGATGTTAAACTACTTGGATGTAATTTCCACTTCAAACAAGCACTGGCCAAAAAAGCTCATGCCTTACAATTGAATGACATTGAAGAGAAGAGACACTTAGCCATGTGTGCTGCATTGGCACATATAAAGAAACAGGACATTGAAGACGCTTGGTTGCACATCATGGAAAATGCTCCACAGAACGATGCAGTCACTAAATTCAACGACTATTTTGTAGCCCAGTGGTTAGAAAATACTAGTATAGAGTTTATTTGGAATGTACATGGGGCTCGCCATAGAACAATAAATCTAGCAGAGGCATGGCATAAACGTTTGAACAATAAAATGGGTAAAAGAAAACCGAAAATGCTTCAGTTTCTTGATACTCTTAAAAATGAGGCTGATCATGTAAATTGGAAATTGAAGCATTTTAAATTTAATATACCACTTAAGTTGAGAACACGTCGATCTATTGCATATGACAAAGAATTGAAAACTATTTTGGACAATTACGATAACATGTCCCTGGCTGAAGTTCTTAAAAAACTTTCTTATATGCAGCATTTTAAAGACTTGTAACACGTAAATTACCAAAAAAAGAAGTCATTATTACTGTGATTTAATTATATTTCTATTGTTTTGTTATAATTGTTATGTTGCAGGCAAATCAGCCTATTGCAATAAATAAATATATATAGTTGTAAGTAAAACTGTGATTTTTATGTAGATGTAAATTACCAAAAAAAAATGTGATTATTACTGTGATTTAATTATATTTTTACTATTTTTCTTATAATTGTAATATTTTAAGCAAATCAGCTCATCACTTGCAATACATGTTTATCAAGGATTAGGCGTGTCACGCAGGTCACGCTGTTCTTGACAACGCGGGCTTAAAAATGAGACAATATTACCGAATATTTTAGCTGTACCTACCTAAGTAGAACTGTGATTTTTATGTGAATTTCTGTGATTATGAAAAGTAAAGAAATAACGTTTTATACTTTATTGTTTGATTTTTCTGCTGTCTGTACGGAAATAAACAATATGGCGGATTTTCTTTCATAGAAATAGATTTGTGGCGAGTTTACACATACTTTTTTTCGTGGCGAATTTACTTTGTGGCGAATGTACAATAACCCATTTTGTTTATTTGTATAGATATTTATAATTTATTATAATATAATTTGTAAATTGTGGATTCAATCCACATTGTTAAATAAAAAAATATATTAAAACTATAACATATTATTTATTTTTGAACTAAACCGTTAAACTTACATATTTGCTACAGTCTTACAAAGTTGAAACTATAAATTAAGTTAGCATATAATGTGTCAAGAATACATAACTAAATAAATATTTTTTCAGCTCAATGAAGTTTTTTCAAAAGCGGCAAGCCGAATCAGTAAAGGTAGATTTTGATTACATATTATTTCGACTTGGAAAATTGAGATGTAGCAGCTTTAAGCAAATCTTCAAACCACGGATTTTCAAACGGTCCCCCCGTTTGAAGTAGCCGGCTTTTCTTGGTTAAACTTAGACAAGTGTGAAGACGCAGCATTAAGAAAATCTCTATACCACGGATTTGGGGGACCGTTTGAAGTATCCGGCTTTTCTTGGTTAAACTTAGACAAGTGTGAAGTCGCAGCATTAAGAAAATCTTTATACCACGGACTTGGGGGACCGTTTGAAGTATCCGGCTTTTCTTGGTTAAACTTAGACAAGTGTGAAGACGCAGCATTAAGAAAATCTTTATACCACGGACTTGGGGGACCGTTTGAAGTATCCGGCTTTTCTTGGTTAAACTTAGACAAGTGTGAAGACGCAGCATTAAGAAAATCTTTATACCACGGACTTGGGGGACCGTTTGAAGTAGCCGGCTTTTCTTGGTTAAACTTGGAAAACTGTAAAAAGGCAGCACTAAGAAAATCTTTATACCACGGATTTGAAGGGCTCTTCAAAGTACTCGGCTTGCCAGTAGATGGTTCCAAATTAGGGGAAACAGTAGTTCGAGACTGCTTTTCTGGCTTTTGAGTCTTTCCATCTTTTGCATTGGTGGATTTATCCGGCTTTCTAGTGGAAGGTTTCAAATTAGGGGAAACAGTAGTTCGTGACTGCTTTTCTTGTTTCCGAGTCTTTCCATATTTTGCCGTGGTGGAATTGCCCGTCTTTCTAGTGGAAGGTTTCAAATTAGGTGAAACAGTATTTTGAGACTGCTTTTCTGGCTTCTGAGTCTTTCCATCTTTTGCATTGGTGGATTTGTCCGGCTTGGAGGGTTTCAAATGAGTAGAAATTGTAGTTGGCATTGGTTTGACTCGTTTCTGCCTCTTTTCAATTTGTCCACCCTCTGAATACCCCGACCTACCTTTAGCACTTATAGGTTTACTCGCCTTTCCAGTAAAATGTTTCAAATTAGGAGAAATAGTAGGTAGAGCCGCTTTCTGTTGATTTTGGGTATTTCTATATTTAGCACTATTTGAATGACTCGCCTTTTTAGTTGATGGATGGTCCAAATTAGCGGTATGAGTAACGCCATTGTTCTGGCGTCCCGATTCATGTTGAGCCGCTTTAGAGGACTGAACTGCACTGGCTTTACTTATAATATTGCGTCCCGCGACGACGGTCAGTAAGAACAACAGTACTATGAATTGAAGCTTCATGTTGACGGTGAAAACAAACGATCAAGACTAAGCTGCCTAGAACAGTGCTTGGTTTAAATAGCGATGGTCTTACATTACTTGACCACAAACTCCAACCATAAAATATTGTTTTTTACGCTTAAAATTTAGGTACCAACTGCGCCACTGACGCATATCATTCACACTGTAAGCGAAAATATTACACAAATAAATATATTAATATAATTATATCATCAGCCTTTTAATGTTCCCACTGCTGGGACACAGGCTTCCTCTCTGAAAGAGAGGGTATGGGCCTTAATCCACCACGCAGGCCCAGTACGGGTTGGATGTCACATGTCTTTGATTTTTGGTTCTAGAACATGCCGGTTTTCTCAAGATGTTTTCCTACACTGTTTTGAAAGCAGTGGTGCTGAAGTAATTAACACAAAGTAAAGTTTTGCACAGCTAAGGAGTGGAATTCCTTGCCCGAGTCTGTGTTTCCCGATAGCTACAATCTAGGGGTCTTTAAGTCAAGAGTGAATGGGTTTTTTCTAGGCAAGCGTGCTTCACCGTCGACCACATCATCGCTTACCATCAGATGAGATAGTGGTCAAGCGCAAGCCTATAGATAATAAAAATAAAAATAAATTGCCTGCCTGGAATCGAACCCGCAACCTATAACTTGTATATCGCGGCCATTACGGTGTGTGTCGGGGACGGATAGATTTGTAAAATAAGCGCGTGGACGGCGAGGTGTGCGTTACCTCGCTGATGTCTTGCCGTAAGTTTAGAGGCTTCGAGTTGAGCACGCACAACCCGAGGCGAGGCGATGCTGTTACGATGTTGATAAGTGTGCGTTGCAGTAGGAAATTTCATGCAAAGCATAACGAACGGCTCCGTTTCCGAGTTGATAATATGTGTGCATCAACCTTTAACTACCTCTTCCTTAACTAAACGTTCAGAAACAATGTATGAAGAACTTAAGTTAAGAGTATGTCAGGCTGTCTTATCAGTTGAAAATGGTTGAGCCAAATGTTTTACGCGTTCTGTTCGTAAGCGCCGTCAGTTGAGAGTGTTGAGTTGAGACTGGTCATCTCTTTAACTGGCAGGGCTCTATGGTTCCGTGGTTTTATGCTACTTTGCAGAATGTATTGTTTTGTTACATTAGGTGACATACGACGACGGTAATCCAATGAACACCACTATGAATATATATGAAACACAAAAATAGTACATTACTGCAGAAACCAGTAAGTTAGCCTTCCTGGCCAAGTATGAGTTAACCGGACCGAACCGCGAGTGAGGTCCGGTTATATACGAGGCCAGGATGGCTTTCTTATTGGTTTTCTCAAAAATGAAAGATAGTTTAACAAGAAATTCGTTTAATTATTATTGAAGGTTACATTCATATAAGGGCAATTACTAATAGATATTGTGATCGATTTACCGGGGGCATTTATATTTGTTTGTTGTACGTCTTGATTAACGGACTCAAAAATATATCTATCTCATAAAATGTCATACCAAACAGAGAGATTGATATATATTTGGAGCCTCCCTCCTATAACCATGTTATAATGGCTAAACTCTAATCTGTGTCTGGCTGGTACTATGTTTTTTTTTTCTAAGCAGATCTGAAGAGGATGACCTACTGTCTAGAGATGGGTGTTTTCGGTTTTTTGCACAAACGGTTATGTAACCGATATACAGTTTTCATATCGATATCGAAAACGGTTTTCAGATATCGATATCATTTAGTACAGTTTGCATAAGTAAAAATGTAATTTAGATGTGCAAACTAACAACGAACGCGAAATAATACTTAGAAAGAGAGGAGCATATGGTTCCTATCGTTTGTGAAGTTTGCGTTTTGTTCGTAGTTCGTACGTTTCCGCTTTGTTACGGTTGTAAGTTTTGACTTATTAGTTCTCGCACGCTAATAAGGTTATATTAGATACAGTTTTTGTAATATCGGTTATTTTGATATAGATATCGATATGGTATGATATCTAACACATATCCAATACAAGTTACGTTTTGATATAACGGACCAATCCCTACTACTGTCCAGTAAGTAAATTATAGGTACTTACTTACTGGACAGTAGGAGATTCCATATTTAAAATCTCGCTTCTTACTGGACAGTTGTGAATAAGTCGCCGCCGCCGGTAGAATTCACTTTCTGGATACTTTTTAGAGATGTTATGACAACATTGCATACCATTTTTGAGAAAAATTACTCCCTAAGGCTAGATCGTAATAAGATTAGGGTCCATACTATTGATGAACCCTAAAAAAGGAAAAAAAAACTAGAAATGAATTCGTTAGAAGAATAAAGTTAGTAAATAATTAAAATAATTTAAAATTTCATGGTTTTCCTTTCATTTAATTTATCAAGTTTGTTAGAGATTTCATCCTTATAATTGACCCTAACGATCGATGCAATAAAAAGTACAGGTTGTTATTTTTAAAGTTTTTAGTCGGTTCGATGCCCGGGTGTGGCAAGCGAATTTTCGAAAATCTTTGAATGCAGTTTTCTTTCTTTTCAAAAATAAAGGAATGTTTTCTTTGAGTAAAATTTTCTATCTACAGTATTAAGAGTACTTTCCCTTCAGGTGGCATTACAAAATTCCACCCTGTATATAAAATTAACCCTATTTCTACTGGTCACGCTATAACTTTAGAACAGCTTTACCGATTTCGCTTATACTTATTTTGTTGTGTTTGTTATTGATAGTACTAAGATAGAAAAAATAAAGAAAAAATAGTAGGTAGGTAGGCTAGGTATGTAGGTAGGGTAGGTATTTAGGGTAGGTAGGAAGTAGGGTAGAGTAGGCAGGATAGGGTAGGTAAGGTAGGGTAGTTAGGTAGGGTAGGGTAAGGTAGGTAGGGGTTAGTCCCAGTTTACCCCGATCCCAGATGACCCCGTCCCGGTAGACCCCGATTATTTTTCTACAGAAACTCAATTAAAATTAAATTCAATTCAATTCAAATTAGTTTAAAGAACCGTCAGCAGATAACATCTTAAATAAAATTTTATAACTTACTTTAAATTATAATACTAAACTTTAAGGATCAGGGAAAAAATATAAAGTATTGCTTGGTTATGGTAAATATTATAATTAGAGAATAGAATATAGTCTCCTAACCTAATTATTATCGCAATAATTTTAATACAGAAAATCAAAATACCTACTCTACATGGAACATTAACATAATTTAAATAAATACGCAAGAACAGTCTCACTTTCAGGAATTATTTTTTATAATGTACATTATAAAAAATAATTCGATCTGTAATTACCTTTATTAATACTATGATTCGACATTGTACAAAATTTCAAATAAACTACTAACTTATTCGTCTTATGTATTTCAAACACATACATTTTAGTATATTTTATGTCGACCGTATTAGTTGAAAACGATAGAAAAGAGAAATGTAATCATATTTATCGTATTCGGGGTCCAACGGGACGGGGTCATCTGGGATCGGGATACTCTGGGACTAATCCGTAGGTAGGGTAGGGTAGGTAGGAAGATAGGTAGAGTAGGTAAGGTAGGGTAGGGTAAGTAAGTTAGGGTAGGGTAGAAAGGATAGGGTAGATAGGTAAGGTAGGGTACGCAGTTGACGGGAGCGAAGCCGCGGGCACGGGTAGTACAACATAGAAACGTTTGTTGTAAGATAACTTTATTTGATTTATTTATCATGATTTTTATGTTTTTGTTTTTTCTTATCTTCAGAGAATATTCTGAATGAGTGACACCCTGACAATTCTATTTTGCACATCATTGGTACTTTGACTTTAAGGTTTAATTGAATACGATTATGTTTGTACACTTTTTGTTGCTGTGGTGTCTGTCCACCTGCACCACCCGTCTTCTTCGAAGAGTTTTTTTTCGAATCAGTAGTTTGAGCCGGCTTTTTTTGTTGGACTTGAATAAACAAGAAACAGCGGCATCAAAACACCTTTTATACCACTTTTTTCTTTTTGGAGAACTAGGGTTTTCAGTAGAGGCTTTTTTCAAATAGGGAGAAACAGTAGTTACAGCCAGCTTTTCTTGTTTTCGTGTCTTTTCATCTTTGGCGTTTTTTGGTATTTCAGTATAGGGTCCCAAAGCAGGAAAAGTAGTTGTTTGAGCCGGCTTTAATGGTTTCTGCCTCTTTCCATCTTTGACTTTGGAGGAAATACCTGTCTTGCCTGTAGAGGGTTTCAAACTAGGAGAAACAGTAGTTTGAGCCGAATGTGTTCGTGTCTTTTCATTTTTGGGATTTTTGGAAATTCCAGTTGGGTGTTTCAAAGCAGGAGAAACAGTAGTTTGAGCAGGCATTCTTTGTTTGCGTCTCTTTCCATTTGTTGTACTTTTTGGATTATCCGGGTTTCCAGAGGAGGGTTTTAAATTAGGAGAAATGGTAGTGTCAAACAGCGTCTGTGGTTTCTGCCTCTTTCTATCGTTGTTGGCTCTGATCGGATTACTCATCTTTCCAGTAGAGGGTTTCAAATCTGGAGAAGAGCCGGCAAGAGAAGTAAACAAGAAAAGCCGGCTCAAACGACTATTCGTTTGAGCCGGCTTTTCTTGTTTACTTCTCTTGCCGGCTTTGGTTGGATTATCCGGCTTTCCAATATCGGGTCTTTTTCTATCGTTGGCACTGGTTGGTAGACCCATCTTCCCAGTAGAGAGATTTTTTGATGGCAAAATAGTAGTTACAACCAGCTTAAATGGTTTCTGTCTCTTTCCTTGGTTGGCACTGGTTGGGTTACCCATAATTTTAGTTAGGGGCTGGTTCAAAGGCGTATTTGTAAGGCCAGTATTATCTTGAGCCGCTATAGAGGACTGATCTGCACGGTCTTCACTCATAATGCTGCGTCCCACGACGGTGAATAGCAAGAACATTAGTGCTATGGATCGAAGTTTCATGTTGACGGTGTAAGTGACTGGAGAAGACTAAGTTCCCTACGAATTTTCTAAGGTTATATACTCACACTTGACCACAAACCCTGGTCATAATATATTTTGTTTTACGCTTCCTTTAGATTCCCATTCTGAGCCACTGACGCACCATCCCGGCAAGTTGTAAACAAACATATTGCAAATATAGAGAAATGACTAAACTTTTATTTATGGCAAAAAAACCTATTTTGAATTGGATTAAAAATAAAAGTTTAAAAAGTTCATCTCGCTGAGGACAGGATTCGAACCTGCGCGGGTATAACCCATTGGATTTCAAGTCCAACTCCTTAACCACTCGGACACCTCAGCTGTGTAAAATACCGTGAATTTATTGACCGAGTAAGTCTTAACTTCTATAATTCTATTATAAAGTAGGTAAAGAACAATATGTTTTAATTAGAAACAGGTGTTTATTACAGTCACATTATTGTTTATCCATTTTGAACTAGTTCAGTTTTGTTCTTTTCGTGTCGATTGCGTAGTAAACTGGCAAAGTAATATAAATCAGCGATATAATCACTCTCAAACCGGGCGGTTTTAGTCATCATCCCCGGTTTTCCATCATCACGTGTACAGACAAAACATCGAACATTTGGAAAACGTATACAGACTTCGTCGTATTTTTTTTTGGTCCTTCGAGCCGGATACAATTATACTACTTACTATGTCGGACCAGTATGTTGCCACCTGGACAGCTCTGTCATTCGTCTCTCTAAGTCCTGCACCCTATAAAACGTCCTACGGGTAATTGGTTTTTAGTCAGATGGAACTAGTTATGAAAACATCTTCAGGAGGTCAGTCCCCATAAGAAAGCAATATTTTTCTTGTCTGGCTTATTTTAGTTTTTGTTTACATGTGTTGATTATATGTTATGTGTTTCATGTTTTACACAATGTTAGACAATGTTATTTGTTCTAAACGGTCCCACTGCTGAGAAAAAGGCTTTGATAAGCTTATTCGGCTATCATTACAAGCAGCTGAGATGTCCGAGTGTTTAAGGAGTTGGATTCGAAATCCAATGGGCACTGTGTTTTTGCCGCTTAAGTTGGTATTTAGGTCGTTTGCTTACAGTAAACAATAATAACAATTAATAGGCGAAACTCCACATAAGTGAGTATCAACATTACCTATGTAAAGACGACAGAGCAAATAATTGATCAAAAAAACATCTAACTGCAAGTAACTACACTAGTAGCGGTCGTTGACCGGGATCTATGTTGGGTTCAGCGTCCACTCTAACTGGATGCACATCACATTTTACATGGAGCTACTCTCTATCTGACCTCCATATATCCCTGAGTGTGTTTCCTATAGCCCTTCGCAATACTGGTAGCAGATTTTCTGGTTTCTGGCTGCCCGTAACGACTTTCAAGGATCGGCAAATGAGAGCCGGCAGGGGGCAATGGCTAGACGTGCTTTCCGAGGTCATCATCATCATAATCATCAGCCTTTTTAATGTGCCCCCTGCTGGGAAACAGGCCTCCTCTCTGTGAGAGGGAATAAGCCGTAATTCACCTAGTGCGGGTTGGTGGATGTCACATGTTTGCAAATTTTTGGTTCTGAAACATGCCGGTTTCCTCACGATGTTTTCCTTCACCGTTTTGAGAGCAGTGGTGATGAAATAATTTACACAAAGTAACGCGCCTGCCTGGGTTCGAACCCACGACCTACAACTTGTAAGTCACAACCGAGGTATAATAACAGTAATATAGCCTTTAATTAACAATCTTACATAGTACATGTTTTCTTTAACGATATAATAAAATCTCCAGTAAAATTAGCTTGTATTTTTAACACTTTCTACATTAACCAAAATCTCAACAATACTACAGCGGACAATAACAATTACAAATCACAATCAATCTCTAACTCAAGCAGTATTTTCTTTTACCCAGTAGACAGAAGTGAAATAATAAATATAATACTAAAATTAAAAAATTAAACTAGTTGCGGACACGCTAATATACCCATTAGAGTTATCAAAGAAAGTATCCCATTTATTGTTGATCCACTGGTTCATATTCTAAATCTTATGTTAGAAACGGGTAAATTTCCCGATACCCTAAAGATAGCTCTCATAAAGCCATTATATAAGAAAGGATCACGGCACGACATTAATAACTTTAGGCCAATTGCAGTGTTGCCAAGTTTCTCGAAGATATTTGAAAAGGTTATATATGCTAGTATCACAGAGTTTTTAAATGTAAATAATATTTTAAATGTTAACCAATTTGGTTTCCAAAAAAATAAAACTACATCATTGGCAATATATAAATTATTCAATACCATTTGGGATAAAAATCAATGACAAAAAACAATGTGCTGCTATTTTCATTGATATGTCGAAAGCATTTGACTGTGTAAAATATGACATTTTGCTTGATAAATTAGAAGGTATAGGAATAAGAGGTATTGCACTTAAATTAATTGAGAATTATTTAAATAATAGAATGCAGGGCACTGTCATTGAAGTATATAATGAATGTACAAAAATGGTGGAGGTGGTGCAATCTAAATTCGAATTTGTAATACTAGGTGTACCACAAGGCAGTATATTGGGACCCCCCTTGTTCTTATTGTATATTAACGAGCTTCCAAATATAATTAAACATCTTTGCGTAATGTATGCTGATGACGCAACTATATTTATTTCAAATGAATATGCCAATGATATTATTTACGAAAGTGAAATAAATAGAACATTAATAAATGTGACTGACTGGTTGCAGTCAATAAATTTAAAAGTCAATATCTCAAAAACCAAATTGATTCAATTTAGAAATTATAAAAGTAAACATACTAAATTGAATGTAACCATGTCTGATACAGCGATAGAAGAAGTAAAAGACATAAATTTCTCAGGAGTTACAATAGATCAACATTTGAACTGGAAGGAACATATTGAAAAGATTAATAAAAAAATATCCAGTGCCTGCTACGCATTATCAGTTCTGGCAGAAACAACAAATCCGAGTGTTACTAGAAATGCTTATATTGGAAATGTGTACCCACTGTTAACTTATGGTGTCATATATTGGGGGAACTCGACAAATGTACAATCCACATTTATTCTTCAGAAGAAATGTCTTAAGACAATATATAACATGTATAGTACGGAATCATTAAGAGATGTCTTTAGAACGGAGGGTTTCCTGACACTGACTGGTATTTATATACTGGAGTTATTTTTATTTGCTAAAAATAATATGCAATATTTTAATTTCAAATCAAGTTCAAAAAGAAACATTCGGCAACAATATAAATATGACATTAATTTACCGTTTATTAACAATATGATGTATTATAAAAGTACCTTTGTAACTGCTATTCGTGTGTACAATAAATTACCGCCAGCAATTAAGCAATTAAATGGAAATATGTTTAAAAATAAATTGAAAAGAATGTTAATTGATAATGTATTTTATAATCTGCATGAGTTTTTTGATAAAAAATAATACTTGTACCTTACAGGTACTTATACCTTATTTCTAAATACTATTGCGACTTGGGTAGACTGTTGAAACTTAAATAATAATATTTTTTATTAATAAGAACTTAATGTACACAGTTATGCAATAAATATATCTTTATCTTTAATATTTAATTTTCTTATTTGACACCCGTTTCGCGAAGATGGTTGCCGATGCGCAAGGCACGGATCGGTGGTGTTTTTGTATGAGATTAACTACTGCGCAGCCATTGTAGCCAACTTCAGGGCGGCCAAGAAGTTTGGCGAGAACTATACGGAGGTGGTGCAGCTGTTATAACTTGAAATTAAATAATTAGTTTTGTATTTTAGTTCCTGCCTACGGGAAAAACGCAAGAGGTTATTTATGTACCTACATTATGTGTGGCTATAAAGTAAATAAGCTACTTCAAAGAAATTGAGTTAGGTCTGTGGGTACACTATTATTTTATTTTTTTTCCCGTCTGCTCCACACGGAAGGATAATGTTATTCGATTCGAGTGTCTAATTTCTATTTTTTTAGCACGCCTTATAGCCTAAACGTGTTGATGGCTGCAAATGAGACATCATTAGATTCGTCTTAACACCCTTAGGTATAGCTATGTACCTAAGATTTTTTTTAAATATAACGTCAGTCGTAATAGTCGTTTATTGTGCCAATGTCATACATGTAGAGCTTCAAAATAAAGGGCTCGAGAAGACGATTCCAAAAATAAAAAAAACCAAAGAGCCGACTGCAAAAAACTGCCTCAGACTGCTTGTAAAGTCTTTACTTGTGTTTTGCAGTCAGATTTGCGGTTATTTTGACATTTTTGTAGACATTATTCCGCTGACGTACTTTGTGATATTCTTCAACGCCTTGAGGTTCAAGACAAACAGCGATTGCCCGAATGCCAACATGTTAGGGACAGAAAACGTAAAATTTCGATAGTGCTTGACATTTCCAAGTTTTTTTGTCTTTACGACCATATACTACTATTATATATTCTGCTAGAGATTTACGACAATCATTGTCGCTGCGATGATGCCATAGATTTTGCCATGCACTATATTTTTTTTTGTTTCCTTCGCCGATCTAAAGGATTGGCCTAGATGTAACAAGAGACAGGAAAAATGGGAAGACGGAAGGGTGGCCTTCGCCCTGCAGTAGGACACAACAGGCTCATAATTGTTCAGAAAATTTGTTATGTGCCTCTGGTTTGTGCCGAATTAATTTATTTTCTTTCTACCTATTTAAAAAAAAACTTTTTTTGAACAAGCTTTTTAGCTTAAGGTTACACTAGTCGAAAATGCTTCCATACAAACGTAGTCTAGGGATTATTTTACTGTTTGACGATGTACGTTCAAAATAAAAAGTGATATCAATTTGTCTCATCATTATCTAGCCCTTTATGGAAGCGAAAAAGTAAAAAAACCGGCCAAGTGCGAGTCGGACTCGCGCATGAAGGGTTCCTTACCATTATCGCAAAAAATCAAGTTTGTTGTATGGGAGCTGAACTTAAATATTTATTTTATTCTGTTTTTAGTATTTGTTGTTATAGCGGCAACAGAAATACATTATCTGTGAAAATGTCAACTGTCTAGCTATCACGGTTCATGAGATACAGCTTGGTGACGGATCGCGGAGTCTCAGTAATAGGGTCCCGTTTTTACCCTTTGGGTACGGAACCCTAAAAAAGAAAATATTTTAAAGTTATGAGCGTCGAAAGTTCCACATTTCAACACTAATTTTAACGCATTTTTGGGCGCAAATAAATACCATAAGAAGACAGAATATTGAGGAGCTCGTGGCTAAATAATAACAGCCGCACGGGTCGATCATCAAGGTTAAGCAACGCTTGACGAGGTCGGTCAGTGGATGGGTGACCATTTCAACATACCGAGTTTCCTCCGTGCCTCTGAAAGCACGTTAAGCCGTTGGTCCCGGCTGTCATTTGAAGATCTTTGACAGTCGTTACAGGTAGTCAGAAGCTTGAGATCTGACACCAGTCTTGTCAAGGGGTACCCAGTTACTGGGTTGTGGAGGTCAGATAGGCAGTTGCTCCATGTAAAACACTGGTACTTAGCTGAATCCGGTAAGACTGGAAGCCGACCCCAATATAGTTGGGAAAAAGGCTAGGCAGATGATGATGAAGAAGACGGAAAATTGCAAAACGGCCTCCATACAGGGATAGATTAGTAGTTCAACAATGCAAATAATTTTATTTTAAACAAATAGATTTAGTAGCTTTTTCATGATATCTAGACTGCCAAAGGTCTGTTTATAAAATTTCGCGCGCTCGGTTTCGTCCTAAATCATTATTTTTTCTTCTTAATCACAGTATTACATTCGCTACAAATTTGCAAAAGTGTGTATTCGTACGCGAACTAGCTTCCTACTGCTCATCACTCGCTCGTCTCTTTCGCACGTGTTGTCGGTTGATATAAAATGCATTTCAACCCCGCGCACAAAATAGTTCGTGCCGTCGACTAGTGTACCCTTAAAGTGCATTGAAGTCCAAACCAAACGCGTAAGCAATATTCAGCTCAATAGGGATGTTTCCTGGGTAGAAAAATGATAAATCTATTTATTCCGTCGGTGAGATTATCAAATAATATTGGACCCGTATTTTTGGCTTTATCAAATAAATAAAAATTGACAAAGATAAAGCGCATCAAAGTTCAGCAGCCGAATTGCGTAAGTATATTATCCAAAGCAAAAGAATCTATTCCTTCCCAAAAACTACTTTTCGTATCAATATGCACTACGTAAAGTCGGTTTTGGGAAAGAATCGATTCTTTTGCTTTGGATAATATACTTACGCAATTCGGCCGCAGGAGTGGGGGCTTGTGACATCACTAAGGCAGTATAAAGTGTAGCACACCGTGACGACACACGATATTTCAACGCACTGTATCGTCGTATTTTTTTGTTTACGTGGCATTAGAAAAAATACGTATACAATATGTTTAGGTTATCTAACTGACGGACTAAACAGATTTTTATTTTCAACTGGACTATTGGATGGGAACAACTGTTTTAAAATTCAGTTGCAAGATTTGTCCCAAACAATAAGGCAAGTTAAATAAAAACTTGTAAAAATATATCGCCTTTGACGACCTCCACTCTGTACAGCTGTGTAATTAATAACGAGCAGTATCTATGTATTCTAAAAAAACCATGGCGTATTATCATTAATTTAGTAGTTAAAGAATTGGAGACAAGTGTTCGTAGCTGAGGTGTCCGAGTGGTTAAGGAGTTGGACTTGAAATCCAATGGGTTATACCCGCGCAGGTTCGAATCCTGTCCTCAGCGAAAATTTTCACAAATTTAGATACGTTTTTAGGATCAAAGTAATTAATACCTTCTATTATCTTACATTAATTATTGTGTAAATTAACACATTAGACTGATGGATTTGTGTATACCTATATTTTTATTTTTTTGTGAAAACATAATCGAATGTATTAGAGTGGCACGTTCTCCATTTATTTATTTATTTATTGAAATTGAAATAGAACGTCCGGCGCCAATTAGACTATTGCAACATTATACAAACACAATATGTATAAATAACAATAATAATTAATGTAATATAAAATAAACTTACAAACAATTAAAAATAAATAGCGTAAGTAAAACAAGAAATAAAATAAATGAAATATATTCAAATAAAAAAATTAAACCGAAAAATGTAAATTTCAAATAATTTAGACATAACGAAATTAAGTTAAAAAAAAACAAATTTCAAAAAAGGAAAAAACAAAAACTTAAACCAAAAACCATTGTAAATTTCAAATAATTTAGATTAAAAACAAAGGTTAAAAATGACAAAATGAATTTAAGGCAAATGTCAAAAAAACAATCAAAGGTCAATAAAAGGATAAACAAAATAACACTTTAAAATTAAATGTCAACAAGTACTATTTTATTTAAAAAAAAGGTGCCTGGGACTTTTACACACACTGTCACACACTCATCTCACAAAACTTCATACACTCAGACAGTATCGTCTTCCACTCTTCCGCAAACATATCAAAATCCGTGTTTTGGCCCAGGAGAGCAGTGTCCGTGGTATGGGTGATTTGGACCGCGCAACCGTACGACATGTGGGAACTGCCAAAAGCCGGTGTTTCCTGCCACGAATGTAGTTGTCCGGTACATACAAGCTACACATACGGTTTTGTAGATCAGGAGCATCGATAATTCCCCTGAACATCTTGAATGCCACAATCATCTGGTCGCGCGACCGTCTAACTACTAGAGAATTGAAGCCCAGGTAACCCAGCAGGAATTTTGTAGGATACAGAAAAGGGTAATAGCCATAAAGACGTTTGTACATATACCTACCTTAGGAAACCTTTTGCACTTTTCGAATGGATTCCAAACGCACGCACTTGATTCAAGCTTACTACAGACCAATGCACTGAAAACAAGCCTGATGACATGGGGACTGTGGAAATCACGACAGTTTCGTAAAACAAAGCCTAGGCGCCTAAAAGTCTCCTTGGCAGTGGATGTAATGTGATTTTAAAATGTGAGTTTCTGGTCGAATGTGACTCCCAAGTCTTTCATGGCATCAGTTCTCGCAATTTGATCGTTACCTAATTTGTATAAGAATTGTAATGGACACCGCATTCGGCCAAAGGCCATCACATAACACTTTGACGTTTTGAACTCCATTTGGTTATTCAAACTCCACCTATGCACTGAATCTTTATCAGTTTTGAGGGCCAGGCAATCAGTCTCAGATTTTATTTCGTAGAAGATTTTCAAGGCATCGGCATATAAGAGGCAATTGGCATTTTTAATCACGAAGTCATTTATCACCAGAATGAAAAGAAGAGGACCGAGCACTGAACCTTGGCTCACTCCTGAGCGAGTGTGATACGGATGCGACTCCTACCATCCCCAGTCTGACAAATTGCTGTCGATCTCATAAATAATCCGCAACTTATCGGGCAGTAGCCTCGGAGCAACACCTATTGCTCTAAGCTTCGACAGCCAGACGTCATTAGTGACTCTGTCAAAGTCAAAGTCAAAGTCGTATCCTGTCTGTATTATGATTTATCACAGGAGAACAGGCTGACAGGCCGTGGGAACCGACGGACGCGACCAGGCGTTGGAACGTCTGGCGTGGCCTGTCGTTTAACGGGTCGTGGGACCTACGCTTTAGAGTGTCTACGAGCAATTATCAATGTAATACTCACTGTGATAATACGGTGGTCGGAAGGTGTGTTCCTGTACGGACCACCTCGGAGGGAAGATGACGAAGTCGGCGATGGCGACGCCGGGCTTTGTCGACTGGCACGTCAGCACCGTGAATATTGATGGGTCCTGCAATTGAAGATACTCAGCATAAAATGGGCATGACACAACATGTGAATGTTCCAATGTATAGTGTTTCTTATGAGGCCAAAATAGATGTTATAGATTGCATCATTACATCATGAAGTCAGGGGTATAGACAGTCGTGTCATCGTGTGTCACAACTTTTGGGCAGAGCTTGGATGCTCAAACGAGTGAAAATACTAGTTGGCGTGGACTAGGGAAGTTATGCCGGTCAGTGACAATATCAACTTAGTACACTTCCTTTTTTTATTCCACAACTCATTTCGACACAAGGTAAGAAGATTAATTTATATATAAAGAGATGGGATGGATCCCGGGTTACCGGAATAGTATTTAACTGCAGCACCTGTAGCCAAGTTGACAATCTACAATCGATAACGCTAGTAGAAAACGAATCAATGTATGGGAATGACACATCTGAACTTTAAGTCACGTGGTCAGACCATACAAATAGAAGGCGTTAACGATTGTAGAAAGAGATTCGATACGAAATGTTTGTAACTTGGCTAGGGGAGCAGGCCAGCAGAACCTATTCGTTTTACCATCTTAATAAAATATGACGGATCAACAGAATAACCATAACGGACAGTCTCTTGTGCAGGGCTCGGTCATGTATGGAGACGAAGCGAAACGCGAAACGATCGCGCAAGTGCTCCTCGAGTGCACAGGCGTCAATATGGCCATGTCAAAAAATAATGGACGCTTTCGTTGGTGAAGATACTCTTTTCGAAAGAGTTCAATAATTTTCGGCAAACCTAATTATTTAAAGAGTCATACTCTTTCATGGAGTCAAACCTTTTGCCTTGCCGAATTAATTTACGCAACTAGGCTGCAGGTTCCCTTACAGTTTTCTTGAATTCTGGATGAGAAGGTGGGCTAATTGGAGTGACGGTCGCCATGGCTCATGTACAATGGTCCTCCTCATTGGCTAAGTGCGGAAACCAAATCCCATTAGATAGATAAATTATCAATAATAAAATAAACTTACACAATGGTCGTAGAGCACCGCATTGATGACCATGAACTTGCTGAGGTCGTACTTGTAAGGCACATAGTTGCCGTGCCACGCCACCACGTCAAACGGCGAGTGACCCTGCTCCGCCACGAATAGGGAGCCCTGGTACTTGTTCACTATCTTGAAGCCTGAGGGAACAATTTTATTCTATTAATCTAT
Source organism: Orthosia incerta (assembly GCA_948252205.1). Taxonomy (NCBI): domain Eukaryota; kingdom Metazoa; phylum Arthropoda; class Insecta; order Lepidoptera; family Noctuidae; genus Orthosia; species Orthosia incerta. Next base: position 20,029,307 of record OX411759.1, on the reverse strand, counting down.
TCATCATCATTGCTGCCGAAAGACCCACCGCAGAAAATTGGCCTGCCCCAAGTGTCGCCACATATACAGGTCCTGCACCTGTAGCCAAGTTGACAAACTACAATCGATAACGCTAGTAGAAAACGATGTAATATTTGGGAATGACACATCATGCCCGTACCCTGACGTGTCAAAACAATCATAGTTCGACTATAAAAAAGGAACAGATGTATACTTGTCATATACATCTGTCCCATACTGTGAACAGTTACGCACACAGTAACCTTACTCTAAGAGCCCTCTGAACGTGGTCTGGCCACGTGACTTACCACGCCTTATATATTATATTGTAGAAAGAGATTCGATACGAAACGTTTGTAACTTGTAACTAAAGTGGATAATCGCAGCTTTAACTTATTCATCAGTCCACCTAGTGGGAGGCCTTCCAACACAGCGTCTTCCGGTACCCATTTTTCACTCCAGAATTTCCTTAAAAGAATATTATTCTTCACTCAGTCCATCCATCGTTTCTTTGGGGAGATAATAGTACATTTATCTTTATTGCCCAAAAATACAGATAATTGTACATAAGTTTACAATTTTTGAATTTATGACAGAGAACATTATCCATTAAACATTTGAATGCTGCAGAAGTCTGTACAAAATAGATTAAACTCTGTCTCTTAAACTAGGGTATCCTAAAGCTAAAGAGACATAATAGTAATATTAGTATTCCTACTTAAACAGATAAGCTTAGTGGCTGGAGCAGTGGTGGCCCAGTGGTAACGGTCGCGAATATCAGGTGAAGACAAGCATCGTGAGGAAACCGGCATGTCTTAGAACCAAAAATTCGAAGAGACATCCACCAACCCGCACTGGGCCCACGTGATTGTTTAAGGCACATTCCCTCTCACACAGAGGAGTCTTGCACGCACAACGGACCAAATGGGAGTCTAAATGCGGCAAAGGGGTCCATCTATCCTATCCTAGCTCAGTGGCTGAGCGATTTGCTTCGGCGCTTCGTGTCACGGGTTCGGGTCCCGCACAAAAAAACATAATTATGTTAGCGAAACTCCGCAGACGTGATGGGTACACAAAGAAAACTCATAATTACAAGTTACTATATTATCGGAGGTCTTTGACATCACGTAGTCATCTATATTTACTTGAAATAATTATGAGTTTTGTTTTTCCTGATACACAACAGGAAACATTAAATACCTATAAATACCAATAACTTATGTGAAGATTCGCAAACTAATTTACTTTAAAGCTGTATAGGTGACAACATAAGATATCTGATAGGCAGTCTGGAATTCTGGTAGTTTGTACCAGAAATTTCCTATTCGAGAAACCGGCAACCTAATTGCGTAAGTGAATTCGGCAAGGCAACCCGAATGTGAAGGACGCTTTCATTAGTGAAGACACTCTTTTCGAAAGAGTCCAATAACTTTTGGTAATACTTAATTATTTAAAGAGTATTTTTTACACTCTTTCATGGGGTCAAATCCTTTGCCTTGCCAATTCACTTACGCAATTAGGCTGCCGCTGTCGAATTACCTACATACTTTATTGAATATTTCTTTGTTTTTATTTTAATTTTATTATTATTAGTGATTATTTATTGATTTTTGTAATTTATGTTTTATTATTCCAAATTATCATATTACTAACAATTTTAAAATTCTTATTTTGATATTTTTTTATTTTACATTATATAGTAAACTTAAACTGCTAGTGCTGTGCACACCTATAAGTGAAAAAATCGCTATAGTCTGTAGTCAATTGTGATTAATTGATTGTCAATGTTATTGTGAACAATTCGTTGTAGTGCCATAATAATAAATAAATAGGCCTTGTAATTGGCAGAAATATGGCTCAACGAATCATATTTTGTGGAGGAACGAAGTAGGAAACTTTAACAAAATGAAATGGGTGCACTCTTTTAATTTTGTTAAAGGTATCGGGCAGCGAGCTGACAGTAAGTCAAACAGCGTTAGAATCTGGAGCGAAGAATTTTCGCTTCACAGCTAGTCAAATATTCTAATATCACCATGGATTTTTTATGCCATAGGGCGAAAATTCAGATGCATGTATGTGTGCTAGTGTGCATGGTTGTTGATTATCCCAATAGCATGCAAACTTTTCCGCAAGTTACAAGTATATTTTTTTTCGCCTATAACTTAGTAAGTGTACTGCCTACTCTTTTCAAATAGAGCTCTCTTTAACGTTTGTTTGGTGCTCCATGTCGGAGCTCAGGAGCTCATTCCATTTTAAAACAATCTGGAACATGATGGCGAAAACCTAATAATTATGGGCTTACCAGGTATTTCCTCGTCAAAGTAACGTGCCACTGGGGTGAGGAAGTCTCGTGGGTTGGCGAGTCCATTGGCTCCGATAGGTCCAAGGTCTGGTAGCTTGAAGTGCCCGTCAAACACTTCGAGGATGTATCCTCTGAAATAAAATTTAAGAATAATTGTAGATTGCTTATCTAGGGATCAAACAACTATTTTAAAGGCGAGAGTGTTTTTTTTAATCTAGAGAGTAACGAAGGATTCTAGGGATTCAAAGTAAAATAGTATTGCTCCTGAGGTGAACACTCTACTTTTTATCACCCTCTATGAGAAAATAAATATTTATGAACAAGAACGTTACGTTTATTTATTTACATACTATAAGACATAAAATAGAAATAATTAGAGGCTAATGTTTATATTTGAACAATTATGGAAGAGCATCGTAACAATTTTATTAGTAGGTACCATCCGTTACAGTTGTAGATTTATTTTTAATTTGGTTCGCGCGCGGTTTTCCAGCCAGTCACTTGTTCAAAACAATGTTCCCGTGTGATCCGAAATAAAATTACAATCACTCATTAGCCATTCACCACATACATTCGTCGTAATCGATTTTAGCGATGCAATCCTATTTTGGGCCGCATGATTTGTGATTGATGTCTTTGCTGATTGGAACATTTACTAACAATATCCACATTTCAAATTTATAATACTTTTAGTCCCTAGGGATTATTGAGCTATTGTAGTCCCTGTTTACGAAGAATAAATTAGCTATTTTTGAATAGATGTGATAAAAATATATTTGTTTTAAAACAGGTTATTTGCAGTGGCTTTTTTCACTTCACCTTTTTTGTAGCTTGGGTCAGTTTTAACCCCCGACGGAAAAAGAAGGGTGTTATAAGTTTAACGTGTGTACCTTCTGTGTGTTTGCGTATCTGTCTGTGGCATCATAGTTCTTAAACGGATGAACCGATTTTGATTTAGTTTTTTTTGTTTGAAAGGTGACATTATCGGTAGTGTACTTAGCTATAATTGATGAAAATCGGTTCAGCCGTTCAAAATGGACGTTTTACTGTTCGATTCGGGGTATTTGCGTAAGTTTTACAGTTTACAGCACTCCTCACCCCCAGTTACATGGGACCTACAAAGTAGGTAAAGTTTTATTACTATTAACTTGCCCTCTGCCAAACTTTTCAGCAAAAAAAAACATGATTTTATGACATTAATAAAATGCTATTACATATCAAAGTTTGTGAGTAAGTAGGTATGGATATTTGCTGCTCTTTCAAGCAAACACACTAAACGGATTTTAATGAAACATTGCAGTAATATAGCTAATACCTACATTCAAATAAAACAGAATATTATTTTCAACACACTTGCTCTAATGGGCGCACGGTTGGCGCAGTGGTTGAACGATTGACTGCTGCGCTGCGTGTCGCGAGTTCGATTCCCGCACGTTTCAAATATTTGTATGACCTACAGATAGTTGTTCCGGCTCTGGGTGTTTGTGTATGTGAGTTATTATGTTTGTAAACGCACCCACGATACAGGAAGAAATTCCAAGTGTGGGGAAAGGTTTAAAAAAAAAAAAAACAGCAATTAGGCACATAATTACACCTATAATCAAACAGTGACTTTTTCATTGCTATTATTCACAAGTGAGTTATAGGGTATTTTTTTTGGTTGAGTTGCTTTGTTCTTTTCCGCCTATGCGAAAAATTTTTCACAACTCGTTTTCACTGTTGAAAATGTTTTTTTAGTATTATTTTCTTCACAAGTGTGTTGAAAACCTTGTATGATACACGTGTGTATTGATGATTACCGTCCTCGCTCTTTTAAAACCCTCACCTGACGGCTCGGGTCTCAATTGCGCCTCAGCGGTAATCGACAACATTACGCACTTGTACCATAATGTACTATTATAAGGATATCCGGAGAAGTACTAATTCCACGCGGGCGGTAGATAGTATTTATTAAAGAAAGGAATCATACAGGATATATACTTAAACACATCGCAAGGGACACATTTATACATAGAGTACGTTAGGTAAGAGTGGAAGGGAGTACCAACGAAGCTCGAAGTTTCAGTTACCTTGTAGGTCCTTCGACAGCCACTGCGAACCTCATTCCAAGCTGGACGACCGCTATCTCGTTAGGTGCCACAGTCATGATACCGAACTCCGTCGTAATCTTCAGTGTACCTTGCTGGGGAACTGAAACAGAAAACGGTTATACATCTGGACCAATAAGAACATTATAAAGTAGAATAGAATAGAAATAATCTTTATTATGTACACCATATCAGTTACAGAAAGTATAGACGAAGAAAAACATTACACTGGGTGACACAATGGGCGGCCTTATCGCTAAAAGCGATCTTTTCAAGACAACCTTTGGATGGATTTTAAAGAGTTTTTTAGAGTATCATTTTTATTATTATTTATTCGCATTATAGAGTTGGATTTTAATGCCCCAGCTCTAAAGACACTTCGCAATTCGCATTTCTCGTATGACTATTTCATACGAGAAAGAAGTTTTAACAGTCTGACCTATAACTACCCTTCGAACCGGAGTATAGAACTGCAACAACAACTCCATTGCAAGAGGCATATAAGGTAAAAATACTGTCCATGATTAACCAAGAATGTATGGGTTGCACACAACACGGTTGGCGCAATGGTTGAGCTATCGGCTGCTGCGCTGCGTGACCACTTGTCCAGCGTGTCACGCGAGGAACATTTTTTATTTTATTATTATTTAATATTTGTATGGCCACGGATAATATAATACTAGCGTATGGCCTACAGATAGTTGTTCCGGATCTGGGTGTCCTGTCTTGTGTATGTGAGTTTAAATGTTTGTAAACGCACCCACGATACAGAAATAAATTCCTAGTGTGGGGCAACGTTTTTTTAAAAAGAAACAATCAATCATGTTACGACCACAAGATATTAATCACGCTAAAGACGTATAAGTAATTTAAGCAGAGCGCTTACCAATAAGCAGATCTCCATCACTGCTGTAGAACGCGCTCTTGTCCATGGACGAGTTGCACAAATAGACGTGGATGGCGAGTCCATTGCGGGAGCGAGGGTCTCCGGCCCCGCAGACAGTGTGCAGACCAGCTACGAAGTCCACCGACTGACTTGAAGGTGGAATGTCGAATGGAAGCCAGCGGGACTGCGAAGGAAATAGCAGTATGTTTTTATAAGCTTTGTATTACCTACCTTGCTTTCTTATGTGTCCGGCAATTAGTAGTCAATTCTTCTAGCACTTCCTGGCATTCGATTAAGGTAAAACTTGGCGTACTCATGTTTCTTTGGTACTATGGAGCTGGTCTCATGATGGAGCCGGGAAGTGACCATAGAAACTTCTCAATGAAACAAGATAACGCCGATATGTATGGCCTCATTATATTGATAAGAGGTAATCGATATTACATAAAGACTTCCTCAACATGAAAGCACCTAGTTAGTTTTTAAATAGGTACCTACGGTTCCAAATTTAAATGCAAGCTTACGAACGTCCGCTGACGTGATTGGTATCGGTTAAAAAATTAAGACACTATAAGTAAATAAACTGTGGAATGTTGTGGGAAAAATTTGCATACCTGATTGGGATCGGGTTCCTGTTCGTCCCAGTTATGAGTAAGATGTTTGGCGACATCCAACTTCTGGAAAGGCTTGTGAATCACGGACGGACGAATTCTGAAATGTAGGTATAAATCAAACTAAAATCTGAAACCGAAAATCGATACGAATAGGTACGAATCATCTTCTTGCCCATGATCAATCAAACTAATATAAGTAATAGAGACATTAGGTCGACGTGGTTCCTCCCCCCCCTCCTTCCGGCTGCCGTTACGCTATCATTAACTCCCTTTTTAAGCGCCTGCCCAAAAAGGAGGAGGTTAACAATTCGACTATATTTTTTTTGTATTAGAACAGAAGAAAGAAAGAAAGCTGTGATGTGGTCCCATTTAAGGCGCCGATTCCCTTGAGTAGCTGATTTTAAAATGAGAATCGCGTCTAAACGGCTAGTCGTAATGTTTTGGAAAAAATATATGTTATATTAGACTATTTTCTTAATAATTTGATCTAAGCAAATTTTGAGTTTTATTTGTATAACATAGTGTAATTAATTTGTAAAGTTATATCTAAAACGGATAAAAACTCGACAATCACACCAAAACCGCTGGGTGTATTTTAATGAAATCAACACAATCTCAAAGGTAATTTAATTAATAAATTCACATCTATCTACATTTTGATCTGAGGCTTTTTTTTTTAAAGAGTAATAAGTAAAGTACAAAAAAGTACTAAATTTTGGGTCGCGCGGGTGTGAAACGAGTGCGCGTTTTGTTCCCTCAAGGTCGTTGGCGTTAGTCGTCGTCTTAAATGGGACGGCAAATCACTCGGGATAGCTGCAATCACATGTCTGTTTAGTGTTTACACCATATCATCACATAACATCAGACTGGTCCGCACTAAAGGGTATACCAGGGTGAACTGTTCACACCTGCGTACCAATCCACCGGTTTTGTTTAAGTTTCATGTGATTGGGTTAATCTATTCTGGCATCATTTTGACCATTATAGGTACCTATCCTTTAGAACTGGTCCTTTATGAACCACAACTAAAATGTGAAAAATAAAAAACTTTTTAACAACCGATTTCCGAAATTGATATTAGTTTTCACTTTGTAGTGTTTTTATTTGGAAGTCGGTTACATTTTTTGTAAAAACATTTTTCTTACACTTCATCTATCTTTTCTTTGGCCTCCCTCTTCATTCATCTACTTTTAATTTCTAAACTCTTTTATTCACATTCTTTTCATGTTTCCTCAGCACTTAAACAGACAGACGACTCCTGAACGGCGAACTACGAATACGAATATCGTTCTAAAGGTCTTGACAAGGGTGCATAGACCTACCTGTACAACCAAGACCGTTTGTTCTCGTGTCTGGGCGCAGTGAAGGCAGTACCAGACAGCTGCTCAGCATACAGGCCGTAGGGGCAACGCTGAGGACTGTTTTGACCTTCAGGCAGAGCGCCAGGCCTGCGAGGGTCCTCCGAAACGAACTCGGAGCCAAAGCCCGAGAGATACTGTAAAAGAAATTGCAGATTTTTTTTTTTTTTTTACCGAAAACTTTCGAAAGGGCTTTGCTAGCCTTAGAAGCATTTACATAAAAAAGTTAAATATTTTTCAACACACTTGCTCATAAAGTGGCTCTTATTTCACCGCAATTATGCACATAATGATACCTGTTATCAAATTGTGACTGTTTTCATTGCTATTATTCACAAGTGAGTTATAGAGTTTTTTTTTTTAATTCATTGGTTGAGTTTCTTTGTTCTTAAAAATGTTTCGATACAAAAAAGATCGTGCTCAATAGTACAAATAAATTAATGTATGCTTGCTCAATTAATGCAACTTCGTATTTATTAAATAGATAATTTCAACTTGCACGTGCTTAATAAATAAAACTTTCACTCAAATATTAATTTTATTTGCTCTGTAATTAAGAAAAAATTAAATTCCCTATTTTGTACGTGGCTAAAATACTATCCACGAAAAGCCATAAAAAAAGAAACCTCATTCTTTTAGTCTATGGCCGATCGCCATTGTTGAATGCGCGCGCATAGGAAAACCGATTAATTTGCCCGCCATTGTGAAAAATTTCACAACTCGTTTTTACTGTTGGAAATGATTTTTTACTATTTACTATTGAAGAAAATTCACAAGTTTGTTGAAAAACGTCGTATGATACACGTGTGTATTGATGATTACCGTCCTCAGCGGTAATCACCAACATTGCACACTTGTACCATAATGTACTATTGAAACTTTAGCCAGACTTTGCTATTAAAGTTGGGTTTGACACGTTCTTAACCCCAAATACCCAATACCAAAACCCTGCCTGAGCCTTTAGAAGTTCTAATGAAGGTGGTAGGTTCCAGCTGATAGTCGCCTCTGCGGTATAGGCTTGTAAGTAACAAAACCCAGTGCGTATATTTCAATAGGTTTTTTATATTCGAAAGGCTGTTGCGGCTAACGCGATATCAAACAAGACATTTAATTACCGTCTTGGTATTTTCACTGGTAAGTTTTTGCTGTTGAAGAATAAGCTGTAACTCTGTAAGTACTTAGGTAGCTAGAGTTGAGCTTACTTGGCCTTTTCAAATCTTCTCATCATCAACGTAAATAGTAGTTTATGCAATGGTACTGTAGTATTTTATTATCTGTGGCAATGGTCATATAATCCCCCCCGGTGGGTTCCCGCTTTGTCGAGGCGGGGGGGCTCAGTAACCGTGGCTTGGTCACCCACGGTGCCGCTTGGTAACAGGCGACATCGCAACTGAGGCGGGCCGCGATGTCTTATGGAGATTCCCAGGTCCCATACGATATCGCGGCTGAGGGATGGAGGCCGCGGCGGGAGAGGAGTGCCGGTATTGCGGTGCGCCGCTCTCCCTACCTTCCGCGGCCTAGACGGGGTCGCCACCGTCTGATGGCGGACGCGGTGGGGCCGCAGGGGAAGAGGAGTGTTGGTATAGCGTTAGCCGCTCTCCCTATCTCCTGTGGCCGCAAAATGGTAGGTGGCGGGGCCATTGACCTCGACCCGTCACAGTGGGACCAAGGGTGCCAAACACGGGGTCGTCTGGCACCCATGTGCTGAATTGGTCCCTGGGGTAGTCACGGCGTACAATGTGTTCTGGTGCGCCGGTGATGGGGGTACTCCCCCGAGGAGGGTCCGGTGACGGACAGCCGCGGCGGGTTCGCGGTGAGTTGAGCTAACGCGTGCCCGTGTTCCCGCCATAAGCGGCACTGGAGGACACCGTGGAGTTTTAGTGGGTTAGAGTCCCACATAACTGCACTATCTCCCCGTGGTAGTGCAGTATGCATGAGCATTACTCCACGCAAAAAAAAAAAAAAAAAAAAACGAAAAAAAAAAAAAAAAATTCATATAATAGGGGTTTTAAAACACGAGCGTGGGTTTATCAAATGAGGCGAAGCCGAAGGTGATAATAATAACACGCGAGTGTTTTAATACCTAATTAAATGCCGTTGCATACACTATTTTATCTTCACTCATACATTTGAAATAAAAAAAAAGTGGAAACGGAAAAAAAATGTGGTATGGCGGGATATTTAGATTCTCATTGCGCATGAGACATAGACAATCATCATCATCGTCATCATCATTTCAGCCGAAAGACGTCCACTGCTGGACATAGGCCTCCCCCAGGCGTCGCCACATTGACCGATCCCGTGCGTCTCGCATCCAGCGCCTTCCCGCAACCTTAACCAGGTAATCGGTCCACCTAGTGGGAGGCCTTCCAACGTATCGTCTTCCGGTTCGCGGTCGCCATTCCAGAACTTTTAGGCCCCATCGGCCATCCGTTCTGCGAGCAATGTGCCCTGCCCACTGCCACTTAAGTTTGGCAATTCTTCGGGCTATGTCGGTAACCCTGGTTCTCTTGCGGATCTTCACATTTCTGATTCGATCACGCAAGGAAACTCCGAGCATAGCCCTCTCCATTGCCCTTTGAGTGACAACACACACTGGTCATAAACTTTCGTCTTGAGACACTGTGGTAAGTTGGACGAGAAGATACCGCGCAACTTCCCGAACGCTGCCCAGCCGAGTCGGATTCTACGGTTGACCTCTTTCTCGAAGTTGGACCTACCCAATTGGGTCGTTTGTCCCAGGTAGACAAGTCGCCCACGACTTCGAGTGTAGAGTCTCCGACCTTGATAGGAGTAGGTGTAACATGGGCATTCACCATGATCTTGGTTTTGTCCATATTCATTTTAAGGCCCACTCTTTCGGAAGCTCTACTGAGGTCATCGAGCATTTTACTGAGGCTCTCCATGGTCTCAGCCATGACCACTATGTCGTCGGCAAACCGAAGGTGAGTGATGTACTCGCCATTAACGTTGATGCCAAGCCCTTTCCAATCCAGAACCTTGAAGATATCCTCCAGCGCAGCAGTGAACAGTTTCGGAGAAATGACGTCTCCCTGTCTCTGCCATAGACTGGCACCACTTTTTTACATTAAGTCAATGAGCCCATAAGCGACAATAAATTAAAAAGTCATTTTTCAATACAGTTGTTAAACATGGCGTACTTCCAGAGGCTATAATTATGATTCGAAAGTTAAATCTTACGCATAAGCATCTTTATATTACGCGGTCGTGACTTTTGTTTACGAGCTCGATCATTATGTTTGCAGTTTAGTTTTAAATTTATAAGTCAATTTAAAAAAGTTTAGTAGCAAGGAGTTTTCAAACATAGAATAAAATGGGATAGATTTTCTACGAGGAAAAATGAATGATTCCGTACGTTTTAGCATTGAATTCTCAAAAGTCTATTAAATGGTTGTTTAATATATTTAATTACTAGTTTAAATTTAATTATTTTCACATCAACATTATTTTGTCAAAAATCGAATAGGCTGTATAGGCTGTTTTCGTTGAAAAAAAAAATATGGCCAGTTGCAAAAACGCGCCATAAGTCAATTTAAAAAAGTTTAGTAGCAAGGAGTTTTCATACATAGAATAAAATGGGATACGATTTTATACGAGGAAAAATTAATGATTCCGTACGTTTTAGCATTGAATTCTCAATTTTTTTTAAAATAGTTGTTTAATATATTTAATTACCAGTTTTAAGTTAATTATTTTCACACTAGCTGTGCCCGCGGCTTCGCTCCCGTCATCTGCCTGCCAACCCTACCATACTTACCAGCCTGCCTGCCTACTCCACATACTCAAAAAAACTTTTTACAAAAAAATACTACCGACTTCCAAATAAAACTACAAAGTGAAAAATAACTTTATTTTTGGAAGTCGGTCTTTCGTAGGTACCAATTTATTGCGTTATGGACACCGACTTCCAAAAATAAAGTTATTTTTCACTTTGTAGTTTTATTTGGAAGTCGGTAGTATTTTTTTGTAAAAAGTTTTTTTTTATTTTTCACTTTTTAGTTGTACCTACCTAATATGCAAGTTGTTTAGTAAGTTACCTACTCGTATAACGCCAGAATATATTACCCTAATATCATGAAACTTGAACATAACCGGTGAAATGAGAGATCTGCGTGCCCCTTAAGAGCGTACTGGCGTGATGTTATGTTATGAAATGGTATAAACAACAAACAGACATGCGATTGCAGCAATCCCGAGAGATTTGCCGTTATTTATTGAAGAGTTCTGTTGTATATCTTCGAATTGCTTCGTCAGTCCTACACCAAATTAAAATGGGACCAATTCGGAACATACTCTTTCAAACAAAAAAAGATTTTTTGAAATCGGTCCACAACTGACGGAGATATCGGTGAATATAAAAAAAAATAATAACATACATAATGTCGAACATAGAACCTCCTCTTTTTTGGGAAATCGGTTAAAAGATATACGTACTACATACAATTTTTTTTTTCTAGGGTCATTGTTTCGCGTAAAATCTTAACACCGCGATTCAGATAATGACTTTAAATGCACAACGCCATCTATCGAATAGCGAGTTCAACTGTCCGAGTAACCGAATTGCGTGAGCTGTGATAATTTTACTTCTTGAACACTTTAAATTCATCTAACTTTTGATAGAGTGAACCGATTGCGATGAAACAAAAACTAAGTAATTCTTCAAGTTACGCACAATGTTTATGTATAAAAGTTATCTACATTGGTTTCGTACATTTCACGTGATGCGTGCACAAATAAACAGACAAACAGACAAACAGACAAACAGATAAACAGATAAACAGACAAACAGACAAAAATGCCAAAAATGCTAGAAATGGGTTCTGTTGGTTATCCTTTAACACCCTGGCTATTTTTTTTTGAATTTTTTTCGATGTACAAAAAATATTTTTCTACAGATTTATTATATGTATTGATCAACGTTTGTCAAAAATCGAATAGGCTGTATAGGCTGTTTTCTTTGTAAAAAAATATGTCCAGTTGCAAAAACGCGCCATATTGAAAATTTGATTTTTTGTGAATAAACAAATCTAATTCTATGATTTGTTTTTACTGTTTCTCACAACTGTATTGAAAAACGTCGTGTGCTACACGGGTGTGTAGGTTATTGCAAACTCGTGTCATTAAAAACCCTCGCCTTCGGCTCGGGCTTGTTAATGACAGCTCGTTTGCAATAACCAACTTCCCACCCTTGTATCACAATGTACTATTATGATGCAGTTGTTTGAAAATCGAAGGAAAATGTTGCACTGTAATGGTTTTTATCTACACTCACAACGTTATGTTCCAAATAAGAGTTCAAAAAATATTGTATAAACTAGTGTCCGACCGAAGCTTCGGCTTCGGCTTCGGCTTCGGCCACCTTCGGCCAAAAAAGCACCTTCGGCCAAATCTTCGGCTTCGGCCAAAAATTTGCCGAAGGTTTGGCCGAAGCCGAAGGTTTGCTAGTTGTCAAAATTTGAAATTTACTGAACGATGCTAGAGCGAGACGGAGAGTGTGCAGAGCAGCAGAGTTTCGCCGCGCCGCCGCACCGGCCCAAACGAATCGCAGTTAGTAAACTAAACGAGTCAAAACAAGTTTGAGAGCGCGTCTTAAATTTCTAATAAGTGTTTTGTTTTTAAATATTTCACATTTGTTATTACAAATTATTTTATTTATTACTGTGAGTAGTACCTGTGGTGATACGTTCATTATTGTGAGGCACTCTAAGAACCAAAAAACCGTAAGTATTGTCTGGTTTAAAATATTTTATGTTATCTAACGTTAGGTAGGAAACTAAATGGAAACAATGTTGGTATGTTTTTTTATGAAATTTTTAGATAAAAAGACATGTGAAGATTGTTTACTTTTAGTTAACTACCTAAACCGATAGGATATAGGCGCATCCGCGTTGCAGAGTCCTACTGCGAGTACGGGGCGGTCGGCTCGGCTCGGTAGGTACTTGTGCATTTATATAGAATATTTTCTTTCAGGTACACAATGACATCTTTAGAGCTGAATCCTATCTGGCAATATTTTATAAAGGCTTGCAAGTGCAATTAAAAAAATGTGACTGATTATTTGATTATTTTTGTTAAAATTACTTTAAGTAAATAAATATTCAATTAACATTGTATATTTGAAACTTTTATTTTAGACAATATTTTATTACCTACTTGTATATGTTGGTCACTCGGCTCGTTATTGGGCTAAATCTCTAACGCTCTCACAATATGTATCTAGTATATTCTGAGATCAAAGTAACTATCGTATTTCTCAAGGTCAATGACACCTTCGGCTTCGGCTTCGGCTTCGGCCGAAGGTTTTGGTGAATACCGATTAATCGGCTTCGGCTTCGGCTTCGGCCAGAATTGCACCTTCGGTCGGACACTAGTATAAACACATACTTTATATTCGTGGATAGGTAAAATTAAAAAAGAAACCATTACAGTGCAACATTTTCCTTTGATTTTCAAACAACTGCATCATAAAATAACTTTTTATTTTTATAGCACATTTTATATTTTTAATTTATTGACTTAATGTAAAAAAGTAATGTTATTGTTAATGGAAGCGCGCGCTGCGCAGTGATGCGCAATGACAATCTAAATTGCCCGCCATACCACATATTTTTTCCGTTTCCACTTTTGTTTTATTTCAACTGTATGAGTGAAAATATAATAGTGTATGCAACGGCATATAATTAGGTAGATATTAAAACACTCGCGTGTTATTATTACCACATTCGGCTTCGCCTCATGTGATAAACCCACGCTCGTGGTCATATAATAGGGGTTATTAAAAATAACCCCTATTATATGACTAATAAACTACTATTAATAAATTATGTACCTACTATTTATAATATTAGTATAGATTGTAACAGTCACTCCCCAGACTATTGTTAGAAACACCACATTTTTTTAATGAATAAAACTTTTTTATTATTTTTTGTCTTTTTTTTCTGCAGAATACGAAGAAGACTCGACTACCTAACGATGCCTATAGTTAGTTGAGTCTTCTTCGTCATTTTTGTGCGTGTATGTCTTCTTCGTCAAATCTGATTTAAAATATCATATTTTTATTAAAATACATTTTCAATGGCTATTTGTGCTATCTATTGTCACGTAAACGTAATTTAAAACTAAAATAAAAAGATAAATATTTAAAAACTTCTTTTAACGAAAGAATCCCGCTTTATTCACTCAAAAAGTTTCAAAGTCCAGACTTGAGAAAAAAAAACTGGCAACGCTGGTCACAATGTAGCTATCTATCTGTGAAAGATTTCGAAATTGGAGAAGTAGGTACTTTTAGAGATTACCTTTTACAGTCATATCAATTTCATATGTTACTGTAAAAGCCCGAACTACCAGTAAAACCTATGATTTACCAGTAAAACCTAAGATTTACCAAGTATTACTGGTAGAAGTCCGAAGTGATCTATGATTGTCGTTAATATAGGGCTTTTACTAGAAATCACACGGTAAATCTTAGGTTTTACCTACCTCTGAGACTGGCAAATGTTAAAAAAGTTCAATATTTATTAAACACTTTTAATAAGAAATTATGAGAACATAAAAGACGGCTTTTAAAGTAACACAATTTATTGTTGTCGTATTATATCATTATCTAGGTAGACACGACGCTATATCGAGCATAAAATAAAAAAACCAGCCAAGTGTGAGTCGGACTCGCGCACGACGGGTTCCGTACCATTATCGCAAAAAAACGGCAATAAAATCACGTTAATCTTGTATGGGAGCCCCACTTAAATATTTATTTTATTCTGATTTTAGTATTTTTTGTTATAGCGGCAACAGAAATACATCATCTGTGAAAATTTCAACTGTCTAGCTATCATGGTTCATGAGATACGGCTTGGTGACAGACAGACAGACGGATAGTGGAGTCTAAGTAATAAAGTCCCGTTTTTACCCTTTGGGTACGGAACCCTAAAAAGCATTAATTTTAGATGCCACTGTGTTAATGAAATCGGGTCTTATATATAATTCGGGCAGTCAGTAGGATACACCAGCTTACAAGAGTCTATTCTTACTCAAAGTCAACTTGAAACTTGTCTCACAGAAAACCAGTTTCTACATTTTTTTTAAACACAACATCAATGAATAGTTCTTCTCATAAATACCTTCTTCCATGTTCTCTATTACTATCTACCATATCCCAAATAAGAAAAATATTAATTGATTCTTACCTTTAATTCTTCCATGTTGAGTAACAGGCGAGGTATTCGAATCAACTGTGCGTCCAGACTAGGCCACTGTGCCGGAGTCTCTCGATGTTTACTACGACTGCTATGCAAATGTAGCCGGTTTGTTTATGATAAAGAATGGCATTTACGTGTATTGAGATACAGATAACTTGGAACATAATATTGTTGTGTGATATTATTTAATCTGGGCTGATGTTTTTAAATAAAATCTAAAAATACAAAACACAAAAAACTGCAAAATAACTTTCGTTTTGAAGTCGGTGTCTTTCGTATCTCATGTTTCTCCGAAACGAAAGTTATTTTGCACTTTTTAGTGTTTTGTTTTTAAAGTCGGTTTTTTTTTCCAAATATTTTATTTCTCTCTTTTTAGTTTTATTACACTATCACTAAAATGTGAGCAAGTTCTATAGTAAGATACCTAAAGGATCGACATAATACCCATGATAACTAATTTACACATTCATGCTGTTTCTCGCTAAGGAGTTCGGTTGTAGGAATGATCCATATCTTGAAAACTGCTGAACCAATTTGGATGAAACTTGCACTATGCCCGAAGTTGAGAAATACCTAATCCAATAAAAAAGAATGAACACGAAGATGATACATCATCCGATATGTAGTTTCGGAGAAATGCGTGGACAAAAATACATACAAACATACACTTATGAAATTAAGCACACATATTTAGAAGCCCAATTAGGGTACCAATATTACGTACATACGTGTCGAATTGATTACCTCCTTTTTTTTGAAGTCGGTAAAAATATCATGGGTTTTGGGACTACGAGTAGCAAGGGAATACACATCCTGTATTTAAAACCTGGGTAATCATACCTTACCTTCTTTTTTTTTTGTGATGGGTTTGCTCTTGACACTAGTCTAGGTCAAAGGTGACAGAGACAGAGTCGACGATGGAATAAGCTTACCCAGAAGAAGCCTGTTCACTCTAACTTCACAGACGCAGGTAGTGAGTTCCATTCATTCGCTGTTCGCCTTATGAAGAATGTTTGGAAGCGCTTGGTGCGAATTGGTGGAATGGCAACAAGGTAAGGATGGTAACTTGCAGTGCGTCTAGATGTCCAATGGTAGAAAGGAGCTGGTGGGATGAGGTCGTGGAGTTCTTGAGCACACTCACCGAAGTACAGTCTGTAGAAGACCGACAAGCAGGTATTGATGGCGGTCAACTTGCGCAATTAGGCTGCTGGGTTCAATTCCCTGGTCGAGCAGTGCTATTGGCTTTGTCTATCTTGAATTTCTCATTAGCAAACTGGTGATTAATGCCCAGTTGATGGCAATTGGTTCGCTCGTATTAAAAGGAACTTCAACATAACAGTCGACATGTGGGTGGATCTACTGTAAATTATGAATTTATGACTGATAGATCCACCTCTGCCAAAAGAGGGCTATGCTCGGATTCCCTTGCGTGATCAGATCAGAAATGAGGATATCCTCAGGAGGACCAAAGTTACCGACATAGCCCCGAAGAATTACCAAACTTAAGTGGCAGTGGACAGGGCACATTGCTCGCAGAACGGATGGCTGATGGGGCAGAAAGGTTCTTGAGTGGTGACCGCGAACCGGAAGACGTTGCGTTGAAAGGCCTCCCACCAGGTGAACCGATGACCTGGTGAAGGTTGCGGGGTCCCGCTGGTCACGAGACGCACGAGACTGGTCAATGTGGCGACGCTTGAGGGAGGCCTGTGTCCAGTATTGGACGTCTTTCGGCTGATATGATAATGATGATCTCAGTTTAGATTTTGACCATGATTCGGATTTAGTACGTAGTTCAAATGTCTGTTTTACACAATATTGGGTAACATACACGAAATACATAAAGTCTATAGGTACATATAATCATATACTTACATGATATTTTTAGTTAAGTATAAGTTTCTAAAAACAAAACAATGATAAAATGCTGAGTAGGTATACTGACGCATCTCATTTGCGTCAACTTCAATAAAAAGAGAAGCCCTTCCTTATTCGATCGAACCTTATTCGTCTTTTGTTTTTAACCGCAGGACCAATTTGGAGAAATCGAACACAAACATGGTCGCCAACACGTAGTCCTAATGAAGCGGGTTTCCTGGCTCGTTAATAAATCTTAGTGCCTACACTCCCTTCTAATACTTCAGTAGATAGGTAGGTACTATTTAGTCCTACTGCGTAGAATAACGCTGCAACAACAACAGTTTATTAAATAAGTACCTAAGTATGTTGTTTACCAGGGTAGGTATGTAAAACTACTATTCTCAAGGCAGCCGATACCTTTGAAAATGAAAGACTGCAAGAATGCCTGCGGACAGTCTTTAAAGATGTACCTTAGATACCTGCGCTTTTCTTGTAAGAGCAAATGTCTCGGGCTTTCTGCAATTGCATCTCATCATGTTTATTGTTTACACCATTTCATAACATAACATCACGCCACCGGTACGCTCTAAAGAGGTACGCAGATGTGCACAGTTCACCCTGGTACACCATAATTTCACCGGTTGTGTTCAAGTTTCATGTTATTCGGGTAATCTATTTAGCCTAACTGTGGACAATATTTGTTTATTTATTTTATAATTTAACTAAAAAGTGAAAATAAAATCTTTTTACGATAAAATACTACCGACTTCCACCGAAGTCGGTGTCAAGAACTCCGACTGCCGAAATTTAACTTATTTTCACTTTGTAGTGTTTTCATTTGGAAGTCGGTTGTATTTTTTTGTAAAAATGTTTTTTAATATAACATGAAATGATGTGACGCCTGTTAATGTTCGCTAGAAGCGTGAAGGGGTATGCAGTGTTTAATAAGTACACCCACATTATGAAAACACCATCTCTTGAAAACTCATCATCTCTCTCTCTTTCTTCATCATCTCTCCTTGCCGCGAGTTAGGGCCGACACAGTGGTCTGAGCAGCCTAATTCATCTGCCTAGCCTTTTCCCAACTATATTGGGGTCGGCTTCCAGTCTTACCGGATTCAGCAAGTACCAGTGTTTTACATGGGGCGACCTAGACAACAAGGTTGATATTTTTTTGCCCAAAAAGGAGGAGGGTTCTCAATTCGACTGTATATATATATATTTTTTTTTATGTGTTCGCGGATAACTTCGTCGTTTATGAACCGATTTTGATGATTCTTTTTTTGTTGGAAAGTAGATATCCCAAGGGTGGTACCATGATAAGGAAATCAGGATTTGATGATGGCATCTTAGAGAAATTGAGGGAACTCCTCAAATATTCTACGCATACATATAGCGATTTTGGTATTTTCATCAATGATGCATTCAGATAGTATCATTTGGTAAAGTGGAACTGATGAAGAAGACCACAATGGCCACTGGAACTCCGAAATAAAACAATGTACCTATCCTAGACGTGTTTGGACTTATTGGAATCTTCATGAGATGTAATTTTGGCTATGATGATGTAATTTTCATGTTAATTGGAGGTACGTAACAAAGCTAAAAAGAGGAAAATAAAAACTTTTTTAACAAAAAATCAAACCGACTACCAAAACAAAACACTTCAAAGCGAAAATTAACTTTCTTTTCCGAAGTCTGTGTCTTTTTTACCCATTGTTTTCCGTTATTCGACACCGACTTCGTAAAATAAAGTTATTTTTCAATACAGAGCCCCTAGCACGAGTTTCTGCGTAATTGGTTCGACTACGTTAACGTATCGACTCCGACAATTTTTGTATGCAAAATTAATCAGCGCCATGTGTCCGTATTTGGAACTAAAGAATCGGTAGCACAAGTTTTTGACAATTGCCTTCGTATCGAGTAGACGTATTTACGGAGCGTTAACGTCCAAATGTATGGGAATCGGTAGCACGAGTTTTCATTTTGACATGTACTATCGAGTTTTACGCTAGGTGTGACGAAAGCACGTCGAAAACTATCTCAATGACATTTTCTTGGCGTGACATTTCACGTCAAATAATTTTCCGTATTTATTTGGGTATTTTTTGCAATAATATGCTATTTAATCATGAATAAAAGGGGAAGGCATGCTGTCTATTGATTATCTTACCTCCTATTTTATTAAAGAGGATAGGAGAAGATGTTAAACGAGGTAGGTAAAATTTTCATTTTCTTTATAAACAAACAGTAATAGTTTCTTATAATAAATCATTTCTATAAGTTATTGATGCTAACCACACTGTATGGTCGATGCCACACATAGAGCGGTCTTCCAGCCGTGATGAAGTACGGTCTCTAGCGCGTTATTCGCCGCAACTCTACGTTTTTCTTGCGGGGCACCATAACTATCATGACTCATTTGAAGATTCAAGAATCGAAGTAAACGGCGATATTCTATATAAATGAGGGATTATCCCTAATATAATACTAGTATGTACGTATGCCTATATATTTTGCAACTGGTTTATATCGGTTTACAAAGATGGTTTAGGAATATGGGTTGGAATTTGGGATAAACAACATTGGCAGTTGCTTCTAGGCAACTGAAGCCCTTTCATTTATCGACAGCTAAAATTTTCTTGTCTACCCGATTACCAAAAATACAAATCTAAAATGTATTAAAATAACATGTTCTTCAGCAGGTCTTGTGGCAATGATTGCAGTATTTTAAGTAGCAAAAACCGTAAGCCGTTCTACAAGTCTAGCTAGTCCGTCGATGATAAACAGAGACAGATGTACAATGAAAGAGAGAACTAGGACAAAAATGAAATAGAAACCCTCCGCAGCGTGACGAACGTTCTATTATAAAGACTAACTATAGAGTCTATTAGAAAGAGAAGAGAATTCCATAGTAATTGCCACCTGACAGCCAATGTTCCAGAATCCAGAGTAATCTTTATGAGACGAGAAATCGATCCAGAGAGTGGACTGTGATAGGACTAATCGAATCCTAAGTCATATCATTCCGTATGCGTACATGGAAAGCCTTGTTGGCTATTTTTATTTAAAATTCCTACTTTTATGCTTAGATTTTTAAAACTACGCAACGGATTCTGGTGCGGTTTATTTTTAATAGATAGAGTGATTCAAGAGGAAGGTTCATATGTATAATACACGCGGGCGAAGCCGCTGGCAGAAGCTAGTTTATTACATTTCTAACATGTACATAAATGTACACAAAGTAGCCGTGAATTAACTAAGTAACTAACTAAGCTATTAATGTGATAATAAAAACTTAAATAAACAGAAACTATGTTTTTCCTAATTTACCTAATCTGAACATACATACATAAACTTACGCTTTTTTCGGATGGGTGTGAGTAGGAAGAAACTACAAAATGCCACCTGCTGCGTTATATTCACGTTCATACATCTACACGCACGCTGGTTATGACATGCACGCACGCTGGCCTTTCTGAAGAACATCACAATAAGATCTGTTGCGGAAAGCATCAGGGTGGTGTAAGTACCCACGGTCGCCCTGGGACAGTATCCCACTGTTGTTTGACGTGTTTTCCATACGCTCTGAGTCCGGCGACTCTGCTGGTGGCACACGTCACCACGCACCTCTGAATGCGTATGTAGTGTAGGATGGTAGGTACGAGGACGACCAACATACAAGACCCACGTTTTGACTAAAGAAATAAAACTCGGGCTTTTACTTGAAAAATCTTGTTGCACGTGTTTTAGGCTATTTTTTTGCGTTCATCTTTAGATACTTAGCCGAAATCTTAAGAGCCTTATTAACCTTTTAAACATAAATATAATCATTACAATTTTAGATTTTTACACCCCTTATTGACATACGACAATAATAATTACACATTTTAAAACAATTAAAAAGTTCGTAGAACAATAGCATTAAAAGTTTGGTACACCTTCATTACATTGGATAAGCGAATTATCTCGTAAACGTATGGACCGATTAACATTATTCAAACGGATAAAATGGTTCAATATCGTTGCAATATCTCCATAAACAAAAAAAACATGTTTTCAAGATCATCATCACTATGATCACTATGAACTCATAACAAAATTTCTTTAAAAACTAGGTACTTATCTTCATCAATCATTAAACTACATTAAACACTAGGATTTTAATATGAATCTACTTGAAAAAAAATATTAAAACTACTCTCTTGCTACTTAGAAACGAAATAACATTACAACACTTCTTCTTTTTCTTTTCTTGTGAGGATGTGGCCACCTCTGGTATCAGAGTTAGTTAAGCCTGCCTCTGGGAACCGAACAGACCTCTGACTTGGCTTTATCAGACTTACAATAACTATAATAATATAATACACTAATACTCGTAATATTTTCTAATTGGAAACTATCTAACTAGAAATCATTAACAATTACAGATACTTGGGTATTGCATGAATCCCATTTTTACCTATGTACTTGCTACTTAGCTTGCAGATAGGGTTTCGTCGCCGACAAAATCCGTGTATGTCCTTCTAGGGCGTCTCCAGCGGGCGTCTTCACTCACTTCTGCCTTTTAAATACCCCTTTGTTAGTTTCCTTTCATTCATCTTCTCAAGATGGTCAAACCATCTAAGCATACATACTATTTTCAGTTTTAGTTAATACATCTTTATTTAAACCATAACGTTGTCTTATTACTTCTTCTCTCTCATCTTATCATCGTTCTTCAATCTATCATTCAAAATGACACCACACATAGGTAATTTCTATTCTAAACTAATATTTTAAAATGGTTTTTTACTATATTTGTACAAGGTAATCTCTGGAAAGAAACGCTTGCCGTTCCTACCGCTAGGTGTAGTAGTAAAAACTTTATGGGCTGATCATACAACAGCTGCATTAAGAATAAGTAATAGAATATGTAGCTGTTGTAGATGGTAGGAACCTACATAATGCATTGATGAAATAAAATACACATTTAATTAACAAAACTTTGTATTACATAATGTTCTTTCATATTCGAATCATAGTGAATTGGCAGAGCTTCTATGATTTCAACCTAGCTCATAGCTGCTCCAAATGCTTGAAATAGCATAAAGAGCATTTGTACCTAAACGGTTGTGAATTTGTAGATACTTTTTAACGTCGTAAGTTACAAAATATTCCCCCAATTCCTTCGTTAGATGTCATTATTGCACAAAGAGTCGAATAGCTGGACGTGGGCTTTGAAAAAATCATGGCTGCAGTCTTGTAGACGGTGGTGCAATCGATCGGAATGGCTTGTCTTCTCTTAGTGGCAATACTGGCTTATATTGTTGCGGTGAGGACAAAGGCTTTTAGCTAGTACCCGGAATATTACTATTCATCTCCTGTTGGTAAAAGAACTTGATATAGAACAAAATACAAAGATTCTGAAACTAAATACAACATTGTTGGTCGTGCAGTGTTTTTGGACTTTTCCATTAGGATTTCTTAGTGGCAACCCGGAGTCTTACTCTGTGTGCTGTGCACGGTAATAAGCCCGCCTCTTACTACATGAGACCTCATGGGATTAAGCGAATTTTGCATAATTGTATGAATCTGTGCAATAAACTTACTTGTTTGCTTTTTTAAGAAGTTCACCATGATGATGAACTGAGTGAAGCAAGTTCTTTTTGGATTCCTTAATTCTAAAATCACAGAACCATTGTACATTACAGATTTTCGTCTGAATTGGTAAATTATAATAATTATTTGAAATGACAACAAACAACAATAGACGTTTACACCTTAGGGTCTGCTCACACCGAGAAGCAATGCGATAGTACATATCAACCGCGCCGCATTTAAAATTAAAAAAATAAGTGATCAAATCCGCCATTATTGCAATCTATTTATTCATATGTTAATTTCATGCGTAAAATGTGAATGATTAAGTGGAAAATTCTGGTGAACAATAATTTAGGTATATTTATTATGTCTAGCATTCCGGGCATGATTGCTGACAGGCTGTGTTGTACAAAATCGTTGCTCCAGTATTTCAGCTGGAATACTGAAGCAATGATGGTTGCCTGTGTGTAAGTGTTAAATGTTTGTGTGTATAAATGTTGTTTTTTGTTATTGTGTTACTAACATACGTATAAGTTTTTTTCCATCGTTCTCACATATCTATGTAATTTCCTTGTAACCAAATACTTGTAATTGAACTGTATTCATGGAAAAGAGTGCCCTTGGAGTTTCTTGCACGTTCTTCTCCATAGGGACCTACTAGTACTGACGCTTGCAAATGTGCAACTAGATTCATCTTTTGTTTGATTATTCAAAAATGCCTTTAAATGGTTTAGTTGAAATCAAGTATATTGATAAGTTTATATTGTTACTAATACTATGAATATAATATTCTGTATTAAGCTTAAGTTATTCTGTGGGCCCTGTTGACTTAAAAAAATGAATTAATAATTAAGTATAAAAAAGTATTTAAAGTTTGGGTGTGGACGTACCTACTTTTACCAATCCCTGAGTTCGGAAAGTTCGTCGGCAGAATTTCGCATCTACACGCGTTTGCATCAGTGTGCTAATGGTTTTATAATGATTAGAGAAAATAATTTTGTAATTTGAAGGAAACCGTCAAACATTAAGTGACAATTGTCAAACGTCATGTACGGGACCGTTCGAAACCGAACAATTTATCATAAATGAAAACTCCAATAAACTGAAATTTTCAATGACTTATTAAAAAAAAGAATTAATGAAAATGTTAAATATGTTTTAACATTTGTTTATAACAAAAAAAAAACAGTTTTAGTCTCTAAATTATTTAAGACATAGTTACCCGTTTTATTTCTTCTATTTTCAGAACGCACTTTCACTACAAACCAATCCAAACGCTATTGGGTTCTCGGCCTTAATTAACCATCGTTCAATTACTACTTCCGAGTTGTCGCAAGACATTTTTTGAACTCGTGCTACCAAGTTAATTGACGCAGTATCGAGTACGTTAACGTCTGGTGAAAACGTCACGATGACGATACGAAAACGTCAGAAACTTGTGCTAGGGGCTCAGTTGTTAAACATGGCGTACTTCCAGAGGCTATAATTATGATTCGAAAGTTAAATCTTACGCATAAGCATCTTTCTATTACGCGGTCGTGACTTTTGTTTACGAGCTCGATCATTATGTTTGCAGTTTAGTTTTAAATTTATAAGTCAATTTAAAAAAGTTTAGTAGCAAGGAGTTTTCAAACATAGAATAAAATGGGATAGATTTTCTACGAGGAAAAATGAATGATTCCGTACGTTTTAGCATTGAATTCTCAAAAGTCTATTAAATGGTTGTTTAATATATTTAATTACTAGTTTAAATTTAATTATTTTCACATCAACATTTGTCAAAAATCGAATAGGCTGTATAGGCTGTTTTCGTTGAAAAAAAAAATATGTCCAGTTGCAAAAACGCGCCATAAGTCAATTTAAAAAAGTTTAGTAGCAAGGAGTTTTCATACATAGAATAAAATGGGATACGATTTCATACGAGGAAAAATTAATGATTCCGTACGTTTTAGCATTGAATTCTCAATTTTTTTTAAAATAGTTGTTTAATATATTTAATTACCAGTTTTAAGTTAATTATTTTCACATCAACGTTTGTCAAAAATCGAATAGGCTGTATAGGCTGTTTTCTTTGTAAAAAAATATGTCCAGTTGCAAAAACGCGCCATATTGAAAATTTTATTTTTTGTGAATAAACAAATCTAATTCTATGATTTGTTTTTACTGTTTCTCACAACTGTATTGAAAAACGTCGTGTGCTACACGGGTGTGTAGGTTATTGCAAACTCGTGTCATTAAAAACCCTCGCCTTCGGCTCGGGCTTGTTAATGACAGCTCGTTTGCAATAACCAACTTCCCACCCTTGTATCACAATGTACTATTTCGCTTTGAAGTGTTTTGTTTTGGTAGACGGTTTGATGTAAGTTTTTTGGTAGGGAAAATTGCACTTCGCCAGGTCTACGCCAGCATTTAGTTAGGTACTACAATTATAGTATTTCTTATCGATTCCGATGTCGGCGGCGACCCGATGAAATCTTCTAGCATGTGTCCTAATACTATGGCTCGCCAGACTGAATTTTATTTTTATTTGATTTGATTTAATTGTTAATTTAATTTGCAAACTCTGCTTGTTAACTTTACCTCAACAAATGCTTGCTCTAACTGCAATTTATTAAATGGTTAAATTATTGTGTATGGGTTTGTACCTACCAATACCGTACAATACGAGTTATTTTATAACTTAGCAAGGGAACTGGTTGCAAGTGCAACACCTATCCGTGTTGTTAAGTAATTGTAACCCTCAAATGATTCAACTGATTTGATTCTGATTTGATTTGATTTGCATTCATTTATTGGTTTGAATTTTATTTATTCATAGTTTGGTTTTAAATACCTACCTACCTGGTCACAGGTAATGCAGTAGGTAAGTACCTATCTATAGTTGGCCGGTGGAGTTAAAGCGTACCTACCTAGGTACCTTTACCTACATATTAAACCTAGGCATACCTACTGACCATACAATATCTAACCTAACCTCCTAAGGTTAGTATAAATAGCTAGACTAAATAGTAATTAAAGATGCAATAACAACACTGCGTCATAGAATACAATTAATAACAATCTTGAGTGCTTCAATAATATCGGTAGTTGGAGGTGTGTATACCGGTATGATAACTTTATAAATAGGAACTGGTTTCATACCGTTCTCTCGAGCTGCTTGTCAATCCCGTTTTATGGAAGCGAGAAAAACATTTCTTGCATACCTAATTAGATGTTGCTCAATGTGGTGTAATATGTTTTCGAGTCAGAGATAATGCAATTTTACAAAGTAAGTAGCTAAGAATGTGTAAGAAAAGTTAAGAAAAGACGAATTTTTAAAGTGAGAGCTGCTAACCCAAATTAAATGAATTAAATGTTGCTTAATATTGTGTAATATTTTTTAAAGTAGGCATTAATTAAGGATTTAATGAAATTTTACAAGAAAGTAACTAACAATTAATAATGAGCAAAAGTCAATTATCATTTATTAATTATTTCCAATTAGAAAAAATCTTTTTAAACTGGCCTTTTAGCTTACCGTGCATTACACATTTTAACACCAAACGTGTATGCAAAATTTCATCGTAATCGGTAGTGGATAACTGCTTAAAAATTCATTTACAAGATTTGACATGAATATACATACATACATTGCAAGTTAATAATAAGCTTGTAAAATTGATTCATTCGCTAAATAGCCAGGTGCACATAGTAGATACCAGTAGGTACTCTACATGAGATCATTATCCCTGAGCCA
Organism: Orthosia incerta; assembly: GCA_948252205.1. Classification (NCBI taxonomy): domain Eukaryota; kingdom Metazoa; phylum Arthropoda; class Insecta; order Lepidoptera; family Noctuidae; genus Orthosia; species Orthosia incerta. The sequence goes on along the minus strand of OX411759.1, from coordinate 20,002,662 downwards.
CATATAGGTATTATTTCGTTAAGCGGCCTTAAGCCAAGAATCAGGAAAACTTAAGCTAAAAACCAAATGTATCCTCTGACTGCACAGCATGATTTTCTTCTTGTTTACATCTTATTAGTTCGGTTTTTGAAGCAGTCTGGTTTTTTTAATTTTTTTTATTAACTTTTTTTAGTTATTTTTTTTTTAGGTTACACAATATGGCGCCCAAAAGCCGCCATTTTTATATTTTCCTATTTGAATGTAGCCACACACACACTAGTGACACTCGCAGGGTTAAGGTTACACTAGTCGAAAATTATTAAAGATATGAAAGAATTATTAAGATTATTCCACTGTTTGACGACGTACGTTCAAAATAAAAAGTGATATCAATTTGTCTCATCATTATCTAGCCCTGTATGGAAGCAAAAAAGTAAAAAAATAAAATGTTTAAAAGTTATGAGCGTCGAAAATTCCACATTTCGACACTAATTTTAACGCATTTTTGGGCGCAAATAAATACCATAAGAAGACGGAAAATTGCAAATCTGCCTCCATACAGGAACAGATTAGTAGTTCAACGATGCAAATAATTTTATTTTGAACAGATAGATTTAGTTGTTTTTAGGGTTCCGTACGCAAAGGGTAAAAACGGGACCCTATTACTCAGACTCTGCGATCCGTCTGTCTGTCCGTCTGTCACCAGGGTGTATCTCATGAACCGTGATAGCTAGACAGCTGAAATTTTCACAGATGATGTATTTCTGTTGCCGCTATAACAACAAATACTAAAAACAGAATAAAATTAATATTTAAGTGGGGCTCCCATACAACAAACGTGTTTTTTTTGCGGTTTTTTGCGATAATGGTACGGAACCCTTCGTGCGCGAGTCCGACTCGCACTTGGCCGGTTTTTCATGATATCTAGACTGCCAAAGGTCTGTTTATAAAATTTCGCGCGCTCGGTTTCGTCCTAAATCATTATCCATTTCGCTACAAATTTGCAAAAGTGTGTATTCGTACGCAAACTAGCTTCCTACTGCTTATCACAGCATCTATCTCTTCCGCACGTGTTGTCGGTTGATATAAAATTCATTTTAACCCCGCGCACAAAATAGTTCGTGCCGTCGACTAGTGTACCCTTAAGACGAATCGATTGACGTAAGAATCATCAAAAGCGTTTGGTCTCTAGAACGCCACATAGGAACAAACATACATAGACTAATAAAACACATTACCCACCTTCGGCAGTCGGGTAAATAGAGGAAGGTAGGTCATAGACGCAGGAGGCATAATACCAAAATAAAATATTACAATTTACTTCCGCAAATATTTATTATAATATTGTTTATATGAACAATAATGTCAAGCGATATTAAATTCGAATTGCCTATTTTTAACTGAGTTTAGGACATTTCTATGCTGATATACTACAATGGTTATGTTGCAACATGTCTCTTCAAAGATTACGAGAAATATCTACAAAATAGAGATTTTAAAGTTCTTTGGATTTAATTTGATAGTTTGTAGGTATTATTTAAAGCCCATCGTATAGTTTTTCATTTATCGCCATCGATATCATGATTCGTGTGATGGGTTGTGAAAATCTATTGAGAAGTGAGATCAAAACTCGAAATAATTTAAACAGAAAATGCTCGTAGGCCCTCCATACAACTACAATATTATTGTACAATACAATTGAACGTCTAGAGGGGTAGTATTGAAAGATCGAACACATGCATGAGGAAGCTTAAAATGTATTGTAATTTAATTAATAATATTGTAGGTGTATTGGACGCCGTACAGTTATCAAAGACACTGTCATCGGGAAAGGAAAATAAATTATATAATAAATAATCCGATACATTACTTAACCAGTAAATAAATAACTACCTACCTGTTTAGTTATTTATCGGACCATTTTCGACTATGGGCCGGTTTCTGAATTAAGTATTGGAGTTAAGAACGTCACAATCCTTGCTTTAATACCAAAATTTAATTGGTTTTAGGGCTAAACTAGACTTTGAAAAATCTCAACTATCTAATTCTTAATTCAGAAATCGGGGGTAACAAGTGATGCTGGTATGTAATATACATTCAAAACATTACCCTCTTTCTGAGCAGTTGGGTGATAAGGTAAAGTGCGAATAATTGATACCTACAAAATTCTGGCAAGATCGGCAAACAAGAAATTTTTTGAAGAGACACTCGCCTATGACAAGGGTAGGTAGTAATGATACAAATTACATTTTAATAGTAAAATAGCTTCTACATTATACAGCGTTAACATTATTATTGTTCTTAATAATACTTAGCGTATCTACCGGTTATACTTAGGGTCAAATTAAATAAGTTAGCGAAATTCCTTCAAATCAAATCAAATCATTAACGAATAAATATGATTTGATTTGATTTTTAGTTTTGATGGGCATCGATATCTAATAACCAGAGATCGGAATAGGTAGAGTATATTTGCCTAAAGTTCGAGGAAGTAAGTAACATAGAGTTAATAATACCTCCTCGAATATCACGGAATCATAAGCATAACATACACATTAGAGTTAAATTAATGTTGTATGTAAATCAATCCTCTTTAATTTAACCGTTTCAGTACGGAACTCTAAAAACATAATTAAAAAAAATTATATGCAATTTCTTAAATTCCGGGATATTATTCGATATTCGGCGAATAGTTCTCTAAATAAAAAAAAACTGTTAATGAACAGATAAACTATAGACTTAAAAATAATTAATCTTTAAAAACAAAACATAGTATTATTTGTCATTAGTATAAAAAGTTAGCCAAAAATCAGTCATGTTGTAGTTACGCTTTTTAATTAATAATTTAATATTTACAGTACAAAAGGTGCATATTGTGGTGCAAAAACTAGTTTTTCTGCACGATTGGGATCAAGTCGGTTGCGCTGTTTTCGTAAATCAAACCTGCCTCAGAAAAGTCTTTTTGAATAAACAAGAGCTTGCTGGTGTGATAAAGTATAGTTTAGCAAGCTTATATAAAATGGGGAATTAATTCTTATTGGTGCTCAAATCCTACCATTCATATGGGTTTATACTTCTGTCAGGCTTTGCTAACCTGATTTAATGGGCGATTTAGAGATAACTTTATTTGTTTTCTTTTTCATAATCTTATTTTTTTTATATTACAGTAACGATTGGTAAGTTCAAGAGGCTACTAAAAGTGTAGTATTATTATTTGAGAATAAATATACAATTTTTTATTTTATTTTTTATTTCGAGTATTCGACTATTCGCAATAGGGAGTGACGATTAATCGGCATTCGACTATTCGCTATACCAAATATTCGCGGCAACTCTAATTTAAAGTAACTACACTACACCAGCGGCCGCTGATCCCCGAATCCAATGCAGTTGCTTGAAATTAAGAGTTTTTGTTATTGTGGTTTTATCATTATTAGGTGTCGATAACCATCATACCTGCCGAGTTTTGCTTGCTTATTTAATTTGACGCTGTAAAGTTGATATTTGCTGTTATACACATCTGATCTTTGTGATATCATCCTTGAATAGTTGGCTACTAATACCATTCTGAAACCGTCTCTTTTATAAAAATTGTAGTTCTAAAAACTAAAAAACACGCTTTATTGGTAAGGATAATGGGACAAAATGTTTAAATTATTGCATTGTCATCGGTCCTTGATAAGTGTGCAAAGTTTCAAATCAATCCAACGTTTTGAAGTGGGTGAAAATCACGTTCAAAGATTCCGTTACATTGATACATAGATACATACATACCAAGCTAATAAAAGCGTGTTAAAAAGAAAATCAAATAGATTGTTTGCCAGACAAGGGTTTAATTTAGGAACTAATCAATCTGGAAACTTTTAAGTTCAGGGAGGATAATTCTCGGACATTTAAGTAGGCAATTAATTTGAAATGATTAAGTCCAGATAGGGATAGGGCGCACGGTTGGCGCAGTGGTTGAGCGATTGACTGGTACGCTGCGTGTCGCGGGTTCGATTCCCGCACGGAACAAATATTTGTATGACCTACAGATAGTTGTTCCGGCTCTGGGTGTTGTGCATGTGAGTTTATATATGTTTGTAAACGCACCCACGATACAGGAAGAAATTCCTAGTGTGAAAAAAAAAAAGATAAAATATTTTTCCTTTTTTATGGCTGCGTTTTGGAAGACGGAACCATAAAAAAAAATTGGATGATATTGACATTTTTCAAAATAGGCATCATCTTTTATTTTCGCTGGCAAAACCATAACAAGTAAGTTTTACAAAAGGGACCTTAATGTGTCACATTTAAGGATCATTTCAGCTTAGCACAAAGACCAGATGTCTAACTACAAGCAAAAACGATCAACAGTTTAAGACATTGTACAATAGAACGGAAGAAACAGTCGTGATTTTCATATAAAAATAATTTAACAAAATAAATAACCAATTTTAAGTAATAATCATAGCCAATTCATATAAACATTGATAAAAAAACAAGTAGTAGTTTTTTGGATAAATTGTTATTTTGATTTTTTTACTGCGGGTGTTATTTTATTACTGTTAGTAAATCGTAAAATTCTTAGAAAGTTATTAGTTTTCAAAATCATGCTTATTACATTACAATATTTTCAACGATACACTGTGCACAGAAAAGTAACATGTTAAAAAAAATTGTATGAACATCTGTATTCATTTATCAATTCAATTACAATAGTCTTCGAATAAGTTCTATTGAATAATCCTCGTGTAATATTCAAATAATTATCTAATACTAAAAGCTAAAAACATTGATCTAATATTATGCATTAACAACAAACTTAATGGTATACAACACAAATCACAGTTACGTAGCAAATAGAGTGCTGGCTATTTTTACATTGAAACGAGAATAATATCAAAGAATTGTAGTATACACAAAACATGACGCTTGCACACACACACGGGCCACACGCGACAGCCACAAACGCCGCCACGAGAAGTTTGTGTCGCCGCACACGGGCCACACGCAACAGCCACAAACGCCGCCACGAGAAGTTAGTGTCGCCACACACGGGCCACAAACGCCGCCACGAGAAACTAGAAGCGTGTGGCGGCCACCAGCGTCAACAGTGTCTGGCGAGTCCATACAAAATGTATGAAAACTACAGGAAATATGCCAGTGGCGGCGTTTTGTGGTTGTGGCCGGTGGCCCCGTGTGCGGGGACCCTTAGTGTCGCCGCACACGGCCCACACGCGACAGCCACAAACACCGCCACGAGAAGCTAGAAGCGTGTAGCGTGTGGCGGCCACCGGCGTCAACCGTGTGCGGCGAGTCCATACAAAATGTATGAAAACTACAGGAAATATGCCAGCGGCCACGTTTTGTGGTTGTAGCCGGTGGCCCCGTGTGCGGGGACCCTTAATAGTAAACGATCATCATGATTTATTGTTCGGCAAACCCGTATGCCTCGTCAGAGGGCGCTATCTGGTTTTGCCGAACATTATGCTCGCGACGATCACATATTCGCGCGATGGTCGCTTTCTATTGCAACGAAGCTTTAGGAAAAATCTACCTATAATATATCCAGATTTTGCTTTGTTTTTGCTTATCTCTTGTGTCACCTGTGTGAATCAAAAATAAATACTCTATCTTTCAAAAAAGGGCATTTCGCGAATCATAATGACAAGTAACTACACAAACCCCAGTTGGTGATCCCGTAATTATTTGTATAGTTACTATAAATACGCTTTTATTTATAAGAATATACACTGTTTGGCGATTGTTTAGCGTATTCTGTATTTAAATTTTCTATGGATAATTTGAATTTAGAATCTATTAAGCAGTTAGAGGTGTTTAGACCTCAGAGATTTTGATGTCGTTTCACCAGTTATTTTAACTTCACCTTGTATATGAATCGTCTATGGTTAGTTCGAAATTCAAAACGAAGTTGCGGTGCCAGCGCCATTAAAGAGACAATCATTCTCTTTGGTTTCGAATCCGCGAGCGTCGCGTATAACATAGATCTTGTGATTACCCTAATTTCAAGTAAAAATAACCTTTAGTATAAGCGCAATCACATACACAATAAAGATGCAGAAAAAAGTCTATATATCCATAAACATTATAAACAAAGCAATGTAAGACAATACAATAAAGAAATCGGAACACGATACTTAGAAAAAATACTAAAAAAAGGTATGTAAAGTGCCAAAGATTATAATATTTATTCATATCTATATTTAGGTATTCTGATACCGTTGTAAAAGTATATTATTATGGAATTTAAATTTGCAGTTACAATTTGTTTCATAATGTCACGTAATTTTACCTCTATGGTACATTTTGCGCTGAAAATGACATCGGTAACAAAACCACGAAATTAATTAAAATAATATTATTATTTTCCTTTACATAGGATGTTCTATTGCGGTTTTATTTATTGCTTTTAATGAACAGGAAACAAATGTCAGTGTTAAACCACAAAATTTCAGTAAAGAACATTGCTCAATGTGTCATACAGATAAAAATACGTGACGTCTCATACCACGATGCGCTAATACCTACCCTAAATATACATTAATATCACACGGCCTTACAGTGGCCTAATACACATACGAAATGATATACGATTGATATATTTGGTAACGAGCGGACAACCGTCAGGAAATTGTTCTAATAGCATAAATAACTTTTTGAGACCTTTTCAACGAAATATTAAAGCTTATAACACCATCCCTCTAACCCCGGGAACGTTCCTTTTTTTAAAATAACGAGATAACTTTAAAACAAAACCATTAAAATTAGCTTTAAAAATAATAAAGCTACAAAAGGTTTGTAGTAAAACATTATATTTTTTTCCCATACAAAATCTACTAAGCCGACACACGAAGCATACTCATTCTGTAAACTTGTAAATCGATTTATCATCGATTAGGATATTGTTTCGCAGTCCAAGTTTCAGAATAGCGCAAATTCACAGTACACTTAGCCATAACTCTCTCCCCACTACTGTTCCCTTTATAATACGAACGCACTTTGTTCGAAGACCGCACTAAAACTTAACTTTAGTGCTTCTTCTAAACAAGTACACAAGAAATAGATATACAAAATATAATTACTTATACATTTGGGAAATGTGACCAGAATAAAATATAAATAATTATTTTAATACAATTTTTCAAAGTATCAGCGCCTTAACGATCAACTCTGGCCGATTTTAAAATATAATGATTATTATTATTTCATTTAAGTAGAGCTAAATATTTATGATACATGTTTTATAATATTCGATTTGATATATTTAGATTTTTGTGTTTATATTAATGCTACAAATACTGATTACCATATTTTGATCTAGAACAATGTGTAGTTACAATCAAGAGAAAAAGTGTGAAAGCTTAAAACAATGCAAGCAATTTAAACGATATTTTAGTTTGCTTTCTCACTTTGAACTTGGTAGTACTTTTGTTATTGATACTGTTTTATATTTTTAACCGACTTCGTAAAAAGGAGGAGGTTCTCAATTCGGTTGTATTTTTTATAGCATTAATATAAACACAATAATAATATCATAGTGGAGTATTGTGATCTATTCCTATTAAACGTGAGAACATGTAACTACGTAATAGCAGTATACAAACTGGAATATTATTAATAATAATTATTATCATAAAATACATAATAAGAGCCATAGATAAACAATAACGGTAAACAATATTTATTTATTAAATTGTATTGGAAGCAAATGACGATAATAAAACATTTTTCAACTGTCTTTGGTAAGCCATTGAAGCTAGGAATTGGAATGTAAGATTAAAAAAAAAAACATAAATTTTCTATACAATATGCAAGAAATCTTTTTTGGACACGTTTTATCGTCATCTGCTCCTAAAATCAATGAAATTAGCTACACACGAGTGAAAACCTTTAACATGGAAACGTAATCATATTTTACAATTTATTTAACTAAATTGTGCTCGCAGGACGCTTTTTCTGTCTCGCAGAGGAAAGTTATTGTTTTTAAGCTTAATTTGAGTATTCGAGATTTTTCTTTAAGTAACAACACCATACAGTTGATTAATGAATAATCGATAAAATAATCGATCGTTTTTCAACCATACAGTTGGCTGTAGCAAGAGTTTTAAACATTACTGAGGGACGTCCCGTGTTCTAAAGTCTGTTTTGGGACTTATAAGGCCTCCTGAGGTATGTTAAATATATATCTTGTAGTCTCAAATACTGTAATAGGTCTAAAAGAAGTCATTTGAAATTAGCATGTATCAATTTAGTCGCAGAGATAAAAAAAACAGACTTTAGAACACAGGACTTCCCTCAGAAACGTTTAAAACTCTTTCTGCATAAAATGCCCTAACATTCTGGCTGCCACGTTTTAATTTTAAAACTACTTAAACTGCAATATTTACTTCCATTTTTTGGAACCCATAAATTTTAGGAATTAACAACTCACTAAATACGTTCACGAATTTAAAATATCGTTGTTTCTGTCAATTGTTTGAAGATAACCGAGACGCAACAATGATTTAAATTCGTTCAGCGTCTTAGCCATTTGTGGTGCAAACGGGCCTGAGTAAGTAGATTTTGTGATTAGTTGACTATCACCATACGATTTAAGAACATTTTTAAACGGGTTCAGTAAGTATTAGTAAGTTTTAAAAGCTAAGACCCACTATATGGTGTTGTTAAGTATGATAGATTATATTTATTATGTCCACTAGGTCCTCTATGTTGAGTAGAACGAGGCATAAAAGCGCTTAAAATTAAAAATTCACATTTCCTATTATTGTTAAGTCTAAAACTGCCATAACTACATACTATTGGTAAGATTCGATAACTAGGAACTAATTTCATCTCCTTACCTTTATACTTAAAAGCCTCATATGAATACTTGCCTATACATCGAAAATTTTAACAATATTTTCCACTGGATTTACTTCGAACATATTGCTTCCTCTTACACGCAAAATAAGTACCAACGAACACTTTTTATAATATCGATATCAATCATACATCCCTAGGTCGATTCCCAGTTCTGAAATCTTACCACTAGTGATGTAGCTGCACGATGTACGGTAGCCTTATTGTTGCGGTAACATATGCGACCAGGCGGCCTCGTATTTTGTGTGTGCTGAACTGCACGCGGACTTTGTGGCCTCGACCACGCTTAGCGGGAATGGCTCGCACTGGAAGATAAAAGTGTGAAGTTTATACTTGTGTTGTCCTCTTGTGTTTGAGGGTTAATATTAATTTTGATGTGTTGGGTGTGTGTGAAATTGAGTATATAGTGTGAGTTTTTCAAGTGGGTGTGGATGGCCAAAGCCGAAACTATGAGGAATAGCGAAAAATGCTCATAGAGTCACGAAGCCGATTTTGATGAAAACTAAAACTGAATTATTGGATTTTTGAAAAATTCATATTTCTAGAATCAATCAAGGATCAGGTGATTTTGAAAAAAAAAAGCACGCTCTGTATTATTACACCATCCGGTAGTATCGTTAGTAAGGATAAAATTCTGGAAAGTAATTAAGTAAAATGTCATACGCCAAACTTGAGGAAAGACCTCATTTTAACAAAATACTTAGTTTTTTTTTTTATATCTACGAAGACTCGTATCATGCTATTGATGATATGAAGACATCTTTAGAGAATATTCTAAACGGAATCAAAGTTATTGTAATGCTGGATGTAGTACAATACTTGAGTGTCAAATCTGTTTAATTTTATTTTTTTTAATTAAGGTTAATTATGTTTTTTTCTCTTAATTAATAGCCATTATTTCTTCACTTATTATGATTACTCCACTGTACGACGATGTACGTTCAAAATAAAAAATAAATATATCAATTTGTCTCATCATTATCCCTCTATGGAAACAAAAAAGCTATGACTCTATCTAGCCCTGTATGGAAACAAAAAAGTAAAAAAGAAAAATATTTGAAAGTTATGAGCGTCGAAAGTTCCATATTTCAACACTAATTTTAACGCCTCATTAGGCGGCAATAAATACCATAAGAAGTAAATTGCAAAACGGCCACCATACAGGGATAGATTAGTAGTTCTAGAATGCAAATAATTTTATTTTGAAAATATACATTTAGTAGCTTTTTCATGATATCTAGACTCCCCAAAGTTTTCGTATGAAATCATCATCAATTTCGTTACAAACTTGCAAAAGTGCTAATTAATTATAATAATAATTAAAATAATTATTTTTGTTTCGATTAAATATTTACTTTTCAAAAAGCAAATGTTGCAGTTTTAGTTTTCATCAAAATCGGCTTGTGACTCCTTTGTGTGTTTTTCGCTATTCCTCATAGTTTCGGCTTTGGCCATCCACGCTTACTTGAAAAACTCACTCTGTTTAGTGGGTTAAAGCTCGATTCTATAACATTAAGAGGGAATCTAATGAGATGATTATGAAAAAGATAATATTAAGCACTTTTAGTTATAAAATAAAGGCTGACTGCTTGCAAAAATAGGCACAATATATCGTCTAACTGCTATCTTTTGAACAGTGCTGTCATAATATTAACTTTAAAACTTTCGCGTTTCATAATTGAGAAACAAATTGTTTTGTGCAGTCGGCGCATTTACAGAATAAGGACACGGTCAGTATTGTGTGTAGAAATTAAATTAATTAAGACTTTGTGTGATGTATCTATCTTTCTTAGATAGAAAGATAGATACATCACACAAAGTCTGAGGAGGGTAGAGAAATAATTTTTTTCCCCAACGGAGCCAGTACACCGAGACACCAGTCTACCCGGGACCACGTTCGATGCAACACGGCCGAAACGTCGAGTTAAATAGGTAAATAAATAATCGAAATAATCGCGTTAAATTCCCGTGATATATTGTTTTTCAGTGCTGTCAAAGGCAAATAGTTACCAAGAACGCATAGATGTCTTCTAAATTATAACAACTTACCGTGAGCGCACAGAAGGCTTGCTCGACGGCCGCTATGAACCTCTCGAGCTCGGCGCTGCTGGCCAGCACTAGTGCCAGCCCCGCGCCGCGCTCGCGGGCCTCGCACACGCTCCACTCCTGAATAGATTAATAAAGAAATGTTACAATATTGACTTGCTGTAGAGTTAGACGACAATATAAAGGAGTATATATAGTAGTGGAGACCGCGACTGCGGACCGAAAGATACAACGTTGAAAGGCCTCCCTCTAGGTGGACCGTGAACTTGGTTAAGACTGCAGGTATCTGATGGATGGACGCACAGGACCGCTTGGGGCCTTTGTGCAGCAGTGGACGTCTTCCGGCTGAAATGATGATGATGATGAAGGAGTATGTTTGTACTAGCTTCTGCTAGCGGCTTCTCCCACGTGAAAAGTGATTTCTTATCACAAGGGAACATTATACCGGAATGAAAAGTATCCTATGTGCTATTCCAGACTTATAATCTATCTCTGTGCCAAATTTCATCTAGATCCGTTCAGCTGTTCTAGCGTGATTGAGTAACAATCATACATCCACACATCCATCCAAACTTGCACATTTGCCACCAGCGGAATTGCAAGGCTCAGGAACGCACGTCAAACATAAGTCGTGGGTACTTACAACACCCAGACACCATACCGCCACCGCAACTATAATACTAGCTTCTGCTAGCGGCTCCGCCCGCGTGAATGTCGTAAACCATCCCAAGGGAACATATTCCCGGGATAAAAAGTATTGTATGTGCTATTCCAGACTATAATCTATCTTTGTGCCAAATTTAATCAAGATCCGTCCAACCGTTTGAGCGTGATGAAGTAACAAACATACAAACAAACACACAGACACACTGACAAACAATCACCTTTATAATATTCATCATCATCATGTCAGCCGAAAGTCGTCTACTACTAGAAATAGGTCTCCTCCAAGCGTCGCCACATTGACCGATCCCGTATCCAGCGGATCCCCGCAACCTTCACCAGGCCATCGGTCCACCTAATGGGAGGTCTTCCAACGCAACGTCTTCCGGTTCGAGTTCGCCACTCCAGAACTTTTCTGCCCATCGGCCATCCGTTCTGCGCGCAATGTGCCCTGCCCACTGCCACTTAAGTTTGGCAATTCTTAGGGCTATGTCGGTAACCCTTGTTCTCTATTTCTAATTCGATCATGCAAGGAAACCCCGAGCATAGCCCTCTCCATTGCCCTTTATAATATTAGTCTGATATAATATTAGTAAGATGTACAACGGTCTGGTGGCCGCAATTCGACGTCCATGCGCGCATTTTGCGTAAGGTTGTGACGAATAAATCATTCGACCCACCCCAGCTCCTCAAGGAGGGCCAGCAACGCTCTGAACAAATATAAAGGAGGCTGGGACAATATGTATGCGGAAAGCGTGGAACTAACCCTGAACAGCATTATCTGCTGTGATTGGTTGAATGAATTTTCAACAGCCAATCACAGCAGATAACGCGTGCTTAACAATTTGTCACATTAATTCTGTGATAATTTTAAGGTGGGAAACTCAGGGTAAGTATTGCGGAGTAACTTGGGAGAGGTCTAATTTTCTGCAGTGTTCTGCTATAGACCGAGTTGACCGACTTTATTGTACTTCGTTTGGTTGGAAATATTTAGGTCTTCTTGGTTGACTTAAAATTCCATATTTGCAGATAAGCTGCAGTTTATAAGCATTAATAAAATAAATACTACTATTCTTACCAAACAGCACCAATTTTCATCAGTGTCTGGTATCTTAAAAGCGGTCAAGTTCTTGATGGATCCGCAAGCTAGGATCTCGATGTCTGTCCGCATCTCTTCTATGTATTCTGAAACAAGACATTAACATTTATATTTAACAAAAACACAGTGTTTCAGCTACAATAATAGCAGATGTCCTTTAATACAGTCCAAGTTCAATTTGAATTCAGACTTCAGCAGAACTAAACGCGCGTATGTGCACGATGTACCCGTATTTAGTGAGCGAGGACACTCAGGGCATGATAGTCAAGTGCGGTGTCTGAGACCGCTCGACTACTAAACAAGCGTTTCATACGAATACGAACTTTATACTCATGAAGATTATGCCCATTTTCGTATAAGTAGAAGTGTGAGCAACTTGAGCAAACGCTTCTAATGTTTGAATACAATTGTTATGGTAATAAGGCCCATATTCGTATGACACGTTTACTATCACTACTAGTTAGTGCTTTAGATCTTTTTCTTAAATACATTTTTATTAGTCGTTATGTCATAATTATATCCATCTTTTATTTATAGACTGGCTGTGACCGCGGCTTCACTGAGCGAAGCCGCGGGCCTCAGGGAATGGGGAGAGCGGCCAACGCTATACCGACACTCCTCTTCCCCTGCGGCCCCACCGCGTCCGTCATCAGATGGTGGCGACCCCGTCCAGGCCGTGGAAGGTAGGGAGAGCACATCACATCACATCATCAGCCTATTAATGTTCCCACTGCTGGGACACAGTCTCTGTGAGAGGGAATGGGCCGTTATCCACCACGCGGGCCCAGTGCGGGTTGGTGAATGTCACATGTCTTCGAATTTTTGGTTCTAGGACATGCCGGTTTGCTCACGATGTTTTCCTTCACCGTTTTGAGAGCAGTGGTGATGAAATAATTTACACAAAGTAAAGCCCCTGCCTGGGCTTGAACCCACGACCTACAACTTGTAAGTCGCGGCCGATACCACTGGGCCACCAATGTTAGGGAGAGCGGCGCACCGCAATACCGGCACTCCCACCGCGCCCTCCCACAACCCTCAGCCGCGATATCGTATGGGTATGGGAGGCCCCATACTTCATCGCTGCCCGCCTCAGTTGCGATGTCGCCAAGGCAGCACCGCAACCTACATGTTGGCCGCTACGTCGTCGACTTATCGGCAAAAGCCCTGACGAGCGGCCCCTCCTCGGGTTCCTCTTCGCTTCACAGTGGGTGACCAAGCCACAGTTACTGAGCCCCCCCGCCTCGACAATGCGGGAACCCACCGCGGAGGACAGACGACCAGCCTGGACAGTAAATGATTTATCCAAGAAACTAGTGGCATGTACTGGCATTTTAAGTCGCAAGTTATCTGATGACCTAAGAAGAGATTTTGTGTGGGAATCGCAGATAAACTGAAAACGATCCATGTGGTAAATAAAGAGGGGTGGAAGGAGTAAAGAGCACATTTTACAAAAGAGATTATGAGCATTCCAATCTGCAACCACTTGAGCTTTACACGGAATTCGGAAAAATCGTCATATTTGCGCAAAACGAATATAAACCTTATACAAAAAAAATTAAGGCACTGAAGTGTATCGAGTTGTTCTTGAGTGAGATCAAGTTAACTGGCATCAGCATGATCAAAGATGGGAAGAAGAAGAAATTGTGCATCATCATCTGGACCGAAGCATGCTGGGCTAAGTATTCACTTCATACACACCTTTGAGCAGCGCCTCCGAGCCCCTATCCTTGAGATAGGCGGCGGCTCCCGTGACGAAGGCGAGGTCGAGCGTGTCGCGCACGCTGATGACTTCGTGCGGCGTCACCAGCACGGTGCACGCGGGCGGAGGGCCAGGCCTCTCGTAAGACTTCTTAGCACCGTCCTTCTCTTCGAGAGCCTGGAAGATAAGGATAAGTTAGTATAGTTCAAAGCCCAAGGCATCATTCATTAATTGTCATCGTCAGCCTTTTAATGTTCCCACTGCTGGACACAGGCCTCCTCTCAGTGAGAGGGAATAGGCCTTAATCCACCACACGGGCCCAGTACAGGTTGGTGGACAAAGCGCCTGTCTGTCTGGCCACCATTGCTCTCCATCATTAATTAATATTACAAAATTATTTTACTGTGGCAATACATCAATCACATTTTTATATGACATTTGGTCACATCACATAGTCACAAAGGAGCTCGTGGCTAAATAATAACGGCCGCATGGGTCGATCTTAAGGTTAAGCAACACTTGCCGAAGTCGGTCCGTGGATGGGTGACCATCTTTATATAGCGAGTTTCCTCTAATTATTACGAGTTTCAATTTCCGATTTTTTAATGTTCAAACTAAGTCATCAAGTCATTTTATCGAGTAAAAGTTTGTATGCCTCCTCTACACTGCTCGCGAATTTGAACGATTTTAGACGAATACGATAGTGTAGAGAGGCACTTCGGCTTACTTCGTAATACTTTACTTCGCCTCGGGCGACTTCCATTTGCTGTCGGATTTTGCGCCCGAGTCAAAGGGCCCGAAGTTGCACGAAGTGCGTTCACGAAGTACCTCTCTACGCTACTCGGCCGAATTCAGTACTCATTCAGAAAGAGCGTGCACATTGCTACGGCAGCTGCTACTTGAGCGTCCATTACAAACGTGCGCAGGCTATCGGCACCACAGAGCGAATGACCTCATCGTGAAGTTGAACGAGTGTGTAGTGTCGAACTTCGGACTTTAGCCAAAGTTTCTAGAGTACTTCGCCGAGGAACTTCGCGAGCAGTGTAGAGGAGGCATTAGAATGTGGGGAGAGTATCTACCTAAATGATCCCCACAATTTTCACAGGTAGGCAATTACGTGGCTGCCTAGTGCATATGTCATGGAACAAGTGATTAACTAGGGCACTATGAATCAAGTCAAGACAAATCGGGCAACGTAATGAATACTGATTTAAACTTCATTAGTTATCACATTGTCTGGTCATTATGAATATTGCAACGTAACTGTTGGACAATTCGATAATTAGTCTAAGAGCGAGCAAAGCGGGCTCGGGAACTTGGGGCATCCCGACACGAATAGGTTAGGTTCGAAGGGGATGACGGGAACTGAATAAGCTAACGTCATCTCCTTCATATTATGTTACTTTAGACCCTGCAGACAGAAATGGGCAAAGCGTTTTGAAAATACTTTCATTGTGCGTACAGCTAAGGAGTGGATTTCCCTACCGGCGTCTTTGTTTCCTGATAGCTACAACCTAGGGGTCTTCAAGTCAAGAGTGAATAGGTTACTTCTAGGCAAGCGTGCTTCACCTTCGACCACATCATCACTTAACATCAGGCGAGATAGTGGTCAAACGCGAGCCTATAACAAATAAAAAATAAAAAAAAATGGCTCCGTCGACTTTGTTGCTTAAATAGAAATCGTACTTACCAACATTAAAATAATTTGAGAAAACACATCTTTTTATTACTCTGCCCAATAAGTCATCATCATATCAGCCGAAAAACGTCCATATGTTTATATATTCATTGGATATTTCCAGCAGTGGCCTCCCCCAAGCGTCATCACATTGATCGGTCTCGTGCGTCTCGCATCCAGCGGAACCCCGCAACCTTCACCAGGTCATCGGTCCACCTGGTGGGAGGCCTTCCAACGCAACGTCTTCCGGTTCGGTTCCGGTTGAGCATAGCCCTCTCCACTGCCCTTTGGGTGAGCTGTAAGCTTTCTGATGCGGGCCATTGTAAGTGACCACGTCTCAGAGCCATATATCATCAGGTCCACTTTCTATGCTCACGGTTTCTGAAGAAGGAGTTCATTGTGTAGAGGCTCTCCTTCTCCATAAAACTAGCCAGTAGGTGGCCCCGGTGGTTCCCACGTCCAACTCCAAATTGCTACACTTGCAGCTCATCCTCGTCTCGTTTGCCCAGTTTCGCGTTGAAGTCCCCCATGACAACGGTGAAGTGAGTTTTGGAAGAATGCATGGCTCTAGAGATATCCTCATACATGGTCTTTACCTCGTCGTCTTACGTCCGTCACCATACGGCCCAATCAGTAATGGACATTATTCAGAAAGCCCGGTCAATTTAATTATTTAAATAGTTTATAGCAAATTGCCTTCTCACATTGGGCATTTTTCAAATTGTCTGGGCATTATGAATAGTGCCGCATTAATCACTTGGTACATCTATACTAATATTATAAAGAGGAAAGAATTTTTTGTTTGTTTGTTTGTACCGAATAGGCTCCGAAACTACTGGACCGATTTGAAAAATTCTTTTACCAATAGAAAGCTACATTATTATGAGTGACATAGGCTATTTTTTAATCCCGAAAATGGGTCCTGTGGGGTGGTCCACGGGAGCGGAGCTGCAGCTAGTAACATATATAGTAGTAGGATATAGAAGGGCCTCACCTGGGCCGCATGTAACAACAAGCTCTGCAGCCACGAGGACGCGGTGGCATCGTCCGGGGCCGCCAGCAGGAGCCTGCTGTTGTCTGCTAAGGCGATCTCGAAGCAATGCGGCCTTCGTGAGGTGTCCAGGTGTCTTCGGACTCCTAGCACGGAGCGGAGGGCAATGTTGTGTGGCAGGGGTGATGTGCCGTCTGAGGAGTGGGAGCCCCAGTGTAGGACGCCGGCTCTGGTGAGAAAGAATTAGTTGTGTTAAAAGTGGTCTTGAGTAGCTGTAATTTTTTATTGAACTGACATATTGTATATAATAATCTTCTATATAAGTATAAAAAAAATAAAAATATATATATATATAAAAGAGAAAGTATGTATGTATGATCCTTATAGACTCCGAAACTTCTGAACGGATTTTAATAAATTTTCAGACAATCTTTAGATTGCCCCAACGGATAATCCAGTAGATTGGTGGCGATCGGAGCATTTTTTTTTTGAACTTTGAACGCGGGCGAAGCCGCGGGCAGAAGCTAGTTATATATAAAAGAGCGGAGCGATTCGGAGTCTATAAGGAACATACATACATACTTTTGTATGTATGTTCCTTATAGACTTCGAAAATACAGAATTAACCGATTACAAAAAATCTTTCACCGTTGGGCAGCTACACTATCCCCGGGTGACATAGGCTACTTTTTACCCCTGTATTCTCACGGAAACGGGAAATACGCGAGTGAAACCGCGAGGCGTCCGCTAGTCCTTTATAAAGAGTAATTATGATAAGATTATGTCGGCAAGACAATAAAACCGATTTATGACTTTTGAATTGTCTTAGCACTTTCGCAGGACAAGACAATAGTGAAAATGCTCAATATACTGTGTGAATAGGCCCCATATCAGAATCGAGTGAGTTTTATTTTATTATGTCTCAATACTGTGCAATTTAATATATCAATGGCAATATCTTCCGAAAATTTACTATGATTTTGATCAAACTTGAATATCCACTTAATTAGGCCCCTTAAAACAAAATGATGTTTACCTGAGCAAGAAGTAACAAGGCTCGAACCGCCGGCTTCTGTCGGTCCTGCACATGAGGTACCCCTCTAGCGGCGGAGCGAAGGCGCCGGGCGCTTCTATAAGACGGTCGCCCGCGTCGCCGGAGCATACGCGACCGTAGAAGAGGATCTGTGGTATCTGGAACAAACATTAAATTTTAAATAGTATTTTTTTTTTATGACAAAGAAAGTGGCAGGTGGACAGGCAGTCGGCAGGGCAAATTGCTCGCAGAACGGATGGCCGATGGGGCAGAATGGTTCTGGAGTGGCGACCGCGAATCGGAAGACGTTGCGTTGGAAGGCCTCCCACCAGGTGGACCGATGACCTGGTGAAGGTTGCGGGACGTACGGGACCGGTCAATGTGGCGACGCTTGAGGTAGGTCCAGCAGTGGACATCTTTTGGCTGATATGATGATGATTTTTAGGGTTCCGTACCCAAAGGGTAAAAACGGGACCCTATTACTAAGACTCCGCGGTCCGTTCGCACCAGGCTGTATCTCATGAACCGTGTCAGCTGAAATTTTCACAGATGATGTATTTCTATTGCAGCTATAACAACACATACTAAAAACAGAATACAATAAATATTTAAGTGGGGCTCCCATACAACAAACGTGATTTGTTTGCCGTTTTTTGCGATAATGGAACGGAACCCTTCGTGCGCGAGTCCGACTCACACTTTTTAATAGAGGAGCATTGATTTTATTTTAATATCTATAATTGGAGGCGTATACTCGTATTTGCCCATTTGCTTTTAAACTTCGATGCTAAACCTGATTATGATGTGTTCGCGGGAGGATAAAAAAATATCTTGTCTGTATGTCTGCGGTATTGTGAGTTGAGCGTATGACTAAAGCGTGGTTATAGGTATTTCACTGTTTTTTGTTTTTCTGTATACTTAGTTGAAAACATGTCTTTGTCTTTAACAAATGTCATTGGCCTTTGGCCGTGTTATGTTAAAGTAAAATAAAATAAACAAATGTGATTGTGTAGTCTCTGTTGTAGATTCAATAAATAAAAAACCCGCCTGCTTAAAAAGCGAACTAAAAATCTGTAAACAAGAAAAAATCATGCTACACGTCGGAGGAACAGGGGGTCAGCCAGTTTACGAATATGTATCCTCCGACTGCACAGCATGATTTTTTCTTGTTTACAGCTTTTTTGTTCGCTTTTTAAGCAGGCGGGTTTTTGATTTTTAAATTACCTTTTTTAATTTAAAACCTTTTAGTGATAATTTTTTTTTAGAATGGTTTTTAAACATATAAGTCTATACTAATATTATAAAGGGGAAAGATTTTTTTGTTTGTTTGTACCGAATAGGCTCCGAAACTACTGGACCGATTTAAAAACATCTTTCACCAATAGAAAGCTACATTATTCCTGAGTGACATAGGCTATTTTTTAACCCCGAAAAGGGGTCCTGTGGAGTGGTCCACGGGAGCGAAGCCGCGGGGAACAGATAGTAGTTAATATTTTGTAATCTCCTCTAAAAACCCTTCATTTTGATACCTCACTCGATGGGTAGGGAAGAAAAAAAAATTGGAGCCCCACAATATGGCGCCCAAATCCACCATGTTCCTTTTTTTAACGGCACTTAGCTAAGAACACTTGGGCGGTCAAGACCTATCTAACGATGCCTTAATTTTAAAAAGACGGCAAGTAGTTTAAAAGATATGAGGTAATAAAACATATTACATACATACAAACATACAAGATACGCGCGAAAAACATAACCCTTTCCTTGCAGCCGGGTAATAAAGCCAAAAACAAAGTCCAATGGACGACAGCGGTTGGCAAACCACATTTTTTCAATACGGTGTCAAGTCGCTTGTGAAAACACACACTATTGCTTTTGGAAGGCCACACATTAATCTTTGGGCTTGACCTTTGCACTTGACGTAAACAGCCCTAATGTCAAAGGGTAAGTCTGAAGTAAACCAAGCTTGCTAAAACCAAGCGAAAACATGACCTTATTTGAAGTATGGCTGAAATTATTACTTTACTAACTTCTGCCAGCGGCTTCGCCCGCGTGAAAATCCAAAATGATCCTGAGTAATTTCCGGGGTTAAAAGAATCCGTGCTATTTCTGACTATAATCTATATCTGTGCCAAATTTCATCCAAATCTGTCCAGCCGTTAGAGCGTGAAGAAGTAACAAACATACAAACACACACACGCACTTTGACACACACAACTTTAGCCTTTATAATATTAGTGTGATGTTCTCATTCAATTTACTATTTATATTTAGCATACCAACAATTTTATTGCGCGTATTGTAACCGCGAAATCGAAATACATAGTTATTAATTCAACAAAAAGTAACATGGTAAGTACTAGCTTTGTTTTTAGCAGTGTTTTTTCATCCCAAAGAAACATTGTGCCGGGATAAAAAAGCCTATGTCCTATTCCAGGCTACAATCTATCTCTGTGTCAAATTTCAACCAGATCCGTTCAGCCGTTTTGGCGTGATTGAGTAACAAACAACCAAACTTTCGCATCTACACATATAAATAAAATGAAGTGTCTGTATGTAGATCAAAATAACAACGTTTCATTGAATGCACGTGAAAGTATATAGGGTACTTATAATAAATACGTCTGTCTGTCTGTTTGTGACTAGACCTATTTTGACGGGACTTTCACTGTTAGATAGCTGATATTATAATGCGTAACATAGGCTATTTATCCCGAAAAAAAAATGCAATTCCTGAGGGCAAATTTAAAAATGAAATTGAGATTTTACGAGATTGACGCGGACGAAGTCGAAGGCAACATTTAGTTAATAATAATTTTAGTAAGTATAAGAAAAACTTTATCCTTTACATGAACAATATGTTTAGATATTTGCTATTCAATCACGCTAAGGGCTAAACTGATTTGGATAAAACTTGATACACGGTTAGATAGACCTTTTTAGGGTTCCGTACCTCGAAAGGAAAAAACGGAACCCTTATAGGATCACTTTGTTGTCCGTCCGTCTGTCTGTCAAGAACCTTTTTCTCAGGAGCGCGTGGAGTTATCAAGCTGAAATTTATATCAAATACTCAGGTATACTGTCCCTTAAAGCTGTGAAAAAAAACAAACTTCTAAGCCAACGCAATCAAAAGATACAGCCGTTTATGCCACAAATTGCCGCAATTTTTCGACACTCGCAAGGGAATCAAAACCTACAGGGTACTTCCTGTGAACTCAGAATCTTGAAACTTGGTATAGCACAGATAAAGGAAAAATTGCGAAAACCGTAAAATTTTAGTTACAACATATATTAAAAATATTTTTAATGATTTTAAACTTACTACCCCTTTAGTCATGAACGCGTGGAGGTATTAATTGAAATTCATATCAAATACTGAGGTCTATAATACCTTTAAGCTGAGGTCTGTACGGAAAACTCAGTGCGCGAGTCCGACTCACATTTGGCCGGTTTTTTGTTTATAAGCTTCTGCCCGCGGTTTCGCCGGCGTAAAAAGTGTTTTATCATCCCAAGGGAATAAAAACTATCCTATGTCCTTACCCGGGTCTCGAACTATCTCCATGCCAAATTTCATATAAATCAGTTCAGTAGATCCAGATTGGGGGTAATCTACAACCTCACAAACTTTACCTCTTTATAATATTAGTATAGATAGATATAGTATGGGGTACTATTCCAAAGATGGACAGAGAAAACAGGATCTTTTTTTTATTTAAAGGTTTATTGGCGAAAAAGTCTAATACGTTGTAGGTACATTATACTAGTACGATTAGTCCATTGCCATGGAATCAGCTTTGGACCTTCACAGTGTGCCAGTAGCAGTTCAATATATTGGCATCCCTTATCTTTTTATTAGGCTAGAAACATAACTAACAGACAGACAATAACCGATAATCCGTAAAAAAAATACACGTTGGCCGTTCTCATACACGTAGTAATAACAAGTTGTTATCATAATATTGTTATTATTTCGTAAAGCGAGGTCAAACAAAAACAAAGTTCATAATTGCTAAGATTTATCAGGTCGGCTACCTTTAAAAGGAAAATGTTGAAGAAAAGAACAATTGTTGAATGATAATAATTTAACTGAATTAAATCCTCAATCCTCCTTAAATCCTCATTGGTAGTTCGTACTATTTGAGAAGTGTGAACACTGGCCAACTTATGCCACTGATGTACGAGAACTCCGTCATCTCTCTTTCACCTCATGTAAAAGATTTAGGTCTGTACATTGACGACAGTTTCAGTTGGAATAAACACGTCGCTCAGGTGAGTCAGAAAGTCGCGTTCTCGCTGCGGTCTCTCTATAGATTCAAGCATTTCCTCCCATCCAGCACCAAAATCACTTTGGTCCAGTCACTTGTGCTTCCCATTATCGACTATGCTGATGTTTGTTATCCTGATCTATCCCAAGAACTTCTAAATAAATTGGATCGACTTCTCAACAATTGTATTCGCTTTGTTTTTGGCCTTCGTAAATACGATCACATTTCTTCCTACCGTTCTCAGCTTAAATGGCTGCCTATCCGCCTCAGGAGGTCCCTCAGATCTCTTTGCTTGCTCTTCACTATTATGAACGATCCTTGTGCTCCCGATTATCTAAAAACTTATTTCAAAGTGTTGGGCAGTTCTCACAATCGTAACCTTCGAGCTTTAAAAAATCTACTCCTCCAAATTCCTTCACACCGTACCGGTTTTATGTCCAATTCATACGTTGTCTCAACAATAAAGCTCTGGAACGCGCTACCCTTTAGCATTAAAAAGGCTGAAAGCAAACTGACTTTTAAAAGAAAAGTTCGTGACCATTATTTGAGTCAGACTAAATAGCTCTCAATGCTCTCATCTAGAGACAGAAGTCTAGTCGTATTAATTATTAATAGGTTTCTCTTTTATTATTGGTATTTATTAGTCTATTTTATTTGTATATGTGTATTATTATTATATATGTAAGTATATACATTTTCGTATACTAGTTGTTATTTTATATATTATTTTGTACCCATTCACAATGTTGTCATTTTTAACCCAAAGGTTGACTGGTAGAGAATGCCTTGTGGCATTAAGTCCGCCTATGTACCACTATTGTACATGAAGTTTAAATAAATAAATAAATTAAAATATAAACATAAATTAAAGCATGATCATCATTTCAGCCGAAAGACGTCCACTGCTGGACATAGGCCTCCCCCAAGTGTCGCCACTTTGACCGGTCCCATAATTAATTAATATTTATTTAAAAAACCAGCTTTTTGAACTGAAAGGGCATCATCAGCCTTTTAATGTTCCCACTGCTGGGATACAGGCCTCCTCTCTGAAAGAGGGAATGGGCCGTAATCCACCACGCGGGTCCAGTGCGGGTTGGTGGATGTCACATGTCTTCGAATTTTTGTTTCTAGGACATGCCTGTTTCGTCACGATGTTTTACTTCACCGTTTTGAGAGTTTTGTGAGCAGTGGTGATGAAATAATTTACACAAAGCACTTGTAAGTCGCGGCCGTTACCACTGGGCCACTACTGCTCGGTAAACTGAAAAGTACTGAAAGTAATATCACTTCTCAGTACACATCCAGTGAGCCCAAATGTAATGAGTGAGAGAGTGATGGTGCTACCTTGTCTGGTTGAGTTGCTATAGCCACCTTCCAGCTCCATCATAAGACTAGCTCCATAGTACCATATTATATCAATGTTTTTCCAAAGATGCATAAGTACGCCATGTTTTATTTAATCGGATGCCAGGAAGTAATTATGACACGATATCTTGCGAAAACACTTCGATTCAAAATTAACCCGACATTTTCATTTCATAATTTTTAACCTAGGTACATAATTTATCTAGTAGTAATAAAAACATAATTTGCTTCAAACATAGCTATGAACACGCCCGATAGTCACCTTAAAAAAAAACTAAATCAAAATCGGCGACACTAGGCATTTCTTCATGAATCGTGGGTGCCTTTACAAACATTTAAACTCACATACACAAGACACCCAGATCTGGAACAACTATCCGTAGGCCATACAAATATTTATTCCGTGCGGGAATCGAACCCGCGACACGCAACCGATCGCTCAACCACTACGCCAACCGTGTCGTCTGTTCGATTTGTTCGAACTCCATCCCGGGTTCTATCCGCGATGACATCAATGTCGTCTGCCTATCTTGCCGCGGGAAGACCAACACTAGCAATTGACATCATACTATTTCAGATACATTGTTTGCGCTGAATGTTAGTACACAGTAAATAATAAAACACTTCGTACTATTACCTGTAGCCTATTGTAGTGAGAGCTATGTACCTCTTAATTTGTCATGTCCTTTAGTCATCACTATTGTTAATAACAATGTATGTGTTTTTTTTCAATTTAATTAGATAAATAAATAAACACCATATGTTTTATTTGGTCTAGTTACCCAATGCCGATCTTTTTCAACCATACAGCCTTGTTCCCCTCCTACCCATATCCCAATTATCATCTCTCTTTTGTATCGAGTTTTGTTATCATTATGTAACTGGCAGAATGATACTGAACCTGTTACCTCTCGAAAAAGCGCGCGTTGATTGTATGGATATAGTCTGTGGTTTTTAGTCTGAACGTTTCTAATAAATTGTTGTTGGAACTTATTTGTATTTAATTAAGTAAGCTTATCAGGTAGTGGAAAAAGAATCGTTCGTGTCTCGCATAAAAAGGCTTTATTTTAACACTCTCATGTAGCATTCGACGGTGGCTACATCACTCGTGTTTAAATCTCGACTTTTTATGCACGACACGAAATGTACTATTTTGTCTTCTCCATAAGCAATGACCATTAAACCAAAGAGGGAAACAATAAGATACATACCCGCCTCTCATGCCTCTGCCTAGTCACCGCGGCTGCCAGCTCCCTGCAACCAAGCGGGATCATGGCCGGGGGTCGCTGGATCCTTAGAGGTGATGTCCGCGCACTCCACTCGAGAGATGATGCGAAGCGAGCTCCTAGTGTTGCCTCCCCAGTGACGATCGAACAGGCTATGTTGCCGGCGATGTCTAGGATTTGGATGTACTGCGCTTCTGGGCCCACCTGTACGAATAAAACAGTAAGGAATCGGTAAGCGTAGCGTAGAACGCCAGATAAATGGTCCCATAACCTTAAAAAGGCGAAAAGACTGGATGCGGAAGGCGGAGAACCGGTAGAATCGGGCACTACAATGCAACTTGAGAGTCCTGTGTTTTAGTAGTAAGAGATAAAAACTTTTCGTTCCCTGGCGCCCTTCATACCTGTAGTATTTACCATCTGTAAAACCGTCCCACAACTCATGACACCTGTAAAATCGCAGGATCGCATTGCCGATCTGGTTATCGACACTTGTATCAAAGGATGAGATGGGATAGCACTGATACCAGCGACCACTGTGTGGTCGTTGCGGGATCCGCTTTGGTCTTATGTGGATCATTTCCTTGATTCTCTTACTTCTAGTAAAAACGGACATAGCAGTTCGTACTATTTTGACATTATTCACGATATGAATAATCACCCTTCTGAGGACTGACCATCGCAAACAAACTTCTGCATGTCTGTTCTTCATGCATGTATTCTAGCCACAAGCTCCACAACAATCAATTTGGTCTATAGACAAACAAAGAATCAAGACAAAAGTCATTACATTACAAATGAATGTGCACTTAACTGCCTAATGAGGGCATTGATTTGAATATTAATAAACAACTTTACGTATCAAAAGGTCGTATTATTATGATCCACTATAACGCTAATGCGTCTGGGATATTATCGAATCGTTACATTATTATTTTATGAATCATTGAAATCATTATGATATTGTTGACCCAGGTTTAATTGCATAAATATGATTATCTACATTTCCCAAGGTTTAGATACATAATTAAATACCTACGTACTTCTATATTCTTTTCCATAATGGAGTAGTGTAATGTATCTGAGATGCATATCCTGACTTGTTTTCGCAAATTAAGAAATATATTTAGAATCCTTTGGATTATTGCTAAAATCCTTCAATATGATTAAAATACCGAATACGATACCTACGAGATGCGACGAAAAACATCGCTATTCCTACATACGAATTCTTTTTAAATTTAAATTCCTATAATAAAACTACTTACCACAATAGCGTCTAGCTCGTTATGAGGCAGCCGACACAGCATTTCGTACTCCGTACCCCCAGGCTTCACGCTCGCGACATACAGCGCATAATCAGTGATGAAAACCAACAGAGGTGTCCAAGACCCATCCTCCATGCTATACGGCGACTTTACTTTCATCATCTGAAAGAACATCAAAGAATTACTGAAGGTCAAAAGAAAAAGGCTAAATATATATCATGAACATTTCAAGCGATAAATTGACCTTTCGACCGATGATTAAAATCGTTTTCAAAACTTTTTCGCTAAATTAGTACCTTGTACAAAACATCGCGTAATCAAGGTCGTGTTACGGTGAATGAAATTGCCGCGCGATTTAGTAATCGAACATAATTACCCTATTTAAAGTTTCATTCGGATACGAGAATATCTGTAGCCTAAGCTTTTCATTGCATTCAATGGCTACATTATCTTCGAAACTATCGAAGTAGGACGGCTCGTCCGCTGTCAGCAGCCTCACAGACAACCTTTTGTTCTCTATCACCTCTTTGTCTATTAGTCTCGACATCCTGCTAGCCGACACGTGGAATGTATCAGACACCTCTTTCAAGGGGAGTATTATGCTCGGAAAATGTTTCTCCATTCTAAGTTTGAATTGAAAGAACTTATTGTTCTTGATTTTGAGTTCAAGGTCTTTTCTTTGACATACATTCTTCAAATACCGGTTCAATAGAGCTGATTTGTTAGATTGTAGCTTTTGATTCCCGGGACTGTCGAAAAAGTCGTCGTTAAAGTCTTCGGCCCCCTTCAAGGTTGAGTTGTCGGTGTTTGAACAGTTGTCGCTGTTCACTTGAGGCGGCGGCTCGTCATTCACTTTCTTCACCGTTGACGCCGACTTACGACTGTATCTGTTTACATTCTGCTTCTTAGGAGAAGACAAATGCTTGGAAATGCCATTTTTAGCTTCAGTCTCGTCTTGGATATTTTTGTTAAATTGTCTCTTGGGGGTTGAAGTCTTGCTTGAAGAGTCAGTATCGGTAGATTTATTGAGATCGACTTTACTTGTGCTAGTGACCAGCTCTTTGACTGGAGTTGTCTCAGGTATAGGGACAAAGGTCTCTTTGGGTGCATCAAAAGCAGTTTGGAATGTATCATGGACATAGCTGTAGGAAACTCCCTTGTGTTCATAGACAGTACTCTCACAGTTCACAACATACTTGCTAAGTGGTGGGAAATCAGCTTTGTTGGTTTTTTTATCAAGTTGAGCTTTCATGTTGAGTGTCAGTTTATGTCTTGGAGATCCTTCATTCGGAGTTCTATCACCAGCCACTGTTGTTTTTGATGGTGTAGTAATTTCTTTAGGTTTTGCAGTCTCTAATGGTTGGCCATTCAGATTGATTTCAACAAAGTCATCTTCATCTTCAGCCTGGAAACCAGAATCTAAGCTTTTAGACAGCTTCTTATTATGATTAACATCACATGGTAAAGCTTCAACAACGTTGTTTAATTCCAAACTGTTTTCAGGCAAACCTTTCTCTGGAGCAAAATTAAAGTTGAAGTTTTTGTAAAAATTCTTCAACGAATCTATAATATTGTTAGCATCCAGCAGGTTTAATACTTTGTTATGGGATTTTCTTTCCTCAACAATACTAGTAGTAATGTAGCGTTTTTTCTTCAATACAGATTTTACTGTATTTGGGCTGTGTGAAACTTCAAGAGGCATTTTCATTCTATCAGTGGACTGATCAATATCGGCTTCAGAAAAGTATGTTTTCCTCATAAATGCAACATGTCCATTATTTTCAAATGCATCACAGGAGTAGGATTTCTGGGCTTTGTCACATTTTCTGTGCAAACTTGATGTTTCAGTTTTATTTGAATGTGATGAGGATGAGTCACTGGATGAAGTTTCAGAGTCACAGCTGAAATTAGAATCTGAGCTGTTTGAGTCACATCCATACAGCTTCCCAGTAGGCCTGGGCTCATTATTGTTGTCTTTGTCATTATTATTGTCCTGGTTTGCTTTTTCATAATTCTGACAGTATTCAAATATACCACTCTGGTCATTTTTAGAATCACCATAAGTAAGGATATCTGACATAGTCTGCTGAGCTACATCAGCTGCATACTTTGGTGTCCTATCCCCTGAAGCACACCATGAGAACCTGTCAGTCACTATGTTATTCTTTTGCCTAAATCTATCACAGTATGAACTATCAGGTCCATAAGATATAAAACCTCTTTCAATATGAATGTTATCTGTTTTCGTATTATTCAAAATATCTTCGTGAAATGAAACTCTTTTCTTCTGAGAACTTGCTCCACTTTGTGACTTTTTGCGACACCTTCGTCTATAAACAATATCCTCAGAGAGAGACTTCTTTGGTTCATTCCTCAAAGCAGGCTTTCGTGATTCTTCAGCACCTTTTTCACTTTCTAATGCTTTTAATACTAAATCTGGCAAGTTTTCATAGGGTTTCTTTTGTGTCTCGATTATAAGTTCTGGCACAATATCATCAGGCACACCAATATTCTGGTTGTCAATATCACTACGGGTCATTATGCTACTGGTGGTACTCTTGATCATATCCTGAGAGCATGACGGTGGCGCGTCGTAAACACTATCACACGCTAATTCCTC
Organism: Orthosia incerta; assembly: GCA_948252205.1. Classification (NCBI taxonomy): domain Eukaryota; kingdom Metazoa; phylum Arthropoda; class Insecta; order Lepidoptera; family Noctuidae; genus Orthosia; species Orthosia incerta. The sequence continues at coordinate 19,973,874 of OX411759.1, read as the reverse complement.
GGTCCCTATGAGACTGTGCGACATGAGCGCTTGGCTGGTGGCCTCCGAAGCCTCACTATCTAAACACAAAACACCAGAATCACCGGGCGTATCGGCCAAACTACTCGTTGTACTAGAAATCAAGTGAGTGTTGCCTTGAAGACACAGCTCTGTGGGCTTGCCCGCGCTTTCGTCCGCGCACTCCATCTTCGCGAATTGCACTGTATCTTCAACGCCGTTTGTTGCCGCTGTCGCAATAACAGTGTCGTCAGTTTTATGACGACGTTTGCTTTTATCGATCTCGTTGCCTTTTATTTCAGTAGCCTTGTCTGAAGACATGATGATTTCTGAGTTTTGACCGCTATTCCAATAGGTTTTTATTACTCAGGAGCGTTAATATTGTCTCACTTTAATTACTAATCGTACTCATTTTGCCATTTATTTATAAAATTCATGTAAAATACGACACAAAACATGACGAATACACAGCAGCCATATTTAACATTTTGACATTTATTTTGTTTTTTTTTTTTTTTTTTTTTTTGTTTGTTCCTTACGGAACAGGCTAAGGTCTGAGACCATGCTGCCTAGTCATCAGTATTTTTCTTGAATTCATTAGTAACATTAGAATGCGGATGTAACATATTCTAATGTTTTTTGGAGTATTTGGAAGCAAATTGTATCGAGTCATTATTTTGTTTTTTTTTTTTTTTTTTTTACTTCTTTTCCCTTTCGGGAAGGCAAAGGGATCTAGCCCATACAGCCTGTTCTTTGTTTTTTTATCAAATCAAATAGAGTGGTATTCGCACAGACGATAAAAAATATCACTTCAAAAACCGAATAAGAAAATTATTGGATTGAATGAACACATTAGGCCAGGCTACACGAAGCCACTTGAGCCACTTTTATGCACAAAATATGTTTGTGTACTGTTTAATGTCCAGATCCTACTAAAAGTGTTAACACACGTTCGAATTTGGTACGGCCGGACCACGGATTTGTGGGCGGGGTTAGTCCGGCCCCGACCATATCCAAGCGTGTGTAGAGTGGTCCGCGGACATTATTATTATTAAACTGATTCCGTCTCGGTCCAAACAAGCGTGTGTAAGCGAGAAAGCATTTGTGGGTGGAGTCGGTCCGGCCGTACCAAATCCGGACGTGTGTTAGCACTATTAAGCTACCGTTTTGGTATTTAACTCAATCAGGGATGGATCCAGCGAAATTTAAGCACCTTGGAGGGTTTACATTATAGTCTGGCTAATGTAACTATGCAGAAATCATAAGTCTCACTAGAGTGTGGCAAACGAAAGTAGAGACTGAAAAAGCGCGGCAAATTTAAAAAATATCAGCATAGCAACCCCAAAACTATTATGAAATACCTGGAGTAACCTTATTTGATACTTTAGAATTATTATACATATTTAATAAATACTAATTTATTTGATAACCATTATTCTGTCCAAATAGTACTTAAGTAAGTAACAATTTTTAACATTAATATTTTTGAGAAAAATCGAAAATTTTGTGGGAGTTTTTCCCAACATCTGGCATCCTTACACATATACAGATGTTTTTTTTTTTTTTTTGTGATGGGTTTGCTCTTGACTCTAGTCTAGGTCAAAGTGACAGAGACAGAGTCGACGATGGAGTGAGTTTACCCAGAAGAAGCTTGTTCACTCTAACTTCCGTACGTTCCATCTGGTTACTATTATATAATCTAAGACTTTAAAAATCAATACATGTGATCATTTTCGCTCTGCTACCATTTTAAGTTTTTGTGATTGAAATCAAGGAATATTCAATTGTCAAGCGTTATTATTGTAGATTAAAAATTCAACAATATGTTTTTATAATATAGCACATTGAAGACAATTAAACAAGAGTGAAAAGTAACAGTCAGAAGGTAACCGTAGCAACGGTAGAAGCAATGAAGATTGACATAAAGTCTCTTCACAGATTGTGATTTTATTTTAATTTATATTTTGATTATTGTTTTATTTTGATTGCGATTTTATTTTAATTATGATTTTGTGTTTATTTTAATTATGATTTAATGTTAATTTACGATTGATTTTCATTTTATTCTGATTTTAATTCTTTTATCCTTAAATTTGTTTGCTGATAGGTACTTGTTGTAATAATAGATACATTAATTATATTAATTTTCGAGTCCACAATTTGTGCATATAAATGTGTTAAATCGATTAAAATTTCTCCAATGATAAAGTCGATTGTTTTAAGAAATCGTTTCGGTACCACATTAAAAATTAAAATAAAATAAAAATAGTCTTTATTCTCTGAAACCTGATTACAACACTTTTATTATAAATTAAATCTTAAATCTAGCTTATGTTAACTATTCATTACTAACTAATCTATATTAAATCTTATCTTAACTACTATCAGCTACCAGGTCAGGTTGTCTTTTGACATAGGCCTCCTCTAATTGTTTTGGTCCTTTGCTGTTTTTCGCCAATCCTTTGGTAAATCGTCCTCCCATCTCTTTATCTGTCTTCCTCTTTGTCTCTTTCCATTTCTTGGGTACCATTCTGTAACTTTTTTTGTCCATTTGTCTGTTTTTGTTCTCCACATATGTCCCGTCCATCTAAACTTCAGTGTTTTTGTCTTTACTCTTACATCTGCCACCTTGGTTATGTTTCTGATTTTTGTAGCTTTCCATTTGTCCCTAAGCCTTAGGTACAGCATACTTCTTTCCATGCTTCTTTGACACACCCTTAATTTGTGCTCGATATTTTGTGAGAATGGCCAGATCTGACAACCCTAAATGAGGCATGGAAGAATACATGTGTTGTAGACTTTTCTTTTTTCGTATACAGGTATGTTTTTATTTTTCATAACCTCTTTGAGAGACCAGTATCTTTGCCAGCTGTTATTTATTCTTTCCCACTGCTACGGTACCACATTAGTTCATCACTAAATGATAAGATTTTGAGCTGTCAAATGTAAAATTACAGGCTGGATGGAGAGTAAGAATGCAAGAGCGAGCAAAGTATGCTCGAAAATGTTTGTACTTGCCTCCCATCGGTTAGATTCTCTTGTTCCCAAGGTTTCCATCCATACAAACATATAAGTTATTTGGTCGACTTACGCAAAATTCTTTGTTTTGTTTTTTCGTTTATTTATCAAACAAACCAGTACAGGATTATTCGTAATTAATAGCAACCAAAAACCACTAAAGTTTAAACTTGCGCTATCATGAGTCTATCAATGTGTTTATGTATGTGCTATATATAAAAACCGGCCAAGTGCGAGTCGGACTCGCGCAGGAAGGGTTCCGTACCATTATCGCAAAAAACGGCCAAAAAATCACGTTTGTTGTATGGGAGCTCAAATTAAATATTTATTTTATTCTGTTTTTAGTATTTGTTGTTATAGCGGCAACAGAAATACATCATCTGTGAAAATTTCAACTGCCTAGCTATCACGGTTCATGAGATACAGCCTGGTGACAGATGAACAGACAGACAGACAGACGGATCGCGGAGTCTTAGTAATAGGGTCCCATTTTTACCCTTTGGGTACGGAACCCTAAAAACGCTAAAAGCAAACTACATACTATTGTTACAGCATTTCCTAAGCAAGAGAGATAACGGAAACTATACAATAATAAACTTTATTGTCTATAACAATCTATAACATCTTTTATTAGTTAAAGACCTAAATGTTATTATTTAGGTCTTAATAAACTTCAATAAATTCTCCAACTATAATACTTTTATGAAAGATATCGTTAGCACTCTGTATTTAAATTAAAATGGATTTCTAGATAATAGTCGATGTTTCGTGGTTTTACTCTAAGCAAAAATAAAAATTCCATAGATTTACATAGACTACCGTGATACCGTCCTGTCAAAAGTTTGAATGAAATGCGCGATTTGCCGATCTAGGAATCTAGGAATAGATAGGTTAGATTTTCAAAATAGTGCAATTATTTTGGTCATATTGATGTATTTACTAAGATAATATAATGGAGACTAAGAAGACTGCTGTTTTCTTGTCCCTATTGTGTTTTATGGGGTGCACATGTGATGGAGCTAAAATAAACACTCCAAGGGTGTTGTTGCCTTGGTTTGAGGATTTGAATATCAATTTTACCTTTGAAATCATTGAGGGAGGTTGTTACACATGGTAAGTCTTAGCTAAATCTTACGACGGTTTATATTTTATTTAGGTTTGAAGCCCGGTAAGATTACATAAAGTGTTTTTTTTGTAGGAGTTTGTCTCGCGATGACATCATAGATTTGGAGCCTCTGTACGATGATGCTATAGGCCACTGTTCCCGAGCGGCGCGCGTCTCGGTCTCCAAATCATGTGTACCACCTGGCTCGGTTATTATTCTCGCCGAAGAGGTCAACACAGGCGAGGTAAAGTGTAACCGCGTGAAAAGGCGGGAAACTGAATCTTATTTTCTTTGAAAACTAATGTTTGCCTAAGGTTATTGAATTATCACCTTATCATATCTGTTTGCAGATAACATTATATTGAGTGTATATTGTAAACAGCTGATATATTGTAGTGGTGCTTAGGACACTCAAAGATTTGTATTTATATTGAAGTACAGTTGTGGCCCATCTGAAGTTAGTGCCAAGTGGTTGCGCACAACATACTTTACAAACCAAATGGCTGTTTTCTTCACAAGTGTACATGTGCGAGAGTTCGCAAAGCCTATATTCAGACGGGCCACAACTTATCGGTCGTACCTACTTTAGGAAGAATTGCTTCTATGCATTCCTTAACATAATTTCTTGCATATTAAATTGCCTCTTTGGTCTAGTGCCACTGCTGAACACGAGGTCCTGGGTTCAAATCCTATGGCAATAGGCTCATGAGACTGAAAAATAATCTGGTGAAATGCAGGTGTACTAAGTGATACAGATGTGAAGTAACTTAACATTAATTCACATAATTAGGTATCACTTGAAAAGTATTTTAATCTTATGGCACTTATTAAAGATAATAATTATAAAAATCAGGCAAACATGATTAGTAGTTAAAACAACATAGAAAATGAAATAAATATTTATCTTATGTCCAGATTCTCCGAGGAGATGTAGACATAGACAAGATAAGGTCACTAAAAGTGATTAGTACAACATGGAACCTGTTTTTGGAAGAAGCACCCGAGTCCTTTGAAATTGTTGCCTATGATGATCAAGGTATGTTTTTGTGATGTAAATAAAATTTATCTCATCGGCAGTTATACTTTTCTAAAAAAGGTAATGGGTGTACCATTACCAAGTTGAATTCGCGAGTCCGACTCGCACTTGGCCAGTTTTTTTTAGAAGTATAAGTGCATTTGACAAACAACCAGCGATTAGCAAACAACTGTGTAGGACCTAACATACCTACACTGTCAGTAATGCCGACTTTTATGACATAAAGCGATTGATCGTGCGATGATTGCTGATTGCCATTTCTTACGTAATAAGCCCACTGAACATAGGCAGACACAGAGTCCTAAGTATCAATCAAATGCTGTCCAGTTGAGTTATAACATACTTGAAAACAGTCAATGCTGTGATCATTGGGAGTTATTATGGTTTTTAGGTTTAAAAGTAGTGCAATGTTTATGGGTGAAACAGCAGTAAGAGACTTGGGTCCCACAGCCATATGTAAGGCAAGGAAGAATGCATGTGTTGTATGTTTTTGTTTTGATAATTTCTCTTAGAGCCTAACATTTTTTCCATCCTATTGCCATTCTTTCCATCCTATTGCTATTTTTATTATTTATTGCAAACATACTTATTTCAATATTATATTTCTAGGTAACACATTTTCAACTCTTGAAGGAATAAGCTTCACATGGACCATAGAGAATCTTGGCAGTAATGTTGGAGAAGATCTTTTGGTTACGTAAGTACATAAAGTATTTTTTTATATTTCTGAATTCTCCTGGCGAAAATAAATGATTATAATTTTTTGTGACATGGGGACACTTTCATGATGTAGCATCAAGTCCCAGGATGCAGAAAAGGAGCTAGATTTGTAGCATAATAATAATAAATAATAAATGTTTATTGGTGCAAAAAAAGGTATTCATTTACTGTAGAACTTATTACCTGTCTCTTAAGATATAGGTTATCCCAGTAAGAGGCAGGGTTAATCTATTAAGTACAGATTTTGCAACATACAATATTGTGTCATAATAATATTCTACCTATTAGTTGTAACATATCCTCATATTTTCTTGTACCTAACTGTAATTTGCCGTGTTTTTTATTATTATTTACTTATTTATTCTTTTTTTGTGTTAATTAATATGCATAATTCAGTTAAAGTTAGGTACTTGCAAATCAAATCAAATTATTTATTTGCATAGTATGTAAGTATTGTACAATAATGTTTTTATAAAAATATAACATTGAGCTGGGTACATTCTGCCTGAGTTTTGGCATGCAAAAATTCAACAGTAATGTCATCATCAATAAGTTAATGGGTAAAAACGATGAAATAGTGTTGATTAAGATACCAATAAGTCCAGAACTGTATAAAAACAAAAAAAAAACAATATGTATGTTTGAAGAAAATGCTTAAAACTATGCTACCATCTCGTGCCTTCTCTAAAACAATTCTTTTCCAACTGCCCAGGTTAGTAAGATGGCGAGACACAGACTATGAAGCCCCTCGCGGGGTCACAGAACTCGAAGCCCGAGGTCTTCGAGCGCATTCTGCCCTGTTATACGGTCAGGCCATGGGCGAGTCTAAAGTCACCGTGTGCCTTGAAAACATTTGCACGGATTTCAACCTGCAGGTCATTGCTAGTGTCGTGCTGATGCCTGCTACGGCAAGCATCGCGCCTGGTGATACGCTGAGATATAGGTAAGTTGTTGAATTTTGTGAACAGAGATACCATTACATTTTTTAGGGTTCCATACCCAAAGGGTAAAAACGGGACCCTATTACTAAGACTTCGCGGTCCGTCTGTCTGTCTGTCAGCAGGCCGTATCTCATGAACCGTGATAGCTAGACAGTTGAAATTCACAATTTCACAGATGTTGTATTTCTGTTGCCACTATAACAACAAATACTAAAAACAGAATAAACTAAATATTTAAGTGGGGCTCCCATACAACAAACGTGATTTTTTTGCCGTTTTTTGCGATAATGGTACGGAACCCTTCGTACGCGAGTCTGACTCACACTTTGCCGGTTTTTTTTAAGACAGTCATTCATAAATTTAAATCCATTTATTTTACTGCAATGTTATTTTTCAGTTTCATAACACAAGACTCCCAGGAGTCTCTTAACAATAGATAGTTTATTTGAACTCATGAATCAGTCATTGAATGAATGAAAACCATCACCTATTTAACAATGTCCATAATAAAGAATTCTGTAAATTATTGAAATTTTGTGATAAGAAATTATAACATTTTTTTTCTTAGGGTCGTACGCGCACGGGCTGGCCGCCTTACCGTCCAAGACATCACAGACACTATGTACTACCTAAAAGTACCAGACACCAGCATAGCTCAACTAGAAGACACTACCAGCCTAGTCAGAGGCACAGACAAGGGCACAACGAACATATACCTTATGTCAGGAGCAACTGAAGTTGCTACAGCAACACTTACGGTTGCAGAGCTACACAGCATTCGGGTCACACTACGCCCCTCAAGTGTACTCATAAAAGGAGAACCTTTTGTAGTGCACTGTATTGTATTAGATGATAAAGGACATGCGTTGACATCCGGAGACCAGATTCTGATAAGGCTAGCGGTGGAAGGAGAAGCTAACGTTGATCTATTGCGGTCCACGGAGAATGGCACCTTGACTGATGCGGTTGCACAGAATGCGGGCCCGTTGACTATCACTGCGAGGGTGCATTCTATTGCTGGCAAGACTATTTCACGAAAGGTATGACAATCTCAAATAAAATATTACTTCCTTGACATCAAATGTTGTTGAAATCAGTTATTGCTATTGGTAGTTTCTGGAACAATAGTAAAAATTATGTATCAAATCGTCAAACGTGTGTCAGCTGCCGTTATTGGTTGAATTCATTTTCAACGGTTTTCATGAGCCAATCGCATCACTGTTTAATTTTTGGCGCATCTATTAATTCTTTCGTTTATTTCTTCGTTAAACCAAAAAAAAAAAACATCTTTTGGTTGGAATTTTTAATGGCGTAATTTTCTTTGTAGGTGGAAGGTCAAGTGACAGCCATAGCAGTGGATCCTTTAGAAGTAGTGCCACCGCATATCTATGTAGCATGGACAGACACAGTGCAGTAAGTTATTACATACTTCCATATTTAAAACAGATATAATTGTATCTATTTTACTGTTGAGCATAAGTTTCTGGATAAGATTCTCAGATTTGTCCAAGTATTATTACACTTGCAATTAGAACTTCTCAGTGGAAACCAAGGGTCAGAATTTGTGTCAAAGTACTGTAATAAGGCCCAGTTTTTTGATCCGTAGTTTACTCAATCAATGGCTAAATATGCTAACCAACGGTTGTAAATTGAACGCCATTTTATTTCAGTTGTTAGCCACACAAATGGTCAAATAAGTTGGAGAGTTAATTATTTGACCATTTGTGAGGCTAACACTAAATGAAAAACCATATTTTACCAAAATTTTAAATTTGTAAAGGGCCTTTTTACAGCCTATGATTAAAAGTGATTGTACTACAAACTAGCACCTTTCAAAGTAAACGTGAATAGTCATATTCTGGGCCTGCTACGACGGAACACGTAGACATTTATCGCTTTCCATCCAGCAATATCCAGGTTAAGAGCTATGAGAAAAGAAAAAATGTCCGCATCCTAACCATTTAAAAAAAAATTTTATGATTTTATGTTATTAAAAAACTGATACCTATTTTTTTCTCCAGGGAAATCAATCTCAAACACATCGGTGGAGGCGACGAGCCGGTCGTGTGGTCGGCGATAGAGAGCGAGATAGCAGCAGGACCTCTCACTCTAACGTCCGACGGTGTTGTGACGATACGAGGGACCGGCGAGATCGGTGTTCGAGTGCAGTTGAAGAAGTACCCACATGTGAAGGCTATTGGCAGGTAAGATAATCATCATACACATGGCTGTACTGTACCTCAATATTTTTCCATTACTATTATATTAATTCCATTATTATTATTATTTATCCAAAGGTTGTCTGTAAGAGATTGCCCTGTGCGATAAGACCGCCCATTGTACACTTTGTTTTTGAAAATGTTTGTCCTGTATGTTTTTTTATTTTGTGGTCTACAATAAAGTTTATAATAAATAAATAAATAATGTTTTCTGCTTTTTTTATTTATATAGTTCCCAACCAACTGGTTTAGAACTCAACCGGATTTCGTTTTCGTTTATTTTTGTATTCAAAAATCTTAATTAACTAAAATTCTTTCACATTGTAAAAAAGTTTTTCGTCAACATCTGCTTTTCATAAGAAAGATTTAAAAGCGAAGTAATTTTTAAAAAGCAAAAATAATTCAGATTTCATTTTATAATAATGTTATCGAACATCTTCCGTTTTTAAACAAATAATAACTTAATTCTTGTGTGTCTTAATTATAATAATAACTTTTGCAGAGTATTGGCAACGCCGTTTGAGATGCTTCAAGTATCAAGTTCAGGATTCGCTCGCGTCGGCAAGCCACATCATCTACACATTGCGGTTACAGCAACCAACCCTGAAACTGGCGAACTGTTCAACTTTCATACGTAAGTAAATAAAGACCCCGTCATTTTGTGACTTGACGTATGGGTTACATAACAGTGAGAGAAGCGTGCTTGTAAAATGCAAGAAATACTAGTTTTTTTTTTTTTTTTCGCAGTTGCAACTGTGGATCGTTTGCGGTAACGTTACTGGAGGGCCCAGAACCGCAGAATGTTACTGTAGCAAACTGGATGCAACCTATGGGTAAGAATATCATAAATTCAACATCACATTACTCAGATACATCGCGAACATTAAATATTTGTGTAGTGCATTTTGAAGTATAATTAGTTATCACCAGATTCTGCACGCTGCTTCGCCCTCGTGAATAGTGTTTTATAATCCCGGGCCTATGTGCTATTCCCATCGACCACATAGCCCCTAGACGCCCAATAACAGGCGAGCGATGTCTGTCAACACATGACTAAAAGATCATATACAGGTAATACAGATCGCCACTCGACAATTTCGAATTAGTAGTGACCACTTCTGTGAGCAGTAAACACTTCGGCGTCAATCAATAAAAAAAAAATGAAATAAATATTATAATGGCCTCTTGTACAATACGTTGGTATAGTAACAACAGGCAGACTTCGAATTTCCTGAGAAAATACATAACATTTCATTGATAAGTTAATAGTTACATAAACATAATTAGATTTATTTTCTGATATTATTTATCGGAGTTCATAAATATACTGGTCAAGTTTGTAGGTGAAAACGCCCACCGCATGTTTGCGTCTCTGTTCGCGACGAAGCGTCATCAACCATACTAAATGGTTCATAAAAAGTTAAAGTTTGTATGTGTAGACATGTCTGCTCACCACGGCGCGCCATCTGATACTAAAATGAATTTTAGAGGCCCGTCTATATTTATACTAAAATTTTACCTACATTTTTTGAGATAGTAGTATAATGTTTTTAGTATTTGTCAGTATGTCATAGGGTTCAATAGTTCACCCTTAACAGAGTAAAATCATTAGAAAGCATACTGATAAGAGTTATCATAGTAAAAAACATAAATTTCTGTCATACGATACGTCTGTGCTCGGCGACGGATTAGTTCCGAATGGCCCGTCAGATGGAGCACCACGATATATATAGTTTTGGAGTTTTTTGAAAATATTATAGTAATTAAAATCATGTTTTTAAGGGCTTATCCTATGTACTGGACATGTAATCAGTACATAATGATGAAACTATGTGAAGACCACATAGTTTCTGCTATGTAAATAAGAATATTGACTTGATATCTCAAACACCAAATATATGGTTTCAGGTCATTTTAGGGTATATGGGGGACCTAGACCGAGACAGGAAGCCTATATACACCTCATAGTTAGCGAAGTCTTTTATATAAAGCCCATTTACTTGAGATATCAAGTCAGTATATAATAGAAAAACTGCTGTTTGTCTGGTTTTGGTAATCGCTTTCGGTTTTAGGTGCCCTAAGTACCTAGAAACATATAGGTGTACTGGTAAAAGTACTACCATTGGAAGGCTTGCTAAAAGGGCTTCCAGGCGGTTTCTAGATGGGAAGAATCGCTTGGATAGTCAACGAGATAGGCAGCCGTGAAAAATGTAAACAACGTAAAACGTTGAAATTTGTAGACCCTTCAGGTGGAATAACTCCATGAAGGGAATAGATGTACTCATGGTGTAAGTACTTTCGGATGGCTTGCTGGACTAGCTACCAAGCCATCACTTTGGAGCGAAAATCGCTCAAGTAGTTTAAGTACAATTCCAGAAAATAGGTTTCTGGAAATGTAATTTTTAGTCAGTTTTTGGCATTCCCTGGGACTATACACCCCTGGGAATTCCGAAAATAAGGAATTTTTGGGGACCTCCCGATGGCCCGTTAAATGCACCATCGTGTCGTCCCAATCTTATTAGTGTTATTATACCTAGTTTCTCTGGTAGCTGGGCGCAAAGAAAGTGACCAGCTGCCAAATTTGTACATAGCGAGGCACCTTATGTGCATATGACCTAGATAGACTTACATAAGCACTGGAAATGTAAAGTGTGGTCTATTGGCTACCAGAATCCCCATAATAGGCGGTGATTGTCTGGTAAGCCTAAGTAGGAGGTCCTAAAGTCGGTGAAATGACTTAGGAATTTATAGATTCATTACATAGGGGATGATATCCCATAGAAGATTCCCGAAAATAAGCTTTTTCTAGACGTCAACAGACAGCCTGCTATTGGCACCAGCAGGTCAACCCAACCTATAGATATCCTTAGGCTAGGTTAAAAGCTATTAAGGTTTTAACTGGGAAATAAAGGGAATTGTCCTTTAATTTCATGTAAATAGTCTAGGGAAGCTATCAATACCTGGAAATTAGGTATATTGATTAGATACATAGATAGGGGGCGTTACTGTGTTACAGTACGAAGAAATCCAGCTATTGATGGCACCATGGAAGGGGTGCGGTAACCCTATTTACCAAATATGTATAAGGGTTTTTTACATAATTAAAAATTATTTTCGGCGAGAATTTGCGGGGCTCTCAATAATGGCACGATGCGAGGGTATAAAGAACCCCCGGGCCCAAATAGAATTTGTAGTCATCCAAAGCTAGTCGCTTGTACTTGTCTTAGTAAATAAGAAGTAATTCTTATATAGAATCACGTCTCAGAAATTGTTGAGAGCCCTAGAATCGTGCCGTGTACTGAATAACTTAGTGTTTCATTTAATTCATCAACTTCAACCCTTATGAAGACATCCCTTTTCGATCCTGTCGAGCTGAACCTCGGAACCTGGACACCAGGAGTGCTGATCCAGAAGTAGGCAACCCAGAATCTGGAAATAACTCAAGTACAGCCAACACATCGTTGAATCGTTAGAGTCGATTTGCAACCCTTCGTCACTGCTGCAGCCAGGCATCCAAGAACCTTTATTTTCGTTGATGTGGATGGGGCGTTCAGCGGCAATGGCCAGAAGGTTTACGCCCTTCTTTTCTCGGGGCCAATGAACACGCTACGTCCTGCACATTTAATGGTCCTTGCGAGCCGAATTTTGGAGCCTGGAGAGCCCCAGGACGTCGGGAACAGCAGATCCAGAAAAAACAACTGGGTGCCTGCATATTAAGTCGGCTACGTGCAACACAACGTTGACCCGTTTGAGCCGAAATTCGAAGTCTGGAGCGCCCCAGGACGTCAGGAAGAAATAGTGGTGGAATTAATTTTTCGAATTTTGGAGAAATTAATTTCACAAATAAACCAAAAATCGACGTGCACTGCAGGGAACAAGTCCTACGTGCCCTATTTGCCGCTGGATCCAAGAGGTAAAATTCTGGAGACAGTTATTGAAAATACCCTATTTTTTCAATAATTGTAAGAAGATAGAAAAAATTTTCTGTGAGCCGCAAAATGCTGTATGAAGACTGATGCGCATCCTTGAAGCCCCAAGAATAGTTCCTGAAGACTTATCGCTGAAAACTACCCTTATGTTTTTAGCGATTTGTTTAAAAAACGAGCGCCCGTCAGAAAAATACAAGACGTGCGTCTTAGAAGGCTGATGTGCATCCTTGATGATTGAAGAATAATTCCTGAAGCCTTATGACTGAAAACAACCCCTAGGTTTTCAGGAAAATTTTGAAGACTGAATTTTCGTCAGTGAATGGAAGAAACGTACTCTGAAGACTTAGATACGTTTCGGATGTACTGACTACGCGGTTCCTGAAGCACTATCACTGAAAATAACTTTGACGTTTCGGTGATTTATTTGAAGATTGAATTTTCTTCAATCGAGCAAGATACGTGCTCTGAAGATTGATGCACGGCTCTGATGCTTTGGACAAGCAGTTCATGAAGCATCACCACCGAAAAGTAACCTTGACTTTTCGGTGATTTAGAATTTGATTGAATCATAGTCAATCAAATAGAACATACACGTTTATGGGAAAAATAAACTTGTATAGCAAATGCCTGAAGTTTCCTGAAGACTTATCACTGACCGTAAGTTTTTAGTGATTTTTTATTTGAAGATTGAATTATAGTCAATCGAAGTGGAGGTTAACTTCTGGAGATCGTCGGTTTGAACGCTGAAGCCCGGAACTGGGACTTATCTTTGAAAACTAACTTCGAGTTTTCAAAAGAAAATATTTCAACAACAATGCCGATAACCAGAACCAAAGGCAAGAAGCCGGAGGCATGGACCGTGGAGTTGGATCAGCCAGCTGGCATCAGACATGAGCTGCCGCCGTGTTCACCTTCCACAACCGAAGGGACCGAGCCGGCGGACGAGCAGCGCCATCTAGCGCCTCAAACTGAAAGCACTCCGACGCATCAACCAATAGAAACTGATCAAGCGGTTTCTACCAGATTAACCAGATTAGAAGGAGCTTCAGACACAACATTGAAACCTTCTCAGAAAGAGAAGATTTCCGAAGAAGACAGACGTACAGCGATGCCGATGACTACCCGGGGTGACGCCCGTATCGAACATAGCCGTCCGCCGTCAACTAGAGTGACTCAGTCACGAAAAAATATAGATAAAGCTCGCGAAGACTTACTCAAAATTAAGTTGGAGCTTGCACAACTTGCACTTCAGAGAGCGGAGGAAGAGGGTTCCGAAGCTGAATACTTGGATGACAGAAACTCGAATGACGAGTACGTGCGTTCATGGCTAGAAGAGGCACCAGAACCTCAGCCTGAGAAGGAGGATAACGTCGTGGAAGGGGGAACCAGAAATTCTATGCATAGACCCCTGACTGCGACCGCCACCAAATCGCAAATAGAAGGTCAGCATCCTAAAGAAAAAGAAGTGCGAAAACCTCCAGTTGCAGCGTCAGCTGAGTGTACAGGAGGTCAGAGGGATAGTCTCCGTCCATTCCTGACGGAGTTGACGTCCGCTATAGCGTCGCTAGCCGACAGAAAAATAGAACAGCGGGACCAACCGAACCCCTCTGCGTCGAAATTCGTCATGACATTGCCGAATTTCAATGGTTCTCATACTGAATGGCTATCATTTCGGGCCATATATGAGACAACTCGAGCGTATTTTACGGACGTCGAGAATACAGCGAGGCTGAGGAGAAGCTTACATGGACGTGCAATGGAAACCGTCAGCTCAGAACTCATCGGACATGCCAGGCCCGATGACATCATGAAGGAACTCGAGCTGCAGTTCGGCCGTCCAGACTCCATAGCGCAAGCTGAAACAGATAGATTACGCGGACTGCCGCGCTGCAGTGAGTCACCAAGAGACATCTGCGCGTTTGCAAGTCGCGTAAGAGGTGCTGTAGTCACGCTCCGCGCGTTAAAAAAGGGTCATTACCTTATGAACGCGGAGCTTATGCGATTGTTAACAGAGAAGTTACCCAATTCGCTACGAGCACAATGGTACCGATCATATTCGGAGAAGTACCAATCGGTGCCAGATATTTCATTGTTCAGTGATTTTATATCTGAACAGGCACACTTCTGTAGTCCATTCGCCCCACCCGAAGGCATCGCTTCGGCCGAGGCGAACACCAACAGACGCGTCACACAAAGGACGCATATAGCTACGGACCAACCGGTAGGAAAATGCCGTGTTTGCGACGTGGGACATCACTACGCCACTGGATGTGCACAATTCAGGGGCGTAGCTGTCGAGAAACGATGGGAGCTAGCGAAAAAACACAATCTATGTTATCGCTGCCTTCAACTTCGACAAGGCAACCACACTTGTAAGAAAAAACAATGTGGCCAAGACGGGTGCAGAGATACGCACCATCGGCTTCTTCATAGGAAGAAGCAACAGCAGAGGGAAGCCAACAAGAAGCCCGATGTTCCTGAATCCCGGAAGGATCCTCAGGAAACGGTGGCCAGTTTCGGGTCACCATCGAGCCAGGCGTACCTCAAGATAGTGCCGGTCCGGGTAATCGGACCGGCGGGAGAGGTGGCAACATATGCTCTCCTAGACGATGGGTCCACCGTTTCGCTGATGGATGAAGACATCGCGAGGCAAGTCGGGGCAGAGGGCCCTGTGGACCCGCTCAAGATCGGTGCGATAGGCAACACCATGCTCACCACCCCATGCTCAAGAAGAGTCAAGGTGACGCTGGTTAGCCCGCAAGACAGAAGGGTACAGTTCAAAGCACGTACTATACCTAAACTCAGCTTGGCAAAACAAACAGTGAGCGATAGGGTTGTCGCACGCTGCAAGCATTTAACCGACTTGAGAAAAGAGTTGATGTACAACAATGGCGTGCCAAAAGTACTCGTCGGCCAAGACAACTGGCATTTGTTATTGGCCAGCGAGATTCGCAGAGGTCCAAGACACCAACCAATTGCGTCACTTACAGCGATGGGTTGGACACTACATGGCGCGCACAGTAGTTTACTACGACAACAAGTACATCATGTCAATAGAATAACAACTGATGATAATTTGGATCATCAGTTGCGCGAACATTTCGCGATAGAATCGTTGTGCATAAACCCACAGCGACCCGCCTCTGACCCAGCAAGAAGGGCAGAGGACATTTTGAATCGATCAACTGTCCAATTAGAGAATGGACACATCGAAACCGCCATGCTTTGGCGTAATGAGCATGCTGAGATGCCAGATAGCTTTGAGACAGCTCTGAAGAGGCTCGTCTCAACAGAAAAGAAGCTGGACAAGAACCAGGAACTTCGAAGAAGATACTCAGACCAGATGGACTCGCTAATTGCGAAAGGGTACGCTGAAAGGGCACCCGCAATTAGCACGCCGGGCAAAACTTGGTACCTCCCGCACTTCGATGTCTTCAACCCAATGAAGCCAGACAAACTTCGCATCGTACATGACGCTGCCGCCAAATCGAGAGGAATGTCACTGAATGACTTCCTGTTAACTGGGCCCGACCTATTACAGTCGCTGCCAGGCGTAATGATGCGGTTTCGCCGTCACTGCGTTGCAATAACCGGTGACATAGCGGAGATGTTCATGCAAGTGAAGGTGCGGAGCCAAGACCGAGACGCGCTTCGCTACCTGTGGAGGGGAAACCGCAGAGAAGGAGCGCCAGAAGAATATAGAATGACGTCCATCATTTTCGGCGCAGCCAGTTCGCCTTGCACAGCAATTTTTGCAAAGAACTGGAATGCAAACAAATATATAGAAAAGCACCCTGAAGCTGTGAATGCTATACTACGTAGTCATTATATGGATGACTACCTAGATAGTTATAGAACTATCGAGAAGGCGGCAGAAGTCGCTAGTATGGTGCGAAAAATACACCTACAGGCGAGGTTTGAACTCAAGAAATGGGTTTCAAATAGCTCGCAGCTCCTAGAAAAGATGGACCCATCGCATATACAAACTGAGATGGTATCCATTGGAGATATAGATACGTCGGAAAAGATACTCGGCCTCATATGGAGGCCAGGCGAAGACACGCTGGGTTTCAACCTCACACTCGCGCGTCTGCCTGAGGGTATCTTGGACCGAGAGGCGCCCACCAAGCGAGAGGCGCTCAGAATAGTAGCGTCGCTATACGACCCACTCGGACTCGCCTCACCAGTAACCATCAAGGCGAAGCAAATATTGCAAGAAGCATGGAGGCGAGGCGTCGACTGGGATCAGAGGCTAGATGTTGACCTAGCATTACAATGGAAAATTTGGGTACAACATTTACGCCAACTAAAAAACGTTAGCGTACCAAGATGCTATCCTGGATATAGCGACGCTATAGAAATGCAGGTGCATGTGTTCACTGATGCAAGCGAGATGGCATATGCTACCGCTGTATACTGGCGGGCCACGACCGTGGAAGGCAAGCACTTAATAAGCCTTGTTATGGCGAAAGCGCGGGTGGCCCCACTGAAACTGCTTTCGATACCGAGACTCGAACTTCAGGCCGCGGTATTGGGAACCCGCGTAGCCGCAGCAGTGATGAGTGAACACGACTGCAAGCCCACGTCAGTAACGTATTGGTCAGATAGCAAGACCGTACTGACCTGGATTAGAAGAGGAGCGAGAGTATACAAACCTTTCGTTGCTCACCGAATAGCTGCTATTGAAGACAATAGCAAAGTCGAAGATTGGCGGTGGATACCCACCAAGATGAACATCGCTGATGCAGCAACCCGTGACGTGCCACTGCGGTTCAACTCGGACCACGAGTGGTACTGCGGGCCGAGATTTTTGTCTCTTGGGCCCGAATTATGGCCCACAGAGAAACCTCCGACTATAGACGACACGGGAGAAGAAAAAACTTTCGTTGTCACAGAAGGGGACAAGAAGAGCTTCATAGAAGCCGTTCCAGAGCCAGGCAGATTCTCCAGATGGGAGCGACTGCTTCGTGCGACCGCCACAGTTCTGCGTTTTATATCTCTTTGCAAAAATAGAACAGAGATAACGTCCTATAAACGGACGAGAAAAAACGCTGAAAAGGACCCAGACTGGCGCCAGAAGCCTGCTGTACCTGCACAGAAGCAGAAGCAGGCATGCAGAGCACCAACCCAGGTCAACAGACAAATTATAGAAGCAGAATTTCTCCAAGAAGCTGAGAAAATACTTGTCCAGGTCGCACAACAACAATCGTTCGCTTCAGAGTTAGCGAACGTTGAAGAAATAAATAAAAATAGCTCGCTGCGACCTTTACAAATTCAGGTCGTTGACGGCGTGCTGCGACTAAGAAGTCGCATAGCAGCTACGCAAGAGGTAGCTGAAGAAGTGATGCGCCCGCCTATATTACATGGCGACCATCACATAACGCAGTTGTACATAGACTGGACACATCGCAGTCTACAACATAGTGGCACCGAACTCACAATTAATGAGGTACGGCAGCACTACTGGGTCGTGAAGATGCGACCAACAGCGAAGAAGGTGATAGCAAGATGCCTGCATTGCCGTATACGCAAGGCACAGCCACCAGTACCTGCGACCGGCGACCACCCGAAAACGCGCCTCGCTCACCATAAGAGGCCGTTTACATATACCGGGCTCGACTATTTCGGCCCGCTATCCGTCACCGTCGGTCGGCAGCATCAGAAGAGATACGTAGCACTATTTACGTGTCTCACATCAAGGGCGGTGCACCTTGAAATCGCCGCCAGCCTTAGCGCAGACTCCGCCATATTGGCGCTGCGCCGATTCGCCGCGCGCAGAGGATGCCCAGCTGAGATACACTCAGACAATGGCACCAACATGCACGGCGCCGACAGAGAGCTGCGAGACGCCTTCAAAACAGAGGCAAGTCGCAGAGGCATCGTATGGCGCTTCATAACGCCATCAGCGCCATTCATGGGAGGCGCCTGGGAGCGCCTAGTTCGTTGTGTTAAAAACACACTATGCAATGTACTTACAGAGAAACACCCCACCGAAGAGGTGTTGTCCACACTGATTTGTGAGGCAGAGTACATTGTAAATAGCCGACCATTGACACACGTGTCGGTAGATGGTGATGATGACGAATCCATCACACCGAATCACCTCTTGCTCGGTGGGTCAGCCAGACTACCTACACCTGGCACGTTCACTGAGCAAGATATAGACAGCAGGAAAATATGGCGACGATCACAGATCCTCGCTGATATGTTCTGGAGTCGCTGGGTCAGAGAGTACCTGCCGGAGCTCCAAAACCGGCGGGAGCCACATAGTAGTGGGCCCAGATTTAAAGTGGGTGACCCTGTCCTGATAGCCGACGGCCAGCTGCCCCGCAATACGTGGCCGCGAGGCCGCATTGTGGCCGTGTATCCAGGAATCGACGGAGAAATCCGGACTGCTGAGGTACGCACACTTGGCGGTACCTTGAAGCGTCCGGTGAAGAAACTCGTCCCACTGCCCCAGTAACCAGAGATGCCGGAGCGGCGACCGTCCTCTCGGTGGGCCTGGCCGGCAGCCGAGAAATGCCGTCCGTCGCTCACCGAAGGAATGCAGCGCCGCGCCGACAACACTTCGAGTCGACACAGCGAGTCGACACAGCACTGCACGGCGGGAGATATGTTCGCGACGAAGCGTCATCAACCATACTAAATGGTTCATAAAAAGTTAAAGTTTGTATGTGTAGACATGTCTGCTCACCACGGCGCGCCATCTGATACTAAAATGAATTTTAGAGGCCCGTCTATATTTATACTAAAATTTTACCTACATTTTTTGAGATAGTAGTATAATGTTTTTAGTATTTGTCAGTATGTCATAGGGTTCAATAGTTCACCCTTAACAGAGTAAAATCATTAGAAAGCATACTGATAAGAGTTATCATAGTAAAAAACATAAATTTCTGTCATACGATACGTCTGTGCTCGGCGACGGATTAGTTCCGAATGGCCCGTCAGATGGAGCACCACGATATATATAGTTTTGGAGTTTTTTGAAAATATTATAGTAATTAAAATCATGTTTTTAAGGGCTTATCCTATGTACTGGACATGTAATCAGTACATAATGATGAAACTATGTGAAGACCACATAGTTTCTGCTATGTAAATAAGAATATTGACTTGATATCTCAAACACCAAATATATGGTTTCAGGTCATTTTAGGGTATATGGGGGACCTAGACCGAGACAGGAAGCCTATATACACCTCATAGTTAGCGAAGTCTTTTATATAAAGCCCATTTACTTGAGATATCAAGTCAGTATATAATAGAAAAACTGCTGTTTGTCTGGTTTTGGTAATCGCTTTCGGTTTTAGGTGCCCTAAGTACCTAGAAACATATAGGTGTACTGGTAAAAGTACTACCATTGGAAGGCTTGCTAAAAGGGCTTCCAGGCGGTTTCTAGATGGGAAGAATCGCTTGGATAGTCAACGAGATAGGCAGCCGTGAAAAATGTAAACAACGTAAAACGTTGAAATTTGTAGACCCTTCAGGTGGAATAACTCCATGAAGGGAATAGATGTACTCATGGTGTAAGTACTTTCGGATGGCTTGCTGGACTAGCTACCAAGCCATCACTTTGGAGCGAAAATCGCTCAAGTAGTTTAAGTACAATTCCAGAAAATAGGTTTCTGGAAATGTAATTTTTAGTCAGTTTTTGGCATTCCCTGGGACTATACACCCCTGGGAATTCCGAAAATAAGGAATTTTTGGGGACCTCCCGATGGCCCGTTAAATGCACCATCGTGTCGTCCCAATCTTATTAGTGTTATTATACCTAGTTTCTCTGGTAGCTGGGCGCAAAGAAAGTGACCAGCTGCCAAATTTGTACATAGCGAGGCACCTTATGTGCATATGACCTAGATAGACTTACATAAGCACTGGAAATGTAAAGTGTGGTCTATTGGCTACCAGAATCCCCATAATAGGCGGTGATTGTCTGGTAAGCCTAAGTAGGAGGTCCTAAAGTCGGTGAAATGACTTAGGAATTTATAGATTCATTACATAGGGGATGATATCCCATAGAAGATTCCCGAAAATAAGCTTTTTCTAGACGTCAACAGACAGCCTGCTATTGGCACCAGCAGGTCAACCCAACCTATAGATATCCTTAGGCTAGGTTAAAAGCTATTAAGGTTTTAACTGGGAAATAAAGGGAATTGTCCTTTAATTTCATGTAAATAGTCTAGGGAAGCTATCAATACCTGGAAATTAGGTATATTGATTAGATACATAGATAGGGGGCGTTACTGTGTTACAGTACGAAGAAATCCAGCTATTGATGGCACCATGGAAGGGGTGCGGTAACCCTATTTACCAAATATGTATAAGGGTTTTTTACATAATTAAAAATTATTTTCGGCGAGAATTTGCGGGGCTCTCAATAATGGCACGATGCGAGGGTATAAAGAACCCCCGGGCCCAAATAGAATTTGTAGTCATCCAAAGCTAGTCGCTTGTACTTGTCTTAGTAAATAAGAAGTAATTCTTATATAGAATCACGTCTCAGAAATTGTTGAGAGCCCTAGAATCGTGCCGTGTACTGAATAACTTAGTGTTTCATTTAATTCATCAACTTCAACCCTTATGAAGACATCCCTTTTCGATCCTGTCGAGCTGAACCTCGGAACCTGGACACCAGGAGTGCTGATCCAGAAGTAGGCAACCCAGAATCTGGAAATAACTCAAGTACAGCCAACACATCGTTGAATCGTTAGAGTCGATTTGCAACCCTTCGTCACTGCTGCAGCCAGGCATCCAAGAACCTTTATTTTCGTTGATGTGGATGGGGCGTTCAGCGGCAATGGCCAGAAGGTTTACGCCCTTCTTTTCTCGGGGCCAATGAACACGCTACGTCCTGCACAGTCTCTTTCTTTTTAAAGTATTTTTTTCGCTATCTCTTCTCCTCTATAATTTCTTTAACAAAACTAGTGACGCACCATATCCTATGACCAAATCTGTTAGAATAGAATACTCTTTATTATGTACACCATATAAGTTACAGAAAGTATAGACGAACAAAACATTACACTGGGTGACACAATGGGCGGCCTTATCGCTAAAAGCGATCTTTTTAAGACAACCTTTATCGATAGAACTAGAAACCTTACAAATAAAGACATTAAATTGAATAGTTTATTAATTGTGAAACAATTTTTTGATTACGTTTTTTTTACTAATATTAAGTATTACGCAATTTAAGAACCAACAACCGAAAAAAGTAGGTATGTACCTTTAGAATTTTGATATGTTTTTTTAGTTTTGACATTTGATGTTATTACTAAAATGTTAAAACGCCGTATAATTAATAATAAAATAGGTAACAGTAATAAAAAAAAATAAGTACAAATACTATTTATAAAAATATCGATACCTTCTTGGTTTTATTTAAACCTGTCCCACCCTTAATGAGGCGTATTTCTCTATCATTACCTAGGTAAGGGACCAATCAGAGCACAGTCGTCCCGTTACTCATACCTTAGCTAGTTGACAGAATTGTTTTGATGTATTAGATCAAGCAGATCAAGTGGCTATGTGGTGGATGGCTATTCCAGACAAGCCTATGTGCTATTCCAGAATATAATCTATCTCTGTGCCAAATTTCATCCAGATCCGTCCAGCCGTTCTGGCGTGATTGAGTATCAAACATCCATCCATCCAAACTTTTTAGTAGGAAGGATTCAAACTACAGCTGTTTAAAAAAAATCTATACATTTGTTATTTCAGATGGAGCATGCTGCGTATTGGAATGTGCTTGGAGTACCCGCGGTGTGTCTACCGTGCGTGTGTCTCGCGGACGTATCGGCGACACCACTCGTGTGGCAGTGCGCGCGGCTCCTACCCTACTGTGGCCACTTAGCGCTGCTGCGCTTCCGGGCGCTACACTTCCGGTAAGTACTGCGTCTCGGTGATACCACTCGTGTCTCGTATTAGAATGCGCTTGGAGTACGCGTAGTGGGTCTACCGTGCATGTGTCTCGCGGACGTATCGTTGGCGTTGAGCGCAGCCCCTAGCCTATTGTGGCCACTTAACGCTGCTGCGCTGCCGGGTACTACACTCCCGGTAAGTACTGCGTCTCAGAGATACCACTCGTGTCTCGTATTAGAATGCGCTTGGAGTACGCGTAGTGGGTCTACCGTGCATGTGTCTCGCGGACGTATCGTTGGCGTTGAGCGCAGCCCCTAGCCTATTGTGGCCACTTAACGCTGCTGCGCTGCCGGGCACTACACTCCCGGTAAGTACTGCCTCTCAGAGATACCACTCGTGTCTCGTATTAGAATGCGCTTGGAGTACGCGTAGTGGGTCTACCGTGCATGTGTCTCGCGGACGTATCGTTGGCGTTGCGCGCAGCCTCTAGCCTATTGTGGCCACTTAACGCTGCTGCGCTGCCGGGCACTACACTCCCGATAAGTACTGCGTCTCAGAGATACCACTCGTGTCTCGTATTAGAATGCGCTTGGAGTACGCGTAGTGGGTCTACCGTGCATGTGTCTCGCGGACGTATCGTTGGCGTTGCGCGCAGCCCCTAGCCTATTGTGGCCACTTAACGCTGCTGCGCTGCCGGGCACTACACTCCCGGTAAGTACTGCGTCTCAGAGATACCACTCGTATCTCGTATTAGAATGCGCTTTGAGAACCCGCGGTGTGTCTCGCGGACGTATCGGTGGCGGAGCGCGCAGCCCCTGGCATATTGTGATCAATTATTAGATTTATCGTGTAAAATAATTTGAATTCAAAACTAAGTACTTGTTGTTTTGTTTTGATTTCCGTGTGAACTATACCTAGTCTTGCCATAAAGTATTTAATATAGTAACAAAGAAAAAATATATTTTTTCTATTAAAAATAACATCTATTACTATTACAATGTGTTCGTTTATATATAAATATAAAACAATTTAAAATATAAAAAAGCTTATTCGAAGTGGTCTCCATTGGCTGCAATACAGTCCTTTAAACGTTGAGGCCAGTTATCAATAGAAGCACGCACTCTTTCCATGTATAAATTCTTGACTGCCAATCGTATGGATTGTTTTAGGGACTGCAAATTATCATGGCGTTTAGAGCAAGCCGTACTCTCTAAAACTGACCATAAATCATAATCCAGCGGATTAAGATCGGGACTAGACGACGGCCAGTCTTCAGCTCTGATGAAGTCGGACACGTTCGATTCCAACCAAGACTGCGTGGACCGAGATTTGTGATCCGGCGCCGAGTCTTGCTGGAAGGACCATTCTTGGTTATTGAACATGGTGTTGTTAAGGGGCTTAACTACCGTCTCAAGAATGGTATCTTGATACACTTGTGCCGATGTTTTGATATCTTTTTCACAAAAGTATGGCTCAGTCACTCCTTCATAGCTAACACCCCACCAAACCATCACTGAAGTCGGATAATGCACACGTTGCACTCTGTCGACTAATTGGGAAGCTTCCTTAGAGCTTTGAGCACAAATACGGTCATTTTGTTTGTTAAAAAATTGCTCAATTGTAAAAAAAATCTCATCCGTAAACAAAAATTTTCTATGACCTTCCTTTGCGTGAAATGGTATAAACAATAAACAGACATGCGATTGCCGCAATCCCGAGAGATTTGCCGTTATTTATTGAAGAGTTCTGTTGTATAACTCCGAAATTCTTCATCAGATCTTCACCAAAATAAAATGGACCAATTTCGGCACATACTCTTTCAAACAAAAAAAAAAGAATTTTCAAAATCGGTCCACAATTGACGGAGATATGACGGTGGAAGGCTGATGATGATTGACTAGTAAGGACATGCAGAGTGTCTACGTCTCGCGGGCGTAGCAGCGAAACCCCTTGTGGCCTGGCCTAATAATATTACATCTCTGTGCAGGGCTCTACAACTATAAGTATCCATGATATACTATCTCGTACATTCATATTCATACGTCTTTCAGACGCATCACTAACTTTCACGAAACCCATTCCATCTCTTAGCAACTGTAACTAAATCTACATTATTCTCCACAGATCCTAGCCGTGGGCGAAGCGCTAGTCCCTCTGTCGCACGACACCCGCGTGGCCGAGATATCCGCGCGAGAGGGGCCGCCGCCTCATAGGTACCCTGATGTTCAGTTGTTCACCTTCAAGTGTCGGAGGGTATGTTTGTTTTATTTTTTATGGAATATTTTTTTCATGAACTTGGCAGCTTTTTACTTAGTACAGTAATTTGGCAGTTAAACCTGAAAAGTTTACTGGGAGTTCTGAAAATTGGTGATTTTATAGATTTTGATGTGTTCTTACCGAATTCCAACTTTGCCACCTCGTATCTTTGCCGCTCGCCACGTTATATTGAAAAAAGTTTTTGACAGTATCATATCACACTTCTCATCACCTAATATTATAAAGGCGAAAGTTTGTGAGCGTGTGTGTGTGTGTTTGTATGTTTGTTACTTCTTCACGGTAAAAGGGCTGGACAGATCTGCATTAAACTTGAATAGATTATAGTCTGGAATAGCACATAGGATACTTTTTATCCCGGTTATATGTTCCCTTGGGATAATTATTGACATTCAAGCGAGCGAAGCCGCTGGCAGAAACTAGTATAAAATATATATTTTTTGTAACATGAATAGCTTTCCATTATGATCGCTGCAAAGTCGAGTCAAAATTTTCAGAACGCCCGGTAAACTTTCCAGGTAACCTAACCTTACTGAATATTTTTTATGTTGATTGGTCACAGTCAATTTCAACGTGCATTGCATTGGCGCTGTAAAGATCTTTCAGGGATAGCACAGACTTATCTGTAGCTCTAATCTCTTTCTAATCCTTGGAAACATAATTTACTAAAGCGAGAAAAACAACAGGAAATCCTGCTCGGTCAAAATAACTGTGCACCTGGCGCTGCGACGTCACTCTGACGGCTCTCGTTATTGGCGCACGAGGCGAACGCGAAGCGCCGCGTGGGTAGGGGGAGTGGGGTCGTATTCCGGCGAGCTCGCAGTTATTTAGACCGTGTAGTATGAAAAATTGCAAAGCCGACCAGATACGTCTGGTTCAGCTCAAAGTTACCTAGATCATCCTGTAGTTGTCTATCGTAACAAATCATTGTGCAGAGCAGCGGTGTGGTGGCCCAGTGGTAACGGCCGAGACTTACAAGTTGTGGGTTCGAACCCATCAAGTCCTTAACTTTTTGTAAATTATTTCATCACAACTGCTCTCAAAACGGTGAAGAAAAACATCGTGAAGAGAAACCGGCATATCTTAGAAGCAAAAAATCGAAGAAATGTGACATTCACCAACCCATACTGGGCCCGCGTGGTTGATTACGACCCATTCCCTCTCACAGAGAGGAGGTCTGCACGCAAAACGGACCAAATAGGAATCTAAGTGCGGTAAACGGGGTCCATCTATCCTATCCAACTCATTGTGCTTTTTTCTTTTTAACTCTGTATTACTCCACAGAAAGGCGAGTCCCGTCTAGAACTGACGTCACAAACGGACGATGAACGTGAATCAGTGTCGCTTGAGGCGAGATGCGCACCTCACGTGTCGCGAGTGCGACTCGAGCCGCCTGATACTCCTGGCAACTGTTCTATACCACCCAAGTATGTATTTTACTAGATTCTGAGAAGTCACAAATATCATAAATCAAATTATTCAAAATAGTGTAGCTTGTTATCGGTAAAGGATTGTTGAAATCGTATTGTTCGGTACAATATTCGCAACCGAACAGCTCAGCACTATTGCCTGCGTGCATTTCCATAAATGCATGTATCGCAACTAGCGTCAGTTAGTGCGTGTTCGGATACCAATCGCGTAGCTCGAATCAAACCATCTTAGTGCAACTTTAGCTTCGATTAACCATTTACCATTATTTTAACCAGTGTTCAATATAACCATAAAACCATATTATTGCGTATCATTAAACCAGTGGTCGTAATCCAGTAACCTAACCACCACCATTCTAAGATAAAGTCAACCAAATCAACCAACTCAGAGTTTAGTGCTAAACCAAGCAGGCGCTAAATTCTACACGTATAGTACAAACAAGAAATTACCTCTTACAAACCTACTCTAGTTTACATTTAGATTAGGGCGTAAGCACATAATATGTAATTGTCGAAACCATCTGTGTTTTTGTAATTCATCGTTGACCACGACTTTACGTCTGAGTACATTCAATGATACTTCATACTGGTCGGACAAAATATATCTGAATAGTTGAATATATGTTTGAGTAAATCGAAACAAAAAGAAGGAGTACATTGAAGAAGTCCTGTATATAAAGACCTAGTGATTCGCACTGGCTTCGCAGGGGCACGGGCATCGAAAATTGGGTTCAAATAAATTGCACTAGATGGCGTGGTAAGCTTCGATTTGTTATTGAGTTTTGTGAAATATTACGATTTTCTAGAGGCGATCATAAAAAAATGTATGTTCTTGTTTAATTTCTCCTAAGCACAAACTTAAGGCATATTGGGCTCTTAATTCACATTTCAAAGGTTATTTGAATGGGTCATTTAAATTTGATTCCAATAGATGGCGCGGTTTTAAATTTCTGAGGCATCCACTCGATTTTTTATTTTTTTTTTGTAACACATTGGTACAATGAAACTGTAAAACGTGCAAAAAATACTATAAAACAAATCGTCGCTATATTTAAAAATAAAGTATTCAGAAACCGAGTAAACCCTTTTACTTGCTAGTCGCTGTTAACAACATCTATATCCGTGGAGCGGAACCGAACGTGGTCGACGTTCTTAGAAAATAATCAGTTTAATCAGACGAAAAAGAAAAAAAGAGAAAGAAAGAAAGAAAGTTTCTTTGTATGGGATGAGGCATCTGTATGCTAGTATTATATTATCTGTGTCCTTGGTTAGGTTAGACAGCGGTAAACCTATAGCACCTCTCGGTTCGTGAATATTTTTTTCTTTAAATACAGTGACAATTTGTTTTATAGTATTTTTTGCACGTTTTTAAAGTTCTTTTTTATCTAATATAGTAGTTATCAGAAAATACAGACTCCGGCAGGGAATTCCACTCCTTTGCTGTACGCATAATAAAAGCCACCAAAATGTGTTACAATAAAAATTTAAACAATTGAGTGGAATGCCTCAGAAATTTAAAACCGCGCCATCTATTCGCATCAATTTTAAATGTTCCGTTCAAATTATCTTTGAAATGTGAATTAAGAGCCCAATATATAATAATTTTGTGCTTAGGAGAGTTGATTAAACAAGAACATACAATTTTTATGTTGATTTCCAGAAAATGTTAATTTAACACACAATTCAATAACAAATCGGTGCATATCGCCATCTAGTGAGATTTATTTGAACCAAATTTTCCTTCTTAGCGCTGGGACCCCGTGCCAAGGAGTACAGGTATAATGTTATTTAGACATTAATAACAGCAATGTTTTCTTCCAGAATCTGGCTTCGTCCCGGTCAAGAGTTGTCGGTGAAAGTGACACTCCTAGACGCGATAGGTCGCGAACTTCTCGACGAGAACGGTCCTAAGATGTCATGGGAAATTGAACCTCATCACCCTGGCTTACAGTACAAAGCCACAGACAGGCTGTTTGTTGAACCCCACCCTGAGTATGTGCCTGTACCTGTACCGAATAAGTATTATCAAGTAAGTATTTTTTTTTTATAATAATTAATTATTAAATGTTTTGCTAAGCGCACTAAACTCGGCAAAGGCTGGACCGATTTTGATAATTGTTTGTTTCAAGCATCTTCTTGCTTAAAAGGTGATCTTCATATCACGTATGTTAATGCTTTATGTAATGGAAATAAACATTTTATTTATTTATTTATTTATTGATTTCCTGGACCGCGCTAGGCTCTCGCTTGACCACTATCTCAACTGATGGTAAGCGAAGATGTGGTCGACGGTGAAACACGCTTGCCTAGAAACAACCTCTTCACACCAAATCTACTCCTTTAGGAATATATACAGGAAATAAGTCGAATCTATTGATTTACCATACTTTACTTTCGAACCAATTTTGGTTCAAGTACCCAGACTTGAACCAATATTGGCTCGAACTTTGTATGTCCATGTATGTTTGGCCCAAGCCAATATGAGCAATACTTGATAATCTTCATAGTAATTCAACATGGGCCGGCGCATATCGAGGCATAGCAAACAAAAATCAACATTTTCTTTCTTCAAATAAAGTATAAATTCGTTATGGTCTGATTTATTGTTTTTTTTTAATGTTTCCAGGTAGTTATAGCCGATGATCTAGCTATCGGATGGACTGGTGTGTTGAAAGCGAGCATTCCTGATGCGACTGCATCCATCCAAGCAAGAGTTGTCGCTCCGTTGAAATGCGACCCGATCAAGGTAAAACATTTGATTCTTATGTTCTGTTTCACCAAATGGGGTCTATTGGCTAAATAAGTTTTTGAATGCCAAAAAGTGGCAAACAAGCAGGCTGCCCACGTATCATACAAAATGAAATCATTAAAATACATTTGGTTCATAGTGCCTTTTATCCTAACTCGATACTGATTGATTGTAATCGGAATGGTCCAAATAATCACACTATGAATGTGTGATTATTCAGACCATGAATTATCATTATTTATTCGATTTCACGTGAGACACAATAAATAGTACATTGTGATACAAGGGTGGAAAGTAGGTTATTGCAAACGAGCTGCCATTAACAAGCCCGAGCCGAAGGCGAGGGTTTTTAATGACACGAGTTTGCAATAACCTACACACCCGTGTATCACACGACGTTTTTCAATACAGTTGTGAAAAACAGTAAAAACAAATCAAAGAATTAGATTTGTTTATTCACAAAAAATAAAATTTTCAATATGGCGCGTTTTTGCATCTGGAAATATTTTTTTACAAGGTAACAGCCTATACAGCCTATTCGATTTTTGACAAACGTTGATGTGAAAATAATTAACTTAAAACTGGTGATTAAATATACGAAACAACTATTTAAAAAAAAATGAGAATTCAATGCTAAAACGTACGGAATCATTAATTTTTCCTCGTATAAAATCGTATCCCATTTTATTCTATGTATGAAAACTCCTTGCTACTAAACTTTTTTAAATGGACTTATGGCGCGTTTTTGCAACTGGATATCTTTTTTCAACGGAAACAGCCTATACAGCCTATTCGATTTTTGACAAATGTTGATGTGAAAATAATTAAATTAAAACTGGTAATTAAATATATTTGTCTAACAACTGTATTGAAAAACTATTTTTCAATACAGTTGTTAAACATGGCGTACTTTCAGAGGCTATAATTATGATTCGAAAGTTAAATCTTACGCATAGGCATCTTTCTGTTACGCGGTCGTGACTTTTGTTTACGAGCTCGATCATTATGTTTGCAGTTTAGTTTTAAATTTATAAGTCAATTTAAAAAAGTTTAGGAGCAAGGAGTTTTCAAACATAGAATAAAATGGGATCATAGATTTAGAATTTTTTTTGCTACGCAAAAAGATACACGAAGCGTGCGAGCGAGAAATACTAATCAAGTACAAACCACCCAAGAGAAAACGAGAGCGTGAATGACGTACCGATATGTCATGTTTTTCGCGAATAAGTAAACCTAGCGGACAATCCGTTTTACGCCGCGGTGAATTTCTTGCATTTAAATAATAATCTTTAGATTTAAATTGATAATATTAATTATACAATTATGGTGACTTGTTCTGTGAGTGAATGTGACGTTACAAGACGAAATAACCCCAATAAATAAACGTTTCACAGGTAAATACAATTTTGTCCTTGGATTGTTTTGAACCATATTTTGACGAATTTCTGCTAGTAATCGGCTCAGAAAAAGATTCTTACAATAGTATATTGATTTCCAATGTTATATATAAGTATATTTCGTATATATATACAAAATTGGAGAAAATATTATGTAAAAGAGTAAATTGTTTGTTTACGCTAGGGCTTGACAAAGCGGTGACGTCATGAGTATCGATAAAAACTTAACCGTTTTTTGTGACATCATGACATGAATACAAACTTATTTAGTCAGGTTTTGTTAAAATAGATTTAAGTTACGATTGAGAAGATGTTTTTATCGAAACTGTACTTAAAGTTGCATGTTTATTGTTGCCTTTATTTTTCAAAAAAAATCGGAGTGTTTTGATGTTTTGTTACTTTGAGTAGGTTTAGGAATGTCATTATATTCTTCTCCTTAGCGTGTCGATGGCAAATATAAAAAGTTAAATATTGTGTTTGGCCCAGAATTCAGCCACGGCAACACCATTCGGTGACGCAGTCATAAGGTCTTCGTAAGTACAGGTGACAGGGCATGCTGCGCTCTCCGTCAGATGGGCCATGGTCTGCGGAGAGATGCTGCATAAGCACTGAAGACTAATGCCATCAGAGAACCCCCACCTGAGGAGGTTGTCCTTGCTGCGGCCAACCCGAGTGCGGAGTCTATTTAGGGTCATTATAATTGTATGCATTTATTAGTTTTACAGTGGCTAGAATACATCAGTGCTCTGCTCATCAGCAATTTTTTCTGTTGTGTAAATAATAATATATAATATTTATGTACCTACAGATTCCCAAATAATTCTGTATTAAGAGAAAAATGGATTCGAATTTTAAACAGAGATGGACGGTCTCCAAATAAAAACTCTATAATATGTAGTAAACATTTTGAATCGAAATACTGCATACAAAGAAAACATCGACGACTTCTAATGAAATAATCTATACCTACTTTAATTGTGCCTGTAAGAATGACGCTTCCTATCGTATGGTTAGTTAGTGGCCAACCTAGTGTTAGTTTTCAAACCATCTAGATACCTCTAACAGACCTCATCTACTTTTATAAAATATGTAAACGTGTTTGTACAAACCAACTTACAGAAATAATATCATTTATCATTGAACTATCTGCAGGCCATACAAATATTTGTTCCGTGCGGGAATCGAACTCGCGACACGCAGCGCAGCAGCCGATCGCTCAACCACTACACCAACCGTGTCGTCAATTTCAAATACCTGACTGCGGTATTTTTTTATTAGTACTTCAAATACTTGTGGCTTCAAAATACATTCAGCGATTTTATTAATAGATGCGTTCTGCAGAAAATAGCGCTTGATAGCTTTCATAAGCAAAATGGCGACCGCGTACGTCAAATTTTCAAGTACCTTGTAAATTGTCATTTTCATTTCAAACGGTTATTTTCACCGAACTTCTGTGTATTGATTAAGTTTATTAGTACGAATGTCACGATGAATGAATATTTTGTTATTTGTATTTTAAATAAAAATAGTTAAAATACTGTACTTTACATTTTAAATACACGACTTAAAAATATTTTGTATTTCGTATTTTAAATACATGCGAGATATTATTTTGTAATTTGTATTTTAATTAAAGCAAAGCATGGTTTTTGCCCAGCAATCGTGTTTCTTAAGGCGTTCACCAAGTATCGATATCGATATTGAACATGGACTTTTTATCAACACTTTTTTAACTAGCACATGGACAAATTCCCTCACACATAGATTTTATATTTTCGGTTTCGTTATCCATCTGACTCTGTGTATCTTGTACATACTATATCTATGAATGGGATAGATTTTCTAAGAGGAAACATGAATGATTCCGAACGTTTTAGCATTGAATTCTCAAAAGTCTTATAAATCGTTGTTTAGTATATTTAATTACCAGTTTTAATTTAATTATTGTCACATCAACATTTGTCAAAAATCGAATAGGCTGTATAGGCTGTTAACGTTGTAAAAAAATAAGTCCAGTTGCAAAAACGCGCCATAAGTCAATTTAAAAAAGTTTAGTAGCAAGGAGTTTTCTTAAATAGAATAAAATGGGATACGAATTTTTTACGAGGAAAAATTAATGATTCCGTACGTTTTAGCATTGAATTCTCATTTTTTTTTTAAAAGTTGTTTAATATGTTTAATTACCAGTTTTAAGTTAATTATTTTCACATTAACGTTTGTCAAAAATCGAATAGGCTGTATAGGCTGTTTTCTTTGTAAAAAAATATGTCCAGTTGAAAAAACGCGCCATATTGAAAATTTTATTTTTTGTGAATAAACAAATCTAATTCTTTGATTTGTTTTTACTGTTTCTCACAACTGTATTGAAAAACGTCGTGTGATACACGGGTGTGTAGTTTATTGCAAACTCGTGTCATTAAAAACCCTCGCCTTCGGCTCGGGCTTGTTAATGACAGCTTGTTTGCAATAACCTACTTCCCACCCTTGTATCACAATGTACTATTTTTCTGTCATCTCTTTCAAACAGTTTTAGAAAAATCAAACTGCTTTTAAGGTCGCATAAAAGCTCATTATTAACCGACTTTTCAAAAAGATCTCATGTTCGACTGTATGTTTCTTTTTGTGTATGTTAACCGATTTCTCTGTCAATTGTGGACCGAAGCTGATTTTTATTTTGTTTTGTAATTCTTAGGTGAACATCGCCTGGGAAAGCGAGACAGTAAGCAACATAGCAAGCATCAGTGGCGGCAGCGGTCGTTACGCCGTGGAAGCGCCCAAAGGGGTGTCGGCAGAGGTGGAGGGTGGCGCGCTGACGGCCACCGTGCCGGGGCCAGGCTCCTACGACCTGGTGGTCACTGATATGTGTGTGCAGGGTGAGAAGCAGTTGATTGAGGTGAGTTCAAATGACTGATCAAGTGTCTTTAAAGCCGATTTTTCAATCTTAAGATTTTATGAATATAAATGGCAGTTTGACATTGAAATTTTCGATACGAAAGTTATCTAAAAAGAAAATCGGCCCATAGAAAAAATATTTAAATGAGTGCATTTTTGTGTAAGTCCAACGAGCGGGCTTCGTCGTCGTCACCCCTTGCCTGTCAGTTCGAAACGCTTTTAGGGCGTGTTTAATTCTACTATAATAACTTCTGATTGGTGAATATCACAATGGCATGCAAGCTACTTGCAAACTTTTATGCAAGCTACACCACGTGTATTTTCGCCCTTAGGATATATTCGTTTCTAAACAAAAAATGCATCGAGGGATCCCCGATTTGAACCCTGAGTTCGAACAATGTTATCTATTAATCACAAACATCTTGCTGTGTAACATTTGAATTATGTACACAAGCAAAAATTTGGGTGTTTTTTTTTTTTAATTCTTTTATCATCCAATGACTTCTCCCGCTCGAAGCGGGAAGCCGTGTCTGACTTTTATTGACTAAAACCCACCCGTGTTCCTTCAGTTGCTTGAGCCAGGGCCGCGGTAATTCTCTTTCAAATTTATCCGCGACTTCACTTGCACCTCCAACATTGCTGCCGGAAAACCATTAATAAATTCTTAATCTGTTTCCCAGGTCCACATCGAAGAAGTTCTAAGTGTGGAAGTATCAACATCCCGGGCAGTTGGCGTGGGTGCGTGCGTGCCTATCTCTGCACTTATAAAGGGCGTGTCACACCGCTACCTGTCAGCTGGCCGTGCGCCCGAGTGGAGGGCTACTGGCTATGTCACTGTGAAGGATGGGAGTATGTGCGGGGTTAAAGAGGGCACGGGGAGGGTTAGGGCGCTGTTTGGAGGGGTTTGGAGCCCTGAAATTGAGGTGAGTGTTCCTATTTGAAGTATTCGGTCTTAAGATAACACTTATAAAGGGCTTGTCACAACGCTATATGCCGGCGGGCCACGCGGCCATGTGGAGGGCCACGGGCTATGTGACTGTGAAGGACGGCACTATGTGCGGGTATAGAGAGGGCGCGGAGAGGGTTAGGGCCACAGACATAAATATAACTAGATCAAGATAACGCAAGGCCCTCCATCTGTATGAAAACCAAGCGTGCCACTTTTTCATACACAATTTAAAAACAAATTTACCAATGAAAGGAAACATTTCCAACATTTTCTATACAATCTTTACAGTTCAATATGGCATAAAAAGGCATTTTTCTAGATTTCGGTGGATTTCCGGTGCCGATAATGATAAATGAAAAGCTCAAATTACGATCAATGATCGTATTTTTACTCCGTTTTTAGGGTTCCGTACCCAAAGGGTAAAAACGGGACCCCATTACTAAGACTCCGCGATCCGTCTGTCTGTCTGTCCGTCTGTCACCAGGCTGTATCTCATGAACCGTGATAGCTAGAGACAGTTGAAATTTTCACAGATGATTTATTTCTGTTACCAAAATACTAAAAACAGCATAAAATAGATATTTAAGTGGGGCTCCCATATAACAAACGTGATTTTTTTGCGATAATGGTACGGAACCCTTCGTGCGCGAGTCCGACTCGCACTTGGCCGGTTTTTTGACACGCGAAGTACACACAATCGCGTCATCTAGTTAGGTTTATATCTGTGGTTAGGGCGCTTTTTGGAAGGTTTTGGAGCCCTGAGTTTGAGGTGAGTCTTTAAAACATCTACATTTCATAAATTCACGCCCTTTTTCCCTTTTTCTAAGAATAAGTTAGTAGTTCTACAAATATTCTTGATTTTAAATAATGGCTTGCTTTTTTCGTTTCCTGTAGACAAGAAATTTTAATTGCACACAAGTCCTATAGATGTGGAAAAAACTAGATGACATAACAAATTTGTAAGCTTCTGAATAAAGTCGATAAAACCTAAAAAATATTCTATAAGTTCTAAGTTTCTATTACATTTTTGTCAAGAAAAATATTTAAGACCGATGATATTTATGACCTTCAGTCAAGAATATTGATTTAATACGAAGCTTTGAAACCCCTACCTGTTAATGTTCTATTCTATTCTAAAACTCCAAAAACTTTTTACTTACAGGTCCTAGTATTCCCACCGCTCGAAGTAGTACCGTCCAAAGCCCGCGTACCGCCAGGAGCTCGACTACAGCTACGTCATCAAGGTGGACCACCACCTCATCTCGCTGCGCTACAGTACAAGGCTACGTCTGGACTTAGTCATATTGAGGTATGTCAATAAACCAGCCTTACTATTGTAGTTGTAAGTTCTTAGAGCATGGTTACATCCATTGTGAATAAGTGACAGATTTATGAAAGTCCTTGAGATAATCTTGTTCTAAGAGCTTATGGTGGGCCCCTTATCCCAATTATGTTTGGATCAGCTTCCAAGCTTACCGGATATAGCTGATTACCTTGTAGTCTATGGCCTATCTATCTAACCTTCACAATTCAGTAACTGGGTTCCACGATACTTTTTCACAAGGTTAGTCTCAGATTTTCTCGTTTCTGACTTCCTGTAATAATAGGGTAGTTTACTGAAAATTAGTTTTTTTGTCCGTGTCCAATATTTTTAATTAATCTACCTGAGATTAATTAAAAATATTGGACACGTATTTTTCTTTTGACACGTAAACATAAAGTGACGATGATATAATGCGTTGAAATATCGTGAAACGTCACGCCACTAGTACACCTTATACTGCCTTAGTGACGTCACAAGCCCCCACTCCTGAACTTTGATGCGTTTTAACTTTGTAATTTTTTATTTATTTGGGAAAGCAAAAAATACGTGTCCAATCTTATTTGATAATCTCTGACGGATGTAAGGTAGAATTTTTTATCCTACTCACCAGTCAACTCAGGGGTAGGTGATTAGCATGAGACTGTTATAGGGTTGGTTTCGCATGATATTGATTATGGAGTAAAAATGCATTGTGTTAAGTAGAAAAGGACGACAATAGTTTCACGTGTGCAAAAGAGTAAAGCGATTGACCGTTCGAACGATGCGAGGTAAACCGGTTTGTACTTGTTTGTTGTTCAATCGGAAAGTTGAAAGTTGTTGTCGAGCCGTAGACGCCGCGCGTCGCGCCGTTCGTAAAGTTTATAATGACCGTCTACTTAACATAGTTTACGTTATAAACTAGTCGATAAATTCAACTAGTTGATCGACTAGTCGATCAACGGAAATGGACGGTCTAGTTTCGTTAACGAAATATACGTCGACGACCCATCTCTTGACACGATCATAGATAAATTGATGCCTGTACCTGATCCACTTTATGCTACGAATTCCACTATAAGATTCAATAGTTTCATTTATACGTTAAATTGAGTGTTTATTATATTATTTTTATTACAGACAATTCATATTTACCTACATTTAAATTAATTTACTTTACTTTAACAGACACTAGCGCCATCTGTCAGAATATAATAAAAGTAGTGACAGTTATAAGTAAGAGATTCTCGCCTTTGGCACTAGATGTCGCTATTATATGTAACGCTAAAATCAATTGTTACACGGACTAAATAGAATTATAATTTTTCTACCCAGGAAACATTCCTATTGTAAAACATATGCTTTCCGAGGTACAGACAGAGAAGTTTCGATATGTAAAGGATGGAAGCACCCATCCACCGATCGACCTGTGCTGCTGTTTGTGCTTGCTGCTTTCGTAATAATGAAAGCCTCGAACATGGGGTTTTGAGGTTTTGAACACATCAACTGATTCATCATTTTCAAAAATAAAATTATTTTTTCGACAGGTGACATCTTCAGGTTCAGTAACCGGCTTATCAATCGGAACATCGAGGATCAAGCTTGTGGCTACCGACATCGCCAATGTTGTGATGGCCAGTGCAGAATCTGAAGTTGAGGTATGTAACGTCCATTTAGTACATTTTAGATTGTGTTGATATGACTATGTAATTATTAGTAGGCAGTTTTTATTTTTTTTATTTTTATAACATATTAAAAATCAATTCAAATGTTAAGGAGGCGCCATGGTTTGAATTTGATTTTTGGTAGAAATAAGCGTTACATTTTTTGAACGGTTTTTGGAATCGCTAATAACAAACAAGATTTCAAAATACCAGACGGCCCTGAAGATTACACTTTTCGACAAGGTTGTCATTTTCATGGTTTTTGGGATAGCTAAAGACAGGCTTGAAATCAATATCTAAGATGGCGCAGACAAAAAATTACTAACTTCTCGTTACAGGTTTCATTTTCATTAATTTTGGAGTTGCTAATTACGAATAAGGTCAATAGGAAAATCCAAGATGGCACCGATGAAATTTTCGTCATGGGTTTAATGGCGCTTATAACAAACATCAAATCGATATACAAGACGGATCCAACGACTTGACAACCTTGACACTTTTCGTCAAGGTTGTCATTTTCATGGTTTTTGGGGTAACTAATTACGAACATGGGATCTAAATAAAATCCAAGATTTCTTGTGGTGATATTCCTGCGTCTCGACGTTCGAAACATATAGTTTATCAGCCAAATTATTGTTAACAGGTAATCCCAATATCAGGGGTCCGCGTAAAGGCAGCAACACAAACATTACTGGTAGGATCTCCCAGCCCGGTATGGGTAGAAGCCGGAGGGCTGAGCGCGGGCGCACTGAGCGCGCTGCAGCCGCCGCCGCGCGTCACGTGGACGCTGCGCGACCCGGCCGCCGCCAGGCTCTACACTACTCATGCTGATGGTAAGTGACACAGAACCTGCTGCTACTGGTAGGGTCATACAGCCCGGTGTGGATAGAAGCAAGGTGGACACAAACGATGTGACTTACATCTCTGAAGACGTTTCGCTGCCTGGCTGATGCTCGTCGTCCTTTGCCGCGGAGGTTATAACGGGTACCATGCGGTGTAGCACTACGGTAGACGGCATGTGAACGCGAGATATTAAAGTGAGACCTCAGTGCTTGCAAACACAAATCTTCAAATACCGGCCAGAATTGTGACTTTTGTACAAATTACCTTTCCGAATGGACAACTGGAATAAATGATTAAATTTAAACATTTAATTTTGACATTCAAAAGTGCCGTTTAATGACTTGAAATGATTGAATTTACGACTTTGCTTAGCTGTGCAGATAGTCCTTATTGCCCATGCAATTCTTATGTTTCATATTTCTCATAATTTGTTTTTTTATACAGATATGCTCGAGAGATCGGTTGCCGAAGGTCTGTCAGTACGAGTGGTGCCATTGAAGCCAGGAGTCATCACTATTGACGTTAGAGTCAGGAATATGGGACAGGTGAGTTTATAACGATTTCAGGGTTACGGTTAGTTAGCTGTTTTCATTTTGGACATGGATTTTAGAAGTATTCAAACGTGAATTGAAAATTGAACGTTTATTGATTTTTGCTCACGATTTAATTTAATATTTACGAATTAAAAAGTAATAAGCAAGTATGCATTTCGAAAGCTTCCATACAATAACAAAAAATTATGTCTTTTATGACCAGACTAGAGTAGAGTCAAGAGCAAACCCATTACAAATAAAAAAAAATAAAAAACTGCCACCAAAAAAATATTCAGACGAAGTCATTATGCCAATGAGGACGTCGAAGTGAGAATAGCCAATTATTTCTAAAATGTAGATATGCTTTTGTTAGAGATCGATACGCGAATTGTATTTTACGTTTTCCCTTCTCTGAAACCTTGTTTACTTTCGCAGGCAGCAGAAACTCGTTCTTGGGACAGTACAATCGAGATCCTAGGTCTATCTGACATTCGGACATCTATCGAAGGTCGATCCAAGGAGTTGTCTTCAGGAGACCGTCTGGCCTTAGCCGTGAGCTCTGTGGTCAAGCTGAAGTCTTTGCCCAGAGGCAATTGGAAGGCCTATGGCGACGGTGCGTTTTCTGTAAGCGCTGGCGGAGAAGTAACTGCTGTGAGACCAGGGTATGGAGTTATAGTGGCCCAGCATAAGGATGAGAGGAATAATATTTATCGAGAGAAGGTAAGGTTTGAGTTTGGTTATTGAGTAAAAATATTTTTAGAAGAAATGTAATTTTCTTTTTGATGGTCATTAATTTTTTATGAACTTTTTAGAACTGTATTTTAGTTTTTGGTTAACGGGGTGTGACTAAATACCTCTCTTTTATTTGATTACCATAAGATTACAGACAATTTCGAAAAATTTAACTTTGTGTAGGATCAGTACTGCGTCCAGTCAAAAGCCGTACTATGACATGTCAGTGCCATCATAATTACGTTGTAAAACGGGATTGTGACATTCGTCCAGTAAAGGTCCGTCTTTCTCTTACACTGGAACCATGCTGACTTTAACACGTCATAGTAAGGCCCCAAAAATTAAATGGCCAGGTTTTGAACTATTTTTGTTTTCTTAGGCCATTCACGTTGAAGTAGCAGTACCAACATACTGCACAGCGGAACCATCAGGCGAGCTACATGAGACCAGTGTTCGGCTGGTGATGAGGAACTCTGTAGGACGAGCTCTGCTGGCGCCGCACGCTAACGTGTCCGCGATAGCACCGCTAGCTGCGCACTCGCGGCCTGCGCCCTCTAGCGACAGGTAAACATACCATCATCATCATCACTGCTGACCATAGGCCTCCCCCAAGTGTCACCAAATTGACTGGTTCCGTGCGTCTCGCATCCAGCGGTTTCCATCAACCTTGGCCAGGTCATCAGTCCATCTAGTGCAGTGGCTCCCAGCCTTTTATGACCCTGGGACCAGTTTGTTATTTGCTGTTGGCAGGGACTAAAAGTCCAGTAGAAATTTTTAAAACTGTATTAATCTAAAATTAAATTTAAATCATAAATTCAAATGTAAATCATACTTTTGTATGTCATAAGAAATTCAACACTTCTGACAGAAACTTGAAATTGGTATTTTTGAGTTGAAAATTGACATTTTAAAGCTTTCGTGGACCATATTTTTGCTCTCAAGGACCTCTTGTGGTCCACGTACCATAGGTTGGGAACCATTGATCTAGTGTGAGGTCTTCCGACGCACCGTCTTCCGGTTCGCGGTCGCCACTCCAAAACTTTCCTGCCCCATCGACTATCTATTTTGCGAGCAATGTGCTCTGCCTACTGCCACTTTTTGGCAATTCTTCGGGCCATGTTGGTAACCCAGGTTATCTTGCGGATGTTTTTATTAAACATATACACCTATGTACAGACCAATCTGACCAACCAATGACCGTTGGGGTAGACGTGTTCTTGAGTGGAGACCGCGAATTCGTAAACGTAAATAGGACATCCTCGAGCTAGGTGGAGCGGCGGGCGATCTTCACTGTGGCTGGTAACAGCTGACTGAGAGGCCGCTGTAGCCTTATGATGATGGTGAAAGACTAAAACCCTACGAACAAATATCCACTTAACCAACACTGTCTATAATATCTCCATACCCCTTATAGCTAAATAGATAGGTCCAGTAAGTCAGTCTCCATACAACGAATCGCACTCGCAATCGGAATTTGTTTCACATACACCGTACGTTACCTGTAACATCTATAATTTTTTTACCTCTTCTACTCCACTTGTTACCTTTTGTATAGTTCTCGCCAAACTTCTTGGCCGCCCTGAAGTTGGCTACAATGGCTGCGCAATAGAAAATCTCATACAATAAATTGTAGTTCTAAAAACTAAAAAACACGCTTTAATGGTAAGGATAATGGGACAAACTGTTTAAATTATTGCATTGTCATCGGTCCTTGATAAGTGTGCAAAGTTTCAAATCAATACAACGTTTTGAAGTGGGTGAAAATCACGTTCAAAGATTCCGTTACATTGATACATTGTTACATTGATACATACATACATACATACCAAGCTAATAAAAGCGTGTTAAAAACAGCACCGTTTCGTGCCTCGCGCATCCGGTAAACCAACTTCAGGGCGTCCAAAAAGTTTGCTCAGGACTATATCTATTTTGGGCCCCTCTACAAAGAACAAATATTTATCGATAAGGCTGTCCATTTTGCAAAACAGGCTTTCCGATGCCCATGGCATGGCGCTCTGCTGTCTTAGTATGAGATTTTCTACTTCAGACCGCCCAAAAACTTCGGGATGACTATCATCATCATCATAATTTCAGCCAAAAGACGTCCTCTGCTGGACATAGGCCTCCCCCAAGCGTCGCCACACTGATCGGCCCTGTGCGTTTCGCATCCACCGGGTACTTATGCTTAATTTGCTATGGTGTATACAAAAATCTATTAAAATATGTTTTTTTCTAGTGTCCGAGGAACCGAGCTGTTGATACCAAACCTGGATACAGTGGGCACATTCATGACCTTCCAAGGGTCTGTGAGTGGAGTCACAGTCAAAGACGAAGTCTGGGTCACAGGGACTGATCTGCGAGCTGATAGGGTTGTTGGTAAGTAATTAACTATTTAAGTAATGAGAAATCGTATTGGTCTATTTACTCTATTATTCTGCCCGGCCCGGTTTATCCTACTCATATTAGATGAGGTTAGTTAAGATGGGCTGGTGTCCGCAACTCCTCAAGTCAAGCACGTATTTTTCATGGGGTTTTTAATTGGAATATCAGGGTCATGACCTACCGAAAGCAGTATTCTGTCAGAAAAGGCTAGACTTGTCTTGCAGCTTTTTCTCTCTGCGGAAGAGAGTTCAGTGCTTGATAGGTACTTTTATGTTTTGATTAGAGCAAGCCGGGTTGTTGTACTTGTGCATAGGTAGCGCCACGATAATAAATCTCATTATGATCAATTCGCACTGGCCTTTTTATACGATCGTTTGCGTATTCACACATTTATTCTTTCAACTTAAACATATTCAAAAATCAATGATTTTTCCGTAGTTACTGGCAGCTGGGGCGTATGCCTAGACGGCGTAGGCTGGAGGTCTCCTGCCGGCGTGTCAGTGTTTTCTGGAAGTGACGTGTCACTCGCCATAGTGACGCACGACGCGCCCGCCACACATGTACTAAGGCTGGACCGACCGCACAACGTGTTCACGCTGCACCAGCTACAGCTAGACAAGGTATGTGAAATATATAGTCCAAAAAATATTATTCTGTGATTTAAAATCCAGTGAGCTCATTATTTGCAGACCATCCTTTACAAAGTCGTGTACAGACAAATTGTTTACCACGAATGCTTCAGCCAGGGGCTTAACGAATCGCTACATCGCCAATCGATTTCGCTGCATCAACGAATGGCCACAGTGAGCGCCCCACATTGCCTGTGGCATACGAGCCAAACCATTCGTAGCACACGTCTCGCGATAATGTATACGTCTTAATATGATAGCTCTCTTGCTCCTAAGCCGTCAATATCTACAGTCTAGTAATCGCAACTATTTTAACCCCCAGATGGAGTTTCTCCCCGGCGAATGGCCCTCAGCATTAGTTCCCCTATCCTTCACCGCATCCGGCCTAACATCGGGCCCCCTACTGTGTACTGAACAACAACGTTACGCGTTAGAGGGCGCCAGCATCGAGCTGCCCTACAGCTGCCGGACTAAGGCGCCGCATAGCGCCGTGCCAGTGTTACGTATTATCAATGGTAAGTCTATTTCTGATCTG
This sequence comes from Orthosia incerta, assembly GCA_948252205.1. Taxonomy (NCBI): domain Eukaryota; kingdom Metazoa; phylum Arthropoda; class Insecta; order Lepidoptera; family Noctuidae; genus Orthosia; species Orthosia incerta. Next base: position 19,930,736 of record OX411759.1, on the reverse strand, counting down.
TATAGTATAAAACAAACTAACAAGACAGATAGAAAACAACTTCCGGAAAGCCGTTCAAAGTGTTAAACGTTAAAATAATGGTGTCGGTACCAGTGGTGAAACTAAACAGTAATAATGATACTGGGATGCATGACTATGTCGAATTATTCTGGTAAGACTTAATGACTGACTGACATAGTTACAAAAAAAAAACCATCACAACTGTGTTCGTTCTTTAACTACTAGTCGACGGCACGAACTATTTTGTGCGCGGGGTTAAAATGCATTTTATATCAACCGACAACACGTGCGGAAGAGATAGATGTTGTGATGAGCAGTAGGAAGCTAGTTCGCGTACGAATACACACTTTTGCAAATTTGTAGCGAAATGGATAATGATTTAGGACGAAACCGAGCGCGCGAAATTTTATAAACAGACCTTTGGCAGTCTAGATTTCATGAAAAAACTACTAGATCTATCTGTTCAAAATAAAATTATATGCATTGTTGAACTACTAATCTATCCCTGTATGTAGGCCGTTTTGCAATTTTCTATCTTCTTATGGTATTTATTTGCGCCCAAAAATGCGTTAAAATTAGTGTCGAAATGTGGAACTTTCGTCGCTCATAACTTTCAAATATTTTCTTTTTTTGCTTTTTCGCTTCCATACAGGGCTAGATAATGATGAAACAAATTGATATCACTTTTTATTTTGAACAAACATCGTCAAACAGTGGAATAATTCCTAGACTACGTTTGTATGGAAAAAAATTCGACTAGTGTAACCTTAATTCGAATAAACGTGACTAAATTCTCTTCCCGTTTAGGGGAAGTGGGCAGAGCATTTAGTCACGTTGGAGTCTATGATGGAACTAGTATAGAATTTAGTCGCGCCTATGTTGGGTCGGCTTCCAGTCTTACCAAATGAAGCTAAATACCAGTATTTGTCATAGATTCACCATCAATCAGACCTCCACAACCCGATAACATAATATGCCTTCTCTGGACTAGTTTTAGACTCGAGCTTCTGACTGCCATATATTAAAATATTTCATTCATTTTCAGGACAAATGGGTTGTAAAATAATCCCAGCCACACCAATCATAGAGGCTTCAGAAGTGGAGCTTTGTGCCGAATGGGGAGCCTACAGGGCTTGTACCAAAGTATTACTACTGCCTCAAGTCAGGCTGTCGGCTACTAAGGTGTCGCTACTGACCCCACCCACGACTTTCACTGTGATGGGACACCCGCAGGCGTTGAAGTTGGTTAGGTTGACCCCTTCGCCGGGTTTGAAGTTGGAAACTAGTGTTGATAATGGTAAGTAATAGTTAATTATTTAGTTATAGATCGAGTGAGCGCGAAGCGTCTCTGTTTCTTGCTTTCGTATGTCCGGCTGTTCTCGCAATATTTCCCGACAATCGGTCGCATTTCTCAACCGATTGTCGGGAAATATTGTGACCAGCTTTTTTGTCGACTAATTTATTGGAAATTTATCAAAATGGCGTAAAAATCGCGAGGTCACAGTCACTAGATTTAAAATATATGTCGCATCAAGGCTGGCCGATAGATGCAAACCATCGGGAAGTCAGGATGTATTCCCTTAGGTTAAGACATCGTGTGTGGGCAGGTCGGTGGGTATAATCGTGCAAATGAAATCACACAAGTTATTCGATACACTGGGTTTATTCAAATAGACACAAGTTACATTATTGCTTACTAATATTACGGATCGACACTGATTCTACGACGTCTTAGCTCTACGGCTGTCAGTACTCAACTGACTCAACTGCTGTCCCCTCTACGCAAGCGCTTATAAAAGCGCGCCAATGCGTAGTTGCTCTTGATTGCCGCTAGGGGCGTGCTTGTGTTTTGACTTAACGTCCGTACTATTGACTAAACCCGACACGGCCATCCTGCGAGACAGGCGTCCTCGTCTGTTCCTCATTGTCAGGTTTTAACAGTGTATCGAATCATGTGGAAATCCTCAATGGATGTCCTCAGCCCTTGGGGAAAGCTGAGGGGTCTGTCAGACTCCTACTGACTAAAACCACATGGTGTTCTCTAGGCCGTAATTCCTTTTGAGAGGCGAACGTGGAACACACACGTCGCCTTCTCGGGCCTCTCTCAGGTGACAGATCCCCAAATCCATCACCCGCAGGCTTCATCATCTTGTCCTCGCTCCATGCCATCTCATGGTCACCTCGTGTTGCACCACACGTCGTCTTAGTCCACTCCATCCTGGCAATCTCCCATCATACAAGGGATGTTTTTCTGAAAAATACAAAATTTTCAAACAGTATTTGCTCGTCCAATCCTGACTCATACACTAGAGTGAGGAAACATTTTTAAACAATCAAACATGATCATTTAAATCTCTCTGTTCACTATTGCAAGGAACGAGTAATTCTATTTTCAATTTAAAGAAAATAGCAACTTAATCATCGATTTGGTACCTAAAAGTACCTAATCTACGCGATTACAAAGTTCAAGTACCGCTGATAGTCATAAATCTCCCATTAAATCAAACAAAAGAAACAATATACCAGGTTTCTTATTCACGATCTTTAGCTATCTCATAGCTATCTCATAAATTTCCTAGCCATGTCATAGCTCTACTAGCTATGTCATAGCTCTCCTAGCTATAGGTATCATAGCTTTCTAAGCAATCACAATTGCTCTACTCGCACATCTCCACGATGTCGAGTCAACACAACTCTCTGAACTCAGAACCTGTTCACACATAGATTTAGTCTGTGTTATCTTAAGTCAATTCATTATCTACTTCATCCACTATCTCAATTGGTACTTGAAATTTGTGTGTCTTACTAACACGATCGACGCAAAATAATCAAAATTAGAAAACCAAATTTATTTCAATTTTCGTAATGAGGGCTTGACGATTCGAACGTCATCAACATTAACATGATCTCTCCACACGCGTGACTGCGAGTTTACTTTCCTTTAACCTCATGACTCAATAGGAACTTTCTGTAAGGTTCCTAACACAAACATGAATTTTCACACCAGCCATAGTGTCACACAGATTTACAGGTGCCATACAGGCCTACCGTTGCCATAAAAGCCAACAGCTGCCACACAGGCCAATAGTTGCCACACAGGCCAACAGTTGCCACCTAGGTTCACAGCTGCCAAACAACGCTCGGCTACTCCTGACCGAACTAGATTATTGGGTTCGTGAAAATAGAGCAATTTTAGAACCCTACTCTTTAACTAAATGATTACCCTGGGCCATGTACCACTAGTCGCTCCAAACTAAGTTTAAAACTTATTCTGCAGCAAAAACTGCCAAGCTTACAGAAACCCTCGAGTAAAACCTCCAACGCCACGGCTCCCTAGCCGACCAGCAATTATATTGCTCTCACAATGGTCTCTCGGTCTCTCTCTAGACCCCGACCGCCCTCAGAATCCACTGGTACGGTCAAACATAATACGTTCGATAGACTGAATTACTAGACACCATAAGCTTGCTCATCATTATCAAATCCTTTTGACATCAACATCGACTGGTACATGACCCGCTGGCATCTGCCCTAACCTATCTTGTGCATACTTGTAGGTTCTAAGCGTACCTATTTAAAGCTTTCGGTGTATAACGATCACCGTCCTGTCATAATCACCTATCGTGGACTTAATACAAAGCCTATTTAGTATTCGAACCAGAGATTCTCTACTTCATTAGAAAAAAGTCCCACGATCAAAAAGTTCAACAAAAAAAGTTATTGTAAAAATTCTGTTACTCTTTACCATAATTCAAAGGCAATGCACACTCAACTCATGAAACTTCTTCGTTGACCCATCGCCACATGTTACTCATGAGGTGCAGTCCAAAGTTCTGAGTATGACAAGTGTACAAGCTATCAGATTTGGTCTCACTACCATTGTCATTAACTATGACGTCTAATTCTCAAGGAACTTGGTGATCGGGGATCCTTCTCACAAGATTCGCGCTTTTTACTCAAAGATCTTGGAACATACCGACTGTTCATATGAGGGGAACAATTAAGCCTGATAATAACTCGTGTGAAGGAGCTTCACGAATTAACTTTGATCAATATCGTTTAAAATCAAATTATCACCAGTAACCCTTTACTATCGCTCGCTAACTCCGTTTTCATGTAAGGAAAACGATCGCGAGATAACTGCTATCATAATATTACTTTGAAAGTAAGCAAGTGCATTCAGATCTAAAGACGGTGGTTATAAATCGTTACGCAACATAAGATCTGTTCAGAATACCCACAAATGACCAGTACCGTTACTAACTCGATACAATTGCCTTCGCCCAACGACTTTACTAACTCGCTTTGCCACTGAAAATGACTAGTTGTTAAGTCACTTTGGATAGATCATCTTCTTCATCATCTGCCTAGCCTTTTCCCAACTATATTGGGGTCGGCTTCCAGTCTTACCGGATTCAGCTAAGTGCCAGTGTTTTACATGGAGCGACTGCCTATCTGACCTCCACAACCCAGTAACTGGGTAACACGGTACCCCTTGGCAAGACTGGTGTCAGATCTCAAGCTTCTGACTACCCGTAACGACTGTCAAAGATCTTCAAATGACAGCCGGGACTAACGGTTTAACGTGCTTTCCGAGGCACAGAGGAAACTCGGTATGTTGAAATGGTCACCCATCCACGGACCGACCTCGTCAAGCGTTGCTTAACCTTGATGATCGACCCGTGCGGCTGTTATTATTTAGCCACGAGCTCATCTTATGGGATATTAAATCCTAAAGTTCGTACTGAACCAAATGTTGAAACTACCGCCAATAGGAAACTCATTAACTACTTGCTTACAAGTGTGTCTTAATTACCTAGTGATAGAGCTAGATATAACCACGACCAACTCAGTGGTCAAACATGAATACTCTTAAATTTTGAAATAGCATCTCTTCACTAGAGAACATTCGACCTCACTATCGAAATAAAATAGAAGCGACTCACCGAGTATTTCATTCCAAACTTGCGCGCGCTCGTAAAGTTCACTTTCGAACTGCTAGCCTGCCCTCGGTCTCAACCTCTCAGATGCCGACAGTCGACCCTCGCCCTCAGCATTTGAACCGCCAGCCTGCAGCAGATGCTCCACCTCGACGCAACATGGCATCTGAAACGTGAAAAACATTACGAGAGTATATGCTCACAGTTATCTTAACTATACACAGCTTTGATGGAAATTAACCAGTGCAGCGGTGTAGTAAACTAAACCGGCACAGCTAAATGGGCTATTGTGGACATGAACCACACATTACAGTGTCCCATGTGCCCTGGTAGGTATATATGCGGGCTTTATAGAATCCAATGAATGCCATAGCATTTTAAGTCGCAATTTCTAGGCCTGGGGTAGAATTTACTACGTTGCAGATAGTTTGGCTTCTTGACTCGAAAAGAAGAATACCATGCTTCTCCTCAAACTTAACCCTCACTGCATAAAACTATCACATTATCAAAACTAATCAAAATATTTCATTTGGTATTATCATAATTTCCAGAATGATGTGTTCGGTACGACATTGCTACTATATGGCTCTATGGTCCGAACAATAATAGTCAGCTAAGGACCATTACCAGTGACAGTAGAATAATAACACTTCAGCAACACTAAAACTTGATCAGTGATAACTAACATGAAATTACGACCTGACACGGGCCGCCCCGACGATCCACTGACCGCCATACCGTACACAAAATCAGAATTTTGAATAATGAACACACTTTTCCATAGTCATAACAAAATGAAAACGACTCACCAGATTGGCATAAAGATCAGTGTGTATGGATCTTTCCACACGTCCACATGCTCCTCCTTGACCTGTCCAGCTCCTTGGTTGTTGCTAGCCTCCTTGCTGCTCCGTTACGGACTGGTTTTTTCATTATTTTGCTTTCGAGGGTAGTCGCAACTGACAGCGCGATATTTTTTTGCAAGAATGTAAACGCCATTTTCACTAGCATTGTTTTGACGTGTGATCTCATTAGCACGATCGAATCCCAATTCTGATGTCGCATCAAGGCTGGCCGATAGATGCAAACCATCGGGAAGTCAGGATGTATTCCCTTAGGTTAAGACATCGTGTGTGGGCAGGTCGGTGGGTATAATCGTGCAAATGAAATCACACAAGTTATTCGATACACTGGGTTTATTCAAATAGACACAAGTTACATTATTGCTTACTAATATTACGGATCGACACTGATTCTACGACGTCTTAGCTCTACGGCTGTCAGTACTCAACTGACTCAACTGCTGTCCCCTCTACGCAAGCGCTTATAAAAGCGCGCCAATGCGTAGTTGCTCTTGATTGCCGCTAGGGGCGTGCTTGTGTTTTGACTTAACGTCCGTACTATTGACTAAACCCGACATATATAACTCTTTTTCTCGACTACCCTAGTCTACAAAAAGTATAACCGAATAAAAACCCGATTTTGAATGAGCAATTTGAGCCTTCGGAACAAAACCATGATGGCAATATGCTAAGCAGACAACGAGCTGTGTGTGCGCGTCAATTATTGCATATAGAGAAGTGTCAGTGAGGTTCTTTGTAACTTTATTAGTGACTACCCTACAACTACGCTACACCTACCCTACATACATGATTGCATAACTGAAACCGTTTACGCAGCGCACGCAACGAAAGCCCTCAAAAAGTAATATTCTTTCACGTTTTTGCAACATTTTTCATTTATGCTCCGCTCCTTTTGGTCGTAGCGTGATGTTATATAGCCTATAACCTTCCTCGATAAATGGACTATCTAACACAAAAAGAATTTTTCAATTCCAACCAGTAGTTCCTGAGATTACCCCCTACATACAAACTTACAAATTTTACCTCTTTATAATATTAGTATAGATGATCCAGCTCTTAGCTTGTTTTCCAATAGTGGATTGTGATGAGCTGAGTAGATTCAGGGTTCTGAATGCCATCAGCAGAACGTTTTAGAAATCATTTACGGATAATATTATTTCTAACTTAAAAATTCTCTGCAATCATAACATATTTTTTTTAATTTTCAGGTGAAATGCTCGTAACAGTAACAAACGAAGCCTCAACCTGCGGTCACGGTTGGGTGACGGTGCACTCAAAGTTGACCGATCAAGAAATCCGCGTTGACGTGCAGAGAGAATGTGATGTCGCTTGTGGGACGCTATTGGGCGCTCTGTTCTCGCTGCTCAAGCCGTACATGTCGACTATAGTCACTATTGCTGCAGCAGCTGTGGCGTATTTGTATAGTAAGTTACTTTTATTATTTTTGGACCAAGTTCAATGAATTGCGAATGCGAAGTCGCTTGTGGGACGCTGTTGGGCGCTCTGTTCTCGCTGTTCAAGCCGTACAGTCGACTATATAGTCACTATTGCTGCAGCCGCTGTGACGTATTTGTAAAGTAAGTTACTTTTATTATTTTTGGGCCAAGTTCAATAAATTGCGAATGCGACGTCGCTTGTGGGACGCTGTTGGGCGCTCTGTTCTCGCTGCTCAAGCCGTACATGTCGACTATAGTCACTATTGCTGCAGCGGCTGTGGCGTATTTGTATAGTAAGTTACTTTTAATAGTTCATGCTATTGCTAACAACCTTGCCGGACTGTGGTCAGCGCAGGTTGGTCTGCAGTAACTGAAGCATTGCAGATGAGTTACAATTTCAGAGACAAAACTTCAATATCACATGTCATAGTACGTTTTTCATCGAACCGGTACCAATACCATTGAAACCGATAAGCAGATGTGCATTAGCTGTTTCATTAAATGTATAAAACACAGCTAATAAAACGACGAGACATCTTCTATGGTATTTGTTTATGGCAAAATTCAGTTATCACCATTATAATCTTTTAATTCTAAAGTAAGTCTTTTGCACCACAAAAAATATGTTTAGGTATTTTGTAACAATCAATTTATATATTTTGCACATCTACATTAATATTCTACATAAAACCCAAACTCAGCAAAAATACTAACTAACAATTATCTCCACAGTACAACAAAGAATGCAGCGCAAGGCCCAAATTCGCATGCCAACGGACCCCAGCGAGACAGTTCTACCACCAGAATCGCCTCCATCACTAAACCGCTCCCGGACTTGGTCCAGGAGCCCCTTCGCGTCGAGCGGACCCACCGCGCCAGTGTATGGCGACGCTAGCATGCTGCCTGAACAAAGCTTCTCGCCAAACACGACGAGAAACTCCATGTTTCTATAGCAGTTGGAAGACGAAAGAGTTGCCAGAGAAAGAGGGGGCCTCGCCCTATACGTGAGACGGTTTTTTAGGCTTTTGATTACGGATTTATAAGGAAAACCCCTTTTAATCGTTCTATAGCTAGGTACAGTAATCCCCAATATTTTTGAAGTTTGCTACAAATAGGTGCGTAAATCTCATTCTAAAATAGCAGATATGCATGCAAAGTCAAAGTCAAAATTCTTTGTTTCAATTAGGCCATGTAGCGGCACTTTTGAACGTCAAAATTTTAAATGTTATAATTTTGTTTTTTTTTTTTAAAAAAACGTTGACCCACACTAGGAATTTCTCCTGTATCGTGGGTGCGTTTACAAACATATAAACTCACATACACAAACACCCAGAGCCGGAACAACTATTTGTAGATCATACAAATAATTGTTCCGTGCGGGAATCGAACCCGCGACACGCAGCGCAGCAGTCAATCGCTCAACCACTGCGCCAACCGTGCGCCCAAATTGATTCTACCGTCCATTCGCCATAGCTTGTTATAGAGAAAAACGGACAAGAAACTCCACTTGTGCATCGGTAAGCCTATGTTCAAACAGGCCAAAAATATTGGGAATTACTGTAGCTGGATGTACGGTGGTAAATTTACGGATAAGAGCGCAGTCCTTTTGTGAGCTATTAACTATTATACTTCATAAAAGATGAAGCTAGATCTCTGCGACAGCTGTCAGTACAGTAACAATAGCGCTTGACAGGCTAACAATAACGTATACGTCAGTTTGACATATGTCACAAAGATCAAGTTATCTTCTATGAAGTATAGTAGTTTTGTAGTTCAAGATGACGTACACTGTAATTTGATCTACAAGGTTAGACAAAAATGACAATTATAATAGTGCACTATTTTGGAAGTAGAGAAATATAGTCAATGGTCCTCGATGGGACCGCGCCCTAAGTTGGGTAAATTGTAACGGTATTTGTGAGAGCTTTCATACTTACCCTTACCATCCCAGCGTAAAATTATTGGGTAAATCAAGTCTAGCAAAACATTTTTATTATTTATTTTCAGCCTATTTTGTCCCACTGCAGGGAAAAGGCCTCCCCTTCTTCCTTCCAATCATTTAAACATTTTTACAGAAATGTTTTTATTATATCAGACTGAATATGTTAAGCAGTATTAAAAGTGCAGCTATGGATGTATAAAATAAAATCCTCAAAAATCTGTTAGGTCTACGTGCACGAAAACCTTAACTCAGAGTTAGTTGCTAACGCGAGGTTAAATTGATAGTTTGTCATAAAATATATATATGTAGTTAAGGGTTTCGTGCAAGTGGGCCCGCATATTTGTAATGTTAAGTCTGTCTCGACTTCTGATCTGGCAACCCTATAAGGATATTGTTTCGCCGTATCGGTGTATTGTAATGTTAAATAGTTATTAAGGTGACTTCAGATGAGAGAATGGTTGTGAGAGTTCGTACATTAGTGGATGCGCGCTGGTTTCGCGCATTTTCGTTCAGTCATCATTCGCCAGTCGGTACGTACCTTTACTCCCTGTTCTAACCGAAAGTGACTGTCGCGCGAATAATTCGTTCGAGATTTTGTCCACGCAGATTTAGTATTTACTTTCAAAGGATTAAAAATACCAACTCCATAAAAAAGGTGATAAAGTCGCTGTTTGAAACATTGTGCCGTGCAAAGCCGGTCTTTACACGAGTATCACTTTCTGTTAGAACACGGTCTTAGGGACCTCGCGTACTACACGAGCACCATTTTGGTCGCACGATTGGTCAAAATCTTGATCCGGACTTGATTGCGACCAGTCGTTTTCGTTGTCCCGTAGTGTTCGACGTTTCTTAGTCAACCATAGGTGAGTATATTTTTTTAGACATGGTTGCTTTCCGAATTCAGGATTTGAAGATAAGTTCGTGTCAAATCATACGAAAAATTCAAAATTTTACAGTCTTTAGAGTTTGATAAATACTCGACTTCAAATTCTTAATTTAGAAACCAATAGTTATAGTAAAATACGTGACCAAGGCCTGAATTACATTTATACGCATCAATTCCCTTTCCGATGCGTACTTTTTCTCATACAAAATAATTTCGTTAAAAATCTAGTATCGGTTGGCAAGGGAAGAGAGTGGAAGGTGGTGTGGTTCCTGTTCCCTGGTACCACTTTCATGAAAAGGTAACGCATCATTCTTGAGAAAATGATTGTAAACTAACCTAAACACTTTAAAGTTGCTTCTGCGTTGTCTCCGGCGCTGCGGGAAGTGCAACCCCTTTGCCTTTACGTAACAAAGGATAGGCACCGATGCTCACCTCTGCAGCTTCGGCTTCCGCAGCCTCACCCGCTACGGCTCGCACGGGTGCCTATGCATTGTTACAGCCGTTGGGGGATTTGGTTTTGGAACAGATGCGCACTATTTGAACCATGAAGTGGGGGGTTCTCTAACTTCAAGTTAATAGCACATTCACGCAACTCGGGGAGAAACCGAATGAAAGAAAACATGACACTGACACATATCACACATGATGCAAATGGCGTAGTATTTTTTTACGTTCTGTTTTAACGATTTTGCTCGATATATTATACCACAGACAATATACCGGTTTGGTTTTCAATCGCACATTTTAACTTTTCGTTTTCACGTTGGTTGAGTTTAGAAACAATTTTTGTTATTTTCTCGAAAAACATGCATTTTCTTGTAATAAGAGTGGTATCGTTTTTTTTATCGTTCGTTTTTCTTTTTTTTACCAGATTTAACCACTTTTACCCTCCTCCTTCTGCCAACCGATACTTGATCCAAGCCATAATTTCTATAGGTAAAATGCGAATCGATGCTAATAAATATGATTAAGGTCTGAAACTTCTCTAGGTTTAAGCGACAATATAATATGTAAATTGAGGTTCAAATAAGTAGGTAGTGTAATAAAAAAAAAACCTCGAGCACTCATTCAGTCGAAGTTCTGGGTACTCATTTTAGAGGAAAAAGTTCACTCAAATATTGTTCTAAAGGGGAATACTCACCGCTGGCATGCATCGCACGAATTTGTTTTGCGAATAGTCCCCGCGAGCTTTTGTTACGCCGCGAACATTCGTTTGCGAGAACAGCGATTCGAATTTGTTATTTAAGTTTGGATTCAGATACTCACCTAACTGTTGGACGTTCGTTTGTGTTTCTCATCACACAAACATTTAGTAAAATAGTTATTAAAAAGAGTATTTAACAAATATAATATGCTCTTGTTTCTACAAATAAATTCAACAAAAAAAGTCTCGAAGTAGTCAATATGACGAACGGTTTCTTCTAGCAAGTAGTTATTGTTATTCCGTAAAGCCTATTACAAGCCATTGTTTCATTCGCAAGACAAAACATAAATGATTATTTATTTCAACATATTCGTGCAACAAAACTCCATAAGTTCTGTTTGCAGGGATTATATCGAACGATATTAGTTTATGTAGGTGTAAATATATCTGCACGTATGCAAGACAGCCCTCACCCTCCTTACCGTAATTTAATCGGCATGTTCCAAGGGTGAACTCCACGGTACGATCAAAACCGTTTAAAACAACATTGAAATGCTATAGAAAAAAATAATCTTGGAACTGTTTAACAACTTATTATCAGGTTCTAAATTCAAATTCGCCAGAGAAAATTCGAATTAAGAATAGGCTAATCGGTTGCTTAGACAGCTTCGTTATTTTTATAATTGTGGCATAAATAAATGCAAATAGGTCCTTGTACAGGACTATTACATTCCGTCGTAATACCCAATACGTCGTTTTAAGAGCAGACGCGACGGTTAGACGGATGTTCGTTTTGAGAAAAATGTAAATACATAAAATAATATAATAGTAGGTTTCGTCTTTGAACCCATCGAAATGAGGATGCTGTAAGCGATACATTGCTGAATACAGCGACAATTGGGCAAACTTACTAAGCATGATTAGGAAGATTTAAAGAGCTGGCTCAGAACGAAAGTGTTATTACTGAGATGCAAAATAAGCAATTCCATACTCTATTTGAACCCACATAAAAGTGCAGCCCAGAACTGTAGAAATCTGAATAATATTTATATTCGCTCAATTTTGGGAAAGAAATGTGTGGTACGGAACTCAACACCCGGTTGGCGTCCAGTAGGCATTCAATATAGTGGTAAGCAAATAAGGTGGACCTAATGAAATGTTTCAAAATATACATAAAGTAGTCACAGCGGATCTTTGTGTCTTTGAAGTTGGCTCTCCCAACCATTGCGCAGGAAACGGTTTGTCATCGAGTATACTGCATTGAGTATGCGAGATAGGACGACGCGACAAACGTTAGCGAGTGAAAGAGAGTTATACAATCACAAAAATAGCTACTGCGCAGGGTCTTGCAGCCAATTCAGAAACATAAAGATCCGTTGTAAGCATTATACCTATCTGACCTACTTTCGCCCTCTGGAAGATTATTAGATATCAATGTATAAAAATCATCCCCTGTATGGTTTGAGGCTGTCAAGATTAATTCCAGAATTAGTATTACATAATTATATTAGAAATAGCAGGATTTTTAGGGAACCGAAAGAAAATACTAATATTTTACATATTTGCTTTATTGTTGTCGTGTTATTAACAAAGCTGTGCTTAAAATTAAATGGTTACATAAATAATTGAATTTCGAAATTGACATTAGAAAACGTTATTCTCAAAAAGATACCAAAGTATCATGATTAATTTTTAATATTGGTTAATAAATTGTTGTAGATATAAATAGTTGGTTGGTTGGTATAGTAGGTGTTACGGCTTATTTTGCTTCGCTTTCTTTAGAATCAAGGAGAATTGTTATTAGTTTATTTTAACGCGGTTATATTACAGTAAAAATAACATCAAAATGACGACAGAATCTGTACAATTGACATGTCTAAATTGTTACTTAATAACTGCATTTCTTATGCTTAATCTAGTGAAAAATAAATAAAGGTAATGGAAATGTAAATACAATTTGTAAATAAGATCTCAAAGAACTAGAATACGTTGTTTTATAAGATTGTATTCGCATTTCAATACAACTAACTTTTTGTGACGTATTGTGAATACAAACACATGTTTTTACTCGACTGCTCCAAAAGGAGAGTAATGTTTTTTTTTATAATGAAGTCTAAGTCATTTTTTTGAAGTCAATGTTTGTTAAAATAAATAAAAAGATGTGTTTGTAACCTGTACTCGGTATGGGGTTCGGAACTTGTGATGTGTGAAATAAAGTATTTTTGTAAACTTTGTTATCTTTTTATTCAATACCTGCTTAGCTATACACATAGGTATATATTTTTGTATTTCTACTTCAAAAATATATATATAAATTTTAAAACCGCTTAATAAATAAAATTAACTGTTGTAAACGATGGCGGTTCCCCGACGCGAGTACGAGGTCGATTTTTTGCTTTATAGAGGTTGCGTCGGGGGTTTTTAAAATTTGTAATTTAATTTTTATTTCATGCTTTTTAAACTACGTATCGACAATCTATCGAAACACATAATAATGACATGATATCTTGCGAAAAAACCCAGATTCATAGAGTAAAATGCGAATAATATTTGAACGGCTAAACCGATTTTATTCAAACATACCTAAGAACACTCTCGACAAAGTCACATTTCAAACAAAAAACCGGCCAAGTGCGAGTCGGACTCGCGCACGAAGTGTTCCGTACCATTATCGCGGAGCCCCACTTAAATATTTACTTTATTCTGTTTTTAGTATTTGTTGTTATAGCGACTAAATAAATACATTATCTGTGAAAATTTCAACTGTCTAGCTATCACGGTTCATGAGATACAGCCTGGTGACAGACAAACGGACCGCGGAGTCTTAGTAATAGAGTCCCGTTTTTACCCTTCGGGCACGGAACCCAAAAGAAAACTAAATTAAAATCGGTTCATTCGTTTAGGAGCTATGATGCCACAGACAGATACACAACAACACACGTCAAAATAACACCACTCTTTTTCCGTCGGGGGTTAAAAAAGAAACTTCGTAATTACTATTTATTTTATAAATTAATTCTACACAGTACAAAACTGATTGGCAATCAAAGCATACTTAGCCTAAAGGTGAGTATAGACTAGAGCATTTACTTGTAATAGAAAATCGAGCATTCGCTGTTTTTAAATTTACTCGAACCACACTTCGAACATGACGCTTGATGTTTTTTTACAACCTGATCTTAAACACCAACGAGCGTTTAGGTGTAAAATTTTATCGAGCAAATGGCACGAGATGACATGAAGTGAGGTCAATAATGAACGCAAGATACAAAGAAATGTTATGGGTAAATGCTCACTAGCCGTGAGCATTACGTTGAACTTGAACATTCGCAAGAACGTTACATTACATGGAAATAATTTAGGAAACTGAGCATTTATCTGTATTGTACCGTTCTTAAGAACGTTATCTACATTACATTTTAATGCTCGCGAAAATGCTCTAGTGTATATTCACCTTTACGATTACACTACAGGAATTGTCTGCCTATACTTATGCCTTTTCAATCACAGATTTAGGCACCCGATTTCAGTGAACAGGAACGCAGGGGTAAATAGAAACAAAACTGAAGGGAATTTTAACTGTAATATCACTTTATTGTTTTATTTTAAATAATTATTTAATATTTTATTATTAATTATTATTTAATATATGGAGTACATACTAAAATGCTAATTTTTTTTAAATCACTATAAAATTCCCCTCAAAGTTTTGTTTCTATTCACCCCGTTTGACAATCCTTGATTTGGACAAAAAATATTTGCAATCTGACTGGACTAATCTTAATCTCAGGGATTGGCTGCCTGAAATAAACGTAATTTTACATACTCTTTGAGCTGAAATAACGATGGGTAATTGTGAATAAGGGGACAAAATCAAAATATAAGATGGCACCGACAGAAAATTCTGAAACTTTCGTCATGGGTGTCAGTTTCATGGCTTTTGGGGTCGCTATAATACAAATATGGAGTCAAAATGCAAATCTAAGATAGCGCCGACCGAAATTTTTGAAACTTATGTCATTTTATGGTTTTTGGGATCGATAAATGCTAATAATGGAGTCAAAATGTAAATACAAGATGGCGACGACCGAAATATCAGAAATGTTCGTCATGGATTTCAGTTTCATGGTCCTTTAGAGATTTTTTTGATCGAGCGAAGTTTTCGACATCATGTTTTGTATCTCAGAAATGAAAAGTACATTTAGTAAATTTCAATATATATTTTTTTGCATATTATTTGTTTATTATTGAATCAAAGTAATGTTTAAGTCAGGGTATCTGCCCATATGTAGCGAGAATAGTTTATGAAGTTAAAGGGTTTAGTTCTAGTGCCCATGTCAATTGTCTGTTTTTCTGAGAAATATACACAATATGGACTGACGAGCGCCAAGCCTTGCCAAGTAGTGAATAAGAGTATCGTGTATCTAGACATCGAGGGACTTACGCATATTCTTAGTTCACTCAACCTTTCAGAATCTATAATATTGGATTGCGAAAGCTGCGTGGGTAATATATAGGATTAGGTACGAGTAATCAGGTTTAGATTTAAATAATATCAAAATTTTATGAGCAAACCTTTCTAATTGGTACCTGTGGAACCATAGCTATAGAAACCTAAAAACTCAAATCAGGTAGGTTAATCCTCAAACAAATGTATTTCAATAGGTAAGTACCTATACTATATTCGCGTTCAAAGCAAATGTCCTGAGCTCACCCTGGCCTTCTGCTCGTCCAATTATGGGCCCTAAAATTATAAACGTGAACGGATTCAACTCAATAGCTGCCAGGTAGGGGCGTCTGGCTGGACCCCAAAATTGCCAAAGCTACGACATCTAGTATTTAATATGTAGGTACACCTACGTAATATTGTAGTTTGTTACAGGTCGATTTAAACATAAAGGCGGCTGTAAAGATCGGGTTTTACTACGCAGTACTCCACTCCTCAACCACGGTTTCACATGAATTCGCTACTGCACAGTGACTCGCGTCCGTGTTCCGAGCCTCCCATTAAGTTTGAATCTACCTGTAGCCAGAGCAACCGTCGTCGCGAGTGGCGGCATTCCGTATTTATTATACTTATTACTCTTTGCGGGAGACAGAGGATCCGAATAAAGGGAAGCCCCAGTAATGATAGAATAAAATTTACTCCGGGGGTAGAATCAATTACCATTACCATTATCTGATTGCTTAAACGCTTCAACATATCTGATGACAAGGACTAAAATATCAGTGTTGCTAGACGATCTTTTTTAGTCTCCCATAAATACGGGCAACTAAACAACAAACAATTTGTGACCAACATTTGGTGCCCTTATTACAGCGGGAATACTTAAGCCCCAGTAATGATAGAATAAAATTTACTCCGGGGGTAGAATCAATTACCATTACCATTATCTGATTGCTTAAACGCTTCAACATATCTGATGACAAGGACTAAAATATCAGTGTTGCTAGACGATCTTTTTTAGTCTCCCATAAATACGGGCAACTAAACAACAAACAATTTGTGACCAACATTTGGTGCCCTTATTACAGCGGGAATACTTAAAGGGCTTCTATTAAACAAATCGTTTTATCGTGGTAAAGCTCAAAAATTAGACTTGAGCCGAGGTTCGACTTTTTAAACAGAGTAATGAGGAGCGCAAACCGAAACTATAGAAATAACTAGAGACCGGTTTATGAAAAATTGACCAATCACATAGACGGAAATCCACATCGCCTCTTTCATCTCGCATGTGATTGGTCGATTTAAAATACTCTTTGCCCTTTGCCTTGTCGAATTCTGTGCCGAAATGTGACATCATGATACCTTGGAAAGCACTTAGGCCCAGTTGTTTGATTCGTAGTTAACTCAACCAATGGTTAAATATAACCAACGGTTTCGCAAATTTCGGTAAAACATAATTTTTCTTCAGTTTTTAGCAGCCTCACAAATGCTCAAATAGGTTGGAGAGTTAATTATCACACTCATCATCATCATATCTGCCGAAAGACGTCCACTGCTGGACTAGGCCTCGCCCAAGCGTCACCACATTGTTAACTAAGTTATTAATCCTGCGCGTGATGTTCCTCCGGGCATGGGAGATGGCAGACCTATCCGAATGTGAGGCGGAACAGAGAGTGTACTATTTACGCAAGAAGTGTTATGCAAATGTTTGCCGCGGCCAAACCTAACGGAGACTAGCCAAATGGTTAGTCTCCGTTGAGATTGGCAGCTTGTCGCCATGATCTAAATTCGGTGCCGAGGATATGATTAATATTGTAGTTCAAGGTTTAATGGCCGCCAAGAAAAAATATTACCTAGAACCACTACTTCTTCCACTGGCCTCTGCTTCATACGTTGTGGTACTTGGTTTAAAACAAATAAAATTACATTGAATCTCCTATTGTTCCTAACATCTCCAATAAGTCCTCCTGTGGAGATTTTGGAATGTCTGGAATAAAAGTAAGATCAGTGTTCTTTATTTTGACATTGGTGTCTATCGTTTCAAATTGAATATCTGTAGTTATTTCTAAAGTTTTTTTCTTGGAAGATGTAGCTCCAAATTCAATAGGCAACTGTAATTCAACTTTGTTCTTTGAATGAACTTTTTCTATTGAAGATAAAAGACAGTTTATTTCATTTGTATCAGCACATCGGTTTTCAAACTCTTCAATAGGATTTTTCTTGTTATCGTACTTATATATATTTTCTCCTAGGTTATGTAAAAGGTTTGTACTTATTGTAGAAGGTAAATTAAAAGTTCCGTCTTTTCTTTGCAGCCCCAATCGCATAAGAACAGAAATTTTTGTGTGAAACTCTGAAAACCAAATGATGAGGGTATTGTTTAGACATTTATAATCATCGTCAGAGAATTGATGAGATAAAGTCTCGAATCTTCTCATGACCTGTTCTATAATATTTTTTGGAAAAAATTGTGGCATTAGCATGGCAACACTTCGCAAATGTCGGCGGGTGATGTCGAAAATATTTTGATTTGTCGCTACAGATAATTGCCATTTGAAGATCATAGTCATGAGATCCCACAATTTGCTCATGGAATAATCATCGAGTTTCATTATTGAGGAGGTGGATATATCTTGAAGTAGCTGTTTTATGAGAGCGTGAGCGGCCACCGGCTGCGGTGTAAATAGCTCATCTAGCAGTTTTGGATGAAGTAATACAGTCGCTACATCGGTGAGTACTGAAATAAATCAAAAGGAACATTTCCAAATATATTTAGATTAAAAAATACAAATGAGTAGGTGTAGGTATTTGGAAAAAAAAGGGTCTGAAGTATTTTTTTTACTTATTTCTGTACCTTAAACTACGACTTACCTTTTTCAGACTTGTCCAGTGAAATATTTTGAGCTTTCAGCCTCTGGTCTATAACGAAGACCATCTCACATCCCAGATTAACAGCTAGAAAGGGCGTAGCGAAGTGAGACATTTTGACAGCACTGCTTTCTTCAGTAACATTCATGAAACACTGAAATAATCAATAATGTTGGATCCATTTGATAACCTAAGATTGTCTATTGATTCTATTTACGAAAAACTGTTAGAGAACCTAAAGAAAGATGGTAGAACAAAAGATATTTCTCAAGATTTTGCAGCAAGGACAGAGCCTTATTACAAAGTATTTTTTGTGTATAAACTCATAAAAAACTACAATCTTATACCTCTGGTCTGCAAGGAAGAAAAATGTGAATATTCGTCTACACATTATCGTAACCTTGGCAACAAGTTGTATCAACGTGCAAACTATTATAAGGCATGGCAATATTATAACTTGGCATTGATGTATGCACCGTATGACTCTGAAAGTTATGGTATAGCTTTATCTAACAGATCAGCAGTGCTTGCAAGTTTAAAAAAATATAAGGAATGCTTGGCAGATATTGAAATGATATTTACTTCTGTTTATCCAAACTCAATAAGATCAAAACTTCTTAAAAGAAAGAAAGACTGTGAGGAAGCTTTAAAAGAAGCTGAAAATCCAAATTGTAATGAAGAGGATGAGGAAATAAAGGACATATTTACTTTTAAGGGTACCAAAAATTTTAAATATGAAGATGCAAGCTCAAAGTTAAGAGTGAAGTATACACCTGAAATGGGGCGGCATGTTGTTGCAGAGCAGGACATTGAAGTGGGTGAAATACTAGTTCAAGAAGATCCATATGTTAGCGTACTCTTGAGAAATCAAATCATGACCACTTGTGCTAATTGTTTTTCAAGGACATGTAACCTGTTTCCTTGTCGATACTGTTGTATGACCATGTATTGTAGCAAAAAGTGTGCCACACAGGCATGGGACCAGTATCATTCTTATGAATGCCCTTTTCTTGCATATTTACTGAATTATTCAAATTTCACTAAATTGGAATTGCTTGCATTGAGAGCCACAATCACAACTAGGACTGACCATGAGACATGGTCTGATGCTTTGAGGTCTGTAGAAGAAGTGGAAGCGTGCACAGATACTGAAAATTTAGGATGCAAGAAGAGAGATAACGGCGAATTGGTTTATAGTTCAAAAAATTATGAATCAGTTCATACCCTGGCCACTAATATTGAAAAAAGAGATGTATCAGATATATTCCAAAAGGCTGTGACTGCTGCTATCCTCTTAAGCACCTTGGCTAACAAAAACTTTTTGGAATCGGAAAAGCCTGAATTTAACAGATTATCGAAAATATTCACAGCAAACACATTGATGCGACACTTGATGACAGCTCCAACAAATATGCATGGTATTACTACTAATATTGAAGATGCTGATGGCAACTATGTAGATGAATTAAATATAGGGAGTGGTGCATATCCTTTCCTGAGTTTGATCAATCACTCTTGTGCACCAAATGTGGTGCGTTACACCAGACTGGGCACAAGACAAGTTATTTTGTTTGCTCTAAGACCTATTAAAAAAGGGCAGCAAATCTTCGATAATTATGGGTAAGTTCAATTTAATACATTTAAATGAGATAGAAGCATATTTATACATACAGCATTTCTTCCAGCCATGTTGTTCGATCTCATTATTGTCTGCCTCAAGAGTTGTTTTGAGGCCAAAGATTTCATACATTTCAAGATTTTAAACCATGGTATGGTAACTTCAGTATTTTGGTGTTTAAAACATCAAACACATTGATTGTTCAACAAGAATTTTAGGTGCATGTTTTCAAAGTTCTAACATAATGCATAAATGCATTTTCTCTCACAATGTGTAAAGACCGTGCTAACATTGGAATGCTTGTGTAATTAACAATAGGTACTATGAGATGCTTCGGAATGAGAAAGATGTTGGAGGAGTATGTCATGCCGATTCTGCCCATAGAAGGTACCGTGTGCGCTGAGATGACTGCAAAAAGTACAGTAACATAAGATACGATACGGCTCTAGACTATTTAGTCGAAATACATCATCTGTGAAAATTTCAATTGTCTAGCTATCATGGTTCATGAGACCCTGGTGACAGACGGACAGACAGAGAGACAGACGGATCGTGGATTCTCAGTAATAGGGTCCCGTTTTTACCCTTTGGGTAAGGAACCCTAAAAAAGGGTTCACGAACCGAGTAAACCCTTTTACTTGCAAGTCGCTGCTAACACCATCTATATCCGTGGAACGGAACCGAACGCGATCGATGTTCTTAGAAAAGTAGTCAGCATAATCAGACGAAAAACGCTGATTACGTTGGTACGGTTTCTTTGTATGGGATGAGGCATCTGCATGCTAGTATTATATTATCTGTGGCGTTGGCGATGGTCGAAATTCCAAAATGTTAAGAATTGATCACATGACATTTCGATAGACATTCCTTTTCATTTTTGAATAATTTCCAATCGCTATCGCCACGTACGCTGTCAATGATAGAATGTCACTTGTCTAGGGCCTCTGTTATCCTGTAGGGGTTATATAAGGCCACTGAGGGCAAGTCAGGCCATTGGACTGCCATAGAAGAAAATATCTAGGCAACAGACAGTAGGGATCATCTGGGTTCTTATGCCGTGATATATTTGACTAGTTTCCGCCCGCGGCTTCCTCCGCGTAAAAAGTGTACCTCCTACGTCTTTCCCAGGGTCTCATACTATCTCCATGCCAAATTTAATATAAATTTTTTCAGTAGTTCTGAGATTACCCCCCTGCAACCTCACAAACTCTCAAACTTTGCCTCTTTATAATAAAGGATAGATTATTATCAGTTTTGACATTGCCTGAATTAGTATTATTTGATCACAGAGATAGGGCCATCGATAACTTTGTTCAACTTTTAAAAACTAATAAGTGTACTAATATCAACTTATATTCCTTTTTCAGAGCACATCATGCTGTACATACCAAGCAGGCTCGCCAAACCATTCTACGATCCCAGTACAAGTTCACATGTATATGCGAGGCGTGCACTGAAGACTACCCGCTGTACCAAGGCTTAAATACCATCCCAGAGTTACCAGCCTCCATAATTGCGATGATAAAAGATAATTTAAATGGAGACGTCATTGAGATGCTGCAGAAAGCCGATAGAGGGCGTGCAAAGAAGTTGTTCAAGCCCTTATGCGTGTTGGCTACTGCTTTAGAGCCTTATATTCCATGCAAAGAGGCGGCGGAATGTCAGGAGGCACTTAAACAGTGCCTTTCCATACTTTCAGGTGTCCTTCCTAATGGATTTTCTGAATGTATTGAGTTTGCAGTCCCCGCACCCAGGAATATAGGAGAACCAGATTCAGCTAATTTCTATTGTGGAGTTGGTACAATTGATCTGCTTAAAGATATGTATGTCTAATTTTATATGACATTATTTTTGCGATATTCTTTGCTTATATTTTGGCTTTGCGTTGTTTTGTGCTTTTGTAGAACTCTTAAGAGATATTTTTGCTCAGCAACGCGATTTGATTGTTTTCTTATATCATGAAAGGTTTATTTTTGTTTTTCTAATCATGTTTAATTTGGTGCTATGCAGTCGGTTGGACCGTCAGTTTGAGATACTTGGTGGCAAAGCTGCCTTTTTGATGTTACAAAATACAAAGTATTATATTAATTTTGCACAAAGTAGAGCTTAAAAACATTTATACTATAAGGTTAAATAATTTGACCTAGTTTACACGTTTCTAGTCCCCAATGGTATATTATTAGAATAAGTTTAAATGTTTAAGATTTACCTTTATTTATTTAACAGAAGAAAATCATTACTATTGGAGGTATCAGTGCATTCACCGTATGACGTAATAAAATTAAGAGCATCTGCCTACTCTTATAGGGTATGAACCGGATCAATAGTAAAACTATCGATAAAAAATGTCCCCTTAGTGCTTAATAAATTGTATGGAATAATCAACCGGACGTGCGCAGTACGACAAACGCATCGCTGCGGTGCCGCAGTCGTTCTGCTCGAAACGTCTAATTTGAAAGAGCCCTTAGGTGGTAATTAATTTTTTACACCACGCTATTAGTTTGCCATTATTCCTACATTTATTGTTTGTGTGTGTGTTGTTTGTGTTATCCAAACAAAAAGTGCAGTTGCAATTTTTTTTAATAAATGTAATTGTCCAACACGATTAGCGATTAACAAATTATTATTATTCAATCGTCTGGATTGTTGGCTATAGAAAAGAAAAATTAGTATTTCCATCTGCACCTACCTAGTTGAGAAGGCCGAATAAAAACGGTACTGAACCATCTAAACTCAACTCAAATCATCTTTGCAAGTCTTTCAAATTAGACCTTCATATTCATGCAAATTAAATTATGATGTAGCTAAGGTGAG
Organism: Orthosia incerta; assembly: GCA_948252205.1. NCBI lineage: Eukaryota > Metazoa > Arthropoda > Insecta > Lepidoptera > Noctuidae > Orthosia > Orthosia incerta. The sequence goes on along the minus strand of OX411759.1, from coordinate 19,907,778 downwards.
CACGACATACCAAAATATATTACCAGAATAATCTGACTTCTCATTGGATAGGCTCTCTGTACACTGATGGGTCAGTTTATACTGATTTTTATATAGCTTGATGTCTTCGTGCATACTTACTTGAGCCAAGTAGTTATAGTGTCGTTTAGACAGTCAACGTTTATATAATTAACATTGTGTGTTTTGTATAACAGTGCTAGTTACTAGCCTGTTCTATGTTTAGATGTTGAAGTTATATGTAAGAGCAGATTTTGATAAAATACTGGAGAACGAAAACTTACCATTATATCGACTAAAATATGTGCCAAATGTGTACACACACAATTAGCATAGCCACTGCTGGACATAAGCAGCACCCAAATTATGCCACACCTGATTCTGCGCTTCCTGCATTTTTTAGATCGGTAACTTCTGTCAGATCCTTCAAAAAGACTCTGAGAATAGTTGGCTTCGTTGAAAATTTGTTTGTTTGTTAACATTGTGTCCCCCTACTGGGCAATCGCCTCCCATAGGGCGATGCCAATGTGCGATTTCTGGTCTGGTTTGCCCTGCAAGATCAAGGACACCCGAGTTTACTCACGCTCAATCGCGTTAATGTAAACGTCAATTTGTATTGATACTCGATAAGCGCCGTCTAGTACGTTAAGGAGATTTTTTTTTTTTGTATACATTTTGAGATCGTTTACTTTATCACGAGTGAGTACGTTAAACAACTCGGCATAAGCACACTGCTATGCTACGGCCACCCTCGAACTTACTAAAGCTGGTGCTTTAGTAAGTTTCGAATCCAAGAATTGTTTTTTGTAAGTTATTGATAGCGACATCTATACCGCTATATATCAATCGAAACTACTAGTAGTACTAATAGACCTGATGTCACACCAAAAATAAGGTCCGATTTCACCAATGAAACTAATCACGATTAGTTCAACAAAACTCACATCACATCATCAGCCTATCAATGTTCCCACTGCTGGGACACAGGCCTCCCTCTCTGTGTGAGGGAATGGGCCGCAATCCACCACGCGGGCCCAGTGCGAGTTGGTGGATGTCACATGTCTTCGAATTTTTGGTTCTAGGACATGCCGGTTTCCTCACGATGTTTTCCTTCACCGTTTTGAGAGCAGTGGTGATGAAATAATTTACACAAAGTAAAGCGCCTGCCTGGGCTCGAACCCACGACCTACAACTTTGTAAGTCGCGGCCGACACCACTGGGCCACCACTGCTCTCAACAAAACTCAGTTTATGCAAATACAGAGTACTGATTTGTTGAGGCCGCTGAGAAACCACACAGTTGCCCACCAGACAATACCTGTCTCGTCACTTTGAAAAGAACCCCTCCCGCCCTTCTCTCACAAGTGCTACTGCCGAGTTTGAGGTCCTTATTCGATACCGGGTCGGCCTCTGCTATTGTGTTCATCCATATAGAATTTCTTAGTAGAAGCAGTGGTGTCTCATCTCATGCAAAGAAACTGTCCCGACGTATTGTACTGATTAAATTGATTATTGTTTGTACAGCGATCGCTTTCGGTTCTGTTCCAAGGATATAGATGGTGATCTATCTATCGCCGTGGAACGCAAACGAACGCGATCTATTTACAAAAAATAATCGGTATAATCAGTTAAAAACGCTAGTTACGTCGGCACGGTTTCTTTGTATGGTATGAGGCATCAGTATGCTAGTATTATATTATCTGTGGTAGAAGCCGGTAGTTTAGATTTGTTTTCGGTTGCTGGTGATAGGTTCGTCCACTATTATATGGGTCTCCGGCAAAATGAGGGTGTACTATAGAAAAATCAACCTGACCCTTCGGGGATTACGGGAGGAATGTTCTGAATTGGGTAGATAAATGGTAAGTTTTCAAATATCCAGTAAGTTATTAGTGTTTAAGCCTAACCACCTAGTTAAGAAAGGGTGTATTTGTGGCAAACCTACTAACAGGGAATTAAACTATGCTTTTGGAATTATGTGTGCCTTTGAAAGGGATTTCGTGTGATAATACTTTGGTTTTAGACGTAGTTTGAATCCTTGGTCGTATATACGAAAATAAGGATTGTTTGTTGAAAAATAACACCTAATTAGACTAGGCGTTGGAACTAAGAACGTAACGAAAGGAGCGCGGGACATAGGATTTTCTGATGACATAGAATAATAAACTTCTAGTCGATTTCATACAGTCCAAACGATCTCAAGTAAGCGTACTTAGGGATATTCGCACAACTTTAAGTGCAAAGTTGAATGTGTGAGTGATAATTTTAGTCCGGAATAGCCCATTATTGGGTACAGACCTCCCCCCTATCTTCTGCCATACTTCCGGGCCCCGTGCGTCCCTCATCCAGATTTTTGCCGCGATTTTGACGATATCGGCAACCCAACGAACTGTTATTGACTTATCATAGGAGTCTAGTTATGAAAACAATAAGGAACTAGTGTTTGTGAAATTAACGGATTCAGCGCTGAAAGCCATCGAAGACTTTCTTAGTAGTAAAGGGGACGGATTGGCAAAACTAAAATACAGTGCCTACCCAGAAATGAAGGGAAAATCTCCATTCCGGCGCCGAACAGTGAAAGTGGTCTATCAGCCGAGGCTACATTTCACTAGATCTTAGATCAGGCGTTCGAACTAAGAACGTACAGAATGGAGCGTGGTGTCTCATCCCATACTAAGAAACCGTGCCAACGTACTGTACTGATTATCCGTTCCACGGATATAGATGGTGATCTATCTATCGCCGTGGAACGGACCGAACGCGATGGATTTAAAAAAAAAAAAAACAGATGAACAACGCTAGTTACGTCGGCACGGTTTCTTTGTATGGGATGAGGCATCTGTATATGCTAGTATTATATTATCTGTGGAGGTACATAGGATTTTCTGATGACTTAGAATAATAAACTTTTAGTCGATTTCAAATAGTGTAAACGATCTCAAGTAAGCGTAAGGGATACCAGAAGACCCATTTGTTTTCTGCGTCGTATTCGCACAACTTTTAAGTGCAATTATGACTTTTTACTAAGGAAATTCAGTCGGCGCTCTCTGCCCCCGTTTCCTTTTAACAAAAAGTTGCTATCGTATCATCATCATTTCAGCACCTATCTTCTGCCATACTTCCCGGCTCCGTGCGTCCCTAATTCAGATGCTTTCTGGGACTTAGGAGGATATCGGCAACCCAATGAACTGTTATGGATTTATCATAGGAGTCTAGTTATGAATACAATAAGGAACTAGTGTTTGTGAAATTAACGGATAAAGCGCTGAAAGCCATCGAAGACTTTCTTAGTAGTAAAGGGGACCGATTGGCAAAACCTAAAATACAGTTCCTACCCAGAAATGAAGGGAAAAACTCCATTCCGGCGCTGAACAGTGAGAGTGGTCTATCAGCCGAGGTTACATTTCACTTCAGCATTAATAGTAATGCAGAGATGGAGGGTGGACAGGGTTCGTTCGAGTGTATAGCGAGCGGCGGCGCTCGACAGTTGGAGTCGTGCGGGCCGCTACCACAGAATGCGTCTCCATGACAATGACGAGCAGAATAAATGCACCCGTGTGATCGAAGAACCTCGGCAGACGGGCATCGGACATCGCGTCAAGTGCGCACGGCGAATCCTTAATTTACACTTTGACTTTGCTCATTTAACTGAGCGGGCTGAACAGGTCCAGCGGCCTAAAAAGCCTGTGAGACCCGAGCGAGCGCATCGGCCCGTACCGCCCACAACGAGACGGCAATCCTCGCCAGCCACCGCTGCGAATCAACAATACGCCCAGCATCAACCGCACCAGCCGCAGCGGCTACTGGCCCCTAAAACTAAGACCCGTTTTAGGAGCCGTAAGGACCATCAAAGAAAGACTTATTCAGTTATTAGCATTGAAAGCCTCAAGAAGCTCGAAATTACTCCATCGTTCACCTCTTAGCCAATGGTGGAAATGGGCAGGAGCCCAAGTCCACTTAAGGCACATCCTATGTCGCTGGTAACGACGATGTTATTCAATGTCATCAGAAAATCTTTGTTCTGCGTAACTCTCTTTCTGCACTTAGCCTTGAAGACTGGGTTTGAAACAAGGTCTGGTGGGCCTGCTATAATTACAGGTGTGCCTAAATTACATTACATTGACATCGTATATGTCAATTTTTCGGTGCTTTTTGCATGCTCTAGAAGGGAGCTGGTGTGAGTTGTGAGTTTAGTATGCGGAGCAAACTTAATAACTTATGGCTACACAGTGCGAGCTGGCTTGTCAGTTGGCCTACCGAGTATCTTCAAATCAGTAATTCGTATTTTTTTACGTTATTTTAATTCGTATCATACAAGTTACCGAATATTTTTTGTTATCACTTGCTTGGTCGTCTTCCCCTATCATTTGCAGTGTTCGGATGCATTCGGCAATAGATCGTCAGTAGTCGCAAAAGTTTCCTTTAGGCTGCCTTGTGAATTTTAATACTTCTTCAGCCCACAACTCGCGGCAGCTGATCTCATCATGAAAACAGCCAAGAGAATCTGAGTTACTGTCATACGAGTAAAGAACGGGTCTGTCTACTGTGTAGTCAAATCAGCTCGCACTGTGTAAATCAGCCATAACGATGTGTAGAGATTCGGATGATGTATGAATGAGCGAAAAAGACTGGAATTAGGAATGAAGAGACTGTAGTGATTATTATTGAGTTATTATTGTTTTCCTGTTAACAGTATATAGGTTGAAAAGAAACTACAAACAAAAATCTCAATATATTTTAATCTAAAATAACATACACAGTAAAAAGTAGTATTCATATTAATAATACACATGCTTAAGCACAATTTGTGTCCTTTATATCTACGTTATTATAATTGTCTTTTCAGATATCTATGTGTTGACTGTATCTTTGAATGACACTTGTTTTTGATGTTTGTACTTAGATTTTAAGAGTATTTGGAATGGGACTGCCATAAACGTTATTATAACATTGTCTTTTCAGATATTTGTGTGTTGACTGTATCTTTGAATAACGCTTGTTTTTGATGTTTGTACTTAGATTTTAAGAGTATTTGGAATGGGACTGCCATACTTATATCAATGTTCTGATTATTTTGTATTTGAGTTCATATTTGACTACTTCTTCTGCGCGTTTGGCTTGCGTCGGAGCGAGTTCTACAATGTGTCAAAGGAAATTAAAGCGACCATTAAGCCATTAAGTATCATATTAGCATGGTAGCCACCGGCTACCGCGGCCTTCTTGCAGACCCTAACAGTTTCATTTAACTTACACAGTAGCTTCAATTATTTCTCTTTACATATTGAAGAATTGCGCTTAGATGCGTGCCACCGGAGCTCGATCGATGCGAATCGTACATTATTCCTCAAGATTTTTATTACAATTGTTATAATGAATTATATTTTTGTGTTTCTGTGATTAAACTATGACATCAATAGGTAATGTGCGAATTAAAATTTCTAATCCGCGGTTATAAACAAAATATGGTTCCTAATACCTACTGCTTACCTAATTTTAAAAGAAGTAGTCAAGTAAATTAGTTTTCACTAATATTTTGTCATGTTTATTTGTATTATGATAAGCTAAGTACAGCCTTTGATAGTATTACGCCTGTTGTATTCGGCAGTGTGTTTATGTATAAGTACTAAAAATCAGAAAGTCTCCTAGAAACCGTCAGGTTTTAAGAAAAAAATAATTAAAAGGTACAACGAAATAATCATTATTAATTTAAAAACAAAGGAAATGTTAGCAGAAGTTTTCATTTGTACAAGATCAAATTAAATTAGCTAGAGATATGCCGCATACGTGATGGGTTTCGGTAACAATAAAATTGCGATTTTCATGTAATATAACTTAGGTATAATAGGGTAGTTGACAAATAATATCTATTTAGTAGGTACGTCAGTTAATCAAAAAATATTGGATACGTATTTTTCTTTTGCAACGTAAACAAAAATTAAGACGAGACAGTGAGTTGAAATATCGTGTGACGTCGCATGTGCTACACTTTATACTGACAAAGTGACGTCACAAGCTCCCACGCCTGATCTTTGATGCGCATTATCTTTGTAAATTTTTATTTATTTGATAAAGCAAAAAATACGGGTCCAATATTATTTGGACTAAAATAGGATACTTCATAAATTAATAATAATTAATTTTCTTAATACTTCATTGGCGGACTAAATATAACTATCATTGATGGCTCAATGACCGCTTGAAGTATATACTTATTTGAAATTGTGTTCGTTTAAATAAAGTATATTTTGTCTTATCGTCATTACATTACAAATCGATACCGGCCGCTACCCATACATTCTGTGTACAATACCACTAGCTAATTTAATAGCACCCTATGCATAAAACTATTTGACCTATCGCCCATGATGCATAAGTTTGCAAATTGAAACCAATTGCAGCTAGATATTGCCAGGCAACCCTGCAGCAATCTATTCTACTATCATATTCATATTATATATTTTTTTACCTAAAAAAATATAACCAGCAGATTTTTGCAGTGGGAATTGGGATCTTAGGCTTTAATAAAATGTGTAACTGAAATAGTTTTAATAAAACCATCGAATACTAGTGACTTTCTGTATCACAATAATATATCTTTTAGGCAATACTTGTACGTTGATGCTGAATGTATTTTAAGTCTTTTTCTGAATAAAGAGTGTGAAGAAAAGAATCAAGTGTATTAATTGCCCGTACATACATTTACAAAAAATACCCAAAAAGCACATACAATTAAAATTTTCAGTTTTAAACTGCATAAATGTTTTCAATAAAATGAGTGATTAACTACAAAACAAAATTATTAATAAACAAACTTAACTCAATATATAAATGGAATAAAACCATACATACATTTACAAAAATTACCCAAAAAGCACATACAATTAAAATTTTCAGTTTTAAACTGAATAAATGTTTTCAATAAAATGAGTTATTAACTACAAAACAATTATAAATAAACATACTTAACTCAATGTATAAATGGAATAAAACATATACGAGCATGTGAAAAAAGAGGTAGAAATTAAAATGGATGTAAATTGTCATTAAAATAAATACAACATTGTACCTACGTAAAAATAATAAAAACAATAAGTAATACTATTAATTAAATTGTATTGTAATGTTCTAATAAACTAATATAAAAAAATATTTATATCACATACTGAATGTATTTAATAATACGTATTTAAAAAAACCAATTACTCTAAACCTACGCAGCGAGGAAGCAAATCTAGTATACAATATTTTAATGCGGTAACTAGATCTATGTGAAACAAGATCAACAAGCCATTTGGGAAGTTGATTTCTTGATTATATTTCATAGCCAAGAATTATGTCTATTTTGTCAACTCCCAGTAAAGATGTAGATAGTTATATATTTCGCTAAAATAATTAACACTGGTCAAAAAAACTATCATCTATTAACTATCAAGTACAATCAACATTGGTTTTTCACCTTTAAAATTCTACACTAATATCTCCAAATCAGTAGGTAATATTCAAAGTATACTTACATTCTACCAAATGAGTATTAAAATTTGGCTAAAAATAAAAATGTAAGTACGTAATACCAGTTTGTACTGTACTTAGTTGTTGCTGCATTTGACTGACTTCTGCGGCCCTCATATTTAATGTTAGAAGTATATTCTGGAACCGATTCTTCATTGAGTACTTTAATCCGACCATCTACTTGCGTATCCACAGGACTGTACTTTTTCAAATAGTACAAAATACTATCTAATTCATTGTACGCAAGTGTCTTCCTAGGGAGGTCTACAAACATACTATATCCATCCCCACCGTCTGCTAAGAAAGTTGGCAGCATCATTTTGTATTCATAATCATTTTTTATATCCTGCAATTCGTAAAAGCCACAGTTGGAGCACACTGCTTTAGCTTTTACGACACGAGAACCCACTGGTCTCGCTAAGTCGTATGTGACTTCCATGCCAGAAAATTGTTGGAATTGTCCAGTACTGTCTATAGTGCGCCATGTGGATACAGATTGTTCTAGACTCTGCTTGAGTATTGTTCCGTTCATTGTGATTATTGCTAACGAGTCCGAAAACGGTAGCACGCTAATCCAATCGCCTCTAGTTAAAGTGAAGGGTGTTCCTTCATGGTAAATTGCTGCTCGTATCCGACCTCCTTGCACTATTGCTATATTCACATCAGGATACTGTTCGTGATATTCTTCCCTGGTATAGTTCAATATAGCATCAGCTATTAAGTCACCTAAGTTGCATTCTCTTAGTCGACAACCAGTTTCATTCAGATAAACTAGGGAACTCCCAACAGCTTCGTTGTTTATGCGGTCCATGTCTTTACGATATTTATTAACGGTTGCTAAAAGTTCCGGGTCTCTTGGTATTTCTTGGTCCAACAATATAGGAGTTCCTTCGCATTTAATAATTTCGCCTGCAGCGTTAAAAAGTAAATTCAATTTTCCCATATATTTCGTGTAAGCATAAGCCTGTACGACTCTCACTATTCTTCCGTCAGCTTGTACTACTTCTGTGGGGTATGGTCCCTCAGGGACTTCAGGTTTTTCTGAAGTACTATCAGCGTTCCAAAGGAATGTATTGGAATGGCCTCCGATAACCAAGTCGATATCTTCGACTTGTCTCGCAATTTCTAAGTCTCTCACAAATCCGGAATGTCCTAAAGCTATCAAAATGTTAACATTTTGTTCTTTTAGCTTTTGTACTTCTCTCCTTATAGCTGGAATTTCATCTTCGTATTCAACATCGTTTCTAGGAGCAAGATCTTTTGTGTTTGGTGTAAGATATCCTATGATACCAATTTTGACATGATCTTTGACTATAACAATTGATTTGTATAAGTTTTTTTCGTTCTTTAGGTCAGGAACTTTGTCTAAGATGAGGTTAGCTGCTACGACAGGCGAGCTCAAGTTTCTAATAAACGGAACTACTCCATCCACAGCTTCGTCGAACTCGTGGTTGCCGAGAGACTGAAAGGAAAAGTTAGTGTTATGTTATATTTTTAGTACAATACAGTGTTTAACTAATTTGGGAAGGTATATGTGTCTACTACTTATTACATTTTCTCATATAACTACTAATTAAAAACATGTATTGTACTTTCGTTTCTTTGGTCGGAATATTAAAATGTTTCTAGCATTCTCATCTTTTTACGCGTGACTGTACCTTCGTGTGTCGTGGCAAGACATTTAATTATTTTTACGTATTCATACGTCTATCACGTATTTGACAGGGCAAAAATAAAACACAGGTTGTAGGCGTATAAAAATATTTATTTGGGAGGAAGGTTGATCCCAGTAAAGGTTAAATATATTGATATCATATCCTGAATATCTTACAAAATATTTTCATTGCACATAGTTTAGGGAGAGCAGTATCCCGAATACTCTAAAATCTCACAGTTGTTAATTAATCTGTTTTTGCTGTATCCAAAGGAATTTCTTGTGTCTGGGAATTCTGGGATATCGTCGTCTGCATTCAGAAGCCAGTACTCTTTTATAAAAAGCCTTACAATTAAGCGGCAGTTCGTTGCTCCAAAAAGCATTCAAACATTATTTTCTACATACATTCTTACACATTGTTCTCCTTAATGATATACCTATTACATTTATTTAGAAGACTTGTTCATGTTTAGCGTATTTTGGGATACCTACTTGAAGACATATTTTCATTGATAACTAGGTCTATCCGTCTATGCCATGGTTAATTGGACCTACAGTAAAATTACATAACTACATTTGTTAGGTAGTTTCTGGTTTCATAAGATGGTTGGTTGGTTGGTGGTGATGATAGACAGATATCCGTTATTATTTGCCTACTGACTGAATAAATCTCATTATTTTAGCTTGGTTGTTTCACCTACGCCATGCGTCACAGAAGCAGTGATTTCTGTCAATTTGTGCTGAGCTCTTCAAAGGCTTTTAGTTTATAAATTCCTAAAGTACCTTCAAGATGTTAGTCGTTAGACTGATAAGTCGAATGGACTCCTTACGCCCGAAACCAATAATGTAGCTCTGCCAGTAGATTAGCCTAATAGAGATAGGAATTTGGCATTACTTGTATGGACTGTCTGTTTAAATAAGTTTCTCTGTGGTATGGACCTTAAGAAATGTCCAAACTGTGCCCTTTTTCGTTCATCAAGGGCTTGCCTCATAGCGCGGTCAACATCGCACGGGCATGCACAAGCGCTATGCGCTATGACAGCTGAAAGCTAAGCACGCTGCCAATACATGAGTACCTACACGACACACGTGTTCCCGCGTCGGCTGGATTTGTGTACCACAAAGCTTTTAACAACAAGAGGGCGGCAAAATAATAAACTATATACGAATAAAGTAAAGAGAAACGATGGTTTGCAAGTTTCGGCTGCTAAATATAATATGGACGTCGATGGAGTTAAACAAAGATACAAAGTCCACGCTCATATTTATCCAAAGAGCATCAGAAGGTCCTCAAGAAAAAGAGTGGCGCTGGATCCGATGAGATATATCATTCACCGTGGTTTTCTATTTTATCATTCATCTAACGAGCTGGCAGAATCTCAACTAGAACTAAGTTGACATCGCGTCGATGACGTATTCAATTATTGAATGCGACAAAACGAAAGTTGAAAAGAATGATGACGAGGAAAGTTGAAGATGAAAGGGCACAGTGTGGACATAGCTTTTGGCCAAATAGGTAATAAGTAACACAAGTGATATTCTATCATCAGAAAAATGACATTATTTTATGGGAATGCTATGGCTATCGAAAAGTCACGTGATCAATTCCTTATATATTTTGTCATTTCGACCATAGCTGACATCGAATGACACTTGTTAGCCTCTGACGCCTCTGACGTCAAAATCCTTTCTCTAGCAAATCTACTGAGAGATACGTTATTGGGTTTGGGCGTAAGTCGACGTCATCGGTACCTAGATTTAGGTATCTAGGTTTCGCTTTTTCACAAAGGAACCATGATGGCATTGACACATCACAGTAGGTACGGCTGCCATAGAACGGTGGTGTTTCATGATTTTTGTTTGACTGACAATCATAGGTGTATGTGGTTGTTGTGTGTGTGTTAATTTGTGTACCTATTTGTGTTGTGTGTGCCATTCAAATTCCAGTTTTCTTAAGATTAGATAAATCAAATAAAAAAGGCAGTAAAAACTTTTATTCTTATCAAGTAATTTTATTGTTATTAAGTACCTAGGTACCTATTACAAAAATACCCGTAGGACATATTTTTTTTACATTATCGAATAATGATGGGCTACAAATATGTGAGCAAATGAGCACGAATAATTAATATCAAATGTATGGATTTCAGGGTACGCTCATACATTAAATATTATGACTATTCTCTTGATATCTACATAGGGGTATACCCGTAGGTAATAATTTCTGGTGTCTAGTAGGTACTGATAGGATACAAATTTGTGAGCGAGTGAGCTTGCCCATCTATTCTGTAAACATCTGACCGTGAAATGAGCCATTAGGGTGAGGCCAAACGAACGTAATTTTATGAGTTGTGACTGGCGTTTTTTGAGTCGCGTAGTTTACATTCTACTGGACTATTCACAAATTTTGCGTCGCCGTGTGGTATGAAATTTAGTATGAAACCGAATGCAGCGTAAATTCCGCTACAATGAGTAGCGGAATTTACGCTGCATTCGGTCATTCATTTTACGCGACTCACGTGTTAAAAAATTACGTTCGTTTTTCTCACCCTAAATCGAAAAATTACTGTCATATCGAAGCTATGGACTTACAGCTCACTTTACCAAAATTTTCACGATGAGCTTTTTCGGAATTGACCGGCTGTATTTAATGCCAAGTCTATTAATTACAGGGTACGCTCTAATAAATTAAATAACTAAACTCTTTACATATCTACACAGGTATGTACCTACTACTACGTTTAGGTATACCTACGTTCGTACGTAGGTACACTCGTACGATATTATACTCGTGTATGATATCGTACGAGTGCTATTTACTAATAATTTATAATAATAGTTAACTCTTAATATTGTTATTTTTAACTGTACCTAAAATATAACTTTGGTAGCGTAGCGTCTTAAAACAATCAACAAATTATATACCTATACTTCGAGAATTTAATCAAAACTGACAGTAAAATCATAGTTATACTATAAAACCCGTAAATTATAAATAAAAATCGTGGAATTATTATTAGGTACACTTGCAACTAGCAGTATGGAATGTGTTTTTATACTTACAGAGGTAGAACAATAAATGCATTTAAGTTTTAAATAAATAAAATGAAAAAATTTAATCTTATTATGAAATGGCACAAAATGACTAAAGGCAACTAGTTTATTATCTAACTACAACGACTTTGGTATTTATCTTTTGGAGATGGTATTTCATCATCATCATTTGAGATGGTATTTATCTCTATGTAATTAACTGCCTTAATCGATGTATGAAGAGACACTATAGGAACGTGGCAAGTTCAATATATACCAACATCTTATATGTAGGTATTCGCAACATGACGCGACCATGTCGAATTAACGCAGCCAATTACGATCCGCTAATTACAAACCTTTGCTACCCTAGGATAATCAGCACTGGACCTTTTAATAAACTATCGTGTAACATAAATTTTGGTGTTGGTATCACCCTTAAAATTCTACACTAGTATGAAATACCCTATTTAATTTTATTAAAATATGTATGCGTCCATTCGAAGTTATAAAATTTGTATAAAAATAAGAATGTAAGTAAATGATACCAGTTTAAACTATACTTAGTTGCTGGTGCATTTGAATGACTTCTCCAGCCCTCATTTTTAATGTTGGAAATATATATTCTGGAACTACGACGATAAGTCTTCATTGAGTACTTTAATTCGACCATCTACTCGCGTATCAACAGGACTGTACTTTCTCAAGTAGTACAAAACACTGTCTAATTCATTGTAAGAAAGCGTTTTCCTAGGAAGGTTTACAAACATGCTATATCCATCCCCACCGTTTGCAAGGAAAGTGTGCATCATTATTTTGTATTCATAATCATCTTTTATATTCTGTAATTTGTAAAATCCACAGTTTGAGCACACTGCATTAGCTTTTACAACACGAGAACCGACTGGTCTTGCTAAGTCGTAGGTGACTTCCATGCCAGATAATTGTTGGAATTGTCCAGTACTGTCTATAATGCGCCATGTAGATACAGAATGTTCTAGACTCTGCTTTAGTATTGTTCCGTTCATTGAGACTATTGTCAACGAGCCCGAAAATGGTAGTACATTCACCCAGTCTCCTTTAGTCAAATTAAAGGGTATTCCATCATGAAAAATTTGTGATCGTATGCCTCCTCCTTGAATTATTGCTATATTTACATCGGGATATTTTTCGTGATATTGTTCCCTGGTATAGTTTAACATGGCATCAGTGATTAAGTTACCTAGATTGCATTCTCGTATTCGACAACTATCTTTAACAAGGTAAACTAATGAACTGCCCACAACTTCGTTCCTTTTGCGATCGACTTCTTCACGATATTTATTAACTATTGCTAAAACTTCCGGGTCCCTTGGTATTTCCTGGTCCAACAATATAGGAGTTCCTTCGCATTTTATAATTTCACCTGCGGCGTCAAAAATTAAATGCAACTTGCCCATATATTTAGTGTAAGCATAAGCCTGTACGACTCTTACTATTCTCCCGTCTGCTTGTTCTACTTCTGTGGGGTATGGTCCTTCAGGGACTTCAGGTTTCTCTGAAGTACTATTTGCATTCCAAAGGAACGTATTGGAATGGCCGCCAATTACCAAGTCGATATCTTCGACTTGTCTCGCAATTTCAGATTCTGCCACAAACCCGGAATGACCTAAAGCTATCAAAATGTTAACATTTTGTTCTTTTAGCTTTTTTACTTCTCTCCTTATAGCTGGAATTTCATCTTCGTATTCAACTTCATTTTTGGGAGCAAGATATTTGGTTTTCGGCGTTAGATATCCTATGATACCAATTTTAACATTATCTTTGACTATTACAATTGATTTGTATAAGTTATTTTCGTTCTTTAGGTCAGGAACTTTGTCTAAGATGAGGTTAGCTGCTACGACAGGCGAGCTCAAGTTTCGAATAAACGGAACTACTCCATCCACAGCTTCGTCGAACTCGTGGTTGCCAAGAGACTGAAAAGAAAAGTCAGTGTTGTGTTAGGGACATTGTTAGTACATTAATAAGCACATTTATGTAAATATATTTATCTTAATTATTAAATGCTTGGATTAGATTGGGTTAGGTCACAAAAGCTGTTCACTTGCTGCTGCGGTAAATTATTCTCAATGAATAGGTAACACTTTGTACAGTCACGCGTAAAAGGATTTTGATAGTACCTACATAATGTGGAATTAAATGGAGAATATTTCTTCTGGTATGATCACATCAATTGACATAAAAAAGTACCTATTTAGTAACTATGTTTAGTTATAGTTGGTAGATACTTAATTCTAAATTTTATGGGATATTGCTAGTACAGAATTAACAAAGAAATTTTATGTATTAGCTAGCTAAAAGAAAATAAAACAAACCAAAATATTAAGTAAAAATATTTATTTCACAAAAAAGAAACAAGTTTAGGACACATTGTAGTCAGTCATTTAGTAGGTAATAATAATACTTAGTACTGCATTTAATCAGTAACACAACATTCAAAAATATTTCAGTCGTTATTAATACATTTTTTTATTAATTAATTACGACTAGTCAATTTGTACTAAATAACAAAGCTTAAGCTACAAATATAGTAAGAAGGCCTATCAGAATTGATAACATTGAAACTTTTGTGACAGACGACGACGAACTATGACTTTCATGTTCACGGGCATAAATGACCCTCCCTTCGATTTGAGGATAAATTGGACTATGATGAGATACGTAATATTCAGTACTTGATAATTCATTGAAATCTAAAATTTGTGTAGGTAAACCGATGAACATGTCGAATCCGTCCCCACCCCCAGCAAGGAAACTAGGCATCAAAACTTTGTAAATATCTTTAGCTAATATTTTTGAATATTTTGGCACGTCGCATGCCCAACATCTGGCTTCGGCAGTGACAATTCTAGATCCAGATGGTCTACTTAGGTCGAATACAACTTTAATACCAGAGTACTGGAGGAACTCTCCATGTTCCCCCATATTGTTAAAAGCCGCGACTGATTGTTCGATCGTTCGTAAGAGGACGCTGCCGTTCACTGTTACAGCCACAGATTTGCCATCAAAAGGCATTACTGCAAGTAAATCACCTTTAGTTATATTTGTTGGCATCTTTTCACGCACTATGGATGTCCTTATACCACCTGCTTGAATAAGAGCAATCGGAGCATCTGTCCAATGTTCGCCAGTATATTCCGATGCGTACTTGTATACCATTGCATCGGTGATCAAGTTACCTATGTTGCACTCTTCAGTTCCGCATGATCTAACATCTAACGGTACAGCGGTAGATCCAATTACTTCCTCTGATATATTAAGGACTTTTTCTTTGTACCTGTTTAAGATTTGAAGGACTTCTGGGTCTTGTGGCACCTTCTGGTCTAAAAGAATAGGAACCCCGTCGGCAGTGATTAGTTCACCCGTAGAATCGAATACTAAATGCAATTTCCCCAAGTATTTTGTGTAAGCATATGCTTGAACAACAGGAACTCTTCTTCCAGAAGGTTGTTTTACATAAGTAGGGTAGGACCCTTCTGATTGTTCTGAATCCGGGCTTGTGCCATTCCAGAGGAATGTGTTTGTATGCCCTCCAATAACTAAATCAAGACCTTCTACTCCCTCTGCTATTTCTAGGTCCCTGCGGAATCCAGAATGTCCGAGAGCGATAATAATGTTAATGCCTTCGGATTGCAGATTCTTCACTTCTTTGTTGAGAGCTTCGATTTCGTCGGAATACTCAACATCATTTGGTACAGCTAATACTTTTGTGTCGGGAGTTAAGTAACCTACTATACCTACTTTGTGACCGGCAACATTAAGTACTACAGAATTTTTAAGATTAGTTTCCTTGGCAAGTTCTGGCACTTTATTTAGAACAAGATTAGCAGCTAATACTGGGCATGTCAGATTTTCTATGAAGGGTGTGAGCCCGCTGACTCCGTTGTCGAACTCGTGATTTCCGAGAGACTGAAACAAAAACGTGAAATGTAGTAAGAATTCACTTATTTTCATTATACACTTTTTAAATAACACATTAACGTAGCTACCTAGCTACCCAAATAAATAGTTCAATATTTATTAGGTCAGTTTAAGCCTGCGTATTAAACTCGCGCCTGTTTTTCCGGTCACTCTTTGTTTGAATACGCCAACGTCAGAATTCAATAGATATAGGTAGGTAGGTACTTCAAAATCCGAGGATCAAAGAGATAATTCCCCGCTTGTGAATCCATTGAAAGTTTGAAACACGGGGTAGTTAACCTGTTTCATACGCGAGCGTGTATGTATGCAGTGCAACATCATTCAATCATCGTGATTACTTTGTTCGGGCATATTTTGTGTCGGAGCTCAATTGCAGTTTTATTGATTGGTCGGTGCGGTGTTTTACTGTAGTTGGTACATAGATTGTATGTACAGCCTATGTACTGTCTGTTAACGATTTTTGCTACGCGTCCGCGGACCGGCGAATTTATAAATAGCTCGCTGTGTAGTTTTTGTTGACGTACCGGATGCTCTATGATGAATGTCGTTTTAACTCGTTTTTGTTTTCTACCAATTCAATTCAATATGTCATTAGAAAAATATAGTTATAACAGCATCGTCATTTCCTTTGCAGTGTTTAAAAATAGTGATACTTTTATGGGGTGCTCGAGCGAAAATGAATACAAATACACCAGAGATACGTTTGTGTTGTATATTATTTAAAATAAAGAAATAACAACTCATGAAAAACACAACAATAAATTCATACAATTACTTGTAATAGTGCACTTTGTAAGAGTAATTCTAAAGTCAAAATACTTAATAAAGATCACAAAAAGAATAATCAAAATTTCAGTATCATTAAAAATAATAATACTGATCTGGAAAATGCAATTTCGTAATACTTAAGAGTTGTATTGCAATAAAGTAATGTAAGTTTTTATGTACAAGTATCGAAAGTAGCCATTTTACTAAAGGACTTACCCCTGTAAGATATACTTTAAGGTTCATTAAAAGTTTCTAGACGAAATTTCTACTAATCTACGAATTTTTATAATAATTTCAAAATTACTATTCACTTTTCATATAGGTACCTATATCAAAAGGGAATAGTACGACAATTTTGTTCGCGTATATTAATGATTAAAAATATTTATAGAATCAAAGAACAAACGAGTAAAAATGCTGATACTAAAGACAATTTCAAATATGCTGCTGAGTTACGCAGTTTCTCAAGGTTATTGATAGTGATGCGTCCTTCAACAGCTGGGTACACTGGGCTGTTATTCTCAATGTATTCAATTGTAGAACTTAGCTCATCGTAACTTAAAGGAGTTGAAGGTAGACCATCAAACACGGAGAACCCATCACCTCCCATCGACAAAAATGCTGGCATTAATATTTTGTATTTCTCCGTCTTATTTAACATAGAATATTCAGGGTTTAAGCATTCACCACATCGCATGTAAACTTTGGTAACTCTCTTCCCTGATGACTGACGAAAATCATAATGAACCTTCATTCCGGACATTTGTAGAAACTGTCCCGGGGCACGTGTCGGATTGTATCTCCATACTGAGTGTTCCAGCATCTTCCACACGTCACTGCCATTTATTGTTACTTTCACTATGTTACCATCAAAAGGCATCACACGTAACAAGTCCCCTTTTGTTACGTTTGCTGGTGACTCTATATGAGCAATGGAAGCTCTCACTCCACCACCTTGTATTATTGCAACAGGAGCATCACTCCAACCGAATCCTCTGTATTCTGAAGCGTATTTATGTATCATCGCATCAGCTATCAGATTCCCCATATTACATTCTCTCAAACGACATGTATGTCCATCTAATATGACCGAAGTATTACCAACAACCTGTTCTGTTATTTGCTGCATGCTGGTACGATAACGATTCACAATTGCTAGCACTGAAGGCTCTTGTGGTATCGAATTATCTAACAGAATAGGATTTCCATCCGAAGTGATAATTTCGCCATCTGTATCAAATACGATACGTAATTTACCCAGATATTTGGTATATGCGTAGGCTTGTACCGCAGGAACCAATCTACCAGATTTCTGTTTTACTAAGGTTGGATATGGTCCTTCTGGTTTTTCAACGTCAGGACTAGTCCCGTTCCATAAAAACGTGTTAGTATGGCCACCTATTACTAAATCGATATCTTCTACTTTTTCGGCTATTTCTAAATCTTTGGTAAACCCTGAATGTCCTAGAGCAATAAGTATATTCACTCCCAAAATCTTAAGTCTGGTAGCTTCTTTTTGAATTGCTACCACTTCTTCAATGTATTCTACGTCATTTCTAATAGCTAATACTTTAGTGTCTGGAGTTAAGTAACCAATGACACCAATCTTAGTGCCATTAATATCGAATACAACAGAGTCCATCAAGTTTTTTTCGGCTTGTAGTTCTGGTTCTTTAGTGAGAATAAGATTGGCAGCAAGGATTGGACATGTGAGATTCTCAATGAACGGTGTCAGACCAGATATGCCGTTATCAAATTCGTGGTTTCCCAGGGACTGGAACAAAGAATAGAATAATGTACCAACCTGATATCATATTAAAAGAATCGTGCAAAATTTTATGTAGACATGCATACTTTTATAATACCTGATAATACTTGCAACATAGATGTTAAAAATTAGGTAAGTGCAACAAACTACAAATGTTAGTTAGTAGAATATGTATTAGTAACATAAAGATTACACCCACACATAAAATTGTTGGAAGAAGAAGAAATGGATCTCGTTGAAAGTTATTTGCTAAGGGTACACTAGTCGATGGCACGAACTATTTTGTGCGCGGGGTTAAAATGCATTTTATATCAACCGAAAACACGTGTGGAAAAGATAGATGTTGTGATGAGCAGTAGGAAGCTAGTTCGCGTACGAATACACACTTTTGCAAATTTGTAGCGAAATGAATAATGATTTAGGACGAAACCGAGCGCGCGAAATTTTATAAACAGACCTTTGGCAGTCTAGATATCATGAAAAAAATACTAAATCTATCTGTTCAAAATTAAATTATTTGCATTGTTGAACTACTAATCTATCTCTGTATGGAGGCCGTTTTGCAATTTTCCGTCTTCTTGTGGTATTTATTCGCGCCCAAAAATGCGTTAAAATTATTGTCGAAATGTGGAACTTTCGACGCTCATAACTTTCAAAAATTTTCTTTTTTTAATTTTTTGTTTCCATACAAGGCTAGATAATGATGAGACAAATTGATATCACTGTTTATTTTGAACGTACATCGTCAAACAGTAGAATAATCCCTAGACTACGTTTGTATGGAAGAATTTTCGACTAGTGTGACCTTAGAACATTGATTAGATTTTCATCCAGTTACTGTTTTATTTAAATATCATGCCTACTAAATATATGTAGGTACTTACTAAATAGCCCCTTTTAAATCTCTTCGGTATTTTTATATATTTAGTTATTTTCTTAAATTGTGAGGAGTTTTTTGATCAATATGACACAGTGAACTAAATCGATAAAATAAATAATATAATACAAGAGGACAGTCATATAAAAGAGTAAAAGGTATATTTTTTTGCATATATATTTTAACAGGTACGTACAGGTTAAATTAATCAAGAAGTAGTAAAAAGCCGAAGTTCCCATGCTGAATATGATTTTTGATATAACAAAAATATATTATCACTTTATTGTATTCATAGATACCAATTAGAATTATGCAAGCCCATTTGAAAGTCAGATTCCGTTTCGATTATAAGGATGAACCGCGTGGATGTGGATGGCATTTTTTATCTTCTTTGTAAAATTCCCATTCTCTGTTAGTCCACTGACTTGTTTCATCACGGTAAAGGTGAGTCACATTTTCTTCGTATAATTTCCCATAGTTCCATAGTGAAGAAAAATAATAAAGGAATATACCGTGATACCACAATGAAAGTTTTACTTTTGATCTTAAATGCCATATTTACATTCTTGTAAATGGTAAAACTCATCATACAGTTGACTTAAATTAACTGTTAACCGCATCTTTGCTATGTAGTATAATTCGTCCTTCTACAGCAGGATACAAAGGACTATGACTTTTAATATATGCCTCAGTGCTTTGAATTTCATCAATATTTGTATCAGTTATAGGTAAGTCATCGAACATGGAAAAACCGTCGCCTCCATTCGCCATAAAATTAGGCATCAATATGTTGTATTCTTTTGTGATATTTAGGTCAAAAATTTCAGGATATAAGCAGTTACCACATCGCAGGGATACCTTCACAACCCTTTCATTAGGAGGCTGTCTTAAGTCGTATGTTACTTTCATTCCTGACATTTGTAAAAACTGACCCGTCGGGTACAATGGGTCGTAATTATGTACAGAATATTCCAGCATTTTTAGTATAGCATGTCCTTCTATTGTTACTTTAACTATTACACCGTCAAACGGCATTACTCGCAAAAGATCTCCTTTTGTGATATTACTTGGTAAATCTAGTTTACTAAATGAAGATCTTATCCCTCCACTGTGAATAACAGCAATAGGGGCGTCTGTCCAACCGATTCCTCTATAGGTAGAAACGTACCTATATATCATCGCATCTGCTATAAAATTTCCCATGTTACATTCTCTAACTCGACATGAGTGGCCATCTACAAACACTGAAGTATTACCTATAATCTGTTCAGTAATTTTACTAACATTTTCATGGTAGTAATTTACAAGTTTTAAAATTTCCAGATCTTGCGGTATCGTTTTATCCAAAAGTATGGGATCTCCATTAGAACTGATAATTTCACCATCAGAATTGAATGTGATGAACAATTTGCCAAGATATTTTGTGTATGCATAAGCTTGCACTACAGGAACTAATCTGCCAGAATTTTGTTCGACTATTTTTGGATAAAGTCCATCGGGGTCTTCCGCATCGATTCTATCCCCGTTCCACAAAAACGTGTTCGTATGACCACCTATTACTAAATCAATGTCTTCAACTTTTCTGGCAATTTCTAAATCTTTTATAAAACCTGAGTGACCAAGAGCAATGAGTATTTGTACTCCTTTACTTTTTAATATAGCCGCTTCTTTTTGTATAGCTGTAACCTCTTCTGTGTAATCAACATCGTTTTTTAAAGCTGCGAATTTGGTTTCAGGTGTTAGGTATCCTATAACACCAACTTGTGTGTTATTGATGTCAAAAACAATCGACTTCATTAAATTAGACTCAGCTTGTAACTCTGGCTCTTCTGTAAGAATAAGATTGGCGGCTAAAACGGGGCATGTAAGGTTTCTAATAAATGGTGTGAGTCCAGGTACGCCGTTATCGAATTCGTGGTTTCCCAGGGACTGAAACAAAGAATGAATAAATGCACTACATTGTTAACGGGTAACAATCATGCAAACGTACAGACATTCACAAATTAACCAGTTTTAGTCATTCAAAATCACAATATCTAGACCATAGTGAGAAGAGATTGAACTGAATTTCCTAATTATCTATGAGGCAGACAATGTCATTCTTATATTTACTTTTGTATGAGGTTCTTGCAACTAGAGGCAATGAAAAAAACCGTGCATTGTTTCAATGTTGCTAACATTTACGGGTATATCCCGTAAATTTTAGCAACATTGTATCAACCTACTTCAGGCACCAGTCTCTTACAATGGTGGAATATAGCATTACCCAAAATGATTGTTAATTTTAATGTAACCTATTATTGTAAAGAGAGAACAAATAAATGAATTGAAAATGAATTGAATATAAACAGGTTCCGATACCGTTAAACCAAGGATCATGTAAGTTTATGATGTTAACAATGAAAGGGGTAGTTTCATGGATAGTTATGATATATCAATCAATCAAAATTGGTTAGCGTAAGTAACAATACCTAAAATAAAGCTGGGGCTCCGCTATGTTCGCGTACTAATCATGCTTAGCTCACCTTCTTTGTCACATGGCCATCCAAACATATAGCAGTTGTGCGGATTATAGTTGGTACGCGAATATAGTAGCTTAACGTTATGACGATACGTCGATTTAGTTTTTAAAAACTTGTCTTGAGAATACTACACATATTAGTTATGGTTCGGAGCTGAATATCGAATCGAACGTAAGCAATTATTAGTAACAATGACATTCACAAACAAATATTTAAATAAATAACATCACTTATCTTTTTGTTCTAAGAATTAAAAAAAAACTACATGCAATAGATTTTTTTTATTTTACAGTTGCAGGAAAAGCTTTACTTTAAATAGGCAATTCATTCTCAGCGTAGATTCCTGTCCTGATTCAAAATCATGTGTAGAATATTTTCAAATACGGAACGGAACATGCCAGTTTCATTTGAAATATGCAAATCAGTGTGCATCATCCAATAAAAAGTCATGCTTTAAAAAAATACTTACAACTTAGAATTTGGATGTCCTATCACTAGCTAGAAGGCATATCCTTTTTGATTAGCTATTCTTTTGCGGTTACTCCAGGTAAAATTAACATAAACACAATTTTATTAAAAATGTATGTATTTAAAAAAAAAACATATGACATCGGGCAATATGCATTAGTACATGCAACGACTAATTGCAAATTGATTAAGTCAGTTAGATCGAAGCAAAGAATTTACCACAACAACCAGAAGTAAAGAACCACTTAGTGCAGTTGCTGAACTAGGTTCGCTTAGTGGTTGGAAAACTATACGCCCAGCTACTTCTGGGTATAATGGACTTCTCAACTTGATAAATTCTTCCGTGCATGTCACTGTATCATATCCAAGATTAACTTTTGATAGTCCAGTCAAAAGGGAGTATCCAAACTGTCCGTCAGCTAAAGCTGCAGGCATCAATACTTTGTAGTTCCTCCCATCTTCGACTTCATAAAATTCAGGAACAAAGCATTCCCAGCAACGAGCGACGGCGCTTATTAACCTGGACCCAGGTTGTCGATCCAGCTCATAAACTGCACGGATTCCAGAAAACTGTAGAACCGCTCCCCTGGTACTATCTACATCGTATTCCCTGACAGATTGTTCCAAGAGTTCTTTGAGGACTACTCCGTTCATAGTCACAGCCACAAGATCAGTATCTAAACGTAAAGCAGAAAGTAAGTCGCCTCTTGTTACATTAGCAGGTCGATTGGATGGTGCGATTGAGCCTGTAATAGCACCGCTGTGGATGACAGCTATAGGAGCATCAGTCCATCTTTCGCCCTCGAACCTTGTAGCATAATAATACATAATGCCATCAGTAACAAGATTTCCGAAATTACATTCTTCTCTATAGCAAGTTTCACCATCCAAAACGACGGATGTATTTCCAATGACTTCCGTGTTTCTTGAAACTACATCAGAGTTATAAGTTTTGACCATGTCCAGTGATGCTGAATCTTGAGGGACCGACCAATCAAGGAGAATGGGATCAACGTTGTACTCCACAAGTTCTCCATTTATATCAAACTTGACTTTAACGCTTCCAAGGTATTTGCTATAGGCTGTAGATGGAATAATTGGTACTTGCTTGCCTGACTGTTGAGTCACAACTGTGGGCTCATGATCTGAAGCAGTGTCGCCATTCCAGTTGAATGAATTTGTATTACCAGCGATAATCATATCGATACCAGCGACTTCTTTGGCTATTTCCCTCTCTTTATCAAGAGTCGAATGACCTAAAGCGATTATAATGTTGACTTTTGAAGCTTGCAGTTTTTCTACTTCCTCTGTAATCGCTAGAACTTCATCGATATATTCAACATTACCAAAGCTATCCAACATACTGTTTTCGGGTGTCAAGTACCCAACAACTCCAATTTTAACACCTTGTATGTCAAATACGATGGATTTTTTAATATTAGCTTTTCCTTTAGCTGATTTTATAATGACATTGCTGGCTAGAATAAAAGTATTTAGATTTTCCAGGAAAGGTGAAATAGCCGATGTTTCCGTGTCGACTTCGTTGTTTCCGAGTGACTGAAAGAGAATATAAATGTCGAAATTAGTGTTAATAGTTTATCGTATTAATGTGCGGCATTAGTCTTGTTACATTGCAGTTATCGTGTAAACATAATGTAAATATTAGATAAATTAAAGAGTTTTTAAGAGAGGATATGTTAATTCAATACATAAACCCGTTCCAACACCAAATTACCATCACCGAAGCAGTGTTATGAATGCAAACACATACTCCTAAATTCTTTTTTAGTATCTTTCTTTGTTAGTAGTTAATGGTTATATTTATTAGTAAAGATCTTATAACTAAATTAAATGTTAGTTACCGGTTATAAAGATTTAAGAAGTACTTACAAAACTGCTTCATGGTCTGGTTCAACTTTTCGTATTTAAATTTGTTTCTGATACCATTAAGATACCGTTAACCTTCCTTTAAATTAATAAACCAGATACCAGGAACTTCATTTCTTCAATTGAACTTAAGTCGCAAATAATTAAATTTCATAATAAATATGTAGCTGAGAGGTAGGCAGAGAAAATTTCAGAAGCAAGATATTTTTTAAATCTGAAGTAATTTTTTACATTAATAAACATAGGTGTTTATTTTATTCAACAGTTGGATACCATTTCATTGTCCTAAGTATTTTTACAAACAAAAATACCTTTAGATTTCACAAAATGAAGGTGTGTGTGAAATAACACAAAACAAAACACGGCATGGAATGATAATAAAATACAGACAGCACGACACGATTGACAACACAAATAATAGGGCAGTAGTTTTTTTTGCGAGCTTAGATTTTGTTCCGCATCGGTGCTCAGATATGGGCTTAGGCACAAAACTAGCGAATTAATTAAAATTAAACCTGTTTAGTAATATCTATCAGCTATATAACCTGTCTGTCGATTGATACCTCCCTTGGGTTGCGTAATACGTTCCAATCTACCTTAGCTACGTTATCACGATTGACGTAAAAGCAAAGAGTGACTTGTTTTGCATTTTAAAATGTGGGTTCATGAAATTTCCATTAAAACTGTTTTTAAATTCGAAAACAGCAGCATAAACTATTTTACTAGCTTTGTTGTGAGCGAACCGTTCAATACTACGACAGTTGTAACCTATTTTTTCTTTTTCTGATATTAATATAACATACAGCTACACCATTTCTTATATTATCACCATTATAAATAAGGTGATTATATCCCAGCCTATGTCCTATATCTTTGTAAAAATGGTGAACAGTTCTCTGCATATTCACTTTATACCCTAAAATAAACTTTTTAGGGTTTGTAAACGTGTATTTCATTTTAGAGATACAGTGCGAGACAGAACTGACGGTCCGGTGAATTAAAGTTTTCGTTCGGGGTTGCGGAAAACTTTATATTTGTTTGCCATTATCAAATTTACCTATTGTTCTATTGCTTTTGTAACTGAAAACTTCAAGTACCTCGGGCGAATAGTAACTTTGTAACCTTCTTATTATTATATAACACTTTTACCGCACGATAACTTTGCACCATTGACGTCAAACAAAACAGCCTTAAACATAATGAGTGTCGAAGTCATGAAAATCAACGTTTCAAAAAGCCGACGGGACGCTCACAGTACGAATAATTGACGGACGAAAAAAAGCGTTGATGACATTTGCGGACAAAAAACGGTCCGAAGTTCTTTTTTTTGTATTTTTTGGTACTCACAACAGCATCAGGTTGCAATGCGTTGACGAATTCTGCGGCAATCTTCCATTTGTATAAGGTGAACCATGCTGTGCCGGTGTAAGTGTCGCCTGCGTTGAGGTACAGGACGGGAGGACCCTGGCCGGATTGGGCCGCTTGACGGGCTTCCTTTACACTGAAATTCAGAGAGGTTCAAGTCAAATAGAGATCCCATTGACTTTGTCTAAGAGAACACTATCTACTTTATGAAGACTGTAACCATACATAAAGTTACCGAATGGCAAAACGATTGGTTACACTTGAATGTAGATCACACCTTGGATACTCAGTTCCATTACAACAATGCTGAATAGCAAATATATTTTACAAACCCATTAGCTGTTATTAGCGAGAGAAGAAAAATAACATTTAAAAGGATGGCTTTTCTAGACTTGTCCAAAAGCAGCTATGACTCAGAAAAAGAGAGTACGGATATTGTAAGCATACTCACACATGAGCAACTCTCGGGAAACCGCCGTAGCACTTGCCAGCCTCTCGATCAGCGGTAGTGCAAGTCCCACTCAGCTGAGACGTCTGCTCGAACCTCGCGTGCATGTCGTTGTTGTGGAGGATGAGGAGTTCGAAGGTCTCTCCTGGCGCCTTGACCACGCTGCCAGAAGACAACGCTGCTACAGTCAGCACTGCTGTTAGTAGGACTTTCTGAAAATGCGAAAATAGAAAATTTTAGGAAATGGTCTGGATATGAATATAGCCACACGGGTCGATCGGAGCTAAGTTGCAGTCCTGGGTTCTATGCCCAAGTCAGGCAAAGTGTTATTGGGTTTACCCCTATGGGACTCAAAAATAACTGGCGCAATATGGGCGTGGGTGCGCTTCTGCCCAATCCTTCAGGGAATACAGACTTGGTGTTATGATAACCTAATACTATCCTTCATTTGAGAAAGAGCGAGCGAAGGGATCCTACAAGTTTGAGCTAAATGCCCGACGATAAGAGCGAGCAACGCGAACAAGATTAGTAACATTAGACATTCAAATAATCCCATTTTACAACACGTTCGACCGATTTTGACTTCTATTGCGTTGGTGATATGACAAATGGCAGCTGTATTAAACAGTAAGTTTTGTTAACAGGTTTATGCTTTTATGCCATCCTTATATTTACGGGATAGAACTCAATATCGGTTGAACGGACTGTAAAAACGGGTTATAAAAATTTCTAATTTTATTTCAATTGGAGTATAGCTTGGTATGGAGGGAATTGGAAATTTGTATTTTTTTCTACTCCTCCGTTATTTTTTTTTTATTAATTTCGTTGCGAGATCCAAGACAGTTAAATTCATTCTCCGGGACTTCGTCAAGCTTTATTGCTTCGGCGCTTTTCTGGTGGTCGCCACTGTTGATTCTGGATTTCAGCAGTTTCAGTGGCTTGGGAATAGTGCGGTGGGACAGTCCCGTCATATTACTAGATCTGGCTTAGTTAGCGTATTGAGAACATGGCTGTCAGCTTACCATTAACGTTCACGTGAGCCGATAATTACGAAACAGCTTATAGCTTATGTGTAATTATTGATGTGTAAGTACATATGCCATTCACTAATTAATAATGAAGCTTTTATATGAATACTAACTGTTAACCACGGCTTCGCTTCCGTGGGCCACCCCACAGGACACATTTTTGGGATTAAACAATAGCCTATGTCACTCAGGAATAATGTAGCTTTCTATTGGTGAAATAATTTTTCAAATCGGTCCAGTAGTTTCGGAGCCTATTCGGTACAAACAAACAAACAAAAAAATCTTTCCTCTTTATAAAATTAGTTTAGATAACAGCGTACGAATTCTAGGTATACTTGCTGCAGTTTAGCATGGCAATATCAGTCATTCAAAATTGGCAATAGACATAAGCAGTGTAGACTAGTGACACAGACAAGTGCTATTGAAATGTCACGTGATCAATATATTTTAACATTTTGACTATCGTCATCGCTAAGATCGAATGATTCCACTAATACTAAGACTCCACTGTCCGTCTGTCTGTCTGCCTGTCTACCTATCTGTCACCATCTACCATCTCATGAACCGTGATAGCTAGACAGTTGAAAATTTCACAGATAACAACAAATACTAAAAACAGAATAAAATTAATATTTAAGGGGTTTATTTTTCACCCATATAGCAAACGTGATTTTTTTGTCGTTTTATGCGATAATGGTACGGAAACCTTCGTGCGAGAGTCTGACTCGCACTTGGCCGGTTTTTTGTAATGAAAACGACACAAACGTTTTTTTAAATGTTACGTTGGCAAATAAGCGGGGTGCTCGCCTGGTGGCAGGTAACTGGTCACCACCGTCTATCATCTGCAATGCCAGAAGTATTGTAGATTCGCTGCCATCCCAGAGACAAAGGTGAAATGTCTCAAAATTGAGGTCGGGTGCGGGTGAACCAAAAGAGCAATGACAGCTTTTTCTTCTATGTTTCGCTTTTGAAAGAGCGGTTGTGGTCAACTTGACACTCGCCTCACGATATCTCTTCATTTGGCTCTGTTAGGTTAAAGTTTGGCGCATTCATTGTCACGACCTAAAACCGCAGATTTAATTCGACCGGTCCGCCTCATCAGTGACCTCCCCGCCCCAATGATAGCTACTGCCATGATAAAACGAACTATAACTAGCGTAGCCGCGACTATGTTTGAATCGATGTAGGTATATTTTTGTGTGCGTTTTATCGACGTACACGTTATTCGGATTTGTTCGGGCGGTCCCGCCGTCGACCCTGGCGTACGTGCGTGCAAACTGTATATACCTATTCTATAGACTGCCCTATACCGACAGACATAGGTATCATGAGCATTGAACATATTGAATGCATGAAGCTTATTCTATCACACAAAAATTGTAAAGGGAATTCGACCATAACAAACTGATTGTTGCCATTGCGGGTACTGGATCAGGGTGGCACCGGAACGTGGGGATTGGCACAAGAAAAGAAGGCCTTTGCTCAGAAATGGGAGAAATTGGACTGTGGATGACGATGATGCAGTAGAAGTACTCTAATGATACTCTAATGATGATGCAGTAGAATAAACTATCATAATCTTAGCAAAGATAAATATAAATTACTTTTTTTAACATACAACATGTACTCGTGATCGTTAGTTGGCTACAATGATATAACACAATAAGAAACTGTTGTATGTATTATGCAGACCAAAATTATTAAAGGAAATCATTCAATTTTGTACTTAATTGTAAAAGTGCCGTACTTAGTAGTTGCGTTAATAATATTATTTATATAAATGATTTTTTACTGATTACAATATAATGATAAAATAAAGAACTTCATTCAGTTTTATAGCATTTTATAATATAACCATTGTATCATCGAAAATTTCGGAAGCAACTCCATCAGTCGTGCAATGCTGAATGGAACAATCTTACTATTCTTACTGTCGATCAATACTGGTGGCAAAGTTGCACCATTGATAACTCCCAATGATGATCGCCTGACACTTATTAGGATTTACTGCAACACCGAATCTATAGGACCAGGTTTTTATAACCGATAAGTCCCTGTTTAATTGTCTGATAATGTCAGGTATTTTGTCGACACTCCCTTGATAGTACAGCTGCAAGTCATTTTCATACAGATGATCTGTATGCAAATGCCCATCATTTGCACACTGAAGTTCAGAAGTAATGTGATTTATAAAAATAGAAAACAGAAGAGGAGAAAGAATGCCACCTTAAGGAACGCCAGTTTCTAAATCACACCAGCGAGATGAAGGATCCCCAACGTGAACCGACTGCTGACGTGTCTTAAGGTACGAGGTGAACCATTCCAGTGCTTCGGGAGAGACCTTCAAATAGGACAGAATGGCTGACAAGATGCCGTGACTGACGGTATTGAAGGCGTTCAAGAAATCGACCAACACTAGTACAGTGACTTTGGTGGCTTTCAATCCTGCCAATCACTTTAAAGAAGGCGGACACAGTGCTCTCAGACCCAGTTTGTAGAGGGCTAATGAGTGAATTACTCTGCAGAGAGTTTGAAAGTGGTTTGTGACACAGGCATAGGACTATTTATTGCATACTGATCCAATATGGCGGACGTAGGTAGGTACTCTGTAACATTCATGGAACAGAAATTACTCCAACCCAACGGTCGCCGCCCGTTCAGCCAGTGCTAATCCTGCGAAAAATCCTTTTTACCTAAATCTGTACACGTGACCCGATATCAGAGGTCGATTCGATAAACGAATTATTTTTGGTGCGTCATAAATTGGCTACTAGCTAACTAGATGAACGTGAAATATCATGACATTTTTGCGTGCGTAGGTAGATAGGTCCTATGAAATTTGAATAATTTTTTGCCCATGAGTACCTACCTGTCTTTATTACCAACTTCAAAAAAAGAAGCAAGTAAACAATTCGGCACGTATGTATGTAATATTGTTGGTGCTACACAATATTCACATTATGTTATTATATGTGGTGTTTTAAACACGTGTGTCAAATTTCATAAGTGTATGTTTGTTTGTATGTATGTATGTTTATCCACGCATTTCTTCGAAATTACATAGTTATCGGATCGTGATCATTCTTGGATTGAATATCTCTTAATTTAGGGAATAGTGCAAGTTTCATCCAAATCGGTTCAGCAGTTTTCGAGATATGGAACATACAATCGAACTCCTTAGCGATAATCAGCACGAATGTGCAAATTGAGTTATTATGGGTATACTGTCAATCCTTGAGGTACCTTATTATAGATATTGCTCATTTTTAGTGATGGTGTACTAAACTAAAAAGAAAGAAATAAAATCTTTTTCATAAAAAAAACCGACAAGCAAAACACTAAAAAGTGCAAAATAACTATTGTTTCGGAAGCCTTTGGTACTTCTTGTTTTTATACCATTATCGCAAAACACAGCAAAAAATCAGGTTTGTTGTATGGGAGTCCCAATTAAATATTTATTTTATTCTGTTTTTAGTATTTGTTGTTATAGCGGCAACAGAAATACATCATCTGTGAAAATTGCAACTGTCTAGCTATCACGATTCATGAGATACAGCCTGGTGACAGACGGACACACAGACAGACAGGCGGATCGTAGAGTCTTAGTAACAGGGTCCCATTTTTACCCTCAGGGTACGGAACCCTAAAAATAAGCAATTTCTATAGTAAGGTCATCGTCATTAGGTATCGATCACGAATGTAAGTTAATTTTATTTAATCCTGTTTGGTTTTTGAGGTATTTGTATTGTTCTTATGTAAGTGACGGAACCCTGTATGGAGTATTACGTTGGGATATCGCGTTATGCAGTTACTGGGTTATGGAGACCAGCAGCCGAATTGCGTAAGTATATTATCCAAAGCAAAAGAATCGATTCTTTCCCAAAACCGACTTTACGTATTGCATATTGATACGTTAAGTCGTTTTTGGGAAGGAATCGACTTGTTTGCTTTGCAGAATTCACTTACGCAATTAGGCTGCAGGTAAGCAGTCGTTCCGTGTAAAATCCTAGTAAGCAACAGCTGCATCCAGTTGGACTGGAAACCAACCCAAGCATGGCCGCATGGATGAGAAAAAGACGAGGCATATAATGATGCACCATAATATGTACCTACAGGCAGAGTGTACGAATACTGGATAGTGCAATTATTTCTACCTTTACAGCGGCGCTAAGTTGACGCGAAAAGCAGTTAGAGTGGTCCGGCTCACTAATTGAAATTGAGCCCTTCAGGGATTATAGCCGTGATTGTACCTACACATCTATACGTAACGCTATGTCCGCTAGTAACCCGCGTGCATTATCCAGCGCGGAGTGAGCGAAACGAACTAGTGAATGGCAGACTGAATGATTTAATTATTTTGTTACTAGGTACTATGTTTATCTTTTAACACTTTTTAGACCGAGTCTAAAATTAAGCTCTACAAATAAACAGATGTTATGTTCTGATAAGTGTGTATTTTGTTAAATGACCGAGCGCCTGATGTTTTTATAGTAGCACAAAGTACTGTAGTGAGAGGAGCTCGTGGCTAAATATTATCAGTCGCACGGGTCGATCATCAACGCTTGACGAGGTCGGTCCGAAGATGGGTGAACATTTCAACATACCGAGTTTCCTTCGTGGCTCAGAAAGCACTTAAAGATCTTTGACAGTCGTTACGGGTAGTCAGAAGCTTGAGATCTGACACCAGTCTTGCCAAGGGGTACCGTGTTACCCAGTCACTGGGTTGTGGAGTTCAGATAGGCAGTCGCGCCATGTAAATCACTGGTACTCAGTTGAATCCGGTAAGACTGGAAGCCGACCTCAATATAGTTGGGA
The DNA here is from genome assembly GCA_948252205.1 of Orthosia incerta. Lineage (NCBI taxonomy): Eukaryota > Metazoa > Arthropoda > Insecta > Lepidoptera > Noctuidae > Orthosia > Orthosia incerta. Next base: position 19,875,680 of record OX411759.1, on the reverse strand, counting down.
AAAGGCTAGGCAGACTATACTAAACCAGTCGCGCACGTATATACAGACACGTGCGATGCGAAGATTCTTCAAAGGTCCTAGTTCGGAGTATCGGTGTAGCGCCAGTCTGTGGGAGCTTTTAAAGAACTGTCGAGATATCAAACAGTTGTATCACTCAATGATTGTCCGGCATTCCCAGCGTTTTAGTAAAAGAACAAGCTGTCGTGACTCTAGTCCATAACGTCCGCGATCTCTATCAAGTAATTGGTCAGTTTATCTCGATGCTCTCCAATAACTATACAAAGGAGCCCGCTTCATAGTTAGGCATAAACTATCTAAAGAGCTACAGAATGTGCTCTATGTCGCAACTTCGCAAGCGTGATTACTTTATCTTACTCATATTATAAATGTCAAGGTTTGGATGGATGTAGGTATGTTTGTTATTTAATCACGCCAGAACGGCTGAACGGATTTGGATTATCCCGGTTTAATGTTCCCTTGAGATGATAAAACACATTTCACGCGGGCGATTGCTGGCAGAAGCTAGTAATATTATAAATTAGTTGTACCACGCGGCTTCGCTCCCATCAACTGGGTACCTACCTACCGTAGGGTACAGGGCACGCAACGGAAGCTCCCAAAAAGGATTTTTTTTGCCCGTTTTTGCAACATTTTTCATTTATGTTCCGCTCCTATTGGTCTTAGCGTGATGGTATATAGCCCTTCCTCCCCCTTCCTCGATAAATGGACTATTCAACACAAAAATAATTTTTCAATTCCAACCAGTAGTTAGATTAGCGCGTTCAAACAAACAAACTCATCAGCTTTATAATATTAATAATAATTAATAATAATATAGTATAGATGCGAAAGTTTGGATGGATGTGTGTATATTTTTTACTCAATCACGCTAAAACGACCGAACAGATCTGGATGAAATTTGGCACAGAGATATATTACAGTCTGGAATAGCACATAGGCTACTTTTATCCCGATATAATATTCTCTTGGGATAAGAAAACAGTTTTCACCCAGGCGAAGACGACCAAATATGTCGCACCTTATGGCCAAGTGACAGTCTATCAGCGATAAGGACTGTCGAAAAGTCAAAACTGTATTGGAATGACATGCGATAAGAAAAGTCCTCTGTGAACATGCGCTACCAAAAGTTCATGTGTCAGTCTATTATACCTAACTTTCGACAAAATGATTTATTTTATTAATTTTGTAGTTGTGTCCATAATGTAAGTATGATATGCACCGATGCCATTAAAAACGGTGATAAAACAAATGAAAACATTCCATTTATGAATTTGCGTTGACATTGAATGTTTCACTTATCAAGCGACCTTGTATCGAGATTTTGGTCTATCTGTTCATTGAGATGCACTTGGAAACAGTTTTCATATACCTATATAAGGTCCCTGTTATCGCCCAGGCCCCGACTTCGCAAAGGTGCAAATTTTATTTACCCTTTAGTCCTGACAATTACGAAAAAACCAAAAAAATAATTGCCAAATCTGTCGAGCCATTCTCAAGTGAATTTTTTGTCATGCAGCGATTGATTTATAAAATATGAATATATAAATTCAAACATATAAAGCAGGTTTTCATTTCACGACGGCGACGTTCTGCATTGAGCAAACAATAGGATTTGTGTGTGTGTTTATTATACCACCGCCTCAAACTTCAGTGAAAACAGATATAATGTTTAAAATTATACAAATTTCAAATTATGTGATGTAAACAAAGATACATTTTTGTTCACTGGTTCAACAAAAGGACAATTCAATTATTGTTTGAGAATGTCGTATTTAAAACAAACCCGTAGCTTTACACACTTTCCAAAACACTTGTGCTTACATACCCATTCTTTAAATTTTTCTTCTTTATGTTCTTTGTTCATCAAATTTGAACAGTGACATATATTAATAGTTGTTTAAATAAAAATAATGTATTTTTTTATAGTGTAGGCTTATAATGTACTAAGAAGTACGAAATGTAATACATATTCAATGACCCCAACGACAACAACATCTTGTCAGTTTGAGGCGTTGCTATGGCTACCTTCCGGCACCATAGAACCATACTATTTAAATATTCCCAACGTTACATAAGCACTCCAAGTTTCAGCTTTTTCCAATGCCAGGAAATGCTTGAAATATGTTCTAGTTGCCGGACACACAGACGAAAGAAAGATTATAAAACTTAAAATAACAATACCTAATTAAAAAAATATCAATGACTTCTAAGTTTAAACAAACTTTTTTCCTATTGTTCTCAGCAAACCCTTTCATTGATACCCATATCATGGCAGTGCACAAAAAATAACTAGTCCGCCATCTTGGGCCGTCCGCAATATTGGATTTAGAATGACGTCACTTAGGTAACCACGCATTGTCATCCAAACTAAACGTGTATGTAAAATTTCATCTTAATCGGTGGAGGATAACTGTTTTAAAATTCAGTTGCAAGATTTGACCCGAACACAATTACATAAATATACATACATTGCAAGTTAAATAAAAGCTTGTAAAAAACTTGAACATGAATGTAGCGATAAACACTAATAGAGAAAGGTGGAAGAATTAGAGGAATTGTTGCGCCGACCCTCAATAAATTGAGATAACTGCAAGAGAACAATGAGTATAGCATGAACCAGGGTTACCGGCGGCACATTGCTCGCAGAACGGATGGCCGATGGGGCAGAAAAGTTCTGGAGTGGTAACCGCGAACCGAACGACGACGTTGCTTTTGAAGGCCTCCCGCTAGGTGGACCGATAAACTGGTGAAGCTTGTGGGAATCCGCTGGATGCGTGATGCACGGGACCGGTCAATGTGGTGACACTTGGGGAAGGCCTATGTCCAGCAGTGGACGTCTTTCGACTGAAATGATGATGACGATAGTATGACGTCTAGAATTGATTGCATTGAATGGAAAAAGGTACGTAAAAGTATTTCAGTAGAAGTTGGTAACACCTGCAATGCCAAAGCGGTAATTGGTGGGTTAAGGCTTATAGACAACTACCTTCTTCTGGCGGCTTCGCCCGCGTGAATGTCAAAAATTATCCTGAGGGAACATATACTCGGGATAGCAAGTATCGTATGTACTATTCCTGACTATAATCTTCTATCTCTGTGCCAAATTTAATTCAGATCCGTCCAGCCGTTTGAGCGTAAAGAAGTAACAAACACACTCACAAATTTTCGCCTTTTATTAGTGTGTTAAGAGGGAGAAATTGGTATATAAGAGCCGGTTTTAAAAAGGATTTTTGCAGATTTTACAGATACTTATAAAGAAGTGGTGAAGTGTGCCTTGAATGTATAAAAATTACTTGTTTAACAAAAATACAATAAAGATAACATGGTCCGTTGTTACGCAATTGAAGCAATTGTCCTTGCAGTGTATCGTCCCACATCCGACCCTCTGTTATTTTAAGAGCCATTCAAAGGAAATTGTTCAAATAACACTCATTGTACTCAATTCTTACTATTCATACCCACTATAGTCAGTTTGGATTTTATTAAACCAAATAAGCTGTAGAATAGGTTTTGAAATTAATATTCCCGAACAATTTAAGAAGAAGTCTATCAAAAGTTACTTTCTTATGTCATAATGATCTTCCTGACCTTCTTCTATTGTTTTCTGACAAACCTCATTCGCTTCCTATTGTTTCATTATCCATTCATCCTTCCTTTGGCCACAATCTCCTTCTCCGTTCATCCACTTTTGTATTCATCACTCTTAGTCACATGCATTTCATTGCTCAACATCAAAAGTCCTTACCTAGACAAACGGTTCCTTTTGAACACTGTATACCTACAAATTAGCAACAAGCAAAAAGTTGAATAAAACTACCCAGCCACGCTTTTTTAGCCTATGCTAACCGGTCCATAATATCGAATCGATAGACACCTTATCATCAAAATCGGATGAATAGTTTAGGCACTACGGAGCAACATACGTAAATACAAACAGACATAGACTGCTAAAATCATAACCCTTCCTTTTGGCTTCGCCGTAGTCGTGTAAAAAGAGATTCAATCAATATTTTGACAATTCTTCACGTGGTATTTACTCACGTGGTCGCTCTTACACAAAATGTTATAATTTAAAAAAAACCGGCGAATCTGCTGAGAACGCGGAAATATATAAAATGTCTCGTTATTTTTACTAACTACATAATTAACCCGTCCTCAATAGCTACGAGTACATCGCAGTACTTTTGCATTATAAAACATAATTAGAATAGCGTTCAAAAACCTTGAGTTTTTGTGACGATATCTAAAATCTGTAGAGACGCAACGAAAATAGAGCAGTGACGTCCACTTCCTACACAATGCCGGGCATTGTTAACTTTTAAATGGACTTCCTTTACACTTTCATATATTTTATTCGTTGACCATATTTTGTGAATGCGAAGACAGGAGCCTCGAAGAAAGTTCTATACAAAACACTGTATGATACAATCAACCGGACGCCCATGTTAGCATTTTAACGTTGTGAGATCTATTATTACGTGTCATTAGAGGTGTTTTTCATAATTCAAGTATTACTCCTGACTGCAGTTGACCGTACTAAACTTAAAACGTCAGTCACAGCAGCACGCTTTTTTGTTTCATGCAGCGTCAATGTTTGTCTTGTTATACTGATAAATGATCATTCTGTTGCTACACTGTGGTTCAGTTTTTTACCTCGCACAGGAGTTAACAAGTTTCTGAGAAGCTCAGGTAGGTTGCGTGAAGGCATCCTTTTCAATTAACTAAAGCTTCGATTTCGGCAGTTCAATGAACGTCGGCCGGCTTTTTTGTGCAATGTCTCGTCTCGTGGTCAAGCGTAATTTTGTGAGGATCGAGAACTTTCGTAGATCGATTGTATTATGATATAATGCCATCAGCTTTTGCCTGCGTCTTCGCTCGTATTATGGTCAGCAATTATTTCATGTTTTCACCAACAGTCTTATGTCTTATTTTAGATCGTGGTCTATCCGCGGGTAGAACAAAAGGTGGATTGTTAGTGTGCCTTTCGCAGTTATAATATTGATGGACAAATTATATTTTTGTAGATGGGATGGTAGTTAGGAGGGTACGTAGTTAGGATCGTAGCAGGTACCGTTCTGTAGTTTCTACCTGTTCTGTGTTTAGCAGATAGGTATTGAATATGACTAAACAGTACAGACAGGAAAAGGTGACCGTACGAAAAGCTTACTAAAATTCGAAACCCCAATAGTTTTCCTACGAATTTCGCAAACTCAATGATTTTAGGAGACCACACCGCGACAACGCTTTCGGTATGATTATTATTTTTATGTCTTTAACAATGTCGGGACTCTGAGGTTCCGGTCCTTTGAATGGCGTACTAGAGGCTGAAGCCAGCTCTCAGAGGCCTTGTTAGACAAATATCATTCTATGTGACACCAACTGACGACTATCGTATATCCGATTATTGTATGCACTACGTAAGTGCACCTAAGGACAATCGCCGGTTCATGCAGGACTAATGTTAAATCATCATCTGCCTAGCCTTTTCCCAACTATATTGGGGTCGGCTTCCAGTCTTACCGGATTCAGCTAAGTACCAATGTTTTACATGGAGCGACTGCCTATCTGACCTCCACAACCCAGTAACTGGGTAACACGGTACCCCTTGGCAAGACTGGTGTCAGATCTCAAGCTTCTGATTACCCGTAACGACTGTCAAAGATCTTCAAATGACAACCGGGACCAAAGGCTTATTGATCGACCTGTGCGGCCGTTACTTTTTAGCCACGAGCTATGACTAGGACTAGCTAGGACTATTGTTAAATATGGCGACAAATATATTAGGCTTTGGGTTCGGGAAGTTTAGTGGATCGATTGCCTAAAACTATAGAATGTCTATTGGCCCCTGCCTGAACTACACGGGTATAAAATGGCAGGAGCTGACTTGCACACTCAATTAATGGGTCCCCATAAACGGCCGCTAGCACTTGAGTGACGTAGCGCCAAGTGGGCAACATATACGGAGTTGCTTGAGGAGTGGAGAGGTATACCACAGCAGTTTACTGGGATAACTTCCTTCCTCCGAGCAAGTTTGCTCTTACGAATCTCCACTCTAGCCAGCCAATAATGATAAGAAAGAGGTGAGAGCTCTGTTCCCCGTCAATGTTCACTCCGACCGGCCAATAAAGGCAAGCCGGAGATGAGGACAAGACTTCTCCCTGAAGATCAGGTCCGTTGGGTTGCCACAGCCCATCAGATCGAACAAAACTGCCATGCAGATATATATATATATCGATTATTATTATTATTATATCGTTATTTATTGCAGCCCTAATTTCTTAATTAACCTTCCAAGATAAGTAGAACAATAAATTGTATTATGTCAGCTTAAATACTTTAATTTTTCGGCAGTATTTACGATAGCAATCGAAGATTGGGCAAATAAAACAGATAACGAAAATCGTGTTCTTTAAACTTCAAGTATAATATATCGAAACACTCATAGACGTAATTGGTAATTAAAATTATTTTGTTAGCTTCTTATCTTTGCATTACATCTATTGTTTTTGCAACAGTTGTTTATGGAGTCGAAATGCCGTTTGAAGCAACAAAGCCACGTACAATAGAATAAATAAATAAAAAATGGTTTTGTTTTCTCTTCACAAAGGTTGTATTTTATTGTAAACATGTTTTTATCTATATAATGCCCACAGTTATGCTAAAATAGATTACCCGTATAATATGAATAGAATAGAATGTACCACGGTGAACTGCACACATGTGCGTACCCCTTTAGAGCGTACCGGCGGCGTGATTATGTTATGAAATGGTGTAAACAATAAACAGACGACTTTTCACATATTGTTCATCATTATTTTAGCCGAAGGACGACCACTGCTGGACATAGGCATCCCAAAGAGTCGCCACATCCATCGGTCTTGTGCGTCTTGCGGTTCATCGGTCCACCTAGAGACCTTCTACAACTGCGTCTTCCGACGCGGGTCACCACTCCTGAACTTTTCGGTCCCATCGACCATCCGTTCTGAGAGCAAAGTGCCCTGTCCACTGCCTCTTAAGTTTGGCAATTCTTCGGGCTTTGTGTATTTGGGGGTAGGTGGAACAGGGTGTAAAGTCCCACAAACCTTCATAGAAAAGGGAGGATGCTCCGACCAGACGGGTGTTGTGTGTGGTCCGGGCAACTGCCCAACGGTTATTGTCGGACTGTTGTATGTTTTCAAATCGCGCCGAAAACTTTGCTTTCGCGATGCAGGATTTGTGTGACGTCATGCCATTAGTTCGTGAGTGGCGGCGTCGCCGTCGGTGCCGCTACATGTACAATACTTACATGGTTAGCTTGTCATAGAACCGTTTTTAGGGTTCCGTACCCAAAGGGTTAAAACGGGACCCTATTACTAAGACTCCGCGATCCGTCTGTCCGTCTGTCTATCTGTCTGTCCGTCTGTCACCAGGCTGTATCTCATGAACCGTGATAGCTAGACAGTTGAAATTTTCACAGATGATGTATTTCTGTTGCCGCTATAACAACAAATACTAATAACAGTATAAAATAAATATTTAAGTTGGGCTCCCATACAACAAACGTGATTTTTTTGCCGTTTTTTTGCGATATTGGTACGGAACCCTAAGTGCGTGAGTCCGACTCGCACTTGGCCGTATTTTTTATTTGTTTTTTTTGACTGTATCTTCATAAAATTTCAGTTTTCACTAACATTTTATCATCATCAAGGTATCAGGCGGAAGTTTTGCTATTCCGATAATGTCGTAAACGTCAGCTATTGTTTGAAATTTAAATGAGTTGATTGATTTCAATAGTAATTTATTTGATAAAGACTTGATATCTAATCCGTAAATAAATTAATACCATTGTTTAGTGGCATGATATCAGTGTGATCCGGAAATGAACTATTTGATGTTAACATGTACAAATGAAGATACTTCTAGATCAAGACAATAAGACATCGGGGATATAACTGCTTATATTCCCGATGTCTGAATAAAAAAATTAAGTCTTTGTTGGGTATTTGTCAAACTCTACTTTTGCTTGAAAAAATGTCAAACTTTAAAGTAGGATTTGACACGTTCTTAAGAGGAAACGGGGGCAGAGAGCGCCGACTGAAATTCCTTAGTAAAAAGTCATAATTCGAGGTTTGGCTCTCACCTATTTCCTCCTCCAATATTGGACTAATTTAAAAGATATTCCATAAACTGGTAAAGTAAGATATATACTATGTCCCTATGTTTTCCTTTTTTAATTTATATTTGTCAAATTTGAACACTCAGCCTCTGTTGACAGCGCAATTTTGAGCATTTTGTGAGGGTTCTAGTGCTATCTTTAATTTTCAGTTTACGGAACGTCTTTTAAATTGGTTCGATATTGGAGGAGGAAATAAGCGAGAGCCAAACCTCGATTTATGACTTTTTACTAAGGAAATTCAGTCAGTGCTCTCGGTCCCGTTTCCTCCCAGTGGATAGGTTCTGAATGTGTGATGGTAATGAAAGGTCTGACTGACTGGCTCTTTAGTATTGTAACCAGCCCTACTGGAACTCCTTGCTGGAGTGTGTAGTTGATCAGAGAGAAGGCTTGATATAACGTGATCTTATCTGTTTATGTAATAATTTACTATTCTACTAATTTTGTGCGGCTGGATTCCGAAGAAGAACCTAAATTCGATCATCAGCCCGATTTGTGCAATTTCTATTATATTTCGCGGGACTTTGACGGGAATTTCCAATACATTGTTTCCTATGTTTGAAAATTAATTACGCAATTAATGTTGTTTAATTACCAAAATGAATGGCTATTGATTGTGTATTACTCAATTATGCCTAAGTTGGCCTCCTTTGACCAAACTTTAGGCAATATATCGGTTTATCCTTCGTTCCTCAACCCAGTAAATAGTTTTGCAAGAAAACAAAAGGAGGTGTGAACATGCAAAGGTAATCATAATAAGGTACAATGTTGATTAGGCAAATTACTTAAATCCTCGATATGATTACAAACCGGTAATCAGCAATCAAATTCTGCATATCTCACTATTATAAACCACACAGAAGTCAGAATAAGTAATTAAAAACGATGTTGCAATCGGCTTGATACGAGTTTTGTTTGATAAGAATGCAATTGTACGTTTTTATTTCAATAAAAAAAATATTCAAATATCAAATGTTGTTATTTGAGGCATTGGGGACAAAGTAGCAGACTGAGACCTTGGCAGAATACGTGTCACTTTTTAAACAGCTGTTGAGCAACATTGGGACATATTATTTTTATTGTCGTACTTTGATGCATGAAAATAATATTTAGTGGAGCTGATGGATGGAGAGAGAGATTTTGTGAGGAATAATATGAAATAATAAAGAGTGAACGATGGCGTGATGATTGATAAGAGAATGTAGGAAGAAAATGTGTTGCGCTTATCCCAAGTAGATAACATGGGATTTGGGTAGAAAGATAATATGTTGATGACTACATCAAACAAATATAATTAATCAATTATAAACTCAAATTGACAAGTTTATTTTGAAACACTACGTACGAAATTGGGCAGATTAGCTACTTAATAAAAGTTAATCAATACTAATATTAAAAATACGAAAGTTTCTCGGTCTGTTTGTTTGCTACGTTTTTTCACGCCAATTTTAATACATTTTAGCATAGAGATATAGAGAGATCTTTGGACAGTAGTCTTACCAGACGTCTGCTACGTCTGGACAGAAATGGCCTGCGCCTGGTGACGGGGACCATCACGAGACACTGCTCACTTAACAAACACTTTCACACAATAGGCATAACGGACAGTCCTCTGTGCAGGGCATGCATGGAGACTGAGGAAACCGTTGCGCACGTTCTCTTTGAATGCACAGGAGTCACACAGATAAGAACACAAACCCTCGGGTCACCCAGATCTTACACGGATGTTCTAAGGAAACCAGGAGCCCTAATAAGCTTCTGGAGGGAGGTGAGCTGGTTGGAATAATCCACCCAACGGCACAATGGTCCACCTAAAGGACTAAGTGCGGAAACCAAACCCCATAACATAGATAGAACATAGATAGAGATATAGATTGGAAATTTCAATCAGAGTGATTAGACCTTGGAGAAGGACAAGGATATTTTAATCGCGGGCGTACGTTCCTTTGGGATGATTTCCCTTGAGTTTCACGCGTACAAAGCCACCGGCTGAAGCTATTGATAAGTTTCTAGCGGCGTCTCTGAGTGTGGCAGTTTATATCGAATTATAACAAATTCTAAATTCGGTTCAGTTGTTTTGTAGTTAACCTTTCACGAACAAACACACTGTAGCCCATAAAATTAGCTCAGGGTAATTACTACTCCATAATATTTGTAAATATGTCACTAATGATCTGGCGATGTGCCAGTCAACGCCCTTGGAAACAGACGGGCCCCAAACAGTTTAGATGTTTGTCATTTTGTTGTTTGGTCATCTTGAAAATATTATTCTCAGAATGGTTAGTTTTGCAAGGAACCCGTGGCTAAGGAACACCAACTGCACAGGTCTATCCTCAAGGTGGAATGTGTGACCATTATAGGCTTAGCACGCATTGCGGTTTTTAGCCGTGCGAATAAAAACCACAAATTCTGTGACATATGGAATTGTATGAAGCTGCACGCATTGCTGTTTTTAGCCGTGCCAATAAAAACCGCTAATTCTGTAACATATGGAATTGTATGATGCTGCACGCATTGCGGTTTGTAGCCGTGCGAATAAAAACCGCAAATTCTGTGACATATGGAATTGTATGAAGCTGCACGCATTGTGGTTTCTAGCCGTGCGAATAAAAACCGCAAATTCTGTGACACATGGAATTGTATGAAGCAGCACGCACTTGCGGTAAAAAGTCTACAACTAATCTGTGTTTTGCCACAGAATCCACCGCACCGCGGCGCGGCTTAAATTTGCGCTAATATTTTGAGCTAATATTTTGGAACAGGTAGAAAGAGAAATAAATCGCGTGGTATTTTATCCGCAGTGCCTGTTAGTTATGATTCAGTATGCGGATAAAATTACGCGCGAATCAAATCCGCGCGGCTAAAACCGCAATACGCGCTAAGCCTTAATTACATACCTAATGAGACTCCTCCGTGCCGTGTCTCGGAAAGCACGTTAAGCTGTTGGTCCCTTTGCTCTCATTAAGGTTACTCAAAACCCAGAAAATGTGACACCAGTCTTGCCAAAGGGTGAAATATGAACGTGGACAGAGCAAAAGCAGAAAAATGGTAGACTAAAACTTGTATGGCAGCTTGAAATTAAAGAATTAGCTAATTATACTAGTATTATGATTCGTATGTGGGTAGTGACATTTCATTTGTAAAGCTTGGCCAGACTGGTGTCAGATTTCAGGCCTCTGACTAACAACTTTCAAATATCTTCAAATTACAGCCGGGAGCAACGACTTAACGTGCTTGCCGAGGCACGGAGGAAACTCCTGGTGGAAACTACTGATACCCATCCACGGACCGACCTCGGCAAGCGATGCTTTACCTTGAAGATCGACCAGTGCGGCGGTTATTATTTAGCCAATTCTACCAATTAATTCAAATTTTGATCCACATATGACATCAACGTTGCCTAACTAACGACAATTTAATGGCCTGTCCTATGACGTGCGATCAGCAATATAAGCTTGAATATAATAGCTTAAAATATAATATCTATTTCGGGATACATCCTGGCAATGACACTTCCTGAATTCTTAATTTCATCGGTACGATCAATGCGTCCCCGAGACAGATTGGGAGATAATGATTTTGCGTCGACTATAGAAATAGGTTTTTGCATAAGTATAGATCTTTTTTAGGTATGTTTGTTAGTTTTGGATTTTCCTTGTGATTAACAACCTGTAAACGTATTTGCAAAGAACAACGCTATGTACTTTATTGGAAAAGGGTCCGTTGGCATTCTAATTAGCTTAGCAGATTGATTCGATCATCCTAAATAATTTTTATATTTTCACTTTTGACAAAATCCATGCCCGATATTGTCTGTTTTTTAGCAACTTCATCGTCAACCAAGTCTGGTCCCATATTACTTTAAGTCTGTGCCGCAATTTTTTTCTCAGGCTATTTAGGAGTTTCATTTTAGGAATTACTCGACTTGTCGTTTCAGACATCTAAAACAAAAATATACTTCAAAAAAGGTATCTGTTATGGCAAGATTTACATACTTTTTCCAGCCGAATACCTATTGAAGTTATAGAGTCACTACACGCAAAAAAATACTCAGATTTTGCAGCATTCAAAATTTTACTTAACATATTGTGCAAAGACTAGCAATCACTTTCAACTGCACATAAGTAATTTTAAATTTGGCCGTGCAGACCCTAGAAAATCTCTCGATATAAGCATTCATTACAGAATTGCAATAAACCGTGGCAATTTAAGTGCAATCAAGTTGAAAGAATCCCAGGGGCATCACGAGTTACCGCTTCAAAGCTGGAAAATTGTTTCCTCTGAAAATGTGGAATGTTCTTTAGAACAAATTACAGCCTTTGATTTACTCCCTTGCATTGTATGCTTAACTTTAGTTGTATCAAATTAAAGTTCACAATCCTTTGACAGTGAAATAATTTTTAGTATTATAGTAAGTGGAGTGTTTGCAAGACTCTGTGGTCTCGCTTCTAGCTAGTCAATGGAAGCTATATGCTGTAGTGGTTTTCTATTAATTAAATTCTTACCCTACTTAGAGTATTGTGATCTAGGTATATGGTTGGCTCGTAGAGTAATACTGGAATCTGGTGTTTTAAAATTGTAGTTTTTACATTCGATATTTTCATTTACTCACAGGGCCGGGCTCTAGCCAAGAGAGATTGTATCAAGGAAAACGTAGTCATAGCGTTTGGAAACAAGCCTAAAACCTATATCGTTTTATTAAAAGAAGCTTTTATTGGAACAAAAAGTACGAAATATAATACATATCCAATGACCCCTCACTTAATTCTATCTTATGAAGTCGAGGCGTTTCTATGGCCTCCTTAGAGCTCCATCATGAGACCAGCTTCATAGTACCATATTATTTCAATGTTTCCAAAGTCACATAAGTAAGCATAATAATGTAATATAAAGCATACATACATAACACATCTGAACAACTGCATCGAAACTGCTGACCGACTGCGCAGTCCACTCAAATACAGTCCGTCTGTCTAGAGACTTAAGGTTACACTAGTCAAAAATTCTTCCATACAAACGTAGTTTGGGGATTATTCCATTGTTTGACGATGTACGTTCAAAATAAAATGTGATATCAATTTGTCTCATCATTATCTAGGCCTGTATGGAAGCAAAAAAGTAAAAATAGAAAATATTTGAAAGTTATAAGCGTCGAAAGTTCCACATTTCGACACTAATTTTAACGCATTTTTGGGCGCAAATAAATACCATAAGAAGACGGAAAATTGCAAAACGGCCTCCATACAGGCATAGATTAGTAGTTCAACCATGCAAATAACTTTATTTTGAACATATAAATTTAGTAGTTTTTTCATGATATCTAGACAGCCAAAGGTCTGTTTATAAAATTTCGCGCGCCCGATTTCGTCCTAAATCATTATCCATTTCGCTACAAATTTGCAAAAGTGTGTATTCGTACGCGAATTAGCTTCCTATTGCTCATCAAAGCATCTATATCTTCCACACGTGTTGCCGGTTGATATAAAATGCATTTTAACCCCGCGCACAAAATAGTTCGTGCCGTTGACTAGTGTACCCTTAAGAGAGGACTTTGTTGGTCCTTTCTCCATACTAAAACATTCTGCTGTTTTCTTCGTGGATAATGCCTCCAGAGCAATGATGTTTGCCCATAAAATCAAGGTCTAATTAATACGTGCCCCTATCATTTCCTTTTTTCGAAAACATAATCACTAAAAGAAATATGACAATCCAAAAACCAGAAAAAAATGCCCGTTTTTACCGCCATGTTCAGACGACTTTCAGACAAAATTGATAAGTTTTTAACAAAAAACAGAGAAGCATAGATATACTTTTCCTCTAAATTTTGATATAAGAATTTTTAAGATCAGGCCAGTTTTGAAGAAGAAAAAAGCAGAAAAAAATGTAAAAGCAGGTAAAATCAGCCTGAGCTGCAGTTGTCCCTTTCGCACTTTACGGGGGGCGGTTGGAGGTGAGGGAGGGTAAGGCTTACACGTACACTAATAGGGAAGTGGCAGTTGTCGATACTTTTATCGATACTCTAGTGATATACACCGATGTCGATATTTACACTATACAATGATTTTATTTAATAAATCGTGTGATTGTGAGTAAGTGTGTTCGGGTCAAATCTTGCAACTGAATTTTAAAGCAGTTATCTTCCAACGATTAAGATGAAATTTTGCATACGTGTTTAGTTTGGATGACAATGCATGGTTAGCTAAGTGACGTCATTCTAAACACAATATGGCGGACGGCCCAAGATGGCGAACTAGTTATTTTTTGTGCACTGCCATGAAATGGGTATCAAATGAAAGGGCAAGCAAAAGCAAAGCAAAGAAGAATACTAAAAAAGCTTGTTTTTTAAATATATTTTAAGTATAAAGTAGGTACTACATAATGCCTGTACTGTACACCTAGGTTTAATACCTATAACACTGCTGGTATAGTTGTCGGCACGTAACTTGGCAAGAGTCGTTAGATGCGCACAAGTCATTTTTTAGGTCCCTTTGGTTACCTAGCGGGATGCGGGGAGCGTTTAGCACCGCTCCGAGCGCGCGATTGGTTAGTCAGTTGACACAAGGATCGACTGACCAATCGCGTCGCGTCCACGTTCCGTTCGTTCTATACGGAGGTCGGTCAGTTCACGCACTACCCCCACTACGCCAAAACCTTGCCAAGTTACTTGCCGGGGACTATACTGAGTAACGTAATTCGCAAGCTTACAACCAGTTTATATTAAAATTGAATCCCCCGAACTAATCTTGTAAACCTGAGCTAATCTTATAACCCTGAGCTAATAAGGTAGAGTAAGACTCCAATGCTCGACTTTACCTCGTGTCAGAAAATTGTTAAGAAAATAAAGGAAATATTAAAGCCAACGATTTAATATTTAACTCCCGACGGAAAAAAGAGGGGTGTTGTAAGTTTGACGTGTGTACCTGTTTGTTTGTCTATTTGTGTATCTGTCTGTGGCATCATACCTCCTAAATGAATGTACTGATTTTGATTTTGACCGACTTTATCGAGAGTGTTCTTAGCTATGTTTTTATGGGTTTTTGGTCGTATATTTATTGTGTTTTATTTACATATTTGTTTTATAAATTATACACAAACATACTGTAACTCACCTTCTGTGTTTATACTGTTTATTTCTATTTTTTCCCTAATATATTGTATGTTTCGTTTCCGTGAGTGTGTCCGTGGCATCACACAGTGGGCCCTATCAGAATATCAGCGCAGTGATATTTTCTTTTTAATATCGTTGCACATGCTGAGATAGGAGCCTTTTTGGTCTCGCACGGGGTATTTTTTTTTTGTATTGTTTGAGTTTTGCTTATCTCGTGTCTCCTGTACGGGTCACAAATAAATATGTTAATTTCTTTCTTTCTTTCTATGTTTGATGAAAATCGGTTCAGCCGATCAAAATTTATGGGCGTTTTACTGTTTGAATCGGGGTGTTTTCGCGAGATATCGTGTCATAATTACGTATTCAATGGATTGTGGATCGAAGCATGTCTTCTACTAGATCAAATGTAGCATGAAATAAAAACGCGTCGCAGGTTTTTTATTAAAATTTTACTTGTTACTATGGTACATTTGGTAGAAATTTCGATTACTATTTCACAAGCTGACTTTGAAATATCCTAACTATAACAATATTATGACAATGTAAGTCTGTTTCTTGATTGAAAAGAGTAACCATGGAGTTTCTTGCCGGTTCTTCTCCATAGGAAACGACTAACCCGAACCGTGCACCGTTTGTCGACGTTTTATAAGTGCCCATGTAGGCCTATGTAAAATAAAAATATTTGATTTTGATTGTTACGCCTTTACGCCTAAACGATTTTTGTTGATGTCGGTATAGTGATATATTGGACCTTGGAGAAGGATTTAAGATGAATCCTTTCTTTTTACTGCCCGACTTTCACGCGGGCGAAGGCGGTGGCAGAAGCTAGTGAATGAATGACTTAATACCTAGCACTCATCTGTCATAATTAGTGAAAAGATAGAACAAGTAAAATTTGAACATTTTAAATCTTACACATTTTTATTTCATGCTACATAATTAATTCATCTAGTAGTAGATACAGTCCTGCATCACACGTCTAAATTGAAAGGGCCCTTAAAATCACATACACAAGACACCCAGACCCAGTACAACTATCTGTAGGCCATACAAATATTTGTTCCGTGCGGGAACAGAATCCGCGCCACGCAGCGCAGATGTTACGTAGGTAGCGAGTATAAAGCTTTAAAACTGTAAGGCCCTTTTCTGATGACGCGACACAATTTTATTAGCGTCGACAGGTGATAATATAGGTCTATAGGTGCGCACGTATTTTCTTAGAAAAATTTAAGTGCGTATCAGACGAATTGCATCGTATTGCGTCCATACTAACATGCTTGCAATTTTACTTAGTAAAAATCGCCTATCTATGTGATATAAATCGAATTGCATCGCGCCGTCAGTAAAGGCACTGATGAGTAAATGTACTGTGTTACATTGGGATATGAAGGGAATGGCAGAAGAATGCTGTACCTCTTCGAACCGAGAGCAGAAAAATAATGCCAACCTCTTGGTGGATGAACCAACAACGATGACTGCGGTAAATACCTACATGAATACATATAAATTGTCACAAACTTAGGCATGTTTGTGCAGCATCAAAATACTTTGTATCAAGCTAATAACAATGTGCAAATAGTATGTTCTATTGTTTGTTTAGTAAATCGCATGTTTCCGACAGGTACATACCTATGTATGATAATTTCATCTTGACACTTTGCCTCCACTCTGACAACAGTGATGTTATCAACAGATAAGCAGATTATGTAATTTATTTTAATGAGTGAATGTACCGTCGACCGTACAAGTCGTTGAACACACAAGTAACAAATGCGTCAACGATTCTTAGTTTTAATAATTTTATTGCTGACCTTAATACACATTGAGAATATTCGTTAAAACATAAAAAAGTTGCCCACGATCTATAGTATACTAAACCTTCAATAAAATATACTTATAGCTGTCAATGTCAAGTCAAGAACACTGACTATTTTAAACTAAATTCCCTTCATCTAGTTTCTTCTACAATAGTTCTTTTATTTTTTTGAGAGGCTCCCAAAATAATCTTGTCATCAGATTTAAAAGCCAATTCTGGTTCGGCCAAAGAATCGTTGACATTCAAGTCGTAAGATTGTTTCCGTGATGATATTAATTTCTCAAATTGTAGGGAATCAGAGTTGGCAGATTGCGACTAAGATGTGAATGCGAACAATCTTTAAAATACTGGAATCGGCACTCAGTTCTGTAATTGATTAATTCCTCAGCAGCCAGTCTATTCTATAAACAAATCACCGTAAACACTTGGGAGCAGTGAGCTTCAAGTGACAAGGCCCTGTTTCATTATATCATCGACAGCGTGGCGATACCGATTGAAACAATACATGGGGATGTCAAATACTATCGAGTATCGACAGCGTGGCGATACCAATTGAAACAATGCATGGGGATGTCAATTGCTATCGACAGCGTGGCGATACCGATTGAAACAATACATGGGGATGTCAAATGCTATCGACAGCGTGGCGATACCAATTGAAACAATGCATGGGGATGTCAAATGCTATCGACAGCGTGGCGATACCAATTGAAACAATACATGGGGATCTCAAATGCTATCGACAGCGTGGCGATACCAATTGAAACAATGCATGGGGATGTCAAATGCTATCGACAGCGTGGCGATACCAATTGAAACAATACATGGGGATCTCAAATGCTATCGACAGCGTGGCGATACCAATTGAAACAATGCATGGGGATGTCAATTGCTATCGACAGCGTGGCGACACCGATTGGAACAATGCATGGGCATGTTAAATGCTATCGACAGCGTGGCGATACCGATTGAAATAATGCATGGAGATGTCAAATGCTATCGAAATATCACGTGATCAAACCTAAGGGTTTGTCGCTGTCGATGATAGAATATTTTGGCATTTCATCCAACACCATCTCTGACAGCAAAGACTTTCCAACTTGGTTGAATATATTGACAGATCGCTTCATGTTCACTTCACCTGAGTTAAAGTATGGCTATTATAACTGTGCATTATTCAAAAAAGGTGGGCAATCGAAAATTTGGCTCGCCAAACTTCTGGGCCGCCCTGAAGTTGGTTTTCAATGTACAGGGTAAGCAATCTGACAGGTCAAGTACTACCAATGTGACAGATGTAAAAGTATACCAAATACAACACTTTTTGGGGATACCAATTATGAGTTCTGCAGAGTTATAATAGCCAGAGTCTATCACAGTTATCAAGCTGAGATTTTTGCACAATAGCACTAAAAAGTGTTTCGCAATTTGCTTCGCGAATTTTGTTGCTGATTGTACTAATATAGCAAACGAATGAAGGTTATAAATAGTATTTAGTGGTTTCCGGTCCGTGCAAATATTTTTCTACTTTTATAGATTTTTGCTTACAACTCAAATTTAGGCTAGATTGGTTAGGAGCTGAAAAGGCGAAATGGCGTGTTTATTTCCTAAATAATTCAAAAAATGTAACACAACATCTGGTTTTGGTCAGCTAGCTCGCGAACATGTATCCTCCGACTGCACGGCATGATTTTCTTCTTGTTTACGTCTTTTTAATTCGCTTCTTAAGCATTCGGGTTTTTTGATTTTTTGTATTAACTTTTTTAATTATAACTTTTTAGTTAACATTTTTGTTTCGAATTATGTACATTTAAACATATAAATGTTATATATACTTTTAAAAAATCACCTCTTAAAACCCTTTATTTTGCAATTAAGCGACAACGGAAGAGTTTAAAAATAAACTTTATTTGATCCCAGTTACAGCAAGACGGTAATTAATTCATCTAACAAGATATTGATCTTATATACTAACTTAATTGCTAACGTAGTACATCCACAGCGTGATCAGATTGACGCATGTTCTAGATAATTATAAATGCTGATCGCGCAGTGGGGAAATTGAGAAATAATAATCTAGTAAATACTTATTGTCTGACAAAGCTAATATTGGTAGGTTGGGGTTCCTTAACTCCTCCCTCCCTAAGAGAGAAATTATCCGAAGGTGTCGCAGACGGTTTCGGAGAATTTCGACAAAAGTTTATGAACTGAAATTTATACATTATAAAGATAACTATTGCTATTACAATAACCACATACTCTAAGATGGTCCATATACTAATTTCTATTGTCACTGTTTGTGTCGTATCGTCTATTTCACCAAATTTTGCACTTTGTAACACTTCTTTCACATCACTGAAGTCCACATTTCTTAGATCCACTTTCTTTGATCTTCTCTGGATGTCCTGTTGTAGGTCTGGCATCTAAATCGCTTTTATCGTATTTTGCTATACGATAAATCTCAATAATGGTAGAATGAAACCTTTCTACTATTGCCATTGAACTGGGATTATTTGGCGTTCGGTGATCTCTGCTGAACCGTTGAAACGGACGTCGGCTGCTTCCCGTAGATGTGGATACGTGACAGACTGACTACAGAGATCCTACCGGCTGCGCCAATTAAGTAAGCGACAACGGAAGAGTTTAAAAATAAACTTTATTTGATCCCAGTTACAGCAAGACGGTAATTAATTCATCTAACAAGATATTGATCTTATATACTAACTTAATTGCTAACGTAGTACATCCACAGCGTGATCAGATTGACGCATGTTCTAGATAATTATAAATGCTGATCGCGCAGTGGGGAAATTGAGAAATAATAATCTAGTAAATACTTATTGTCTGACAAAGCTAATATTGGTAGGTTGGGGTTCCTTAACTCACGCGATGGGTTTGGAAGAAAACAAAAAATTTGGCCCCCACAATATGGCGCCCAAATACCGCCTATTTTCTATTTTCCAATTTTAATGTAGCCAGATATTCGCAAGGCTAAGACGAATCGATTGACGTAAGAATCATTAAAATCGGCCAACGTGTTTGGTCTCTAGAACGCTTTATAGGAATAAACATACATACATAGACTGATAAACACATTACCCATTATGAATCAGCAGTCGGGTAAAAATAGGCAGTCAAGATGTCTGCGGTCAGAAGAGAAAACTTAAAACTTTGAAATAACATAGTCATATTTGTTTAATATCAAGGTAGTTTCAAACAATATACCTATAGGCCTATAGACAAACTTCAGCTGCAATAACTTCACATAAATTTTACTTCCATAGGCACAGTTTTTGATTTCCTGTGGCATCCTGACTGCATTTGCAATTTCTTTCCCTTTAAGCCACAGCGTACCAACAACATACAATTTGTAGAAGTGTGTCTGCGGTCCATTTCCTATTTACGAACACTGCTGGATGCCATTTCCTTAGTCTGCGACACTGCAAGATAAGCAGGTTACTCTTCCTTTTCATTTCAACTTATTTTGTACGTGATTCAATGATTTCTGCCGAGTTCGACTTGAGAGAATTTTGTTACGGCGGCACTTAGAACTTTTAAGGTTTAGGAACGGTAAAAGTCTTACAAGTTTTATGGCAATTTTGCCACCACGACATTTTTTTAAAGTTCGGCAAAGTTTGGCATTTACTTAATGAATGATTGATTTCTTAATTCGGGTAAGATTTTGGACCTGAGATTTCCGCTTAAAACGAATGCATGTGAGATTTAATAAATACAAATAAAATAAATAAATAAACTTTGCGAAACAATCTGAAGACTTGACTTCGTTATTTGGATTTCTTAAACTAATAATGAAAACAAAAGAGACATAATCCCGACAAAATAACGATACAATCATACATAAATTAAATCTATAACATAACTAATATCGATATGATACCAGCCCAGTCCCGACCCTACGTGAGAGCACTACTAACGACACAGGACAGGACCAAATACGCAAAACGGATACTTTCCGACTGCTGATCGTTGATATAGACATTCCGATATCCTTTCTAGGTAACAGTAAATGTAATAGTTATGGGAAAGACAGTTTGACGGCTGTGACGTACACAATAATAGACTTAGATCCTAGAGCCCTAGCGATAATAATGTGTTTAAGGAAACGAATGGTGATTTTGATAAATAGCTGTTGAAAGATTTTGCATCTAATTTCCAAATTGAACCTTATCTAGATGCTAATATTGAATGACTAAAATATTTAATTAACTATAATTACATCGTTTATTTACACTTGAATAATAAAAAAACTATTCTTAGGCGCAGGCCACATAGAAATGGCGTCGGGCGCGGACATGGCACGGGCGGCTTGCATTTTGTATCCATGCATTTTGTATGACATTTGAATGGAATAGGAAGCCACCCGTGCCATGTCCGCGCCCGACGCCATTTCTATGTGGCCTGCGCCTAAGATATGGCGTCTAAAAAATCCTCTACATCGAGTACATCGCTGTCCACAATTATTGTGACCAAATGACTGGCAACATTGCCACGTTTGTACGGCAATGCATATCCTCTGGCCGAGGTAAAAGCCAGCCCTTTCTTTCTTCTTCTTCTTTCTTTCTTTTTTTTTAAAAACGTTGCCCCACACTAGGAATTTCTTCCTGTATCGTGGGTGCGTTTACAAACATATAAACTCACATACACAACACCCAGAGCCGGAACAACTATCTGTAGGTCATACAAATATTTGTTCCGTGCGGGAATCGAACCCGCGACACGCAGCGCAGCAGTCAATCGCTCAACCACTGCGCCAACCGTGCACCCACCCATCCTTTGGGTCACGTCTACCTATGTGATTGTTTAAATAAGTCTTTATTTAGATTTTATATTGATAAACAGAGTGTTAAGACGGAACCACACTTACGTGTCGTGGCGTGGCGCAGGATCCACAAATCCATAGACTCTGTTCCAGCCTACGTCATTATACAACGAGTTTTGTAGCCAATCAACTGCGTCAGAAGGCCCCACGCCACGCCACGACACGTAAGTGTGGTTCCATCTTTAGTTTGTTGGTTATATAGTAAAAGAGCTAATATTCTTGCCTGAGCGATTGCCAATGAGTTAGGTCAACCCGTAGGGATGTAAGTGCCAGCTACAAATAAAATAAATTCCTAAACATTACGTCAGTGTTCATCAAAAAGGTAGAGAAACTTGGATTTTGCCAGCATGAGTGGCTTGTTGTTTCACATCATTACATGTACAGACATAATCAAAATCAACCCAAATTAGGCAAATAACACATTAAAAATCCATCAAAGTTTATTATATCAAGTAAAACTATGACCGCCTGATTTCAGCTATCAAATTATCACCTTCCGCTACATATTGGGATCTAGGTCCTAATTAATGATGACGAATTGCCTATAATTGGCCAATTAGATACCTAGGTACAACAACGTATAATAGTCCAATTCAAATCATTTTTCGAAGTACATAGTAACTGCGAATTTTAGTTTCGCAATCTGGTTTGTTTATTAACTACCTACCTACCTGCTCGTTAGAGTCTATCTGCAATGAAAGATTCGCTCAAATTGTAAATTTCTATTAGTCGTTTTTCATGTTGTTGATCTTGATTGATAAGCTGATGAGTTTTCGTCGACGATATCTAATGATTTTCTCTACCGTACTTGCCAATGGCGAATTATGGGTTGTACTGAAGTGAGACAACTAAGAAGATTAGAAATAGGTATTTCATTCAGTTTTCACCCCTTTTTTACTATCAACAGGCTCGCGCTTTTCAGTCATACCATCAATCTACTTGAATCGTTTTCTTAATCTTTCAAGGCTACCGCAGACGCGTAACGCGTTTGTTCGGAAAATGTACCAGTCCAATTTCTATAAAAACTTTCATCCCATACTACATTGTCGTTTCGCGCATCTCTGCGGTAACATTCATTCAGTCATTACAAATCTGAATTCGAGGCATATTTCACAGTTTATGCATATTTTATTTACTATGGTGAAGAAGAGCGTATGTATAAAACGGAGGCGCAATTTTACCACAATTACACGGTCTTTACGGACAATGGCAGGTATTGACGTCAAACTCATTCGCCGGTAAAGTATCATTGGGTTCACAATTATCATTTAAATATGATGATTTACTATAACGATCCACTTTTATCTGTTTGTATGATGGCATTACACATTGTAGTGTGTTACTTCACACTATTATTTGAGTACCTAGCTACCTAAGCATTGCATGAAAACATGTATTCTGCAACTCTAAACATTGTATGTTATGTATCAGACTTAGGTGTATTATTTTATTCTGGAATCCTACTTAAAATATACGTTCTATTAAAAAAAGTTATTAAACTTTCGAAATGAAAATGATTTTGGACGTTTTAGTATTTTTCATTAGAAAGTCGGTTGAATTTAGTTGAAAAAAAACACTTTAGTTGCACAACTAAAGTTAGCATCTCACTCATGACAAATAAAATCATCAAGCTGTTTTTCTAACACCAGGTGTTAGTTAGTATATTATTAATCGAGGTATAACCCATGGGCTATATACGATTTGTGTCTATTTATGCTACAGGCCATTAACAACAGTTCCAATACAATTTCGATGACATATTAGCTTCTCTGTATACCTATGCAGAGTTGTGTGAGTAATCGATTTAACCACGTCGACGTTATGATGCTTCGTAGAGACGTAGGCCGTTGCTTTCGGTTAGGGTTGGGACGATCTTGAGAATATATATCGATATCAATATAGTCAGAAGTTCTAGGTAACTGAATTGGTAGGTTGTACTACATTATTAAGTTAGAATCAGGAGAGGTGTCAAGGAACGATATTTGTAGGCTCGCAAAAAATGATAAAAAATGTTTATTTGGAGCAAAAAAATATCATTTCGGTTATCCTTCACACACACAAATAATGACAACACAATGATAATATATTATAACTATTATATTCTTGTAGGATAACCAATAAGTAGCAATGACACCTTTCTTACTTTTCCCTAAATAAGAGTCATCATGATTTCAAAGTTAATTAAGTTACGTCTTAAAACCCACATTTGTAAGTTACAGCACGCTAGTTGCATCTCAGCGTACCCCACAAAAAAAAAATGCGTAAATTACATTATAAAACTCTGAAAAACCTTTCGCAGTACATTTCACTTTAGCAAGCTTGACGTCTAGCTCTAATAAACAGGGACAGGCTATTTTCTTTTTCCCAGACGAGTATTAGCAGCTCGGTAAATCGATGGAGCGAAATTTCATCTCCGAGACTCAAGGTGGTACTGGCTAAGCTCGGTCGTCTAGATATACAAAGCTGGTTAGGTATAGAATATGTAGCTGTGTAGTGTAGATATGTCTACCTGGTACAAGTCAAAGACACTGCAATACACTACTAGATGGGAAAGGACAGAAAACCCACTAAGTTCGTAACTACGTTACTCGTATCTGGAAGATATTGCCGTCAGCGATAAGACCGCCGTTTTTAACACGCTTTTATTAGCTTGGTATGTATGTATCTATGTATCAATGTATCAATGTAACAATGTATCAATGTAACGGAATCTTTGAACGTGATTTTCACCCACTTCAAAACGTTGGATTGATTTGAAACTTTGCACACTTATCAAGGACCGATGACAATGCAATAATTTAAACAGTTTGTCCCATTATCCTTACCATTAAAGCGTGTTTTTTAGTTTTTAGAACTAAAATTTATTGCTATTAAATTAGTAGTATTAATTGGGTTGTGTTACAATTTCTTTAAACATTACAGTAACCTATCTCAAAGACGGTGAAGGAGAATATAGTGAGGAAACCGGCATGTCCTAGAACCAAAAATTCGAAGACATGTGAATGGGCCCGCGGGGTGGATTACGGCCCGTCCCTTCTCACAGAGACGAGGCCAGTGTCCCAGCAGTGTGAACATTAATAGGCGGATGATGATGATGATCTATCTACATATATATAAAGTGTAGAATAAACTTTATTGATAGTTTACGGTAAAGGTGAAATGGAAAGAAATTTAATTTGTCAGTCGCTGAAACCCTGTTTCAGCAATTTTTTCCATTACTAGATAAGAGTTGATCATTGAGATGAGGGCAAATAAAGATGCACAAATTGGTGTTGGAGAACGATCAGCATTTCTTGTTTAAGCTTGGATTTTATTAGTACGCGTATCATCAGATAAGACGATTGACGGGCTCAAAATGAGAGATGGCTCATAGAGATTATTTTTTGACAGCTTGAAGCTAAACACCCAACAACATTTTTATGTGAAGGCGATGCTTTTCTTAGAAAAAAAACTTGGCCTATAACTTGCTACCAGTTAAATAATTATCCAGTTCATCATTAGCCTTTTAATGATCCCACTGCTGGGACAAAGGCCTCCTCTCTGTGGGAGATGGGCCTTAATACACCACGCAGGCCCAGTGCGGGTTGTTGGATGTCACATGTCTTCGAATTTTTGGTTCTAGGACATGCCGGTTTCATCACGATGTTTTCCTTCACTGTTTTTAGATTAGTGGTGATGAAATAATTTACAGAAAGTAAATTGCCTGCCTGGGTTCGAACCTAAGATCTAAGACACGTAAGTCAGGGCCGTTACCACTGGGCAATTTAACCACTGTTACTGGAGGAAGGAGGTGCAATCGTCTATTTTTTTTTACAAAAGATGGACGTCGCGTCGGTCGATGGTCGGAGACTCTAACTAAAGATATTAAACTAGTCGTGAGCCATAAGAAATTTTAGATACACAGAGTTTTTATTGAGTGCAATTGCACTTTTGACCCTCGACTGAACCTAATTTTGATATATCTCCATAATATTCCCCTGAATTAACTAGTCAGTTTTATGATCTACAAAACCTTCTGAACTTCTAACCATAGTGACTTTGTCTTACTTATTCCAATATTAGTTTGATGTGCATTCCGTTTTATGGCTTATACGTAGGTAAGTAAGAGTTTGAGTGGCGTAAGTTATACCTAACCACAGATAATGACCTAACTGAAATACGATGCCGAAAAATACTAATGCAATGATTAACAGTAAAATGCATGCACAAAAGCACTTTAAATTATTATTTTTTAATTTAGACTATGAACATTAAAGATGCTACATCTATACTAACATTATAAAGCTGAAAAATTTGTTTGTTTGAACGCGCTAATCTCAGGAACT
The DNA here is from genome assembly GCA_948252205.1 of Orthosia incerta. Lineage (NCBI taxonomy): Eukaryota > Metazoa > Arthropoda > Insecta > Lepidoptera > Noctuidae > Orthosia > Orthosia incerta. The sequence continues at coordinate 19,849,421 of OX411759.1, read as the reverse complement.
ACTAGTTGGAATTGAAAAATTATTCTTGTGTTAGATAGTTTATTTATCGAGAAAGGTTATAGGCTATATAACATCACGCTACGACCATTAGGAGCGGATAATAAATGAAAAATGTTGCAAAAACGGGAAAAAATATTCCATTTTGAGAGCTTCCGTTACGTGCGCTGCGTAAACGGTTTAAGTTACGCAACAATCATGCATGTAGGGTAGGTAGGGTAGATGGGTAGGTAGGTAGTCAGATGACGGGAGCGAAGCCGCGTGGGACAGCTATTTACATTACAAAATGGTGAAATAATAAAAATTGCATTCTTAAGTTAGAGGTACTAATGAGTTAATCTTTTAAATCACAGAATTTGGTTTTATGGCTTACCATAAAAGTAATAATATTTTATTAATAATTAAAATCGTGATTATACTTGGCATTAATTATCGAACGAATTAACGAGATATTACTCCATACCTGAGTATTATTTTATTAGCCATCATTATTAATACCTATATCTCTACTGTTGCCCAATTTCGCACTGGACATGGTAACTTTAAATATAAATTATTTTCCTTCAAGCTCGTTGCCTCGCCTTTATGTCAGTGTTCTACGTCTGACTGCGAATATGTACAATCTGCACATCATATCTTATGGGAGTGTATTCTTTGGCAGAATTAACGCAATTTTATGTTGGAGTACCTCGACCGAGCTTTGCTCAGTTGAAAATAGAGAAAATGATGTTTTCTAAAAATGAAACCTAGCTAGATCGATTTATCGCTCCCGAAACCAGCATACTAAATTTATGCAAATCATTGGGGCCGTTTTCGAGATTCAGATTATATATTTACAGATATACAAGAATTGCTCGTTTAAAGGTATTAAATAAATAATGTACAGGATGCATGTAGAGTTATTAACTAGGCTATACGGACCTTGTGGAAACTAGAACAAATTTCCGTGCGTACAAGCGTTTATTATTGGAATCAAATATCTCACAATGTCAACCACCCATTAACATTAATGATAATTTTGATCCGTGGTGCCACAACTGGGCTTATCCCAGTTGTAAACGACCCTTTGTGCCTATTGGCCTTGTTGGTTCTGTCTCCTGCTTGATATGGAGGGAAGTAGGCAATTTGTATTTTTTCCTACTCCTCCGTTATTCTTTTCTGATTAGTTTCGTTGCAGGATCCAAGACAGTTAAATTCATTCTCCGGGGGACTTCGTCGAGCTTCATTGCCTCGGCGCTTTTCGGCTGTTGATTCTGGATTTCAGGAGTTGCATTGGTTTGGGAATAGTGCGTTGGGATTGCCCCAGTAAAAATAATCTTATTTATGACTAGCTATTCCTTGCAGAATCACTTTTAAATAATTAGCAATCTTTCAGGAAGCTAAATTACTCATGAAAGAAATAATTTTTTATTTTATGACTGACCCTGAAATCAAAAATATGTAGATCCCTATATTTTGTCACGTATGCGGATCATTTTAAGAGACTTTTTAGGGTTCCGTAGTCAATGAGGAACCCCTAGTTTCGCCCGTGCGTCTGTGCGTAGCTTAGCTAAGATACCCTTAGTACTAGAAAGCTATAATTTGGCATGGATATACATATTAATCACGTCAACAAAGTGGTACAATGAAACCATGAAATACAATACACGTTACGGAAGGTTTTTTTTCTCGTCTGTCCCATTGTGTGGGATATCGTTGGATAGGCCATTCGAAAATATTATGGGTCTGTGAAAACCATTTTTCGGTTCAGGGATCCGTTTACGTAAAATTTGGCTTTAATTGCATGGTTTTTTTTGTTAGAATCAAGTGACACCCCTCCCCCCCCTGTCAGCTAAATAGTTGCTTTTGTATATGTGAAAAAAACTCACGACAGTAGTATATATAACGAAATTAAAAGGAAAACTATCACAGCTAAGTAGGCTTTACAAGTTTACGAGTAATAGTCGACCAACTTATAAAAATTTACTTTGAAAAGTAAAAATTTTGTATATTGATGTATGGAGACAACAGTTTTTGTACAGCAAAGTTTAGCTTTCATTGTTTGGGAATGTTAGTAATGTTACCTATTTATTTTGGTGAATAAAGCTGTTTATACGGAACCCTCTGTGCGCGCATCAGACTCGCACCTAGACTCGCACTTGGTCGGTTTTTTTATTAAGGCCCTAAAATTTTCTGGTCCAAAGATATTTTACGTTTAGGTATCAAATATGTAAGTAGTACTTATAACGCTAACATAATTATTTCATTAGTGGTCTGACTAAAGTCAAACAAAATATATTTTGTCACTGTGTTCTCTGAGCCTGAAAACAAAAGATAAGCACTCCATCGAATTCGAGCCACGTTGTTGTCGAAATTACGACAAAACTGAAACAAAATGTTCATCGAATATCTCTTCATGTCACAGAAAATTCAACTGAACACAATGCTGTCACGCTTCAGGACTGAAATTATGAAATAATTTGTTAAAATTCGAAAACGATTTACGTTACAAAAATGTATTTCTACATAATAATATATGGAAGAGCTCGTGGATAAATAATAACAGCCGCACGGGTCGATCATCAAGGTTAAGCAACGCTTGACGAGGTCGGTCCGTGGATGGGTGACCATTTCAACATACCGAGTTTCCTCCGTACCTCGGAAAGCACGTTAAGCCGTTGGTCCCGGTTGTCATTTGAAGATCTTTGACAGTCGTTACGGGTAGTCAGAAGCTTGAGATCTGACACCAGTCTTGCCAAGAGGTATCGTGTTACCCAGTTACTGGGTTGTAGAGGTCAGATAGGCAGTCGCTCTATGTAAAACACTGGTACTTAGCTGAATCCGGTTAGACTGGAAGCCGACCCCAATATAGTTGGGAAAAGGCTAGGCGGATTGAATATATGGAAGTATGTGTCGTTTGGCGTTGTACAGAAGCGGTATCGGGGTGGTCTTTTAAGACGTCACCGGGATCCTTCCATGTGCTAATGGTGTTAACCGGGGTGGTTTTAGTCAGGTAGAAATACTACACTCTCTGGTCTTATCCTCAAAAGTCGAGGCCCCTTTTTATTACATGTAGGCTCGCGCTTGACCACTATCTCACGATGGTAAGTAGTACGTATGGGTGGGATGTCCACCATGTACCGATGGCGCATCGCCGGATGTCTTGTAGTCCTATGATGAAATTCTAGGCACGAAAAAAAATACCTTAGTCAATCATTTCGATGCGTTTACGACCAATAAGAGGGTAGTCTGATATACTGAGTATAGTTAACTTAATTATCAAAAAAATATTTAAATAGGTACATCTACATACGTACTGTATCCCTTTTAATCCCTGGAAACGGAAAACTGTATACGCGTAGCCGCAGGGCGTGGCTGCTACTAGGTACATAATTAAAGCATATTTCATTTTCCATTTGTAACACAAAACCCGGATTAAGCCAGCTACTAATTTTCCAATATTTTGTTTGAACCAGGTCAGCGCAAACCGAATGATTCGCCGAAAACAGTCGATAGCAAGCTTTGTTTATTAAAAACCTTTTATTGAATGTAACGCGGGTAGGTACGAGTAATATCAGGTTTGTATTTTAAAATCCATTTTCCCTGAAGGCTTTAATTCGAGTACCTATTGGAAATGTTGGAATAAACTCGCTGAAATACGCCGGACCACCATTTTTATAATTGAAGTCCGATCCAATTAACCGTTATTAAGTTCATTATTAAACCCAGTGCGTCGTACTTTGTAAGTACCTGTGGGCGGCCATTTTATTATGCAACACAATTTTAATGCTGGCAACTCGATTTTCCTTTGCAATTAGAACTAATTGAATATTGATTTCATTGTTACAGCAGTGCATTCGTGGAGATAATTATCTTGGTCTTAATATTAGATTACAGTTCCTCAAACAAGTTGCATGTTAATCTTTGAATTTTTATTTCGTAGACTATACTGATATTTTGGGGATTGCAACTTTATCGTTACACAAAAATAGGGTCGTATCCTGAGTGACCGAAAATCAAAAGAGATCGAAAATGGAACTATTTCACGGCAAACTAATTACATTTGTTATGTAACTAGCGGCCATTCATATTCATAATACATTTATGTAGTATATTAGATTACCCACATTTGAGAATTATCATTTATATATAAGGAGACTCACTTGTATCAACGTTGTTTTTTATTACACGCTTGGTATCGACTCACGCCTTTCATTTGCCTTAGTACGAACTCTACAATTTATTTACGCCAATCAATCTGCTTAGCCTTTTCAATTTGTAAAATTGAATTGAGGAGTCATGTCACATCGATTTGATGAATCTATTATGATTGCCTATGCTCCGAAGTGGCAATATTAAAAAAAAAGGTCATTGGCAGCTGACAGTTAAGGGTACACTAGTCGACGGCACGAACTATTTTGTGCGCGGGGTAAAAATGCATTTTATATCAACCATCAACACTTGCGGAAGAGACAGATGCTGTGATGAGCATGAAGCAGGAAGCTAGTTCGCGTACGAACACACACGTTTGCATATTTGTAGCGAAATGGAATTGAAATTTTGTAAACAGACCTTTGGCAGTTTAGATATCATGAAAAAACTACTAAATCTATCTGATCAAAATAAAATTATTTGCATTGTTGAACTACTAATCTATCCCTGTATGGAGGCTGTTTTGCAATTTTCCGTCTTCTTATGGTATTTATTCGCGCCCAAAAATGCGTTAAAATTAGTGTCGAAATGTGGAACTTTCGACGCTCATAACTTTAAAACATTTTCTTTTTTTACTTTTTTGCTTCCATACAGGGCTAGATAATGATGAGTCAAATTGATATCACTTTTTATTTTGAACGTACATCGTCAAACAGTGGAATAATCCCAAGACTACGTTTGTATGGAATAATTTTCGACTAGTGTAAGCTTAACAATACCTTTTGCATAATTTACATTCATACAAACAAAAACAATACAATTATGTAGATTGGCACGATCTTGTGAAGGTTGAACAAAATGTCACCGTTTAAAAGATGGCAGACTAGAGAAGATGGTGACTACGTTTGTATGCAAGAATTTTTGACTAGTGTAACCTTAAGTCTACGAAATAAAAAATCATAATATAGTGAATATGATTTCTCTGTTCCATTGTTTGAATTTGGAAGCAAATAAAACCGTTTAAAATTTAAGAAACAAAAGCATCTCAAACAAAGTCAAGGTCTTTAGCAAGAACATCAAACAAAAACATTTTCTTTTACTAACCGAAATACTTTAGGTACAGTCTTTTTGAATTATTTCAAAAGTAGAATACTTTTAATTCAACTCGAAGCATTTATTTCAATTAAAGCATTTACAGATACTTTTGAACAAAGAGAAGAAGATTCCAAATTCAAATTCAAAAGCTTAGGAAAATCTCTATGCAGAATAATGTGCAAGAAACTCCATGGACACTAGTTTTATCTAAGATTCAAACTAAGATGCGTAACTAAAAATTCTGCCCGACTAAAGTCAAAGTTTAGGACTCTAAATTCTATAATGTCCTTTTTAACAAGACACTTGCCGATTTAGATGTTAGCAGGAAGCTATCTCCGGTTTCACTGTCTTCTACGGAGAATAGTCGGCAAGAAGTCGGATTGATACGATCCATTGAAATTGGATTAATAATCGTGACACTGTTCTCAAGATCAGAGTCTGATTCTGTTAATGTCGGTGAATTCCGACGCGCTTCCTCGTCTATACTTTCTGTAACTTATATGGTGTACATAATAAAGAGTATTCTATTCTCTTCCTCTCGAAATCAGGAAGGCCACCAGTCGGTATTCTTTCAAGTGGATACTCCGGTTTTACTTTCAGCGGGAAGAGGGGTCACCACCATAATTTCTTTTCGTTACTTAGATAGGTATCTCTTATAATATGTATAAAATATATATGTAACATATGTATTTAAACAGCTTATTATTGTTACATTTTTTGTTTTGTTGTTTGCATTCCACGGATGAAACAATGTACCTGCCATGTTATCTCTTCACCACCCTTGGTTGACTGGTAGAGAATGCCTAAAGGCATTAAGTCCGCCATTGTACCTTTGTGCATGAAGTTTAAATAAATTGTGCTCAGTATTAATTAAACTAAATGTAGTACTTACGTCATTGGTTTTAGATGATAAGAAATAATGACTAAGAGATGGTTTTATTGCAAAAGTAAAGCAGTACTTTGTATTTTTAGAACTAAAGTGCACGAATGTGTTCAAAACATTGTTATCTAAATCTAAGCTTAATGTTACACAGAGGTTAAATTGTATGTATGCTAATATTACTATGTTTGTAAAAAGTAATTTCAAGAAGTACTGTAAATAATAAGAGGTGCTCGTGGCTAAATATTAACAGCCGCTCGGGTCGATCATCAAGGTTAAGCAACGCTTGACGAGGTCGGTCCGTGGATGGGTGACCATTTCAACATACCGAGTTTCCTCCGTGCCTCGGAAAGCACGTTAAGCCGTTGGTCCCGGCTGTTATTTGAAGATCTTTGACAGTCGTTACGGGTAGTCAGAAGCTTGAGATCTGACACCAGTCTTGCCAAGGGGTACCGTGTTACCCAGTTACAGGGTTGTGGAGGTCAGATAGGCAGTCGCTCCATGTAAAACACTGGTGTTTAGCTGAATCCGGTAAGACTGGAAGCCGACCCCAATATAGTTGGGAAAAGGCTAGGCAGATGATGATGACTGTAAGTAATAGATAAATTTAATTCTTTCACTGGTAAATATCTCCACTATCTCCGATCCGCACCCAACTATAAACATGAAATCTCACATTTTTTTTTTAATGTAACGATAGGCCTGCGTTCGACCACTATCTCGCCTGATGGTAACCGATGATGTGGTCGGCAGTAAAGCAAACTTGCCTGGAAATAAATTATTCACTCTTGACTTAAAGACTTCCAGGTTGTAGCTAACAGGAAACAAAGACGCGGGCAGGGTTCCCACTCCTTAGCTGTGCGCACAATGTAAGTATTCGTAAAACGCTTTGTGCGTATGGGTGGGATGTCCACACTGTACCGATGGCGCTTTGCCGTACGACTTTTAGTCCGATGATAGAAAGGGCTAGGTGGAATCAAATTGTGAAAAAACCCCATTGTCAGCCGAAACACAACGTCACATTGACCGCGTCATTTTCAATATGACTGCGCTCGATCAATTCTAAAAAGCTGCAACGTTTTTCGATTAAACCTCATCTCAGTCGACTTCAATTTAAAATCTATTTCAACCAGAAGTAGCATTAGAGCGACCGGTTGGAAGTCGAGTGACAAGTATAGCAAGCTGGTTATAGTAACTGGGTCAGCCGCGCTAGGTAAGATGCATCGATCTTGCATGTACGGCGATTCTTAAACTGAGTAATGAATTTACACAGTTTGTCATACAATATTCTCAATTGAAGCTCATGTTAGCAACTAACTCTGGGTTACGTTTTTCATGCAAATGGGCCTTGGCATTTAAACCGGTCATACATAAATCGAATTGTGATTGTAATGTTTTTTACCCGACTATGCAACAGCAAAGACAGGTTTATGATTTTTGCACTTAGTCTGATAAAGTTCATTTTGCACACTCATAGTTTTGGTGACCAATTCCATTTTGTGTTGATATTTAGCTGATCTATTAAAAGCTTGTATCATCAATACATATAATAAATCCGTAGAAAAATATTTTTCGTACATCGAAAAAAAAATCCAAAAAAAATAGCCAGGGTGTTAAAGGATAACCAACAGAACCCATTTCTAGTATTTTTGGAATTTTTGTCTGTTTGTCTGTTTATTTGTGCACGCATCACGTGAAATGTACTAAACTTAGATAACTTTTATACATAAAAATTGTGCGTATCTTGAAGAATTACTTAGTTTTTGTTTCATCGCAATCGGTTCACTCTATCAAAAGTTAGATGAATTTAAAGTGTTCAAGAAGTAAAATTATCACAGCTCACGCAATTCAGTTACTCGGACAGTTGAACTCGCTATTCGATAGATGGCGTTGTGCATTTAAAGTCATTTTCTGAATCGCGGTGTTAAGATTTTACGCGAAAGAATGACATTAGAAAAAAAAATTGGTATGTAGTATGTATATTTTTGAGTATGTGGAGTAGGCAGGCAGGCTGGTAAGTATGGTGGGGTTGGCAGGTAGATGTCGGGAGCGAAGCCGCAAGCACAGCTAGTTTTAAATAAAAAGACAATTAATTTGATCTATGAAATCGTTCAAAAAAATTAAGTTTTTATTGCATTGTAAGATTATATCCGGGTTGGTGTTTCCTGACAAAGAAGATATCACTCCTCATTGAAACCGAATAATTACGCGTTGTTAAGACAATATAAGACAAGAACTGTATGTGTTTAACCTACGTACTTCTTTCACCATTTAAATGTAGTCAAACTTGTTAAGACGCCTCCCCGAGCAAAACGCCGCGCTAGTCGTTTTGTGCAGTTTTTAAGAGCTATCTACTCTTTATTTAAAAGAAATATCAACTAACAAAAATACATTAAATTTCTACATAATGTTGATTCTCAAATGGTAGTACACTTTTTTTAAGGAGGTATATGTTTCACTAATCTTCTTCCAACAAAAGCATAAAAATGAGAAATAATTATTGATAGCATGCATCTCCTCGTAAAGTGTTCATTAATTATTTTTTGTACTAACACTAATGGATAGACAATTTGATAACGAACATATTGTAAGTTTTATTTTTTTCAAAAGACCTATATTCGATTTTATAAAGATTTTATTCTAAAATCTGGGCGTATTCACTACTGTAATTCATGCGCCACCAGTGCCGCTAGGCCAATAGGAATGCTCATATCTCATGCTGATTTTTTGGTCAGGGTACGGCCTTAATAAAGGCATCCACAGACCGGTCAAACTCGACAATGCGACTACACCATTACACAGAAATTGTTCTATCTTAGAAAGTATCTACATATAAAACACGCTGTCCTATAGTTTTCGAAATGTGAACTCTCTGAGGAAGCCTTATATCAGTAATTATTATCTGATTATTGACTTACATTGCAGTAATCATTTTCAGGCACATAACACAAATTACAGCTAGCTGACCTCTATGTACTGTGAAGTGTACATAGGTACGTCCATGAACGTGTATGTAATGACCTCGGAAGACGTTACAAAGTGAACTGTATAATTGGAGGACGCTATAGAGATGTACCTACTGCTTGTGTGTTTGTCTGTGTCCGTGTGTGCATGAGAATTGAAGGGAGAATATCTTGGCTTTGATTTACGGTTTACGATGCCTATATTCAAGTAGGAATATTCGTGACGATGTTTGTTGTATGGACATGCATTTTTAGTGTTTCTATGTACTGCATGAGACGCAACTTTAGTGGATTTTTTTTGGAGAAAATTATGTTTTTAGCGTATTAAATACCCTAATGTGTTGTCTGCATATTTCAGTCAAGAATTATCCATAGTCAATTTATTTATATACTAGCTGTCCCACGCGGCTTCGCTCCCGTCAACTGGCTACCTACCTACGTACCCATCTACCTTACCTACCCTTCATACAAAAAGGATTTTTTTGCCCGTATTTGCAACATTTTGCATTTATGTTCCGCTACTATTGGTCGTAGCGTGATTTTATATAGCCTATAACCTTCCTCTATAAATGGACTATCTAACACAAAAAGTTTTTCAATTCCTACCAGTAGTTCCTGAGATTAGCGCGTTCAAACAAACAAACAAACTCTTCAGCTTTATAATATTAAGTATAGATTTATATTTTTACTCATAATTAAAGTTAACGCAATAATAATGAGTTCAATGTGGATCGTTAAGTTTTAAAATGCTTAGAATAGTTATCTATTACGGATTTTAGTTCTACTACTTTTAGTGGTTGGGCTCAAATCCGTCGAATAGATCTCTTAATGAATAGATAACTGTGGAGTCTTTCAGCAATAAAAGCAAATAGTCTAAATAACTTGATAAAGATATAAATAAAGAGCCAAAGCACTAAATAAGATTTTGCAACATGATTTATCTCAGCTGCAATTTTATTACAAAATCTCCCATTATGCTACCTAGCTTATGGTTACGTCGTCAAAGGACTGGCTTTGACATCCTATCCGGTTGCTCGGCAACTGTAGGTGGATGACGTCATGTGAAGAAAGGGGAGTGGGAAGGGCAGGGGGAGAGTCTCCCTACATCCTGCCTTATGTGCATTATTGCATCGACAAGTTTAACGACGGGTCTAAGAAATACGATGCATGAGATTGGAAGCTGAAATGTAGATTCTAAGAGAAACATGTCGTTCAAGCTTAGTTAATAATGATTTATTTGATCATTTATGTACACACAGAGAAAAATCAGACATTGCATAATAACTAACTATGAGTACAAAGGTACTGCCTATTACTAAAGAAATTTCCTCCAGTACTGCGACAGGAGAAATGAAAATGAAATGTAGACATTTCTTTCAAATGTTGTATGTGTACTGGTGAGGAAATATGTAAAAATGTCAGGCGGAAAGAATTGAGTGTGATGGTGGATTGTTACAATAGGGGGACACCAAAGAAATGGAGAGTCTGTGTTAATATAGGGAGAGATCAAAGAAACAATTGAGAGTTTATGCAAAAACAGGGAGAGACCAAAGAAACAATGGAGAGTCTGTGTAAAAATAGGGAGAGACCAAAGAAAAAAAGGAGAGCGTGTGTAAAAATAGGGAGATACCAAAGAAAATAACGAGAGCCTGTGTAAAAATAGGGAGATACCAAAGAAACAATGGAGAGTCTGTGTAAAAATAAATAAAGGGTTTGACTGCTGAAATTACGACTAAAAGAGAAATATAGAAAAATAAGTTGCTGATGTATTGGACCGTAAATAAATTGGGATAAGGGCAAGAAAATGAGGTTTTTCTTCTATAGAGCGGACAATTAGGGTCTTTTACTGCGATAGAACTGCACAATTTGAATCCGCCTAGGCCGTTTTATCATCGGACTACACTACTAGACGAACGGCGATCTATAAGGTGGACATCCCGCCCATACGCACAAAGCGTATTGGGAATACTTTTATTATGCGTATAGCTATAAGGAGTGGAATTCCCTGCAGTCTGTATTTTCTAAATAGCTATAACCTGGGAGTCTTTAAATTCAAGAGTGAATAGGTTACTTCTAGACAAGCGTGCCCCATCGTCGACCACATCATCGCTTACAACAAGGTGAGATAGTGTCAAACGCGAGCCTTTCAATAAAAAATAAATAGGGCATTGACCAGCTCGTTCCTTTAAACAGTACAAATGGTTTTGTGTTAGTAAAGAAAGAAAGAATGAAAAAACGTTTATTTACGTCAGGCACGACGCATACCATAAAAAAAATAAGGAAAAGCACATGGCTCAGCATAATGCTGGGACTCGCGTGCAAGACAGAGCCACAGCCAAATCGTTAATTTTAATAAGCCCATTAAGCGTCACTTTTGAATGTCAAAAAATTTATGTTATAGTAATCATCATCATCATCTGCCTAGCCTTTTCCCAACTATATTGGGGTCGGCTTCCAGTCTTACTGGATTCAGCTAGGTACCAGTGTTTTATATGGAGCGACTGCCTATCTGACCGTCGCAACCCAGTAACTGGGTAACATGGTACCCCAGATCTCAATCTTCTGACTACCCGTAACGACTGTCAAAGATCTTCAAATGACAGCCGGGACCAACGGCTTAACGTGCTTTCCGAGGCACGGAGGAAACTCGGTATGTTGAAATGGTCACCCATCCTCGGACCGACCTCATCAAGCGTTGCTTAACCTTAATGATCGACCCGTGCGGCTGTTATTATTTAGCCACGAGCTCCTAATGTTATAGTAATGTAGTAAAAAAAAGAATAGACAATATAGTAATTTTTTCTACTATCCATTCGTAAAGGTAGATTTTTATGGAGAAGAACGGATGGAAGAAACTTCACTCCAGTAGCCCAAATTTTTCATTTATCTAATCAAAATGCTGTTAGTTCATCTAGATATCTTTATAGCATGGTTGTATGTCTGTGTTTGTCAATATGCAAATAAACTAAACTAGAGCAATGTCTTCGGCTTATCATACATACCTGAATGTGACAAAATAAATTATTATTATCTTTTATTTACTATCTCAACTCGTATTCCCTTAATAAACTTATGCAATTTATATTTCTAACAGGTTGCGCAGGATTACGGTATTTGCAGCCACTTCCAGAATGTTGCATGAAATAAAATAAAAAAAGGTAGCACTCATTGGTTATTTAACCATCAATTTAAATAATAATCTGATGCTAGTGCCCTGAAACAGAGGGACGTGACGGGTCGCAGCAGTACACGAAGGAGATGGCGGGACGCACTAAATTCCGCCAGACCTCGAAGAAACAATCCCAGGCTCGTGAAATGTGTAAAGGGGGGGCCTGACTCCGCCAAGTAGTACGACAGAAAAGACAAGAAAAAATATCGGATTTTGAGGCCAGAACCCACCCTTATTGCACAAAAACTCTTCGAATGTCATCTTGTTCACTTGAAAATTGAAATATATGTATAGCATTGATGTAGCTATCAAAATATTAGCGGATTTGTCAAAATGGATTCCGGATTGTTATTGAAAGATAACAATTGATTGCAATCAAAATGAAGGTCGAATACCGATCAATGTTTTAGTCTTCAAACTACCACTTTCATTAATTAATTGCTCAATATTATTGATGAAAGACCTCACCAAAATCATTAAGACCTCAAACGTTTATTGCCGAACACGTAATAAACTCTTACATTAAAGATCACAGAGGGTCAAGTCATGTAGCTATACCTAATCTTTATCTACTTCTAACATTATGAAAAAGCTCACACAGGCGTATGAGTAGCAACATAAAAAAGTGCACATCAAATTTATCTAAAGACCTTGGTTTTTTTATGTATTGCCATCCAAAGTCCACTCTTTGCTAGCGTCTGTATTCCCTACCAACTTAACTAACTACTAAATTGCCCCCGAGACGGTAACTTATCAGCCTAAAAAGCAACAAACAGGCATCTTTCTGGCATGCTTAATCTTTCGAAAATCTCATCCATCACTTTGCCATAGATCGAAGGTAATATATACTTAGATGTTATTTTGATCCCATTATGTCAAAGCTTTAAAATGTGATGGTAACTTTACAATAGTAGGTATATACTAATAAACCAGACAAGGCCAAGAGAATCTGACATTCTATCTGCCTATGTCAATCATCATCTGCCTAGCCTTTTCCCAACTATATTGGGGTCGGCTTCCAGTCTTACCGGATTCAGCTAAGTACCAGTGTTTTACATGGAGCGACTGCCTATCTGACCTCCACAACCCAGTAACTGGGTAACACGGTACCCCTTGGCAAGACTGGTGTCAGATCTCAAGCTTCTGACTACCCGTAACGACTGTCAAAGATCTTCAAATAACAGCCGGGACCAACGGCTTATCGTGCTTTCCGAGGCACGGAGGAAACTCGGTATGTTGAAATGGTCAACCATCCACGACTGACCTCGTCAAGCGATGCTTAACCTTGATGATCGACCCGTGCGGCTGTTATTATTTAGCCACGAGCTCCTCTATCAGCCTATGTCAATCAAAAGGCCTAAAATGTAGCACGCTTGCCTAGAAGTAACTTAAGACCCTTGATAAGTGACATTCTACCATCGAAAGCGTGGCAATAGCGATTGCAAAAGGTTTGACATTAAAGTCGTTATATCTGAGACTGATTGTCTCCGTGACGACGTATTAATATTAACTTGTCAAATTGTGGGGAATTAGAGTTGGCAGATTGCGACTAAGATGCGAATACGAACATTCTTTAAAAATATGGGAATCATCACTCAGTTCTGTAATTGATTAATTCCTCAGAAGCCAGTCTATTCTATAAACAAATCACCATGAACACTTGGGAGCAGTGAGCTTCAAGTGACTCGTCACCTCGTCCCTGTGACTAAATATCATCGACAGCGTGGCGATACCGATTGAAACAATGCATGGGGATGTCAAATGCTATCGAAAAATCACGTGATAAAACCCTTACTTTTTGACTATCGCCTTCGCTGACATCGAATGTATCTAGAGCCTCTATTTTGTTTTGTCTTAACTACCTCTAGATTATTACTATAAGGTTATAGCTAACACAGACTCCAGCAGGGAATTCCACTCCTAAGCAAAATGAAAGTGTTCCCAAAAGTCCCAAAACGTCACTGATAAAATTTTATTTTGTCTAGAGGCCACTAACGCACTACAAATCGGGATGCAGACAGTCAGTAGGCGACGGATTCCTTTTCTAATTATTCAATTGTTTTAAATATAGCTTGCACTGTCTGTCGCATCTGTTTAGCATTTCTATCTTTAACTTGAGTACTGACTATCCTTAATTCCTTATTGCTATTTGTCGGTGTAAATGTCTGGAAAGATCCTTTCAATAATAAAAATAATGTATTTAATTAATTAGACAACAATTGTTTGTTTTTAGGGTTCCGTACCCAAAGGGTAAAAACAGGACCCTATTACTAAGACTCCACTGTCCGTCTGTCTGTGTCCGTGATAGCTACACAGTTTGTATTTCTGTTGCCACTATAACAACAAATACTTAAAACAGAATAAAATTGATATTTAAGTGGAGATACGAAGGCGGTTTTTTTGTTCTGTGGGAGATCCCATACAAGAAACGTGTTTTTTTTGCCGTTTTTTGCGATAATGGTACGGAACCCTTCGCGCGCGAGTCCGACTTTTGTTAGTAAAAGTACCTTATAACTAATGTCAGTAATACAATCACAAGATAAAAGAAATAATATAAAAATATTGGAAGCCAGTAATGAATGTATTTAATTATCATTTAAAATGTCAAAAAATTTAAATGTCAAAATAAAAAATAACAATCAAATTTAATTCAATAAATGAACACCATGCGTGCTTCACCGTAGACCACGTCATCGCTTAACATCAGGCGAGATAGTGGTCAAACGCGAGCCTAAAGATTATAAAAAAAAAAAAAAAAAACATAATTATGTGTTGTGTTGTGTTCAATTTGTCCGAGTGTCTATTATTCTAATATTCCTTTAATTATATTTTTAGCACCGATAAAAGTTTTTGTAATGGAGTTCTTATCAATATGATTTCAGTATCTACTTAATAACACAAAATATCTGTCATGCACGAATTGTATTTTAAAACTTCATTACTAAAACGCTAACACGCCAGTATAAAATCAATTGTTAACGTTTTTTGCTTGAATTCCATTTCGTTACACTAAATGAGCAGCCTGCGTGGGTAAGGCTGGGGCCACACTTAAATCTATCGTCACAGAGCTTCGCGCTATAAATATGTAGAACAGATCGGTATCTATCTTAGAGATAGATCAAAATTACCGTAAAATAAATTTTAAAGCCTAGTCAACTTAATTAATGTCAAAAAAAATAACATTGTGGTCGGACAAAAGAGCATCAGTCAAGGCCCATACATGCTGTGACCCTAAAATGTCGCGAATATGAATGACGTTTATATTAATTCGTTCCCCTAGGCACAATCATCAATGCTAATTTGAAAATATTTTATCTAAAAGCAGAGGATCAAAGAATTTAACTCGTATTTCGTAACTTTCGAGGTCATGATGACGTGTAATTAGTCTCCGCTAAAATCGCAAATGAATATTAATCTTGAAATGAATGATGGTATGTTTTTATGATGAAACCAGTTCTCATTGTGTGTCATTTTCATACATTTGACAGTTTTCAATTCTATCCATGATAGTAAACACATAGATTCTGATGTATTACCTACTAGCAAAAACATACCTAGTCTATGAGTAAACAAACACTTTGACAGCTCTCATGTCATGATACATTCTAGGTATTAGTGAATTCTATTTTATAATGTCAACCTATTATATGCAATTTATTTCGGAATACATATTCCATGTCCCCATCTAAACACGATGCCAGATGTTATTGATAATACGAGTACAATACAGAAATAATAAAAAATCCACAACAAAAACCTAGTATTTTTTTAAAGTAAATTGGTAATGTAATAAAGATGAAACGAGAGCTACAGATTAAAACGAGACGGGTTTAGATGCGTTCATAACCTATAAAAAGTAGTAAGGAAATGAGGTTTTCATCAAGCTAAATTATTTTAACGGCTCCAACGGCTCCAATAAAATAAGCTCGACCCTGTAATTAAATATTTACTTAGGTCATTATTTTTTCACGTATCAATCATTGGTGGTCGTTTTATAGTTTGGTCAGGAAGTATTTGAACAATATTCTTTGAGTCAAATTGAAACGCAAAAAAGAAGAATATCAAAGGGATTTAAAAGTTTTTTTGATAGATTGATACTAAGAATTTTCAAAATCAAATAGTTTATATTCATCAAAATCAAATAGTTTATTTCATAAACAAAAATAGATTTGCCATCTGTTAGAAGATGAATGAAGTAAATGTGACCAATTATCGCTTTGATGTGATCAACGCAGCTAAAATGATATTTTTTGAGAAAAATTCGAAAACAAATCTTCGACACGCATTGTGCTATGACGATAGACAGATTTCACACAGTTGTGGCCCCAGCATTAGTAGGTAGACTATATTAACCCCAAGTTATCTCAAAGCAAAAATCAATGTTTTTCCTTGAAGACCAAGGCTATTTTTTATCAATATGACTCTTGATTTATTTCTGTTCAACTCATCGTCAATGATCACTATTGATGGATGAACAATAAAGCTCAGTTTTTATAAGTATATTATTCAGTCAGTAATTATCGATGTTATGGTCATTATTTAGATGTAAATAGCTCACCGAGTTGCTTGAGAACATGTTTCGGAGTTTCTGAATTTTTTGCAGAACTATTAATAAATTGGTGATGCATTTGCAACTTAATTTGATTCTTAGAATATTATCGATTATATGGCCATTATTTAATAGCTCACCGAGTTGCTTGAGAACGTATTTCGGTGTTTCTGTATTTTTTGCAGAACTATTAATAAATTGGTGATGCATTTGCAACTTAATTTGATTCTTAGAATAAGCGATGATCTACAATTCAAAATCTTGCTGTCATAATTTAGTACAAACAAATCGTGAATTATTTTGTTTTAATTAAAACTTTACCAACCAAATAATAGTTTGTCGTTATTATTATTTTTTGGTAGATTCAGTCCATCAAAAGGGTGGCTGGTAGGAATCGTTCTATCAGTGATACCGACCGCCAATAATTATATTATCGCTAATCCCATATATCCATAGGGTAAGCAGTACTACATGAGTTGTTTCACAGTTTTGGTGTACAATAAAGTATATTATGTCTTTCCATATAATAGATACAGAAAGAAAAAAATAGTTGCCTACAGAAAATATTATAAAAGGGAAATTAAATTTCCCCAGTGACGGAAAATATGAATAAAACGCAACAGGAAAAATCTAGGCAAAATCGTGGTGAGGAAAAAAGTTACAGAAAGGAAAAAGGAACGAGCTGAACGCGTGCCTTTTGAACCAGTTTGTTACGTAACCTACAAAAAGGACAGGGGCTAACAGCGGTCTCACTTGGGGAAGCTTAAAACCATGGAAATGACAATATTGGGAACGCCACCGCTTCATAGCATCGATGGAATTTAACACGTTCTATAAAGGAACCATCGTGAGGAAATCGGCATATCCTAGAACCAAAAATTCAAAGACATGTGACTGTCCCAGCAGTGGGACCATTAAAAGGCTGATGATGATGAAGATAAAGGAACCTCGATATTCTGGTGGCTGATTGAACAACAAAACTATTAAATCCGTTCCAGGGTTTAATGGGTTAGAGGTAGCCGTTCAATAATTCTCATCATGATTTTAGCCGAAGGACCTCTGCAGACATAGGCCTCATCCAAGCTTCGCAACATCGATCGGTTATGTGCTTCTCGCATCTACGGGATTATCGCGAATAGAGTGTTAATCAACTTTAAAAAGGAGTAGAATTAGACTGTGGTAGAAGTAGAATTCGACTGTTTTTTTTATGAGTGTAATCACAGAACTTTTTACTATATGAACCGATTTTGATGATTCTTTTTTGATTTGAAAGCTCTTGCTTCACCCATAAAAATGATAATAATGACCAACTATTTTTAACCGACTTCAAAAAGGAGAAGGTTCTCAATTAGTTTTTCTTTTATACCTTAGAACTTTTCACTAGGTGAATCTTGATGTTTTTTTATTTTATTTGAAAGCTGTTTGTCGTCGCATTTGAATTTGATTTTAGATCTGATGAAGAACTTCGGAGATATACAAAATAACATTTCATAATATAACATCACCCCGATACGCTCTAAAGGGTTTCGGCGTGATGTTATGTTGTGTTCAAGTTTCATATTATTCGGGTAATCTATTCTAACTGGCATAACAGTGGGCATTATAGATATGTACCACAGCCAAAAAGGTTTTTTTTTTTAAATGTTTTGTTATGATTGGGTTGACAGGATAGCCGGTTCATTTAAGAAAGGCCATTTCAAGTATGAAATAATATATCATTTACAAAAAACTCGATGTAAAAAACTCTTTGCACGGCTAACAAAATGGTTCCCGATACAAACTTCACTCCGATTACTTCCGATCAATTTAGTACCAGTATCAGTTTAACAATTCAAGGCCAAGTTCGAGACCGATTAAATAAAGTTCCGAGATGCTCATGTGTCAGTTGTCACTATGGGTCGCTTGCAACAGCGTTCTAGATATGATAATATGACAATGTATTATGATGACTGATGATGACAGTCTGCAAGCCATACAATATATCATAACTATGAATTGAAATTGATATATTGAAGGTAATAAACTGAATGGTATACGGAGATATTGTGTTCGGAAATGAGGATATATTAATGGAAGTAATGAATTGTTTTTTTTTTCCGATTCTAGACTTGTTTATGAAATATTCAATTTAATTTTGTTTGACAAGTACGAGTATATTGAAACGTTTGTTGAAAGGTTGAAAGTATGAGCATCTCGTTAAATGTTAGAGTTATTATTTTTGCTCTAATGATAGTATGGATTATTTTAGTGCCCCTGGAACCATATTGGGAAGCGTTACGGACATGCGTTACGTATGTTTTTTTTTATATTCTATAGGCTCGTGATTGACCATTATCTGATCTGATGGTAAGCGATGATGTGGTCGACGGTGAAGCGCGCTTGCCTAAAAATAACCTATTCAATGTTGACTTAAAGACCCCTAGATTGTAGCTGTCGGGAAACACTGATCCTGCCGGATTCTGTGTCTTGTGTTAATTCCAAAACGATTTGTGCGTATGACTGGGATTTCCACCATGTACCGATAGCACGGGCTAGGTGGAATTAGATCATGCAATTCCATCGCACACTCCTCGAAATGTAACCGATAAAAATCAACATACTGGCAACTCGGCGACGATGTTCGAGGCTCTAGAGCTTTGACTTGACCTGTGCTCATTGCCAATGAGCCCGTCCTTCGTTCGACTCTTGTGCATCAAGCTGGTAATCGTCATCAAAAAGCTTTTATAGGACCATCGGTTCAGATTGTTATTACTGTCCCTGGGCATGTTTATTGTGGTTCCGCAATTTAACAGGAAGCTTGGAAATTTGGTGTTCAAATATGAAATTACTATCATAGTAAGAAAATATTTTTCAAGAGAAATATAAGTATTTATACTATTGTAACACCGCACTCAGAAACGTCGAGTACTGTTAATGCTAGTCAACCCTATACTTAAAAGGGGGAAAGATTATAAATATAAAGTTGATGACAAAAGTTCTTCAAAATAGCTTGATTTTTGCATACCACTTCGAGTTACTCGCCAGTTTAAAATCGATTACAAAAATAATTACATTGCACAAAAGAGATACAATTATTCAAAAGTTATATATAAGTTGTAACTGGCCTTTGACAGTCATTCAAATTCAATTGCTAGATTAAAAAAAAATAACCACTATAGTTCACTACTTCTATGAAGGGCTAGCTCGCCATTTGAATTTTCCTCAAAGAAACGTGTTTTTCTTGACTTCTAATTAAAAACACAAAGTACCTATAAGCAATGCCATTTAAAATCGTTCTAATTACATTATCGATTGATATCTTTTATCTTTCGTTGTAATCTTTATATTAGTATGCGAGATTAGATGGGCTTTGCTATCGTTTTCTAAGGCATTAGTAATTTTAAGTTTTTTATCTACGTTTGTATTGCTATTCAGTTATCTCGTGAATGTAATGAAGTCATTAATATTTCCTGAAGGTAGACCGAAAAATGATTAGTAACCATGATTAATTAATAATTTTAATAACTACATAATTTACGTACACACTTTCGATCATTCAAGAAATTGAAAGTATTTATTCCCCCCCATAAAAAAAAAAATTGTCAATTTGCATGGCTTTGGATCAACACGATGTGAACATTTGTAGACTGTAGGTCCAACCGTTTGTCCGTAAAACCCGTGTGACAGACGACGGCGACGGACAGACGGTCATGTGAGTGACAGCAATAGGGTTTCCGTTTGGACTCTTCGGATAGGAAACCCTAAATATTTACAAAATATAGTTTTAATAAATATGATATAAGTGGAAGCTGTAAACCGCAATTAACAGACATAAATTACATAATATGACACCTGTATTCCCCGAACATATAAGCGGAGGTGCACCGTGCACTATATATTGTACCTGGGCGACCGAGCTCTGCTCGGGTGAAAATAGAGAAATCGACGTTTTCTAAAAATGAAACCTAGCTAGATCGATTTATCGCCCTCAAAACCCCCTGCAAACTAAATTTCATGAAAATCATCCGAGCCGTTTCCGAGATTCAGATTGTATATACACATAATTATATACGAGAATTGCTCGTTTAAAGGTATTAGATAGATATACCCACATTTTACCAGTTATGTTTAAGCTCAAATCTAGGTTCCAGAATTAAATTAGAATTGAATTTATAGACACTAACAGAAATATCAAGATTGAAAATCGATTTATTTATTTATTCGTTTAACCTCGCTCTGAAACGCCTCTCAGCAATTACACCAATCTAGAGCACAATCTTATAAGTCCAGGTTTCCTCACGATGTTTTCCTTTACCGTAGTCAGACAAACTTATCAAAGTAAAATAATATATGAATTGAAAAAGTCATATTGGTGCTTGCCCGGACTTCAACCACGAGATGCTTAGTCTCAGCCACTGGGCCACCACGACATATCGTTAAAGTTGAAAGGTGAAATAATTTAATAAATTCGAAAAGTGCTTCATGGACATTATATCAAAATTAATAAAATTTATCTTGAAACAGATCTCGACTGATTAATAAATTTTATTTTTCATATTCTGCTTGAATATCTTAATGTGCATAAACATAATCTTTATATATTTATGATGTTTGCGATATGTACTGATAACCAATGTTATCTCCTTGTTATAGTTGGCTAAATAATTGTTCTGAATTTTATTATGGACTTGAATTAATTCTTTATGTTAATTTTTTATGACTAGAATTGTTCGTATAGGAAAACAGGTTAGTATGTAATTTCACTGTGTTTCAATTCTAACGAACATTTATATAATGTATCTAATTCTGGTTTAAGAATCCTGAAGGTTTCGACAAAGGAGGAAAAACTCGAATGATAAACTATTGGTTGAAAGTCGTCATCGGTAATAGAATATCATGCACTAAAAAGTAGTTCACTCTTCTAATTATTACTCTAGCCTACCGACAAATGTAGCTAGTGAGAAAGTAAAACATTGTTAGATTAGAATAAAACATTCTAAGGTTGAAAGGTAAACCGACAAAGTAATGCAAAACATAATAGAAATTAGCGCTGCGTATAATGTTATAATATATCATGCTCATAAAATTTTTCAAAGACGTAATTACGACTCGATTAATTGGATTGTTATGAAAACACTAGTGTAATGTTGTTTCAGTAAAAAGTAATAGATTTAAGATAGATTATAACTTAGAATAATGAAATTTTGTCGGCTTGGGTAAAGTGACAGTCTATCAATGATAAATGTTTGTCGAAAATTCCAAAATATATATAATTTTGGAAATAGTAGATATCTTATGCTAATACTAACACTAGTTTTTAAGCTCGCAATTGTACTAACAAATATGGATGTAATCGTAAGATGAATCTGAAATAAATGATTTATTATTATTATTATTATTAATATATATGTTGGCGTCATCGTAACATATCTTCGCCTTCAATTGAACATAAGCTAGCCAAATTATATTCAGTTCATCCTGTGTCCACTTAATATGCACCAGATACACATTGACTGACAGTCTTAATTGCTGTTAGAAAATCTGATCACTTTGTTTAGGCAGTCTAGTTCTATAATCAACAAACTTTTTCGGGCTTATCCCGATTATTTTTTAATACTATTATTATTGGTGACAATGGTTGGTATCGCGATGTTGATTAAGGATTGAAACCATATTTTAGCAGTGGATCTGCTTAAGTGGTATTATTATATACGTATTCATGATCTCTACCTTTTTTTCTTACATTTGAACTCATATAATTCAATACTGTTAAATGTAACATTCACATGGCTAGTAGCTACCTCTAGGTAGCTACTATAATCAATTATATCTTGACATGTGTCATATTCAAATATGGGCACATGCCAAAATTCTCTTATGTCAGTCCGGTCACTGACTTGTGTAGACAGGTTTTTATTCATTTGATATTTTTTTAAAGACGTCACTTAGTACATGTTCGTTATAACTTATGGTGCTATGGAACTAAAATTGATAGCTTCAAAAATCGATCCTTGGTTACCATATAATTGTTTCAACATAAGGAAGAAACTCATGATAAAAATTAAAACTTACAAGGAAATTAATCCTGACCTCGTGGTCGATTATTTTGCACTTTTTTACCTTCGATAATACCTGTTTTTTCATTGTTTACAGCGTGTTTGTATGTACTCACGTCTAATTACGCGATAGTCGGTGTTTTCGCACATGTCTGTCTTTGACTTACACAACGTCTTATTCGCGTGTTTGCATTGCATAAAATATTATGCTTTATATGATAAAACGATGCAACTCTACAGTTTTGAACATTTGAAAAATATTTCGCATGATATTTTTGCTTTAAAATTTTAAATAGAAAGCTCTATTTAAAATTTTAAAGCAAAAATATCATGCGAAATATTTTTTTGTTTTTTGAAATATATTTCCAGCAATTTGCTTTCAATAAATGCTCCGTAAAACACAACCGTGAAAAATTTACATGATTAGTAACATTTATATGTTTCCATTCGACACGTGGAACGACTAGTTTCAGTAATAAAAATCAATTTGTATCAAGGTTTACAGTTGTAAAATTGATAAGTCACGACCACATAATGGGAATTGCACGCGATGTTATAAGAGAATCACTCACCATGATTGTAAGCACACGTTCGAACCACGTTTTCTTAGAAACGGGAGCACGCGCAAAACGTGCGACTCTCGCGACGGCTGAAGCGCAACTACAAGACGGAGGTGTGCATTCTACGGACAAAATATATGCGCCCGCGCAATTTCATTGATAATGATTATGACGAAATGATAACGCTGATCGTATAATTGGCGCTATTCAATCAACTGCCGTCTTAAGCGTACCTACTACAGAATTGATTTAGTACAACGTCAAGATTTCTCGTACGTTTGCAGAATTTTAAATTCAATGATATTTCTCCGTAAACTTGGTAGTAATTGGTACAACAAGAATGTATTTTGTGACAAACAGGTAAACCCTTGGTATGAAGGAAAAATAAAGATAAAACTCAAATGACAGAAGGTTACAGCATTCATTGATGACCTACTTATGAGGAAATAAATGCAAAGGTAGAAATAGATGTAGTCTTTCTTTCAAGAAGACTTATTAACTGAAAAAAGAGTGCTAATAATAATAACGACAGAAGTATAGTAGAGTATAGTATTGGTTCGCGAGGTTGTCGACATGTGGGATGTGGACACAGCGATCATTGTACCGATAGTCGTGTCAGCCAATGGATTAATAGCCACGAGCCTCGACCAAAACCTTAGGAGTCTCTCGTTAGGCGGCTGGATCAAGGGCCTGATCCAGAAAGCAGTATTACTGGACGTTTTATTCTGTATGTTTTACAAAAATATTTAAAAATGTATAAAATAAGAAACGAATTTAAATAAAGGACATAACACTCTCGTTGCTGTATTGAAAGTTCGAACTTACTGACTATTCATTTTTCCTCTATTCCTAGATATAGTTTAGTTTATCATATTCATAAAGTTCATTCCATATAGTTTGAGGGGAGTTTCAAAAGCTCACAGAATATTTTTCTTAAAAAGAAGATGTATTTTGGGGTAATGTAAGTTTGTTCATATTGTTAAGAAGTACTTCTACACCCCGGAAGAATGCAAATGAATGAGTTGCCCGATATAACGGGATCAGTAAACAATACAATATAAAACTTTTACCTGTTCATTCACCAACCTAAGAATTGAGAGACAATAGCTTAAGTGAGGATGAAAGAGAACTTTGTGAGGATGGGTTTTTGTTACTCTTTCATGCAAAAACACTTTACAGAAATAAAGCTTATACATCAGAATAACAAATAGGATATAATTTAAAAAGATATAGAGAGAAGTGCTAATACCACGCGGGTGGAGCCGCGGGTGGCAGCTAGTTTTGTATAGACATAATAACTTGGGCTCTAGACAAAGTGATATTTAAACAGCGATGACAATTATATTACTGTCAAAATTCATAAATATGTAAATGGGATTAACCACATCAATATTTCGCTAGTGCTTGTCAATTGCATACATTCAGAACTTTTTGAAATTTTTTGTCGCAAACATGAACCACATATTGGAGTGCCTCAAGGGCACTCGGACTGAAAGGAAGAAAGAAAAATATTTATTTGTAACCCGCACGGAGACAGATAGGCAAAAACACACAAAAATAAATGATAAAAACCAAAAAAGTAAAAAAACCCGACTGCTTAAAAAGCGAACTAAAAAGATGTAAACAAGAAGAAAATCTTGCTGTGCAGTCGTAGGATACATATTCGCGAGCTGACTGACCAAAACCAGATGTTTTTTTAAGCAGTCGGGTTTTTGATTATAAAAACATTTTTTATTTACAACTTTTTATTTATACTTTTTTTTTCGAATTACTTCAAACATATAAGTGGTATATATTTTTGTAATCACCTCTAAAAACCCTTCAATTTGATACCCCACTCAATGGGTTTCGAAGAAAAAAATATTGCAACCCCTACAATATGGCGCCCAAATGCCACCATGTTTCTTTTTTTTAACGGCACAACGTCAAGTAGTTTGAAAGATACGAGGTAATAAAGAATATTACATACAAGATACGCGCGAAAAACATAACCCTTTCCTTGCAGCCGGATAAAAAAGCTAATATTTCTCAGCATGTGCTGAAATTATATTTAATAGAGAATATCGCTGCACTGCTATTCTGATAAGGCCTACTGTTGATCCCACGGACCCATTTACAGAAACGGAACATACAAAATTCAAAAATAAAATATAACAAAATAGTATAAACACCTCCTGTGTTTATACTATTTTGTTATATATTTTTTTGTGACTGATTACTTATCAACTGCCACCGACGATGCAATTAGTGTGGCCACCTACTACCTAACTAACTAAATATTAAAGAATTCAACCATCGACTCGAGAAGAAGACAAAATGTCTTTTTACTCGTCCTTCTTGGTTAATCACTCTGGCGGGTTTTATATTATTTATATATATGTATTATATTCAATTGTTGGAATTTTATTTATTGAATTATAGTAATTGGACTGAAATATAATTTTATTTGTATTTTGTCCACACTACCGAAATGGGGTTATTGTAATGGTAGCTATTTGTATGTCTCTCTTCTTTGTCAAACCCTCTGTCCAGTTTAGTTGGTGTCGGGTCTCCTAGTCTAGCCTAGTCTGCGCCAGAGAGCTCTGTTCTGGGTTGTCAGAGTACACAGTTCTCTTTCAGAACATCTTTCTGCATGTTTGGTCACCAGGTGGCGGACGGTTGTACCCTTCTTCGCGGCTCCTGTATGTATGTAAAAAAGAATAATAATTATTACATGGTGTACCGCTTACTGTTAACCATAAGACAGATTTAAACCACTCTGTTTTAATAATATTTAGTTTTGAAATTATTGAGCGATAAATTTTTGCTTTGGCCGGTTCTCCAAACCAAATATTATGTCCTTACTGCACTCCCATTTAATAAGAGTAAGATTCGACAGAGGATCTAATTTGTTGCCGGTTAGGTGTGTTCCATGAGTCCTCTATCACATGGAACACACATAACTGGAAATAAAATACTGGACGAGCCTCTGGTTCCATGTTACTGCTGAGAAATTTCAGTTAGGAAAATTCTGACTAATGAAGGAGTACTAAAATCCCCGAATACTAATTTAAACAACATTATTACATAATAATTACGATAAACACTGACATCACGTGTTTGGCTTCAAGAGTTTTGGGTAATTCCCAGTGTTTTACCAGACCCTATCGCGGGTGGTGACCTCAACGCGTGTACGTGTGTGAAAGATAGCAGAGTTCTTATCTTGATACCTATTCCAAATTCTAGTGATTCGGGAATTGGGACAATCCTAAAACATTCGTCAACATCGACCCTCAATTTTGGTCCATTCATTGAGGCAAAGGCTCAGTTGGCTGCAAAAAAGTTGAGGATCCTTGCAAAGGTAAGACGGTATTTTACGCCTGAACAGCTGCTCAACTTGTATAAAGCGCAAGTTCAGTCATGCATGAAGTACTTGCTCTCACATCTGAGACAGATCTGCCAAATACCAAATTGATACACTTGAGTCGATTGGCAGACGGGCCAAGAGGCTGATCGGCAACGATGCACTCGTCGACTCAAAGCTCTAGAGCCTTGAACATCGACGCCAAGTTGCCAGTCTGTCGGTTTTTTATCGGCTGCATTTCACGAACTCAATGCGTGTATACAAAAAAATAGAAGAGTAATTAAGATACCTATTCCAAATTCTAGTGATTCGCGAATAGGAACGATCGTAAAACCTTGAAACGTTTTGTTTATTCGTAAGATAGTGGATTGACGTGCATGAATGATTAAAAACAAAATTACATTCGTTCTGGCATTCTCTCTCATTCACCTACTTTATATTTATTTGCATAGAAGCTCAATGGAAATTCTGTGAGCTTATTTTAAAGAAATCTACTGAGCGTTGCAGCGCAATTTAGTGACAATAATCTGTACACACTTTTACATTTAGATAAGATTAATTAGAATAAACATTAGTGGCGGGGGACAGTAATATTGCTCGCAGAACGGATGGTCGATGGGGCGGAAAGGTTCTGGAGGCTGGGGAAGAAGCAGCGTTGGAAGGTTACAAGGTGGACTGATGACCTAGTGAGGGTCGCGATAGTCTGCTGGCTGGAAGCGAGACGCGCGGGAATAGGATGATGTGGCGATGCTTGGCAGCCGTGGACGTCTTTCAGCTGAAAAGACGACGATGAAGATTAGAAGTATAATTTCTCTCATGTTCTTTACTACGGTTTGATCTATAATATTATCATAATATAGGTATCTAGCGTAAAATATGTCACAATAATTGAGTGCTATTTTGTTTTTAGCCCAAGGGTCCAAAGTTTCTGTGGATTATCGTGTGTTTAAAATGGCAAGTTGGTCTATCTGTGACGTATGGTGCATCGTAAGAGAAAGTTAAAGTTAGTTAAGTGAGTTAGTTTAAGCACTAATTAGCAGATTCTTAATTCAAATTAAAGGAAGGTGGAAGACACTAGTTAACAACGCCATAAACAAAACGGAAGTAGTATATCTTTCGTTAGCAAAACCTAACGAATAACAAATTACACTTTGAGTTAAGGATTAATACTAGTAGGTAGAATATATTCAATAGAAATTGTAACCTCTCATGTGCTCAAACTGTCAATGTGCTTGCAAGAAAAATCTCCTTCAGTCCTAACTTGGTATAAATTATTGGTGGCCAACCCGCGGCCCGCCAAGTGTTATCTTGTGAAATAATTTTCTTAAATCATACCTTTACCTACAAAAGGACCACGGTGGTGAACACAGTACAGAGTACCTAAAGTCTTCGCTCCTGTGGACCACCCCCCAGAAGTCAGGACCCATTTTCGGGATTAAAAACAGCCTATGTCACTCAGGAATAATATAGATTTCTATTGGTGAAAGAATTTTTTAAATCGGTCCAGTAGTTTCGGAGCCTATTCGGTACAGTCAAACAAGCAAAAAAATCTTTCCTCTTTATAATATTGGTATAGATAAGGGTTGGATCACCATCAATTCCAAGAATTGCTCAAGTTTTTGGATTCAGATAATGGTGATGTTACATTTTATGCCGAAGTAAGATAGCTGACACGTGCCAAAAAGCCAGAGTTCTTATTAATTGGATGACGAAGGTCTATACACTTAGTTCAAGTGCACGATGATAGTTCTGTACACTTGAGATGATGGAAACCCGGGGATAATGAAATAAACCGCCCGTATTGAGTGTGGTAAAATCACTGATTTATTTTACTTAGCAAGTGAACTAAAATGATTGCGCGTATGCAAACGCTGATGTAGCTTAACCTACTTAATATTATGAAATGTGCGGGTCACCGTACATTCTGCCAACTCTGAAGGAGAAGACTAGGGAATGTGTTAAACCTAGATGAAACCAGTGTGTCTACATACAATCAAAATGATGACTTAGGATAAATGATAAAATTTTTCGTAAAGCTGACACAAGGTGATTTCAATGATTAACCTAAGTATAATACTAGTCTGATCTTATTCGAGTTTATACTTAGGTAGAAAGTTTGCTTTCACTTGCAGGTCCCTTGATCGACACTTTTACTAATTTTGCTTAACGCACTGATCACTGGCACAGTTACACTCGCGCACTCAGTAGTTCCCGGCCCTGCGAGGTCGGGTCGCGAGTCCTCGTCCAGGGCTAGCTCGCTCTCCGTTACACGTACTTCCACCATCTCGTGTTGTTCTTATGAGAGCCTGGCTAATAACAAGAGCAGTAACTAAGTCGACTGTAGTTGGTAGGATGATGGGATGCTTCGCCGATGTGCGTATTCTGGCGTGATTTAGACGTCTACCATCTCTTAATAAGCTGTTTTCATCTAGAAAAGAGTTAAAGCAGCAAGTCTTGCTTTTCGAGCTCACGTGCTGTTTACTTTTAATATTGTGTAATTCTTAGTTGAACTCCAGTGATTGCATTTCTTTATTAACTAGCTGACCCGCGGGGCTTCGCTCCCGTCAACTGGCTACCCTGCCTATCCAGTCTACCCTGCCTACCCAGCCTACCAGCCTACCCTGCCTCCCTGCCTACCTTGCCTAACCTGCCTACCCTGCCTGCCCTGCCTTCCCTGCCTAACCTGCCTGCCCTGCCTAACCTGCTTAACCTGCCTACCCTGCCTACCCTGCCTACCCCGCCTAACCAGCCTACCCTGCCTGATGGACTATCCAACCTAACCAGTAGTTTCTGATAGCGCGTTCAAACAAACAAACAAACTTTTCAGCTTTATAATATTAGTATAGATTAAATTGTATGCGATTTTTTATTTCTGATGACGTTAGAAAACTGACATGTGTTGTTATGTGTTTGTCGCGAATTCTCTTGATGAAACGTGAAACCCCGCACAATTTGTGTTAATGAACTGTAGTTCTGTAGTATGTCAATAATGTAAGGTATAACTGGTATATGATTTGAGTTGCATCCTTTCTCTCTCAGCATTTCAGCCACTCTGGCTCTTCCCACCACAACGAATGATTTATAACTACTGAATTTATCGTGTTGCATAATCAGCTGTATTTTCTGCCGAGCTGACATGACTTAACGTGAATGTCTCTATCCGATTTTGGGTGCCATTTTTCGATACACTTAAAATTCGTGGGGACTATTCTGTTGTTTAGTTGTCAAATGCTGCAGGCGTTCTGGCTTGTTACTTGACCATGTTCGCAGGTTCACAGCACAATGGAGCGTTTTGATAAGAAGTTGTTGTAGATCCTTTGCTTGATCAGCGTAGGAGCACATTTTGATAAATGCCAACCGTGCTCTGCCGACGCTGTGTGCAGTAGAGATGATTCACTCTGAGGTTCACCGATGTCTTCTTTGAACGATTCACTAAATGTTCACCGAATGAGTTGATTTGTTTTCGAAACTGTCGCGAAATACTCAAAGGATATAATCAATTGTATGGCTGCTATTTCAACATACCTTGACCTAAACACCCGATGGATTGTTACCCGTGATCACAGATCGTTCACTGAATGAACTGATTTGAACTATGTATTTATGGAACTGTCGCGAAATACTCAACGAATATAATCAAGTGTGTTCGATTCAACACACCTCGATCTATACATCCGATGGATTGTTATGCGTGATCACAGTATCCGGCTCGAAGGGCCAAAAAAAAATGTACGACGAAGGTCTCATCGTACACTTAGTTCAAGTGCACGATGATAGTTCTGTACACTTGAGATGATGGAAATCCGGGGATAATGAAATAAACCGCCCGTATTGAGTGTGGTAAAATCACTGATCAATTTTACTTAGCAAGTGGACTAAAATGATTGCGCATATGCAGTGCAAACGCTGATGTAGCTTAACCTACTTAATATTATGTGAAATGTGCGGGTTCACCGTACATTAATATTTTTTTCAATAAATTATCTAACTAATGTGATTGATTTTTAGATATAAATTTTCTTAAAAAATCACCAATTTTTTATTAGTATATATAAAAATTGGTAGTGCGGCCCGGTCCAAAATCCTCTTTCGGAAATTAGGACCACCGGCCGAAAACGGTTTTTCCATTTTCGAAATAAAATTATGAGAAGTAATTTTATAAGGAAAAAAGACGGCGATAACGATGAAGGCGATAAGTTTATGAGAACTGTTTTTTTTTGTCTTATCTAATGCATTTGACCTTTTTATCCAAAAGTCAACAAGGCAAAAAATACATTGAACACAGGGAATTACAGTTTATTATTATTGCTTCTAGAATATTCTCGTTACGAGTATATTGACGATAAAGTCTCGTTGTGGAAAATTTTCAGTTGCATCAGCATTAACCAATTTTTTTTCATCCATTATTTTTTTCCTTTTGCCCAAAATCTGAGACGAAACACTGAATTATCTAGTTCGAAACCCTCAAATACTGTCACTGTCAACAAGCATCAAAGCAGGTCGGAACGGTCTGTTGATAATGAAGTCGCATTGTCTACCGAGGAGGAAGGAATCGCGCGCATACGACGGCTGCCATGAATCTAAAGTACGCTAGGGTTGACAACTTCAATGAGTAGTGAAAATTAATATTGAGTTAAATTAAGAATAGGTTATTTTTAGGCAAGCGTGCTTCACCGTCGACCATGCATGAGGTGAGACCGCGACGCGAGATGGAGACGCGCGACACAGGGCACAGGAGACTCGCCCCACAGTACACCACGGTCTCGCTGGTGTACTCAGGGGCGAGACCGAGACATGACAGTGTCGCACAGAAATTCTCCTCAATTTTAGTCGTTAAAGTCAATTATATCGTTGAAAATTATTATTCCACATTGCAATGAATAGCCAAGTTACGAGTATCAAGTTATTATTAGAAGAAGAACAATAGGATGATATGATATTATACTACAAATAAAAAACTATAGAAAGGTTGCCTATCAATCAACTAGAGGCCATATAGGATCTTTATCAACATGGGTGTCAATCAATATATGTTAATTGTTTAAACACAACATGTTCAGGTTTTTCGAGCGAGACGCGTGACACCACTCGTCCGGGAGCGAGACCGTCTATTGCCTCGGCGCTTTTCTGGTGGTCGCCACTGTTGATTCTGGCTATCAGGAGTTTGGGAAAAGTGCGGTGGGATTGTCACAATAAAAATAAAAGACAGTCTAGTGATTTTGTGTCGCGCGTCGCGGTCGCTTGTCGCGGCCTGGCTCACGATCTCGCGCCCTTTAGAAAAAGCACAGCCTAAACCGCTGGGTGTTGCGGCGTAAATAAAGGATAAAAGATTGTACATACTTTTTTTCATTTTTGTCGATGAGAAATTCCATCGGACGCACTGCTTGTAATATCAGAGATATATTATATGTGTAGACCTATTCACCAACCATCCAATTATTTTTCCAATATATGTTTTGTGCTTCCGTTATCAGCTCCTCAATTTGCATACCGCATTTACTATCACAACCCTTTAATTTTGAAAAAGATTCATAAACTATTGTTTTAATTGATAGAAGTGGTCTGCTGGACAGCAACTGACGCAATGACTATATTTAGAAAGTATTTAGAACTATAAAAATGAAAGGCTTTGTAATTGTGTGCATGCTACCTTACTATTCAGCTTTCCAGTGATCTCAAAACGGAGAAAAGAAACGTGAGAAACCTGTCATATCCTAGAACCAAAACTTTGAAGACATTTGTGACATCCACCAATGGGCCAGCATCTAGTATTACGGCACGCTTAGAGATGTAAATTGAAAAGTAAACAAATGTTTTTTTTTCTAAATCTAAAAAAAAACATGAAAAAAAAACTTGGCACCGTCGTTTTTTTTCTGCATTTGTTTTTTTTTTCAGAAATAGTGAACTAAACACTAAATTTGGTTGTTTTGTTTTAATTAAAGTCAAATTATGTCAAATCAATGGGTACCTATTATTATGAACTTAGAAAATACTTAATTTGTAACAATCAGAATCATCTTTTCTTTGTAATTAGGAAAATCCCCGTCCGTGAATGGTAATCTTCAGTGGGTGTTGCCAATTATTTTAAGACATTTATGTACTATTTACAAAAAGCCAACGGTATTTTCTTATTAAACAAAAACAAAAATGTAATATCATAAAAAAAAAATGTAAACAATGTAACATATACGATAACCGCCTTACCATATTTCTATTTTCGTACTCTTGAAAAAAAACCTACTCCAGAAAAAAGAACTGTTTTTTTATGTTTTTTCTAAACGATTTTTTTCATCTCTGAAAAAAAAATGTTTTTTACAACTCTAGGCACGCTACTTCGTACAGCGTGGAGGTTTGTGTCCAAGCAGTAGGAATAACATAGGCTGATTATGTTTGTGATACATTTGTTGCCTGCAGTTTATTTTCCGGCTTTGTGGTTCAAAAATACAGAATTGAAGTAATATAATTCAACTGCAACATAATTTCTGCGAACTTTTAAATGGACACATGTAGGATTGCAGGCATTTGGTCGATGAAACGCAGTCATCCGCGGCTCTAGTACCTGGTAAAATTTACAGTTGCAGTTTACACTGCTATCCAATATGAAACGGCAAGTTAAATAGCCGGGGGCAGGTAAATTGGTAGTGGCTCTATCAAAGCCAGTTGATCGATCATTTTATAATAAATATTGCCTGTACTCGTTTCCTGCCCAAAGAGTTGAGTTATTGCAGATGAATTTTGAATTAAAATTGAAATGTTCGTTTGTTGGTTGTTTGTGCTAAGACAACGTTGTGGTTTAAAAGGAGGTGTAGTAACAAGAACACCGAGGGTTCCGTACAAACAGCTACATTCAACAAAATAATTAGGTAATATTACTGAAGTTCGTAAACCATGAAAACACCTAACATTGCTTTAATGAAAAATAAACTGAATTGAGAGATAAAACTAACCATACCGTTGGAAAACTCTTGTCCCTATACATCTAAATAAGTTGCAACTGCAAAAAATTGCCGCAGCGTAGCTGCTGTGAGCTGCTCCACAGAAACCGTGTATTTTTCTGGTAAAAGAGCGTAATCTGAGGCTCCAGACAAGCGACATTCTATCAACGAAAGCATCGCCATAGCGATTAGAAAAAAAGTCAAAAGAGTATGAGAATTCCGAGCGCTATCGAAATGTCACGGGATCAATCTCTTATATTTTGGTTAGATTACACTTTGTCTAGAGCAGGGGTAACTAATTACATTGATTTGGGGTCCGTTTTTTTAAATAATATGATTGTCGTGGTCCGTAAGGATTAAAGCCAACTATCGGACCCCTACCCCGCTTTTACATCATCATCATCAATCGTTTACCTTGTTAAAATTGAC
Source organism: Orthosia incerta (assembly GCA_948252205.1). Lineage (NCBI taxonomy): Eukaryota > Metazoa > Arthropoda > Insecta > Lepidoptera > Noctuidae > Orthosia > Orthosia incerta. The sequence goes on along the minus strand of OX411759.1, from coordinate 19,815,335 downwards.
ACAAACACATTTTATTCAAAACTCTTGACAAGAAACTTCTGTATTTTTGTGTTTTAAAACTGTATTTTCTTGGCAATGGATAATTTCCAACAGGCGAGTAGCTTTATTAGTCCCGATAACATTTGCAGCTTCATTGCTCCATTCACGATCAGTATACAGAGAGTACCAAAATGTTGCTGAGGATGTGGATGTAAATTATATTGTACTGTTTGCTAAAGGTCCACACAAACTAGGTCGACGGTCCGGATCCGGACCGCGGTCCGCCATTTGGTGACCCCTGGTCTAGAGCCTCTGGATGGGTCGTGAACTCGTGACATGTTATGCAGTGGTGGAAAAGCCACCATATATCACATTCCAAGAGAAGATGGCAATTTATCGTGTATAGAATCGTTGAACGTCGCCTATGGCCTCTGAGCCTCTAGACAAGTGTCATTCGACGTCAGCAAAGGCGATAGTCGAAATGACAAAATTTAAGTTTTTGAACTATGAGAGGTAGGCTAGCATTAGAGCTGCTGGGCTGGGCGGCGTTTGGGAAACTTCGTCGAGTCATCTCGTCACGTATTCCACAGAGCTTAAAGACATTCATCTTCAATCAGTGCGTCCTACCTGTAATGACTTACGGGACCGAGACGTGGACACTCACAGTACGGCTAGTCCATCAGCTTAAGGTCGCTCAGCGAGCTATGGAAAGGGCTATGCTAGGAGTCTCTCTGAGGGATCGAATCCGGAATGAGGGAACCGGCAGAGAACCAAAGTTGTCGACATAGCTCAGAGAGTAAGCAAGCTGAAGTGGTATGGGCCGGCCATATTAGCCGTAGAAGCGATGACCGTTGGGGTATACGTATTCTTGAATGGAGACCGCGAACTGGCAAACGTAAGGTAGGATGCCGTCAGGTTAAGTGGAGCAACGATCTTTGCAGGGTGGCTTATAGCAGATAGATGAGAGTCGTCGAAGATCGAAACAAATGGCGTGCAATTGGAGAGGCCTATGTCCAGCAGTGGACTGCTATAAGCTGATGATGATGATGATGATGAAGTGATTGATCACGTGGCATTTCGATATCGTTTGACATTCCCCTTCGTTTTTGTATTTTTTCTAGCCGGTATCGGCACGGTTTCGATGCCTGAATGTCACTTATCTAGGGCCTCTGGTCAGTAATTACGGTAAATGCAATTTATTAATAAAACTGTTTATAATAAGAATTTAGATTTAAATACGTTGCGGTAGCCCTAGTCTAGCCGGCGTAGTACGCAATTAGAATAGAAAATGTTAAGGTCATCCCATCTTTAACTCAGACTCGCTAGTTGTCTGAACCCGACTGCGCCAAATTACCTGGTAGACTATTCAATATTTAGTTATACTTATAGAATAGAATATAATTTATTGCACACCAAAAAATTATACATCTCATCACTTACACACACAAACATCGCACACCTTTTTACCTGATTGCCGAAGGAGGGTAATGTGTTTATCATGTATGTATGTTTGTTTGTTCCTATGTGGCTTTCTAGCGATCAAACGCGTTGGCCGATTTTGATGGTTCTTACGTCAATCGATTCGTCTTAACCCTGCTAGTGTCACTGACTAGTGTCATTAAAATTGGAAAATAGTAAAATGGCGGCTTTTGGGCGCCATATAGTGGGGGACCAAATTTTTTTTTGCTTCCAAACCCATCGTGTGGGGTATCAAAATGAAGGGTTTTAAGAGGTGAATTCAAAAATATATAAGACTTATGTGTTTAAATGAACATAATGTGAAAACAAAATACTAAAAAGTTATAAATAAAAAAAGTTAATTAAAAAAAGCAAAAAGCCCGACTGCTCAAAAAGCGAACTAAAAAGACGTAAACAAGGAGAAAATCATGCTGTGCAGGCGGAGCATACATCTGGTTTTGGTCAGCCAGCTCGCGAATATTATATATATTTTTTTTTATCTTAGATTGGCTTGCCTTGACCACTATCTCACCTGATGGTAAGCGATGATGTGGTCGAAAGTGATGCACGCTTGCCTAGGTAGATTGTAGCTATCGGAAAAAACAGACTCCGGCTCGGAATTCCACTCCTTAGCTGTATGCATCGTCGTCTTCATCGTCTTTTTAGTTCGCTTTTTAAGCAGTCGGGTGTTTTGCTTTTTTGATGAAACTTTTTTTTTTTGATTATTTTTATTATAACTATGTCGGATTGGTTTCTATTACGAGTATTGGGTATATTAAATAACTTGTAATTTTATAAAGATCCATAATTGTAGGTGCGTTTTTTTTTAATATAATCTCTGTTTTAACTGTACAAGAACGCAAACGCGCGCGCGCGTTGCTTTCTCGGGAAGAACGCAACTGATCATAAAAATTATTTCGCTGTTTGGTGGAAAACAACTTTCGCTGAATGTTCAAGGTTCCTTTTTATCCCGAAACAATGGAAGTTTCCTCTAGGATAGATCACGACAGCGAAGCCGCGGGATGGAAGCTAGTAATATTATAAAGAGGTAAAATTGTTGGTATGAATATGGATGTAGGGAGTCGCTGAAATACTAAACCCGATTTTAAAAATTATATCACTGTTCGATAAATTAAATACAGTCTCAGTGGATCAGTGAGACAATCATCATCAATCAATACATATAATAAATCTGTAGAAAAATATTTTTTGTACATCGAATAAATTTCCAAAAAAAAATAGCCAGGGTGTTAAAAGGATAACCAACAGAACCCATTTCCAGCATTTTTGGAATTTTTGTCTGTTTGTCTGTTTGTTTGTGCAAGCATCACGTGAAATGTACGAAAGAAATGTATATAACTTTTATACATAAAAAATGTGCGTAACTTGAAGAATTACTTAGTTTCAACGCAATCGGTTTACTCTATCAAAAGTTAGATGAATTTAAAGTGTTCAAGAAGTAAAATTATCACAGCACACGCAATTTAGTTACTCGGACAGTTGAACTCGATATTCGATAGATGGCGTTGTGCATTTGAAGTCATTTTCTGAATGGCGGTGTTAAGATTATACGCGAAAGAATGACCCTAGAAAAAAAAATGGTATGTAGGGTAGGCAGGAAGGTAAGTAGGGTAGGGTTGGCTTGGCAGGCAGATGTCGGGAGCGAAGCCACGGGCACAGCTAGTTATTTATAAGTTTGTAAAACATAATAAAGTACGCAACGCAACTGATTATGAAAATTCTTCCAGTGTGGAGCTCAGAGTTGTCAAAACACCTGGTCTACTTATTCATTTGAGTACTTAAGTCGAGTGATCGAGAACATTTAGCATTTATTTGAAATGAGTTCTCTTTGTAAGATTTGAGTAGACGTCGCCATAATAGTTTTGTCTATTTTTTTCAGAATATCTTAACGTTCTTTATTTCAATAGGTACCTAAGAACGTTTGGTTTCAGTGAGACCTACAATGTTATTCCAAAAAAAATGATATTCTAGATGTATGCATCCTATCTTATACCACTATCTTCGTTTCACCCGAAATATGGTCCCCCAAGTGTCACCACACCAGTCGGTCTTATGCTTCTGGCATCTTTCATGTACCTAATATTTCGTGCTTCAAACAATTTACTATTAACAATCCATTTTCACATGGTTATGATCAGGTGGAAAACAAATGAAGATCAATAACTTGATTTATGATTCTCGTGTCGTAGAAAAACAATCAATAACTATAATTTTGTCAGTTTTCTTTGTAAGTAAATAAAATAAACATACGTAACGGCAAACAAATTAATTATACATAATTATATTTTTTACTGATTTGTAGATTCTTTTGTTCATTCTTAGTGTAACTAACTTACATTATTTGATTAAATTATTTACAGCTTTGGTGGGTTTACAGGAAACGTTATACTCATAAACTAACTTCGGCCCGCAGTTTCGCTCGTATGAAAGTCGGCAAGAGGAAATAATTGGGATTACAATTGCTCTATGTCTACCGATGGGCCTCTATATTTTTTATATTTTTTTAATGTTTTTTTTTTCGTCTTTGTTATGAAATATTTGATATTGTAAAACCTATAATAAGGACAAAGAAGAATAAAATAAAAAAAAACCTGTTATACTAGATAGTATAACAGGTTTTTTTTTATTCATCTTTCACAGATGTGTGCAAAATTTTATCGACATTAGTTCAGTCCATATATCTATCTGTCTAGCCTTTTCCCAAATATATTAAGGTCGGCTTCCAGTCTTACCGGATTCAGCTAAGTACCAGTGTTTTTACATGGAGCGACTGCCTATCTGACCTCCACAACCCAGTAACTGGGTAACACGGTGCCTCTTGGCAAGACTGGTGTCAGATCTCAAGTTTCTGACTACCCGTAACGACTGTCAAAAAATCTTCAAATGACAGCCGGGACAAACGGCTTAACGTGCTTGCCGAGGCACGGAGGAAACTCGGTATGTTGAAAATGGTCACCCATCCACGGACCGGACTCGTCAAGCGTTGTTTAACCTTGAAGATCAACCCATGCGGCTGTTATTATTTGGCCACGAGCTCCATAACGCGTGAAAAGGTAACAGACAGAGTAACTTTTGCATTTATGATATTAGATCATGAAAAGGCAGTTAAAATAAATAGCTGTTGAAAACTAATGCTATTATCACTTGGCTATATCCTCGAAAAAAAAAAAATCTAAATAGACGGTTAACGACTCATTCATTTAGATAAATAGAAAATTCAACTCTATTAAAGCAATAACATACGCTTTAATTTTAATCGTCTCTTCCTCTTGGCAAAAGTACAGTTTTGTAGGTACTTAGTCATTTTATTTAGATTGTCAATACGCCAAATAATAATATAGCTAGTTTAAAAATAACATTCTCATATTTTTGGGAAAGTGGGCCAAATTGTGATGTCACAGATTTAGCAAGGTTAATAGACACATTACGATTATATTAATATCCAGCAAGTACCCGAGTGTTAGTTAGGCACAGGAGCGTAGTGATTCATTGAATAAAATAAATAAACGAACCAGTTTTGTAACTAAGTTTAAGCGAATTTTAGTTACTAGTAAATAATATTTAATAAAATAATACAAAAAATAATAAACATAAACTTTAATCTATACTTATTATATTATTAATATAATATTATAAAGATGAAGAGTTTGTTTGTTTGTTGGTTTGAACGAGCTAGTCTCAGGAACTACTGATTGGAATTGAATTATAATTTTTGTGTTATATAGTCCATTTATCGAGAAAGGTTATAGGATATATAACATCACGCTACGACCAATAGGAGCGGAGCATAAATGAAAAATGTTGCGAAAACGGGAAAAAATATTCCTTTTTGAGAGCTGCCGTTGCGTGCGCTGCGGTTAAAGTTACGCAACATTCATGTATGTAGGGTAGGTAGGTAGCCAGTTGACGGAAGCGAAGCCGCGTGGGACAGCTAGTAAATTATACAACACATTAGCAAAAACCGGTTACAATCGTAACCCGCCTTTTGGCTTCACCGTAGTCGGGTAAATAGCAAAACTCTGTTTTGTTTCTAGTAAGACAATTCGCTATTGGGCATAATTTCGTAATCAGCAACCAAACCTTTGGTAACTGTTAACTTGAACAATTCTTTCAATGTTGTTTTGTATCATAGGTTCGAACGCAGGCAGGCGCTTACTTTGTGTAAATTTACTTCATCGCCAATGCTCCAAAAACCAGCATGACCTAGAAACAAAAATTCGAAGACATGTGATATCCACCTACTCGCATTGGACCCGCGTGGTGAAGACCCATTCCCTCTTTCACACGGAGGAGACCTGGGTCCCAGCAGTGGAAACGTTAAAAGGCTGATGATGATAATGATGGCACCAGCAAAGAGAGGCCTATGAGGGGTTGAAGATAAAGTTAGTACCCTTGTGTTAATAATGACACAGAGCTTTAGCAATAGTCACACAGGTCCAGAGTGATAGAGACGAAGTTCTACAAAGCTATACTTCAAAGCTTTTGAATTTTGAACTTTTGTCAAGTCCTTCCAAGTCCTCATTATATCGAATCAGGCCTCATGGTAGATGGAGTGTCTTAAGAGGCGCCACGGCATCCTCACCTTCCGCCTGACGCAGGTCCTCACCGGACACGGCTGTTTCGGGAGATTCCAGCTCAGGATAAGGCGGGAGGAAACGCCCGGGTGTCACCATTGTTTGGATCGCCCGGAGGACACGGTGAAACATACGGTGGAGGTCTGTCCCGCTTGGGCGGAGCACCGCCGCGTCCTCGTGGAGGCGATTGGCAGTGGCGAGCTCTCACATCCGGCCCTGGTGGTGTGAAGCTGTTTGTGAATAAAAAGCTTTTGTATAGTAACATGTCAAATCTCCATATTTATTATTAAGATTTAAGTTATCGTACTATTTAAAAATCAGCCCTTTAATGGATATGCTGTAACTACCTAACAGATGATAGACAAAGTGGAATCTATTTTCGAAATAATTAATGAACAGTTGCCACTTTGACCGTGGTTCCAGTAATTAGAACACCGTAGGTAATCACTTATCGGAGCGAAATTCGGGCGGGTATTGGGTGATAGGTCAGTAAATTCGCTGGATCTAATACTGCGGCATTAGCGCCAATAGCAGATATGATATTTTTAGCATAGGCGAAAGTCGGCTTGGTGACTGGTGACTGTATCGGCTGGTGCGAAAGTCACCTGTCAAGCACACAAGCCGGTGTACGAACGAAACGGCTATGCCAACCACAGACTAAGATTAGGAAGTTCCATTACCATATTTTTTTTAAACTTAATAGGAAATATGGGCAGAGAGCGCCGACTGAATTTCCTTAGTAAAAAGTCATAATTCGAGGTTTGGCTCTCGTCTCATTCCTCCTCCAATATTGGACCAATTTAAAAGATATTCTATGAATTGGTAAAGTAAGATATATACTATGTCCCTCTGTTTTCCTTTTTTTATTTATATTTGTCAAATTTGTACACTAAGCCTCTGTTGACAGCGCAATTTTGAGCATTTTTTGAGGGCTCTAGTGCTTCTAAAGATAATGTATCATCAAAAAGGAAACACATACATAGGGACATAGTATATATCTTAAATTTTTAACCGGCTTTCGAAAAAGTAGGAGGTTCTATGTTCGACTTCTTGTATGTTTTTTTATGTATGTTCACCGATATCTCCGTCAATTGTGCACCGATTCTGAAAATTCTTTTTTTTATGAAAGAGTATGTTCCGAAATTGGTCCAATTTTAATTTGGTGAAGATCTGATGAAGAACTTCGAAGATATACAACAGAACTCTTCAATAAATAACGGCAAATCTCTCGGGACTGCTGCAATCGCATGTTTGTTTATTATTTATACCATTTCATAACATAAAATCACGCCAGTACGCTCTTAAGGGGTAAGCAGATCTCTCATTTGATCGGTTTTGTTCAAGTTTCATGATATTCGGGTAATCTATTCTGGCGTTATAGGAAACTTACTAAACAACTTGCCTATTAGGTAGGTACAACTAAAAAGTGAAAAATAAAAAAACATTTAAAAAAAAATACTACGAAAGACACCGACTTCCAAAAATAAAGTTATTTTTCACTTTGTAGTTTTCTTATTTGGAAGTCGGTAGTATTTTTTTGTAAAAATGTTTTTTCAGTTTACGGAATATCTTTTAAATTGGTCCTATATTGGAGGAAGAAAAAGACGAGAGCCAAACCTCGAATTATGACTTTTTACTAAGAAATTCAGTCAGCGCTCTCTGCTCCCGTTTCCCCTTAACTTTTATGGCCAACGCATCGTTGCGTGTTATCTGCCTAGTCGATCGACTACGTATCAAAGTATTGAAGCTTATTCGTACAGTGTTATCTATCATCGGATCCAATCGATCATAAATCAATTTTATAGGTTTACACATGTAAATCTAAGTTTCAACTTGCTTAGTATTCATCGTCCTTTTAACAATAGAATTCCTTTCCCGTGACTACCAACAGGTAATACACAGTGAATCAGGTAGAATTGAGTCTCTTTGGATATTTGTACGTTCGGGATTGTGTTGAAGGAATTTTCCAAAGACATGCTTGATACCTGTACTCTGTATAGGTACTAAAATAATCATTCTAAACTTTTAATTAATAGTACTAGTTACAATGAATTATCCTAAGGATGTCCATTCCAAGCCGATGTTAGGACATGGAGTGGTTACAATTATTAATAAGACTAACGACAACTAACTAAAGTCAGGCCATTTTAATAGGTAACATTTGACAATTCATCAAAATTCAACAACGTAACCTTGTAACGGCGGGCATAAAATAAGAACTGCACAATTGCTTAACTTTTTTCAATTACGATTACTTATTTATTCAAATAATGACCGGATACGAGTAATTTTACGATTTGCTTTCACTAATAAACCATTCTCAAACTAAACTGACACACGTCAAATGTTACCTACTATTAAAATGTCCTGACCATAGATATAGTATGTACAAGATAAACAGTCAGATGTCAAAATCTAAATCTATGGTCCTGACTGTAGCCTACGAATATCCATCCTACTCGAAGTAGGAATATTCCCACTCAGACCTCCACTTTAGGTGATGAAGTGGACCATTTCCACCACGTGGTCGTAGCAGAGGTTTATAGTTTTCTGCGAGTGACCAAGTTTACGTTAAAGACAATGTAACCTTTCCTTATCCCGACAATATAGTTGTCATTTGTCTTCATTGTTTCTAACTGAAAACAGTAGATCACGACTTCACGAGTAACTATTAATATTAATTACCTTACAATACAATGATTAGTCGAGGCTAAGCTGCCATGGAGTAGCTAAATTACAATGGAACCGTGTTTCTGTCAGCGGCTGATTACTTTATTGTTCGAAACGTTTGCCCCACTGTGCACGCAGAACTATTTCTGGCGTGTCAATCTGCACGGTCTCCAGGGTGAATGATCGGGCAGCTCGAAAAAAAAACCTAACGAGACTCGCAGCGTTACGTTTTACGTAACAACTTTTTGTCGTGTATTTTTTGTTGACAGAAACTTGTTATTGGCGAATAATTTGAATATCCTGTTCTGTCATGTGAAGTTTTGCAATATTTTTTTTTTCCGGTTTAATACATTTTTTTATCCGCAACGTGCTTTATATGTCAAAAGGCTTCGTTAATTATAGATTTACTGTGTTTGATTGACGGATTGGTGATAGCAGTACATTTTATTAAAATGCACTTTTGTAATAACTTTAATTTTGTAGAATTTAAGCAAATATTAACAAATAACTACTTTACTAAATACATTTAATTGTTGTTAGTAAGAAAATAGTTCCCTCTCACAGAGAGGAGGCCTGTGTCCCAGCAGTGGGAACATTAAAAGGCTGATGATGATGAGGATAAAGAAAATAGTTCGCAAAAGTCCAATTATTTTTACCCAACTGCCGAAGGAGGGTAATGTGTTGATCGGTCTATGCTTGTATGAATGTTTGTTCCTGTGTAGCGTTCTAGAGAACGAACCAATCGCGTTGGCCGATTTTGGCCGATGATGATTTTTACCTCAATCGATTCGTCTTAACCTTGCGAGTGTCGCCTAAAATCCGCAATTTTAATGTAGCCAGCGGCTACATTAAAATTGCGGCTTTTGAGCGCCATATTGTGGGGGCCCATATTTTTCTTTTCTTCCAGTCCCATCGTGTTGGGTACGAGTATCAATAGTGTTTTAATTTTTATTAAAAATAAAGGGTTTTAAGAGGCGATTTCAAAAATATACAACACTTATATGTTTAAAAGTACCAAACTCGAAAAAAGAATATAATTAAAAAGTTTTAATATAAAAAGATAATTCGAAAAATCAAAAAAAAATATTTACGTCTTTTTAGTTCGCTTATGAAGCGAACTAAAAAGACGTAAATGAGAAGAAAATCATGCTGTGCAGTCGGAGGATACATCTCATACATTTGGTTTTGGTCAGCCAGCTCGCGAATATGTATCCTCTGTCTGCACAACATTATTTTCTTCTTGTTTACGTTTTTCTACTTCACTTCTTAAACTGTATTATTTTTTTTGATTTTTGTATTACCTTTTTTATTACAAGCTTTATATTACCGCTTCCTGCTACAAGCTTTGTGTGTGTCCGGCAACTAGCAATTGATTTTTCTAGCAACTAGCAATCGATTTTTCTAGCACTTCCTGACATCCGATTAAGCTTACTTATGTTACTATGGAAATATTAAAATAATATGGTACTATGTCGCTACTGGTCTCATGACGGAGCCGGAAGGTGCTATACCAACTCCCCAACCAGACAAAAACATTTTTACATTTAATTATTTAGTGTATGTAAACAGCATACTATGTATGCCCTACCTATGCTTTTTTGGGGTTATTGGACGATTCGCACGAATTTAACTCGCCCGAAAAGTGCGAATCGACCCCTTTTAAAAATATTATTTTTTCTGTGGCGATTCTCCCGAAGTGAATTTATCGGTGTGCGAATCAACCACTTCAAAATTATGTGGTAGGCAATTGGCACAAATTTTATTTTAGAGAACAATAAATTACAAAAAGTACAGTCGTGCTCACCCGTCTCGGGTATTTTACTTGAATCTAGGAAATCAATGCATTAAATAAGTAATTACCACTTAAAACGTATGATAAGATAGACAGGCGACAAAACAATAAGAGGGAGACAATATACACTTAAAAAAAATTAAAGAGAAAGCTCTATACGCTATCAGCTCATTACGGTACTGGTAAAGGCTAAATTAACAGGAGATTATAATCATGAGGAAGCTAGGCTGTAATCATGAGCGGTAAAAAGAGTACCGGGCGATTTTCTATTCTGAAGCCTTCGTAGTCCGTTAGTCTCTACCGCTTATGATTCGACGGCTTATGAGCCGTGCAATTAATTCTTCATGATTCTGGCCTCCTGGTAGTTTGTGTATAAATGCTTATAATGTCAACATCTACCTAAAAAAGCAAAAGAGGTAGTTATATTTTTACCATGTAAATGTATTGTATTGTATTAAACACACACATCACACCTGGAGTGAGGCCATCGAGAGGCATGGGGAAGCGCTTGCCGTCTCCCTCGACATCTCGAAGGCTTTTGATAGGGTCTGGCACGAAAGCCTTATTGGTAAGCTTCCTTCATTCGGTTTGCCCGGTGGTCTGTGTGATTGGATTGCAGACTTCCTGAGAGATCGGTCCATTCGAGTGGTTATCGATGGCTGCTCGTCGGACCACTTGGATATTAATGCCGGTGTCCCTCAGGGGTCAGTACTCTCAGCAACTTTATTCTTGCTGCACATTAACGATCTGCTAAAACCCGGTACCTTTGGGTATGCAGACGACAGCACTGTTGCTGAGAGATACTTGTCCAACGCTCGTACTACCGGGCCTCAGGTCCAGTCTCTCCGGGAGGCCATGGTGGAGCGCTTAAACCTGTCCTTGCAGGCAGTCTCCGAATGGGGCGATGCCAATCTGGTCAGGTTTAATGCTGCTAAAACCCAGGCGTGTCTTTTTTCCACAAAAAAGAGTCAATTTCACCCGGCTCCAACTTTCCGAAGTCTGACCGTGCCAATAACTGACCATCTTGAGCTGCTTGGCGTTACGTTGACATCGACTCTCAATTTTGGCCCATTCATTGAGGCAAAGGCTCAGCTGGCTGCCAAGAAGCTGGGGATCCTTGCAAAGGTGAGAAGGTACTTCACGCCAGAACAGCTGCTCAGCTTGTATCAAGCGCAAGTTCGATCATGCATGGAGTACTGTTCTCATCTCTGGGACGGCTCTGCCAAATACCAACTTGATGCACTAGAGTCGATCGAAAAGCGGGCCAAGAGGCTCATCGGCGATGAGGCATTGGTTAAGTCAAAGCTCCAGAGCCTTGAACATCGTCGCCGAGTTGCCGGCTTGTCGGTTTTTTATCGATTACATTTCGGGGAATGTGCGATGGAATTGCATAATCTAATTCCGCCCAGCCCGTTTCATCATCGGACTACCAGACGTACGGCGATGCGCCATCGATACATGGTGGACATCCCACCCATACGCACTAAACGTTTTGAAAATACTTTTATTATGCGTACAGCTAAGGAGTGGAATTCCCTGCCGGAGTCTGTGTTTCCCGATAGCTACAACCTAAGGGTCTTTAAGTCAAGAGTGAATAGGTTACTTCTAGGCAAGCGTGCTCCATCATCGGCCACATCATCGCTTACCATCAGGTGAGATGGTGGTCAAGCGCGAGCCTATATAAGATAAAAAAAAAAAAAAAAAAAAACTCTCTACTAAATTTTATCGAATCTTTGATTTTGACTTCCTAAAAAAATAAACGTACCAACCAACACGAGTAAAATAAAATTGCAAAAATATCGATAGGTGTCGTGGTGACCAATGTGGAATACGTCTTCAAATCATATATTAGTTACTCTAATAAAGACATTTTTGATTAATTTGTATCTCATTTCATGTCCATAAAAATATTTAGCCCTTAATACTTCTGTACTTGAGTGTACTTTATTTTTACGGTATTGCATAAAACACAATGTGTGTGCCAATTGCCTATTACATAATTTTGGACTGGTCGATTCGTACACCAACAATAATTAATATTTAATTTTTGAAAGGGGTCGATACGCACTTTTCGGGCGAGTTAAATTCGTGCGAATTCTCCAATAAACCCTCTTTTAAATATGGTGGTAAGATTGTAACAATTAAATGCAATTAATGTAGAGTTCCTTCGAATTTTGAGGTACTTATTTATTAATTTAGACTCCATTCACAATAATAAGTTCCAAGGCGGACTTAATGCCTTGGGGATTCTGTAACAGACAACCAAGGGTGGTGAAGAGACAAAATGACAGGTGCATTTTTTAAGATACTCAAGAAACTAGTTATTAAAATAGGTAAAATACACGCATGCACCTATATATTGAATATAATGTATACCTCTATAAATATATATATTTATCAAGTAATAGAAAAAAAAAGTGAGATCAATCTGCTTATTTGTGTTGATAATGTATCCGCAATATACGCTCGAATGCATACCGACTGGTGGCCGTCCTGATCTCGGGAGGAAGCGCGTTCCAAAGAAGTATGGACTGGATATGAAAGGAAGAATGATCAAAATCAGGAGTATGAGAAGAACAGTGTAACGGGGCGATTATTGGAAGAAAGCAGATCCCGAGCGTGTGAATAACATAGATATTCAAAGTTAGACATTATATAGGAAGGAGGGGTGGGAGAATTGAGTAGGGAGAAAAGCATGGTTAAAGCGCGTAAACTTCTCTGATGAATGGGCAACCATTTTAACTCTGACCTGTAGTTCGACCAGGTCATATTTCCTAAGGTTATATATGAACATAATACAGTTGTTACTTGACCTTATCTAAATCCTCAATATTTTGCACAAAGGTAGAGACTTGCTGGAAAACGATTTCATGTTTATTAATATATCAATAGGTAGGTAATCCTCTAGTTACTAATAATTTATTATCTTCAATCGTACAGACACTCCCTATTGAGTCATGAGTATTAAGAATTTGACTCAAACAAATATTTAACACAAAACACAACAGTGTTTTGAAAATTTGTTGTAGTCTTAAATATCGAATTTGTACCTATGTCCTATACAATGTCATAAGTCTGTGTAATTGATATGAAACTTGGGCTTTGAAAATGTATTATTTTTAAGATACTTCAAGTAATTGTACTGTTCTGTCTGTTAAAATAAAATAAATATTGTACAGTCAATATATATCCAATCAAAATTGCATTAATTAGCGCGGTTTGTCGAAGCAAATTCTCCATTAACGCTGCTGAACGATACCGCAGAGATTCGAACGCCTGATATAATTTAATAGCAAATTGACGGTCTGCAATATTGAAGCTGATTTCATAAGGCGTTTAAAGGTTGCTGGTTTTGGTTTGTGATAAACTACGTAAGTAGGTAATACAGTAACATCCCTTATGACAAATGCATGGAATGTATTGTAATGCATTATGAGTGAGTATAAAATTACTCTTAGTGTTATTTTTGTTAAACAAATCTGAATAAAATCACAAACTAAATTCACAGTTCTTAATTTATATAGAGTTACTACGTACTACCTACAAAATATATAAATTGACTTACTGTACTGACTGTTTGTTAGTATTATACCTATCTACAGTTTACTTTGCAAACAAACTAATTTGGGTATACAAGTAGATATAATAAAGGCAACGGTTTTTATTAGTGAATTTTTTTTTACTACAAATAATATTAAATTCAAAGAAAACACGTCCTCCGCGTCTCAAAGAGTGAAGAAATATTTCAAATCAGCCCAAGACTGCACATCAAAAGTAAAGAACAAATTCCTGTAATTTACTCTGAAGCCATGTACAAGTACTAAGTCGGACGATGCTTTCTTTCAAACAATTTTTTTCTTTTCCTTTTGCTGTCCTCACATTGCAAGACTGGAGCTTTATTTCCTTTGCTTCCCCTTTTTCTTTTGATTAAATATACGCTACAGTTCCGAAAGGAAGATTATTCTTGGATGACGTTTGGATTATAATTTTTCTTGCTGGGATATACCAACGTATGTTTTAGTTGCAGTTTCTTTGAGAACTAATTGTGCGCCATCTTATCTTGATTTACCATTCTAAACAGATAATTCGAGTAATCTTGTTATCTATACTAATACTAATACTAATATAATATATAATAATATTATAAAGTGGTAAAATTTGAAGTTTGTATGTAGGGGGTAATCTCTGGAACTAATGATCCAATTCTAAAAAAAATTTCACTGGTAGAAAGCTACATTATTCCTGAGTGCTATAGGCTATATAACATCACGCTACGAACAATAGGTGCGGAGCATAAATGAAAAATGTTGCAAAAACGGGCAAAAATATTAATTTTTGAGGGCTTCCGTTGCGTGCGCTACGTAAACGGTTTCAGTTATGCAATCATGTATGTAGGGTAGGTGTAGGGTAGGTGTAGGGTAGGTGTAGGGTAGGTGTAGGGTAGGTGTAGGGTAGGTGTAGGGTAGGTGTAGGGTAGGTGTAGGGTAGGTGTAGGGTAGGTGTAGGGTAGGTGTAGGGTAGGTGTAGGGTAGGTGTAGGGTAGGTGTAGGGTTGGTGTAGGGTAGGTGTAGGGTAGGTGTAGGGTAGGTGTAGGGTAGGTGTAGGGTAGGTGTAGGGTAGGTGTAGGGTAGGAGTAGGGTAAGCGTAGAGTAGGGTAGGTAGGATAGGGTAGGTACGTAGCCAGTTGACGGGAGCGAAGCCGCGTGGGACAGCTAGTTAAAAATATAAAAGGATGATCTATATTGCTGGCTCAAACTAAAATGTATAAAGATTTTTATAGGTTTTTGGTTCTTAATGACAAATAAAAAAACGCAAGAAAGAGCATTCCAAACTAGCATAACATGAGTAAGAATCCTCATTATAAATAGGAGCTTATTGCAAAAATAATGTCAGAAAGTCCGAATTTATTTTTGTAATACCAAGCTCAAACAGAACTATTTCGCGCAACACATGTCACATACTAACAACCCACATACATATAGTTTCACCGCATTACTTATAGTTAGCATATTTCCTGCACATAACAGTCTGGTAGTTTCTCTCAACACGGTGACATCCAGGTAAAGTTCTGAACTGGCTAAAATAACTGGCTCGTGCCTCCGTTATTCCAGTTACTGACATCGTCGAAATGTTTCTAGGTATATTAGAGTTTTGCAGGCTGTTAGAACTCCGTTGAGCGTGTGTCGCCTGTTAGGATTTCCAGAGATTTTTTGAGAACGAACGAGCGATTCGATGAAATCTGTTCTCTTTTTTGTGTGACCTCTAGACCGAACGTGTTAAACCTTGTGGTTTATTGAATATTTTGAACAATAGATTGGTTACCTTGTGTCACGTTTTTTTTCTTTATTTTTGACGGTCAGTTATAAAACGTAACTTTGGTTATTTGTTCAGCTGGTTGTCTCCTTATAAACAATGTTCGATGATAATTATGGCATACTGATACTGTCTTTAAATGGAAATTCTGAATATTTCGGACGTTTTCAACGCTAAAATATGAAATAATTTTTGGTCTCTATCTTCTGATCCGATATCATAAGCCGGTTTTATCTTGAACATGCCTGCGATGATAGGCTATAAATAGTTTTTTCATTACACCTATTCGAAAAACGACAATTGTCTATAGAGGATAGCGGGAGCCAAATCCAATTTAGCGCCCGTAGGAGTTTGAGCTTTCTCTCTTCTGATTGGTCCGCTTCGTGCATCTGATAGATTTGCGTAGTTGGGTTGGAGGCGCTCGCGTGAAAGTTTAATGTAAAAAAAATATCACTAAAAGTCATTTTTGTGATTGGTTAGTAAGGAGTTAGTATTATACTTACTCTTTGTTGATAAGTATGTGAAGTTAACCAAATAGGTCGAACGAATATGTTTGAATAAGTTACTGGCTGGTTCTAAGTTATGGCGATGGCAATGTGCTTTAAAAAAAACTGTAGTTCTTTAGGTAGTGATGAAAAATAGTGTGTTTACTCGGGAACAAAATATTTTGCTCTCGAGCGGCGTATATTGAATTCCTCGCTAAGCTCAGGATTCTACGTTAGAATCCCTCGCTACGCTCGTGATTCTACTATAGAATCCTTCGCTTAGCTCTGAATTCAAAATAACGCCCTGGAAGAACAAAATATTACTTTGTCCCCTTGTAACACAAATAACTATTATTAGAGCTAAT
Organism: Orthosia incerta; assembly: GCA_948252205.1. Classification (NCBI taxonomy): domain Eukaryota; kingdom Metazoa; phylum Arthropoda; class Insecta; order Lepidoptera; family Noctuidae; genus Orthosia; species Orthosia incerta. The sequence goes on along the minus strand of OX411759.1, from coordinate 19,798,678 downwards.
GGTCAGGCCAAGTTGATAAGTACTTTAATATTGAAACAAAAATGAACTTTACAGAGGCAATTTTCTCTTTTATCTTTGTGGTTTTTGGTAAGCTTTCGGTAACCGAACCCGTAAATTTGACAACATTTTACGTATTTACAAATTATTCCATATGGATGCCTGCACAGAAATATCTGAAAATAAAGGGTTGGGCATTATTTTCCTCCTTCCATTTGCTACCATGTATGCACCACGTATTTACTTATTTCGATTTAACTAATTAGTTAGTACAAAGATACCTCTCCCCACGGATGTGCCCTGACAAGCGTTATACAGAGGGGATTCCGGGGTGGTCTTTTGAAAGGTCACGGTGTTCTACGTGCTGATGGAGATCACCGGTGTACTTTTAGAAATATAACCACCACACTCCTTGGTTTTTCCCCAAAAGTTCAGACACCTTTCAAAGGTTTCCTCCCGTTAACAAAAACAAAAAGGAACAAAAATACTTGTTTATTCCCTGAAGATACCTAATTAAGTATCCCGGGATGTTTTGAGTTCTTCGTATACATCAAACATTTTAATATAATAAGGAAAATCCCTAGTTAAATTCTCTCAAAGCAAAATAATTAAAATGAGGACAAAGTTACACGGAACTTGCCTGAACTGCGAAGCTTAGTGGACTGGCACTGCTTTGTGTAACTTGCTTTACTTAGTAGGTACTGTTCGTGCTGCAACGTTTTCACTGCAACTGTCAGAATATTACTTGATATTGCCGTCGTGTTTGTTTTGAATAGAGTCTGTGCTGGAACATTTATTTTGGGATTCTTTCTAAGAAATATATTCATACGTAGCATACTTACCTATCATAGAAGGTAATAATTTTAAATAATAACGCTAATGTTCGGACGAAACGCCAAAGGGCAATAATAAAATTGTTAAGTTTATAAATTACTAGCTTCTTCCAGCGGCTTCGCCCGGGTGTTGGTCGGATATTAGCCCAGGATATTAACATACTAACAGGACAAAGGTAGCATATGCGTGCTAATCCAGCCTATGTTTTTTCTCTGTGCCTAAATTCATCCATATATCCGTACAGTCATTCCGACATGTTATAACAAACATCCATTGAAACTTTCGCATATATTACTATTATAGTATAGCAGATTTTTGTATATATTATTAGCAGTTTTTTTTATATTTAACGATAAGCTCGCGTTTGACCACTATCTCACCTGATGGTAAGCGATGATGTGGTCGACGGTGAAGCACGCTTGCCTAGAAGTAACCTATTCACTCTTGACTTAAAGACCCCAAGGTTGCAGCTATAGGATAGTAGGATTTTGTAATAAGTTTAAGTTTATAAGTAAACTAGCTCACCCCCGCGGCTTCGCTCCCGTCAACTGGCTACCCTGCCTACCCTCACTTCCCTGACTCACCTGTCTACACTGCCTACCCTGCCTACCCAGCCTACCCTGCCTACGCTGCCTACCCTACCTACACTACCCACCCTACCTATCCTACCCTCCCTATCTACCTAATAATTTGTATGTATCAAAAATAGTTTTCTCAGCGCTCGCCAAATAATGAATGTTATAGCCAACATTTTGCTACTTTGGGTTACATTATTAACCAAAGTATAATTTTTTATTAGTATCAATTTTCATAAGGATCTCAATTTTTTTGAAAATATATTAGCTTATGACACTCAGAAATAATATAGCTTTCTACTGGTGAAAGAATTTTCAAAATCGGTACAGAAGATCCAGAGATTACCCCCTACAACGTCACAAACTCACAAACTTTACCTCTTTATAAAGTAGTTCTTTGTAGTATAGATAAAGGTTTTATATTATTCTAAAGAGATACAATTGTTTATTTGATTGTATTTTTTTATTGTAAGAGATAAGTTATTAGAAATTGATTCGTTTACAATTTTTTTTTTCTCAATCATGTATCGATGAGTCCCCTTAGGCTACTTTTATTCCAAGAAAATGAACGTTTCCTGTGGTGTACGCCTTGCCCTTTTAGCGCAAGAAAAAACATTTTTAATGTTGTTCATTTGACAAGCTTTTATTTAACTTGCAATGTATGTATGTATGTATTTGTGTTCGGGTCAAATCTTGCACCTGAATTTTAAAGCAGTTATCCTCAACCGATTAAGATTACACTAGTCTACAAGTCTTCTATACAAATACAAACGTAGTCTAGGGATTATTCCACTGTTTGACGATGTACGTTCAAAATAAAAAGTGATATCAATTTGTCTCATCATTATCTAGCCCTGTATGGAAGCAAAAAAGTAAAAAAAGAAAATATTTGAAAGTTATTTGCGTCAAAAGTTCCACATTTCGACACTAATTTTAACGCATTTTTGGGCGTAAATAAATACCATAAGAAGACGGCAAATTGCAAAACGTCCTCCATACAGGGATAGATTAATAGTTCAACAATGCAAATAATTTTATTTTCCACAGATAGATTTAGTCGTTATTTCATGATATCTAGACTGCCAAAGGTCTGTTTATAAAATTTCGCGCGCTCGGTTTCGTCGTAAATCATTATCCATTTCGCTACAAATTTGCAAAAGTGTGTATTCGTACGCGAACTAGCTTCCTACTGCTCATCACAGCATCTATCTCTTCCGCACGTGTTGTCGGTTGATATAAAAAGCATTTTAACCACGCGCACATAATAGTTCGTGCTGTCGACTAGATGAAACTTTGCATACACGTTTGGTTTGGATGACAATGCACGGTAAGTTAAAAAACAAGTATAGAATTATATTCCTAAATGTACGCAGCCAGAATATCAATATTAAGCCTCCTTTTGGACAGTTTTTTGCAAATTATTCTTTGATTTACATAATGCTATTTCAGTTATGAAGAAATTCCAGCCATCAATTTTTCTGTGTAAAAATATTTTTGAACATCCAAGTCGTTTTGGAGAGAGAGCGTAAAAATATCGTGTTGTTAGTAATTTTTTAAAAGCAAACTACAAATAATGATTCATGTAGAATCAATAATAAATATATATATATTTTAACCTTTTAACCTAGACTTTACTTAGGAGTTTTCTTTAAAAAGTAACCGTTTTACGGCACTAAAGCAGTCTTCTTCTTCTTAGCGTGTCGATGGCAAATATAAAAAGTTAAATATTGTGTTTGGCCCAGAATTCAGCCACGGCAATACCATTCGGTGACGCAGTCATAAGGTCTTCGTAAGTACAGGTGACAGGGCATGCTGCGCACTCCGTGAGATGGGCCATGGTCTGCGGAGAGATGCTGCACAAGCACTGAAGACTAGTGCCATCAGAGAACCCCCACCCGAGGAGGTTGTCCTTGCTGCGGCCAACCCGAGTGCGGAGTCTATTTAGGGTTTTCCAGGACTAAAGCAGTGCAAGACCTTTAATAAAAAGCTTGTAAAAAGGTGAATCATGCTCACCCCAAATAACCTCAAAAACTAGGTCTTTAAAACAAACAGCGATATTGCCGACGCATACCCATTTACCCGGCGGCGGGCGGCGGTCTGTGACAGCCGCTGACAGCGTCGATGGCTGACCATCCGATCTACAAATAGCATGTCGTTGGCGAAATTCGGTGGAGTGTGTCGATTCCTAAGTTAAATAGCGGAGCTGATAAGTCTGCGGTCTGCCTAATTTGTTGGTGGAGTTGTTTGGTAACAAACTGGCGTTTAGAACCTCAAGCCTCGGCATTTGTGGATGCTTATTTGTGTCTCGGTGGTTCAGAAATGTGGTTAATCTTACCTCCGGTTTCAAGATATAAATAATCAACATCGACGATGCATTGATAATTATTCAAATTTTTCGCAAGCCATTTGATGCGTTTGGCTGTTCATCCAATCACAGCAACTAACGCGCGTTTGCCAATTTCAACAAAAACACAACATACAAAACAAATTGAAACGGGGCCTTAGACATACACACAGATAGTAGAAGAAATTAATGTAAAGAGACCTCGAAAACTTTACTCAACTCATGACAATTAAATTATTTAGCAAGTTGCAGTAAGCCGGTGGCAGAAGAGCAGAATCATAGCAGAAGAGCCCAGACCGACTTCCCATAAAGGAGGAGGTTATCAATTCGACCGTATTTTTTTTAATGTGTGTTACCTCAGAACTTTTTAATAGGTGAACCGATTTTGATGATTCTTTTTTTGAAAGCTGGTGCTAGTCATGTGGTTCCATTTTTCCTCCAATTTCATCAAGATCTGATGTAGAACTTCGGATATATAAATCAGAACTCTTCAATTAATGACGGCAAATCACTCGGGGTAGCTGCAATCGCATGTCTGTTTATTATTTACACCATCAACATCACACTGGTATGCTCTAAAGGGGTACGCAGGTGTGAACAGTTCACCCTGGTATACTCTCATTCCACCGGTTTTGTTTAAGTTTCATGTTAATTCATGTCTGGCATCACTTTGGGCACCTAGACTATAGAACTAGTCCATTATGTACCACAACTAAAAAGAGAAAAAAAAAATACAAAAAAATACAACCGACTTCCAAATAAAAACACTACAAAGTGAAAAATAACTTCAATTTCAGAAGTCGGTGTCAAAAAACAATCAAACGAAAACAGCATCACACACTCGGAAGTCGGTTGTATTTTTTTGGAGAAAAGTTTGTTTTTCTTACTCCGCAGTGTTCTTTTATAAGTTTAATAATGTTTTCTCCGGGACCGTAGAGCTTTATTGCAAATAAATACTGTGTATGTTAGTTATTAGTTTGTATGCCTATAAAATTCTTCCGTCCTGTGTGCGCAAATAAACCAACAATCTTGGTTGCTACGTCACAGCTTCATTAATCAGTGTCTGTACCAGACCTTATCATTTCCGCTAGGCCGAGTCGTTGACCCCACGCCGTTCTATATTTACTAACACGATTATCTTAAAGTAGACATGTTAAACATTGATGAAATATCTTTTAATTTGAGAGACTGTTTACATTGTACACTTTTGGGTTAGTAGAACTTAGAGTGATCAGTTATATGTATGTTCGAGATGTTGCCAGTGCCTCTGCTTGCGTGGAAGTCAAAAATTATCCCTCAAAAATTTCCTAGTTTCCGGAATAAAAAGTACCCTATTGCCTATCTAGGACATGGTCTACCGGTGCACTGAGTTTCATCCAAATCCATGCATCATTTCATCATTCAAAAATTGAAAAATTATTTTTGTGTTGCATAGTCCATTTATCGAGGAAGGTCGGCTATAAAACATCACGCTACAGCCAATAGGAGCGGAGCATACATGAAAAGTGTTGCAAAAACGGGAAAAATATTCCTTTTTGAGAGCTTCCGTTGCGTGCGCTGCGTAAACGGTTTAAGGTGATATATACACCCCAATGCTAACGCAGTACTGGCCGTGGGTGCCATACTCGATGCCATAATATCAAAATTCAACCTCCTTTTGAACAGTTTTGTTTGCAAAATAATATTTGATTTACATATGCTATGTTAGTTATGAAGAAATACCAGCCATCAATTTTTCTGTGTAAAAATATTTTTAAACATCCAAGTCGTTTTGGAGGAGTTTCCAAAAGTTGCGAAAAAATATCGTGTTGTTAATTATTTTTTTAAAGCAAAACTATTAGTTACACGTAAAAACCTTGTGTTCAAAATTATGTACATCAAAATCAATTTTTTTTATTTTACATAAGCCTACATGGGCACTTATAAAACGTCGACAAAAGTTGCACGGTTCGGGTTGGTCGTTTCCTATGGAGAAGAACCGGCAAGAAACTCCATGGTTACTCTTTTACATGAAACAATAACAAATATATATATTTTTCAAACCTTTTAACCTAGCCGTTACTAAGGAGTATGCTTTAGAAAGTTACCGTTTCACGGCACTAAAATGTAGGCCCTTAAGTTACGCATCAATTACATATGTAGGGTAGGTAGGGTAGATGGGTAGGTAGGTAGCTAGTTGACGGGAGCGAAGCCGCGTGGGACAGCTAGTTTATTATATTTGTAGGAATAGGACAGGATTTACCTCTATGCCGGCTAAAATAGAAATATCTCCATCAGCCGGAATAGAGGTATATACTTAAGTAAATTCTTTTCGGAGTAGTAGAGGTAAATTTAAAGTCGTTACGGTAAGTTAGAAAGCCAAGGAGATATGTGTTCAAGAAAAATATTAAACGAAGCCTTTTAGTTCCATTCAGTAAAAGCAATGATATATTCACATGGTATATAAATATATTTTGGCTTTGATATAATCTATAAAGTAGTAGAAAAAGACACAGAGTAGTTAGAATGTAAATTTCCGTTACTTTGTATCTCTGGAGCACAAAAATCAGAGCGACAAAGTTCCCCTTATATGTGTTATTTCTGGTCAGTATTTGTTTGTTACTCTGTAACACACTTTAGTTGCCTGGTTATCTGTGCCCACAAAGTTACGGATACTGCCTGCCAGTTCCACGGATTCATTGTGGCTATCCAGAGCGCTATTTCTGTCTTATTACGAAACATGGTTTTGCTATTGGCAAGTTTGCACCGGGTTGTGGTAGTTTTTTTTTTATTGCTTTCTGTCAGCTAATCTGCAGGATGGAACTTTTTTGCTAACAAAAATTCAATGTGTGATATAATGTTACCTGTAACCCCCGGACGACCCAAAGTCATACCGGCCCATAACATTACTTCCATCTTTGGGCAAACTCCTGGAGCGCCTTATCGTTCCACGTTTGCTACCGGACGGACCAAAGTTTCATAACAATCAATTCGGTTTCACTATGGGAAAATCTACCGTAGACGCGGCCCTTACTGTTAGGAAAATTGTTAATACATCTGAACATAAGTACGTAATTGGGATTTTTCTAGATATTTCTGGGGCCTTTGATAACGCATGGTGGCCAATGCTATTACTTAAAATGAAAACTCGGGGCTGCTATAGAAATATATACAATTTAGTTTACTCTTACTTTTTAAATGGTTCCGCGAAACTTAAACTCGGTCATCATTCCATGTCGAAGTCTCTCACCATGGGATGTCCTCAGGGTTCGGTTATTGGTCCACCTTTATGGAACTTAGGCTTTGATGATTTCCTCGCGATTCCGCTTCCAAGCGGCTGTTCATTAACCGGTTACGCGGACGACGGTCTTCTGCTCATTCAATCAAGTACTCGAGCTGGACTCGAGAACTTGGCTGACACTTGCCTACGATTAATATCTCAGTGGGGTGATCGAAACCGCCTGACCTTTGCTCCGCACAAAACTTATCAACTCATTTTGAAAGGTAATCTCAAATCGTGTCCTACTATAAAATTTAATAACGTTCCCGTAAAAAGGAAGCAGTCCGTGTGCTATCTTGGTCTAGTGTTAGAGAGGAATTTTGCATTTATAGATCATATTAAAATAGTCGGTGAAAAAGCAAAAAAGAACTTCTATGCCTTAACGAGAATATCTAAATCTACGTGGGGTCTGTCTTTTTTAACCTTAAAGACTATTTATGGGGCTACTTACTTGGGTTGTATGTGCTATGGTGCGCCTGTTTGGGCTGATAGGGCCACAATAGGGGCGGTACGACGTAAATTACTTCAAAGCCAGCGTTTGGCTTTGATATTCTTATGCAAAGCATACAGGACGGTTAGTACTGAAGCCTTACCGGTACTTGCTGGCGTACTTCCGGTCGACCTTGAAGTGCAGCGACGCGCTGCAATGTACTATTCCGCACGAGAGACCATGGACGCGGACTTTTTAACTCGGTGTGACCGTGAGAAAATCTCTAGGTTATTTAAACCACATATTGACGTCTGGGAGGAACTTTTATCCGAATGGCAATGTAGGTGGGATAATTCCATCAAGGGCCGACACCTCCACCAATTCTTTCCATCCGTTCGCGTGCGGCTCGCCAGAACGTGGCTGGAGGTGGATCACTGTGTTGCCCAATTTCTCACAGGGCATGGTAACTTTAAAAGTAAATTATTTTCCTTCAAGCTCGTTGCCTCACCTTTATGTCAGTGTTCTACATCTGACTGCGAATATGTACAATCTGCACATCATATCTTATGGGAGTGTATTCTTTGGCAGAATGAGCGCAATTTTATGTTAAATAATGTACAGGCTGCATCTGGAGTTGTTTACTATACGGACCTTGTGGAAACTAGAACAAATTTCCGTGCGTTCAAGCATTTTTGTCATACCTATTATTGGAAACAAATATAGCAGCTCACAATGTAGGACCCCTTAATATTAATGCAAATTTTTATCCGTGGTGCTAGGCAACTGGGCTTATCCCAGTTGTAAACGACCCTTTGTGCCTATTGGCCTTGTTTGTTCTGTCTCCTGCTTGATATGGAGGGAAGTGGAAATTTGAACTTTTTCCTACTCCTCCGTTATTATTTTCTGATTAATTTCGTTGCGGGATCCAAGACAGTTAAATTCATTCTCCGGGACTTCGTCGAGCTTCATTGCCTCGGCGCTTTTCTGGTGGTCGCCACTGTTGATTCTGGCTTTCAGGAGTTGCAGTGGTTTGGGAATAGTGCGGTGGGATTGTCCCAAAAAAAAAAAAAAAAAAAAAAAAATGTTACCTGTGATTTTTCAATGTCGAAATAGGGAACATTACTGCCAATTTCACCGGTGGCTCACTATGTTATGAAATTTAAAAAAAATACGATATCTATCTAGTCTATGGTTAGGTGACAAATTTTGAGATTATCCAGTGTTTGAACTTTGATATATTCTTGTGCATGCTTTTAGCCTTTTGGAATTGCACTTACATTTACACATGGATGAACCTATTGAAAAAAACCACCAAGTGTTAAATCATCTCATAGCCTTTACCCAACTATATTGGGGTCGGCTTCCAGTCTTACCGGATTCAGCTAAGTACCAGTGTTTTACATAGAGCGACTGCCTATCTGACCTCCACAACCCAGGAACTGGGTAACCCTGTACCCCTTGGCAAGACTGGCGTTGAAATGGTCACCCATCCACGGACCGACCTCGTCAAGCGTTGCTTAACCTTGATGATCAACCCGTGCGGCTGTTATTATTTAGCCACGAGCTACTAAAAGTGTTAAATAAAGGAACAATTTGGCCGCGCTTTTTCAAACTGGTTCTGCTTACTCTATATTTACTTGGCGGTATCTGCTGGATCAGCTTTGCGTTATGTTCCCTATTGAAAGGCATATACCTTAATGACAAAAACGCCTTGGGGGGGTTTTATCGCCGGAAACTGCAAATAAATAACAAATTTTTATCCTCTTAGCACTAATCAATATAATAACATGTATTTAATATAATAATCTACAATTTGCCGTATTGATCGGAGTCATTACATCAGTAATAGAACGTTAATTGCCTCGGCACACCGCAAAACGTAAGTCAAGATGATAATAGTTATTGCCCAGGACATCCTTACGTACTTGTCTATTTGTAATACCTAGGTAGTAAGCACGTGGAGCATTAGTGGCCCAGTGGTAACGGCCACGACTTACGTGTCTTAGGTTGTGGGTGCTATAGGTCGTTAACACACTGCCACGCACCACGCTGCATGTTGCGTGAAAACGCATAAAAACTGGCTAAGTGCGAGTCGGACTCGCGCACGAAGGGTTCCGCACCATTATCGCAAAAAACGGCAAAAAAATCACGTTTGTTGTATGGGAGCCCCCCTTAATTTATTTTATTTTAATTTAATAATAATTATTTTTTGAAGTGAATATACAACTAAATATTCTGTGAATATTTCATGCGTCTACCTGTTGCCGTTATTAATATCGAGCAAAAAACGGCAACAAAATCACGTTTGTTGTATGGGAGCCCCCCTTAAATATTAATTTTATTCTGTTTTTAGTATTTGTTGTTATAGCGGCAATAGAAATACATCATCTGTGAAAATTTCAACTGTCTAGCTATCACGGTTCATGAGATACAGCCTGGTGACAGACGGACAGACAGACAGACGGATCGTGAAGTCTTAGTAATAGGGTCCCGTTTTTACCCTTTGGGTACGGAACCCTAAAAACGCACCTACGCGCGTACTTGCGAGTCTCCGTTTGTATAGAAAAAACGCACGCAAGTACGCGCGTAGATGCATTTTCACGCAACATGTAGTGTGACCCCTGGCAGTCCACCGCCTTACTTTATGTATATCACCCAGGCATGTGCTTTACTTTGTGTAAATTCTTTCATCACCACTGTTCTCAAAACGGTGAAGGAAAACATCGTGAGGAAACCGGCATGTCCTAGAACCAATAATTCGAATACATGTGACATTCATCAACCTGCACTGGGTCCGTGTGATATCATAATTGTGTTGTAATATTCTACTTCTTGAACACTTTAAATTCGTATCTAATGATAGAGAAAACCGATTGCGATGAAACTAAAACTTAAAGTTACACTAGTCGATAATTCTTCCATACAAACGTAGTCTAGGGATTACTCCACTGTTTGACGAAGTACGTTAAAGTTCCACATTTCGACACTAATTTTAACGCATTTTTGGGCGCAAATAAATACCATAAGAAGACGGAAAATTGCAAAACGGCCACCATACATGTTCAACGATGCAAATAATTTTATTTTGAACAGATACGTGTAGTCGTTTTTTCATGATTCCAGACTCCCAAAGGTCTGTTTATAAAATTTCGCGCACTCGGTTTCGTCCTAAATCACTATCCATTTCGCTACAAATTTGCAAAAGTGTGTATTCGTACGCGAACTAGCTTCCTTCTGGTCATCACAGTATCATCTCTTCCGCACGTGTTGTCGGTTGATGTAAAATGCATTTCAACCCCGCGCAAAAAATAGTTCGTGCCGTCGACTAGTGTACCCTTAAGTAATACTTCAAGTTATGCACAATTTTTATGTATAAACGTTATCTACATTGGTTTCATATATTTACGTGATGCATGCAAAACTAAACAGACAAAAACTCAAAAAATGCTGGAAATGGGTTCTGTTGGTTATCCTTTAACATCCTAGCTATTTTTATTTTTGGAACTATTCTCGATGTACAAAAACGACTTTTCTACAGATTTATTATATGTATTGATGATCAAACATAATCTCTTTATACAAACCGATTTCCAATACGCCCTTGCAAGAGGGCCTGGACAAAGTGACAAACTTTTTTTTTTTTTTTGATTTTGATTACGGGGGGAAACCTTCAAAAGGCGCCTGGACTTTTGCGAAAAAGACCAGGGAGTGTGGGCTTTCTACCTCACTAAAACCACCCCGTTGATCACCATCAGCACCTACAAAATTACAAATTGACTGTTGACAATCTTTGTCGCTGTTAGAGCAAGTTCTAGGCTTGTACAAGCGCAGCGCAGAAAACAACGGATTTCGAATTTCGATCTATCTAAGATCAAAGTTGGACACGGAGTTGCTCCAGTATCCGAACTTGAAATCCAGTCAATAGATTTGGTAACTTCTTAAACTTGCAGATATTCACAAACTTGACTGAACTGCATGTTTATTTGTCACTGGCCAGTTATGCCAGTAAGGCTCTTGTGAGATGATGTCAAAACTGACGTGTTGTTTCGATTCAGGTTTAGATGTCACTTCGAAATCGTTGAAGCGTTATCGATGTTCACGTCACTTGGAAAATCATCAAACATCACCAATGTCAGTCATATTGTAGAGACTACATCCAAGCAACTAACGTAGTAGTGTACGATCAGATTAGCAACATCACAGTGTCAGCTCTGTACTGCCCCCCAAGACATACAATTAAAGAAAGTCAATTTTGCGACTATTTCAATATCCTAGGCAATCGCTTTATAGCCGCAGGCGATTACAACGCCAAACACACTTTTTGGGGGTCTAGGCTCATCGTGCCTAGGGGTCGGGAACTTTTAAAATGTATTCAAGCAAATAGAATGGATGTTGTCTCTACAGGACAGCCAACATACTGGCCTTCAGACAGAAGTAAAATACCGGATCTCATTGATTTCTGTGTCACCAAAGGAATTACGAGAAATAATATAACGTGCAATAGCTGCTGGGATTTATCATCGGATCACTCACCTATTATTATCAATATCGAATCTAAGGTAAAGGTGACCTCAAAAAAGTGTACATTGCACAATAAGAAAACTAATTGGATTCTTTTTCGATACTTTGTAGATGAAGCATTTAAAATTCCACCTCCACTCAAAACAGAAGAGGACATTACAAATGCTGTTGAATTCTTTAATACAAACGTACAAAATGCCGCATGGAACTCGACTCCATTAGATCAATACAAGTCTGATGTCCAATCGGTCGCCCCAAACATACTGGACTTAATTAAGGAAAAAAGAGAGACCAGAAAATTATGGCAACAAAATAGATGTCCTGATACGAAAAAAAGATTCAACCACAAAGTAAGAGAACTAAAACAAGCTCTGGAACAAGATCGGAACGCTACCTTCCAGGCATACATAGAGGGCCTTGATGCAACAGCTGCTACAGACTACTCTCTTTGGAGGGCCACTAAGAAAATTAAAAGACCCATGGTAACAAGTTCACCACTTAGGAAACCTGATCTTAGCTGGGCACGTACCGACCATGAAAAAGCAGCTACATTTGCGGAGCATCTGGAAAAGGTTTTTCAACCCCACCCATACGAGGGTTCACCCGAACATGAAAAAGAAGTTATTGAATTTATTAATACCCCCGACCAGGATGATAACGAACCTGACTACTTCACTAAATGTGAAGTAGTAGAAATTATTAAAAAGGCAAACTACAAGAAAGCTCCTGGATATGACCTAATTACTAACAAAGTCTTACAGGAACTACCAGACTCTGGGATAACACTACTCACAGCAATCTATAATGCAATCACCAAACAAAAACTCATCCCGCCGCAATGGAAAGTAGCACAAATAATAATGCTGTTGAAACCAAACAAACAACCAGAGGACCCAAAATCATACAGGCCGATCAGCTTATTACCCATACCCGCGAAAATATACGAATCTCTAATATTGCGCCGACTGATACCACTGATAGAACAGCGCAAACTGATTCCCAAACACCAATTTGGATTTCGTCGTAAGCACGCCACCGTCGAACAGGTCCACAGGCTAATAAGCGAAATTGACAAGACCTTTGAAACTAAAAAGTACTGTGCAAGTGCTTTTTTAGACATATCACAAGCCTTTGACAGGGTATGGCACGAAGGCCTGTTATTTAAAATAAAATCTCTGCTCCCTACCTATTTATTCAAAATCCTAAAATCTTTTTTGGAAATGAGACATTTTCTAGTCCAAAACGGCGAAGCGCTCTCAAGTCTCCGACCTGTTAAAGCAGGAGTTCCACAAGGCAGTGTGCTGGGCCCGACGTTGTACCTTATCTACACGTCTGATCTACCAACTTCAGAGAGTATCACCACCGGTACTTTTGCTGACGACACCGCGATCCTAGCAGCTCATCCTGACCCAGTTGTGGCGGCGGAACTCTTACAGTGTGGGCTTAATGATATATCGACCTGGTTAAAAAAATGGAGAATCAAGGCTAACGAAACAAAATCTGTAAATGTTACCTTTACTCTAAGAAGAGGCACTTGTCCACCCGTCAAACTCAATAACTTAGAATTGCCACAATCAGACCATGTCAGGTATTTAGGACTACACCTGGATAAGCGACTCACCTGGCAAAAACATATTTTCACAAAAAGGAAACAATTGGGATTACAATTACGTAAGCTGTATTGGTTAATGGGACGTCGGTCACAGCTGTCACTAAGTAGCAAGCTTCTACTCTACAAAACAATCCTTAAGCCGATTTGGACTTACGGGATACAACTCTGGGGGACAGCCTCCCATTCCAACATCGAAATCATGCAAAGATTCCAGAACAAAATCTTGAGGACGATAACTGGTGCCCCGTGGTTCGTCACGAATGAACAACTACATCACGACCTGCACATGACAACAGTCAAACAGGAAATACTCTTCCATACATGCACATACAAGAAAAGAATTAAAGACCATCCGAACAGCTTGGCCAATGTCTTGATGGAAGACAATTGTACAATTCGCAGATTGAAACGGAAAATGCCCCAAGACACACTTAAATTGCAACAGAGTGAAGTAAAGTAGGATGCGACACAGGTCGCATACCGAGCACGCCAATAACAAACCCAACCAACCCACTGATAAATGTCCCTCCGGCGACAGATAGCAGTGTAACAACAAACAAAAAAAAAAAAAAAAAAAAAACTTGGAAAATCGGGCATGATGTTGAATAATAGATTTATGAAATGGTGATATGAGCAGGGTTTTTAGTTTTTATTTCAGAAGATGAATTTGATCTTTTCTTTGAAATTTCGTTATAGGTGTACTGGTCGTTTTGCTTTCGGATTATCTCAGTCATTCTTTTTCTTAATTTTAATTAAATCTTTTCTTTCTTACTTTTTCCTGAAACAGTTGTAGCTGGAGAGCTAAACGCGTCCATCTCGTATCGGAAAAAATATTGTTGAAGGGTCAGCCTACAGATAGAGACGATTCTGTGGTATTTTTGTTTAAGTAATAAGTCCTGCTACCATCCTTCTATAGGAAATCTCAATCATAGAAAACTCGTTTAAAAATCGAACGTCCTATGTTCTTTTGTATTAATGGTAAGAAATCATTATGTTCGATTTTCAAACTTCGATTTCGAACATTCTTATGTTTTTATTTATGACGTGGCATTACCGTTGCGTCGGTTTCATACTGGGCAGTGGCTATTTGAAACTTGATATCTCTTTCTGTTGAAAGTAGAGAAATGATGTACACCATCAGTCTTGTGGGATTGAGGCAGAGTTGCTAAAATCAATGCTACTTCGTTACTTAACTACCGTCCAGCGCTGTCTTTATACCCACGACGGTGCAATTTAATTTAGGTTGTGTCGTTGACAGAAAATGTTTACTATTTTAACAAATTTACGTCACCAAAAAACAAATATTTTTGTAATAACCTGTATTTTATAGTAGGTATCTTCTTAGCAGCTATGATTTATATAGGTACTGCAAAGAAGTTATCAAATGATGTGCCTTATAGAACAAATATGTCACCAATGATAAAGAAAGAGAGGCATGTTTAATTTATTATTAAGACAATATTAAATATTATGAGTGTCTTTTGTTTAAGAGTTATTGTTGTATGACGTCACGGAATAAAAGAACAGTCTAGTTGTGAAATTGTGAAGTATTTTCCATGAGTAATCATTATTTTTTTGTTTGCCGTTGCACACGTAGGTTTGATAAAAATGATGCGGTGTTTTAGTACAATTGTACTAAACATAATTATGTTTTGCAGATATTAATAGGTATGTACGTAAGTTTGTTTAATTTAAAAACGTTTGATTATACTTTAAGTCAGGCAAAGACAAATAATTGTTGCCTAAATAAAGTTATCTAAAACAAAGTCCCTCGCCGCGTGCGTCTGTTTGCGATAAACTCAAAGAGTTGAAAGATATTGAATCCAATAAAAAAAGAATGACTACGATCTGATTAGTAGTTTCAGAGAAATGCACGGACCAACATGCATATACTTATGAAACTTGGCACTCATGTTTAGAAACCCACATAGAATAACCTATGTAAATATTGTGCAATTCCAACAATTTTATTACGTATCGAATTGATTAGCTCCTTTTTTTGAAGTCGGTAAAAATAATCTACTAATGAGATGTGTACACAGTACTATGGCCTATCATATGGGGGATAGTTACCATTCACTCTGATAGCTGAAAAACCCATCTTCAATAGTGTAATGCTTGCTTTTCTCGGACGCGGCGCGGCGCGCGTTGAAGCTTCTGTGCCGCATAAATATTATGTTCGTGTTCAAACTTCAATATATTGTAGCGCTAGACCGCGCAGAGCCGCGCGCGCTCGCGGCTCCAGGATGGCACTCGCGCCACTGCACTGCCTTCAAGGCAGATTTAGACAGATCCAGTGACTGGTGCCGAAATCGAGACAAGCCAGCGCTGACCCGAAAAAAAACCCCGTGTAAATTGATTTCAAGTCAATCCAGTGGCGGGAAGTCAGCGTTGGCTTGTAAATTCGCACACGAATATTTAGAAGCCAGTCACTGGCGCCGATAACTGACTTGTGCACTGACCCTGTCTAAAATTGCCTTTACACGGTGCGAAACGCGAGCGCGCGCGGCGCGTCGATAACTTGTAAACAAAATTAGGGAATATAAAGTACTACCTTCGGTACATTACACATTACAGCTACCGGTACATTGAGGTGTTGAAGTGTTTGTACAAAAACGCTACCATGTCAGTCCGACTTCAGGATCGGACCTCGAAACCAATCCTTCTCCAGCGCGGCATGAGGCAGGGAGACGTCATTTCTCCGAAACAGTTCACTGCTGCGCTGGAGGATGTCTTCATGGTTCTGGACTGGAGGGGGCTAAGCATCAACGTTAATGGTGACACCATGGAGAGCCTCAGTACAATACTCGATGACCTCAGTAGAGTTCCAAAAGAGTCGGACAAAACCAAGGTGACGTTGGATGCCCATGTTGCACCCACTCCTATCAAAGTTGGAGACTCTACGCTCGAAGTTGTGAACGATTATGTCTACCTGGGACAAAAGGTTCAGTTAGGTAGGTCCAAATTCAAAAAAGAGGTTAACCGTCAAATCCGACTCGGCTGGGCGGTGTTCGGGAAGTTGCGCGGTATCTTCTCGTCCAATTTACCGCAGTGTCTCAAGACAAAAGTCCAGTGTGTGTTGCCACTGATCACCTTTGGTACCGAGACGTAGTCACTCACAATGGGCCTTATCAGAAAGCTTAAAGTCATCCAAAGGGCAATGGAGAGGGCTATGCTCGGAGTTGCTTGCGTGATTGCTTCAGAATTGAGGATATCCGCAAGAGAACCAAAGTTACCGACATAGCCCGAAGTGTTGCGAAACTTAAATGGCAGTGGGCGGGGCACATTGCTCGCAGAACGGATGGCCGATGGGGTCGAAAAGTTCTGGCATGACGACCCCGAACCGGAAGACGATGCGTTGGAAGGTCTCCCACTAGGAGGGCCGATGACCTGGTTAAGGTTGCGGGAAAGCGCTGGATGTGAGACGCACGGGATCGGTCAATGTGGCGACGCCTGGGGTAGGAAAAGTGTTTTGTCATCTCAAGGCAACATTATACCGGGATGAAAATGGGTAGCCTTTATGTTATACCAGACTATAATCTATCTCTGTGCCAAAATTTCATCCAGATCCGTTTTGCCGTTCTGGCGCGATTGAGTAACAAACATACATCCATCAATCCATCTAAACTTTTGCATATTTTAAAATATTATATAGTATAGTATAGTATAGTACAGTATAGTATAGTATAGTATAGTACAGTATAGTATAGTATAGTATAGTATAGTATAGTATAGTATAGTATAGTATAGTATAGTATAGTATAGTATAGTATAGTGTAGTATAGTATAGTATAGTATAGTATAGTATAGTATAGTATAGTATAGTATAGTATAGTATAGTATAGTATAGTATAGTATAGTATAGTATAGTATAGTATAGTATAGTATAGTATAGTATAGTATAGTATAGTATAGTATAGTATAGTACAGTATAGCACAGTATAGTATAGTATATAGTAAGATGTTATATTCTGTCCCAATCTGTCAATATTTTTGATAGATTGGGATATACTCGTACAAGAATGCGACCGCTATTCTTCTTCTTCTTCGTCGTATCGATGTTTTCACAATTATATAAGTTTTGACCAGAATTTAGCCACGGCAACTGCGCCAACCACGCCCACCGCCGCCACCGCTATTTAAAAGACGGGAATGCCGAATATTGAATGTATCATGTAAAGCGCAGACTATTAATGTCACCTTAACTTGCTCGCACTAACAGAGAAATGATTACTGCACGGGCCCTGCAATTTAAACTGCACAGATAGCTCCGGTTGCTCTGTTTGGTTGAAAAGCATTCATCTACAATTTGGCAGTTAAGTACATTGATGTCGCAGTCGGCTCGACTACTATTGACATGGGGTTCATAACTGGCGAAATGTCGGCGTCCATTAGGCCTTTGGCTACCCAGGAATTCATTCGTCATATGGGATTAAATCTGGCAAAGTGAAGCAATTTGCTTCAGTTTTTACAGCAAATTGCTTTTTTTTTGCAAAACTCCTGTTTTGTATTGATTTTGGATAGTTAAAGCTGATTAATTTTTAATCATCTAGTCTGCAGTAGTCTAAACGTTTGTTAACATTCTTGAAACAAATACGAAACTTGCCACACTGGTACAATACTCTTTGACCCGACTTCGTTATATAGGATAAATTTTTATCGTGACTTTCGGAATAGTTTTATTATTTATTTGTAAGCTTGTCTAAAATATTGAATTGGAATACAAAGTTAGCCAATACTATTTTTTTACTTACATAGATAAAAGTATAAATGCTTAACTAACTAAAACTACAAATATGTACACTTAAACCAAAAACAAAGTTAATACAAAGTTTGGATCAGTAAAGTAATTGACGATATTAACCTGATCAGAGATTATGCAGTAGGGAATTGTGTGGCCGTTTTGACTGTTCTTATTTCTCAGGGTAGTATAGCCTAAACCAGGGGTGCCCAATATTTAACAGTCCACGGCGCATACATGGTTACCATTTTGTCTCGGCGGCCTAACCTAAATAGGTTGCAAATAGATAGAAAAAAAAAATAGATATGTTTCTAGCTGGTCGAAATAGATAGGTACAATGATGCTTGTTAGGTAAATAGGCACAAAAATAGAACATCCACATTTTGAATCTAAACTGTTTATTTATAAGAATATGAAATTAACACAGAAAACATTCAACAGAGACTCAAGAAAAACAAAACTAAAATAAAATAGCTACCTAGTCAATGTGATGGGTGAGCTTGGTGATCTCCACACATTTTTTCAAAGCGTGGGTTAAGGTTTGACAACGCTACACTCGCATTTCTTGATTACAGCTACAGCTGAAAATCCAGCTTCGCATAAATAAGAAGTTGCAAAAAGAATGAAAAAGCTTAAGTGTTCATTTTGAACCGCAAAACTCCACCAAATCAGAACATGGGAATCATTTACGGCTACTGTCGTAAGAGTCTTCAATGAGAATTTCTTCTTCTTCCTATGTAAATTCTGGCGGAGTTTGTGGATGGAAATGGTCTTGGATCCACGCTTCATGGCGCCCTTCTTCACTTACTAGGGCACAACAGGGCACCGCGGCGCACACTTTGAGAACCCCTAGCCTAAATTTGAATTCTTAATCTTATTCTTAAATACTTTGTCTACTGAAACCACAAAACTCAGCCGGCTGGAGGCCATTGCTAAATTCCAATTCTTATTTCACTCACATAAGTCACAAAGCGAGGATATTTTCCTAAGTCCACGGTCAGTCTTGCTAAATTTTTTGTTTTCTATCTCAGCATTACAATGACTCATGGTCCTCATGGCCACATACATAATATTATACTATGGTAGAATACTAAGTTATTGTTTTACTCTTAGTCGCCGGTTGTAATGGATGGGTGACGTATATAATTATATTTTGCTTAGGTTAGTAGTGTTTACGAGGTTTTGTAATAAGTACTGCTGTGGGTTTCCCCTAAAGATAATCTGTTATGTAATTGGCTATGTAGCCTGATTCTACTATTGTATTTAAATGCGATATTTGAATATATCTGTACTCTTCTTACTCTAAGAAGAGTGAAAGTACAGATATTCCTCTCTAGGAATTATGTGAGTCTATGCTGGATTGTGGATGGTAATCTCTGGAACTACAGCACTAATTTGACAAATTCTTTCACCTTTTTAAAGGTACTTCATGTACATTGTTCCAGGTCGCTCCAGGTTCTTCATATGTTATGCGTATAATAAGTATAACCTGGATAAAGCCAGGGTCGGCCGCTGGTAGTTAATGCATGCTAATATTATAACTTCGAAAGTAACTCTGTGTGTATGTCCTTTTCACGCCTAAACCACAGAACGTATTTCAATAGTAGGATAGGATAGGGTAGGGTAGGTAGGTTAGGGTAGGGTCTCCCCCGGAGGGTTGCTGCATTGTCGAGGCGGGGGCTCAGTAGCCGTGGTTTTGATCGCCACGGTGAAGCGAACAGAAACCCGAGGTGAGGCCGCTCGTCAGGGCTATTGTCGATAAGCCGACGACGCAGCGGCCAACAGGTAGGTTGCGGTAATGCTTGGCCGACATCGCAACTGAGGTGGGCCGCGATGTGGTATGGTAGGCATCGCGGCTGAGGGTTGGAGGCCGCGCGGGAGAGGAGTGCCGATATTACGGTGCGCCTCTCGCCCTGTCCTCCGCGGCCTGCACGCGGTCGCCACCGTCTGATGGTGGACGCGGTGGGGCCGCAGGGGAGGAGGAGTGTCAGTATAGCGTTGGCGGCTCTTCCTATGCCCTGCGGCCGAAAACTGGTAGGTGGCAGGGCCACTGTCCTGACCTGTCACAGTGGGACCGAGGATGCCATACACGGGGTCGTGTGTCGCTCATGTGCTGGTTTGGTCGCGGCGTGCAACGTGTTCTGGTGCGCCGGTGATGGGGGTAACTCCCCACAGGAGGGTTCGGTGACGGACAGCCGCGGCGTGTTCGCGGCTGTATGCTGACCTGTGTTCCTGCCATAAGCGGCTAAGGATGACACTGGAGTTTTATTGGGTTGGAGTCCCACATAACTGCGCTATCTCCCCGTGGTGGCGCAGTATGCATGATCATTACTCCAAGATAAAAAAACAAGGTTCGGGTAGGGCAGGGTAGGTAGGTATGAAGCTTAGGGTAGATTGGGTTAGTAGACGGGAGCGAAGCCGCGGCCGATAGCTAATGAATACATACCTATTTGTTATAATTCGTTGGATCATTTTATATGGTCAGCAGATAAGTCACGTTTAATTTATACACAATTGACACTGATTGAAGCAATTAAAGAAAAAAAAATATAAATAAAAAACCGTGTTTCTTTTGTTTTGATAACCCCACGAAATATTTCCGGGCTGACATGAAATAAAAATGCGATAAACAACAAAACAATTATTGTTTATTCAATAGATTTACAACTTATGTATATAACAGCCAAAGTTACTTTGGAATAGCATCTATTTATAAACACATAAGAACTATATTTAATAAATTCGAGAACAATGTAATCTGGGTAAACATTATTTGCAAAAGTAAATACAGATGACAGAATAAGTCCAATTATATTTTTATTCTTACACATCTTATAACGAGACAGAATAATTAGAGGCTCCAGACTAAGAGGCATTATTTCAAGCCCGTGTTAAATATACAGCGAACCGATAGCGTGGCGAAGCGTTTTTATTTTGTATGGCATCGTTTGAATCCAGTCACATAGAAAAGCGAACCGATGCGTGCCGATACCACGGCGAACCGAAAGTCGTGAGACGCCATGACAAACCAAAGATAAACAAAAATACTTCGCCACGATTCGAGATAATTATTAAATTTCCATAGATATCCACCGCCAGCACTCACACTACCGAAGAAGTGCACACTTCGAAGGCTGGGATGAGAAAAAGCTGCGCTTTTATTTATTATTTTTTTATTAACGTCTCGCAGTTCACTCAAGGTGATTGGCTACTCCTGTGGAGACTAAACTAGAGCCTCCAGTCAGGGCAAAGAGCTGCGCCGACTTGTAGCTCCTTTTTGTACAATGGATTAAATAATATACAAATCCTAAACCAGCAAACGCGAAATCAAGAGAAAAACAGTATCCACAAAACTGTGGTCATGGCACAATAGTGGACAAAGCGACATTCATGCTGTGGTCCCATTGACACCCGACCACAAAGCTGTCCAGGAATGAGTTGGGCCCACAAACGGACCCTATTAATCTAGACACACCATTTAGTCTGATTTTTGCTTATAGTGGTAGGTTTTTAATTTATTAGCGTTAGATTTTGAACCTTAGCGTGTTGAATTCGGGTACGGTTATAGATATTGTGACATAATTGATCTTACATTAGTCAGGGCCACTACTGTTGGGGGATTTTCTATGTTACCTTAGATTAAGTAGGTAGTGATTATAAATACAATTTATTTTTACATTTATATGACCAGCAACTGTTTACAGACCAAGTATGTGGCATGAACTATATGATCAAACGCTTGTCTAAGATTTACAGATATACATAATTATATCATCACATATTATTTAGCACCCGTAGTTTCATCTAACATACGAGTAAACGTTTTCGACACCGTAACATTCTTTGAGAATTATGACATTGTTCACTTGTGTTGTTGTTTTGTTGTTCTTCTTGTCCTTATATTATAAATTCTTAAATAAATAAATTGTGGTACTGTCTATCAAAGTTTAACCTTGTATTACTTCAGTCTGTCCGCAGGTAACGCGTGTCGAAGATGGACCATTGTGTAAAGAGCCATACTACATACTGAAGCCACTGAATGTCAAGGTAAGCCCCCTACAGAAGACTGAGTAAGCCATCAACGCAAAGGGGGCAATAAAAACCTGCAATTTAACCTTGATAAGATGATAAGGGTGGATTGGGAAAGATAAGTGGTTCTTTTATGACCCATTTCTTAGTTTTTAAAGTTTAGAAATAGGTCACAAAGTTGACGGATACTTTATCTTATGTCTATCGATTACGTCAATCATTCTCTATCATTCCACTACTGCTAAAGTCGTGGCAATCTAAGAAGTCGGATTGACAGCTATAAAAATACGGTATTTAAGTTAAACTTAATGCTAACGAATGATGAACGTTGTTATAGTGTACGGGTATTAATTAAAATTACGAATTTGATTTTTCGTAGACATTCATACAAAGTTATCGCAACATGTAAAATCAGAATTAGATTGTCACGATTATAAGTAAATGAGGATGCTAGTACATTTTACCCGACACATTTATTAAATCTATTACT
Source organism: Orthosia incerta (assembly GCA_948252205.1). Classification (NCBI taxonomy): domain Eukaryota; kingdom Metazoa; phylum Arthropoda; class Insecta; order Lepidoptera; family Noctuidae; genus Orthosia; species Orthosia incerta. The sequence continues at coordinate 19,775,846 of OX411759.1, read as the reverse complement.
CTGTCATCTACTTTATAAGCTAAATTATCACATACATTTGGTTCCTAAATACTAGATTCTCAGTCTTCATCATAATACTGAGTAACACTTCAACTCTCAGCGAGCGTACCCGCAAGTTTTCCAGCTGTCGTCACCGTGGTATACAAGTGGAAGAATAAGTAGAGGAGTAATCCAACACAGAGGATGAAAAACACAATGCAGAAACACACAATGCATTCTGAGAGATAGATTTTGATCCGTTCAGTACGGCTGATATGAGAGCCAGGTATGTCCACACTCGAGTAGGTCCACATTGATACAGTCGCGATCACTCCTGAAAATAATAACGCATCAATTAATTGGGTTAAATTTTGCTGGATAAAATGATATTTTAATGAAGCTCCGTGGTTATTGATTTTCGACGATGACATAGCTCGCGTCTGTGTTCCATAATGTATTACGGTTATTGTATGTACTGATGTTATCTATGTGTGTGTACGCGGTTATATTATGTAACAACTTATTGGGAATGTGAACAAATTGTGGCCATTGCAGGTAACACAGGTTTAATAGGTATTCATTAAAAACGGATTCGCATTTCTGTTTTGTTAATTTGTGAAAATTTCAGTAATGATAAATGTGAAATATGAATTCTATTTGGGATTTATGCTTTTCTCTGTAAAAATACGACACAAGTCCTTTGTGTCTGAACAAAAACCTACATCGCAGACCGTTCGCGCTAAATTAATTCTTTACTTTTTATTTTTACGACGACCGAGTCTTTCGCAGTTTTTGTCATGAGCGACTTTTTAATTAGCAAAGAGTTTCTGCTCAACATCCCGTGGACGTAATATCCAAGGAGAGGAAGGATTATCCTTGGAGAGTGCACTCTACCGATGTTTCCTTAGTAGCGGTAGACCGTGTAGCTTAGCTGAACTCGCTATTAGAGCGCTCGTATTTGCCAGACTAGATTTTCACTCATTAAAAAACTATAGGGTGGCCAAATCTAATTTTATACAACTGGGTTTTGCCACCATTTCGATTTGAGGCGAATTTTTGCTGTTTGATATTGATAGCTTAGTTGAAGTGTTGCCATTTTTCTTTTGGATAGTTTTTAAAACCATGCATTAACTTGAGTAATTGTAACAAAGTTTTAACGTAAATTGAAAAATAACCACTTTGTTGCTCGTGTTACTACCAATTCTACTACCAGTAGTAATACTGTTAATTTGATTCCCTTTCTTACTACTGCAGTAGTAGGTTGTTAGAAGGGAGGAATTACAATCATTAACTTAATTCCAAAATATTCGGGACATTATTCCAGTTATTGTATCATATTTTTTTTTGGTTAACGAATCAATGACTCCCGAACGTACCAGATTCGACAGATGCTTAATTTTACTGTGGGGTTATCTTGAGCACTTAAAAAAGGATATTTGTTGCTTTGCCATTGGGACGCCTAATAAAGTATGCGAGAATCTGATGAAAAACACGACAAAAAGCTGTCGCAGTTTGTATGCAGCACAGGTCTGAAAATTTGGTAGGTGAAAATTGTGTATGCCTGAATTATAATTTTGTAAAATATTTAGTAATTGTTTATTGAGAAAAATATACATGTTCCGAACTGCCCACCCTGTACATACACGTTAAGTTTGTTTTAGCTTACTTTCTGTGAATACAACGCATGTTATGCAAAGAGATCGTGAATCTGAGTTCCCTTGTAATTGTGGACATCCCTCCCATACGCACCAAACGTTTTGGGAGTACTTTCATTATGCGTACAGCTAAGGAGTGGAATTCCCTGCCTGAGTCTGTATTTCCTGATAGCTACAATCTGGGAGTCTTTACGTCAAGAGTGAATAGGTTTCGTCTAGGTAAGCGTGCTACATCGTCGACCACATCATCGCTTACCATCAGGTGAGATAGTGGTCAAGCGCGAGCCTATCAATAATAAAAAAAATACTATTACTTCATTATTTTGGTTCATGAAAGTTTTGCAATTTTATACCCATCATCATAATCATTATCAGTCTTTTAAAGTTCCCACTGTTGGGACACAGGCCTCCTCTCTATGAGAGGTAATGAGTTTAAATCCACCGCACAGGCCCTTTGCGGGTTGGCTGATGTCACATGTCTTCGAATTTTTCCTTCTAGGACATGCTGGTTTCCTCACGATATTTATAAACTGGAATTTTATACTAGTTACTTGTTACTATCATGTATCATCCCACTACAGGGCAAAAGCCTCATCGATCAGTAGTTTCGGTCATTGGTTATTAATTTTACCAAGATACTTATAAAACTGCACTATTAAACAAAGCGATGACTAGAACAATGGATAGATACATAGGTAATCCTACCAATAATATAGAAAAATAATAATTGACAAGGAACGCTAAAGACAAGGTTGCAGATTAGTGGAAACCCTAGGAGATATGGATTCAATGATAGAATGAAAGAAATTGAAACAAAAAGAGATGCTACACAATACTGAGAAGTTTTTTCTATTGAATCAGAGTATTACGTTGTGAAAATGTATGTAAGAGTAAACTATAGAATTGCTTGGTCGGTCTAGTGTTTGCAAACGTGACTACGAAGCGCGAAGCATGGGCGTTCGATCGATACCTGGGTTAGACAAAAAGTTGTAGGGTATAGGATTTATTTAATAAAACAATCTCAGTATCTGCACGTATTCTGGATTTTTGTATTGGTAAATGAAAATAGGCTCACGTGACGTACGAGACCGAGACGCGCGACTCGGAGGGTGTGTTCAGTGTGTTCACTTTCGAAACCGAGACATTTGTCGCACACAAACTCTCTCGATTTCAGTCGTCAAAATCAGTTATATTGTTGAATTTTTTTTTCCACTTTGCAATGGAAAGTTATCAAATCACTATTTGGAGGCAGAAAAATACTACGATATGATATTACATTATTATTATAAAAATAAATAAATATTGGCTATCAACGAATTATATACAACTAAAGGCCAACAAATGTCGTTTTCAATATGGCAATCAATCAAAAAATTTTTATTTAAATTTTAAATGACAAAATGTTCGGGCATTTAGAACCTGTCGCGCGACCCCATTCGTCCGTGGACGAGACCGGCTGTGGCTGGCTAGCGGTCTTCTGTTAGCGGTATCGCGCGTGAACGGAGTGAGTTCAAGTATACAACGCCTAAGGACGAATAGTGTCACGCGTCTCCTGACCCGTGTGCTTATTCCGAGTTTTTAACGTACTCACTCGTGATAACGTAAACAATCTCTTATGTCAAAATGTATATAAAAAAGAGGTTTCTCCTTACCGTCCCCAGACGGCGGTTATCCAGTTTCAATACAAATTGATGTTTATGTTAACGTGATTGAGCGTGAGTAAAACCTCGTACTAAGGCCTCAGGTCGCGCGTTGTGGTCGCCTGTTGAACTCGTACCTTAATTGGAACTTTTGAAAAACTTTGGAATGCTGGTTAACTGTATACCTGAGCCCTCTGCCTGTGAGCTATGAGGGATGAATATTAAATGACAGTTTATTTTGCAAATTGGTTATAAATAACACTAAGCAAACTTACTGATAGCTCGACGAGATTTAGTTTATGACACAATGAAAAGGGATTTTTACTTAGCGAAATTGCAATTCCGTTCACATGGACGCAATGCGATGACATTCAACCGACTTGCACTTATTTTTTTTTAAATACCTACTTCACTATCACAACATATTATAAAATAAAGTCTCCCGCCGCATTTGTTCGCGATTAACTCAAAAAATTAAAACCACTAAACGGATTTACATACGGTTTTCACCAATAGAAAGAGTGAGAAACGAGGAAGGTTTTTGTGTATTATTTGTCACGGGCAAAGCCGGGGCGGGTCGCTAGTCTATACTAATATTATAAAGAGGAACGTTTTTTTTATTTGTTTGTTTGTACCGAATAGGCTCCGAAACTTATTAGTTTTTTAATTTTTCAAATCGGTCTATTGACCGATTTGAAAAATTCATACTGATTGATGACAGAATTATTCCTGAGTGACATAGGCTATTTTTTTTATCCCGAATATGGATCCTATGAGGAGGTCCACGGGGGCGAAGCCGCGGGCAACAGCTAGTAGTACATGTATTCAAAAAGAGCCTACGCAATGAATACGAGTACTGTTGAGTTGTCAAAATGAAAGCGTGCACGCGTGCTTTGAGCTTTCAATAATGATACGATATTAGGGTGCTGTCTCAACAGTTCAAGCGTGTCTTATATACAGGCGCGACATTATAATCTTGTATCATAATATCGATGGTACCCAGTATTGTCTGACTGTTCCATCACGTGAGTCGAATAATGTTATTCAAGACAGTTCATGAGTATAACACAATTACGAGCTATGACTTGAAACCCATTTGATTCCAAACACTGCTAATTATTATTGGTGGTGCGTATGTGGCTATGCGCCGACTAAGCCAAGCAAAATCAAACGGTCGCTGAGCAAAACTTACTATTCAAACCGTTGCATTTTGCCAACCTATATTCAGTGACAAATCCTCAGATTTATTCCGACGTAAAAATATATAGATATAGTTAATTGCTTGGAATTCTACGAAGCAATATTAAATTTGGAAATGGTCAATAATCGCTATAGCTATGCTTAACCAAAGCAACCTATCTGACTATCGCTTTATGAAAATAATGATTGCGGGATCAACAAAATAGTTTAATAGACAGATTGTTCTAGATAATATCTATTTGAAGCTAGATAAACATGCTGTGATGGACAAAACTATTTTGTCCCCAGTGTAAAATCTATCTTAGGTATCGTATTGAGTTACAATTTGTATCGTTGTTAGACGACTTATCAATTTGTGTTATTGTTTTGATTTCTTAAGTAGAGTAGCTGTGGCCGTTCGATTTGCTAATGGCTTGATCAACCGGTTTTAAAACTATTATTAGTGTAAGGTGATGAGAATTAAGTTAGATAAGTTGATATGGCCAGAAAGATGGCAATTACTGAGATGACGAATAATGCAAGAAGTATGGCAGAAAATTACAAATTGGCCCGACCTCAAATGCATTCGAGCGATTGAGTGCAACGCTCCTATTGGAGAAAAAACTGCCTGACCTGACAACCCAAGACAGATTGTTCTAGTTCTATGAAAATAGGAGGGCGTCACCTAATGTAGCACTAACCCAGTGCTAGGAAGAAGAAGAAGCAGGTGCGCCAAGGAATCATGCGATGAGAATTAAGAAGATAGGCAGGTCAATTCCAAGTCTAATTTAATAAGTAAAACAATAACTACTGTTCTGCAAAAGAATGTATATCACATTGAAGATAACATACCATAATATACACAAAACAAGACAGTTTATAGAACATAGTTACAGTCAACTGTCGGTATGTTTAGGAACAAGTCCATCGGAAATGTTGGGACATAGTGGTGAAAACTAGAACAATATTTAGTGCTTTACTTCCTGATATTGTTGTAAACATGCTTATAGTCACACCGGTGAAAAACTACGAAAACATACACATGGAAAGGCTACGATGACTGATATTATGACACAGAAAATAATACTGACTACGTTGACAGTTTGTTCTAAATATACACCAAAAAAATCTTACATTTATGTAATCCAAAACACTAGCACTATTTTGTTTCCTCTGCTTGAATTTCCCTTAAAAACTGTTCGCATGTTACACTTGATTTCCACGACTATATTTACTTGTTTCAATCTCGAGTTTTCTTCGTTGGCAGCATGCGTACGCGACTAACGTTAGTCTCAGTTTGTAAACGTATGCCTCACACTACGTCAACCATTGTCATGCACACTACACAACTAAAGTTCACACCTTATCGAAACAGCTCACGCCAATATCATCCTTACTTCAAGGTCGTACCGCACTAAATTGTATATTACAAGTTTTTTCTTCGTTACGAATATTTCCTCGTGTTTTTTGGAAACTAGTTTCATGTGGTTTTCTGTTCAGGCTATATTAGTACCTATATGAATGCTTTACGGAATATAATTGCGTGATATTGTTTTATATCTTTATTGTAAATATTTATTACGTTTTGTGATAAGAAGTTTATTGTATTTTATTGTTTTACGGTGTTGAATTTTCAATTGTTCTGAGATTAGATTCTCTTACATTACGGATTGTATTGTTAACTAAAATAAATATACTTAGTTAAATTATCGTTTTCTAAATAAAGGCAATTATTTATTTAGAAAATGATATTACATATTCTATTATAAAGTACCTATATATTTCAAACTGCTACTGCCTTTTATACATAACCAAACCTTGTGACTGTGACATATTATATATCTTTGGAGAAAAACCTTAATTTATGTAGCTTGTTAATATTTCTAGTGCCAATCTCAAACTAAATGCTAATTTTAAAGTTTTAAGATATTATTAAAAATACAAAAAAACAAAGAGTGGTCATTCCGGCTTCTATAACACGTTATAGATTATTATAAATGTTAAAGTTTGTATGAATGGATGTATGTTTGTTACTCAATCACGGCAAAATGGCTCAACGGATCTGAATGAAATTTTGCACAGAGATAGTAGTTTTTTTTTTATACACTAAAGGCTCGCGCTTAACCACTATCTCACCAGATGGTAAGCGATGTGGTCCACGGTGAATCGCGCTTGCCTAGAAAAAACCTATTCAATAGCTGTCGGGAAACACAGACTCCGGCAGGGAATGCCACTCTTTAGTTGTACGCACAGTAAAAGTGTTCCCAAAACGTTTTGTGCGTATGGGTGGGATGTCCACCATGTACTGATGGCGCATCGCCGTACGTCTGGTAGTCCGATGGTGAAACGGGCTAGGTGGAATTAGATCATGCAATTCCATCGCACACTCGCCGAAGTGTAACCGATAAAAAATCGACAAGCTGGAACTCGGCGAAGATGTTCAAGGCTCTGGAGCTTTGTCTTGACCAGTGTTTCATCGCCGATGAGCCTCTTGGCCCGCTTTTCGATCGATTCCAGTGCATCAAGCTGGTATTTGGCAGATCCGTCCCAGAGATGAGAACAGTGCTCCATGCATGATCAAACTTGCGCTTGATACAAGTTGAGCAAGAAGTATGTATAGTCTGGAATAGCACATAGTATAATGTTCCCTTGGGAAGATAAAACACTTTTCACGCGGGCGAAGCCTGTGGCAGAAGCTAGTTATTCATATATTTAAAACAAAAAAGACGCCTATGTGCTATTCTAGGCTATAAATATATCTCTGTGCCAAATTTCATCCAGATTCGTTCATCCTTTCTGGCGTGATTGAGTAACAACCATATTATTATACACATCGAAAATTCGAAACTTTCGCATTCTCATAATATTACTAATTGCTGCTAGCGGCTTCACCCGCGTGAAAGTTTAAAATTATCCGATGCCGCAGTTCAATGAACGGCCTAGGCATCCAATTAACTGGCTAATAACCAGATGGCTACGACATACATATTCCCTAGATTTAATACATATAGCTTGATATAAGAATCAGTGGAGATATTAGAATAGAACAACTGACGAAACTGATAAAACTGTTAAATGAGAGGAAATCATCAAGCCACTGGGCCACCCCAGATGCGGGTGTTTGATCCGGGCGATTTGTGGTGCGGTCGCAAAGCCAGGCCCATTCATTAAGCACCCAGCAAACGCAACCAATATGAATAAATACGATATCAGATTCGATTTCAAAGTGAATTCAGTAAAAAGCAGATAAATAAATAATGTAAATAAGCGTTTGAGGAAGAATTATTATGAAACTCTAAACAGATTATATTTTGTACGTGACTGCGATGCTATTACACCTTGCAGATATGTATTTCAAAATTATACGTAGCGTGTATCTAAACATAGAAACAAAATTAAAAGAATTTAAAGCAATTTAAACGGGATTTCCACAAGGGTGTGTCTTGGGTCCAGTCTTGTTCGCGGCCCAGCGTGTCTTTCAATCATACGAAAACGAAAACAACGATCAATCGAAGAGTGTGATGTTCACTTTTATCTATCCATACTAATATTTCAAATGCGAAAGTAAATTTGTCTGTCTGTCAGTCTGTCTGTTACCTTTTCACGCTTCAACCACTGAACACACACTTACTAGCATGGAGATAGTTTGAGACCCTGGAAAGGACATAACATAGTTTTTATCCCAGAAATTATCCTTAAGGGTGTGTAAAGGGGAGTGGAAGTTTTTATGGCGAACCAAAGTAAGGCGGCTCACAAACTAACAATATTAAAAATTATATAAAAAAAAATATATGAAAATATTTTGTAAAAGATCTGGTTGCCTATAATTGAGTGTGCAATACTGGATAATGATGATGTGTACCAATTTTTGTATTTTGTGTAAGTTTTATGGTTTTGTAACACTCGTTGGTGATCCTTAAATAAATAAATATTATTGACCGATATAAAAAATAGATTGTGCGATGTACTTACTAATGCTACCCAGACGAAGTCGCGGGCAAAAGATTGTGCGTTTAGTTCTAAAAATAAGATCACAACAACATACAATATAGGTCCCTTAGTGCTGATAGCAAACCTTCTACAGACACAGTTTTTAATCATAAAATTAATATGTAAATCATTGAAGTGTGTATCATTATTATTAGGAAATAGAACTGGCACGTAAGTACCATCTGCTTTTCGGCCTCTCCCTTAAAACTGCAATTTTAAATACAGTTTTGTATAACAAATTCAATTAACAAATTCAACACCAGATTTAAGCCTGTTCTACACAATGCTCTATAAAAATTTTAAACTCGTTTTTTTTTTCTAATAGAAAGGGTGGTTATACAATAGTCAACCACGGGTCTATGGGCTTGTTATGCAAATCCAATATGGCTACGATTGACAGAATCCTTCCATTCGCGTTCTAGCCACGTGCTTGTTGATATTTTCATCCACTGTTCGTGACCATTCGAGGGTTCCATTTTAAACTTTTTATTGGTTTGTGTTCTAACGGTTTTTTTTACATTGTTCTACTTTAGTTAGATTGGTGACGTGCGTGTGCAGAAGGGTTAAGTTTTTGGTATTGTTATTTACCTCTGGATAGTTATAATATGAGTTTAGAAAATAGAAAAAAGTGTGTTTCATGGGCAGACATGCCAATAAATAAATGATGCTTAGGTAATATTAAGGTAACGATAGTATTAGTAGTACCTAATTAAATTATGAAAGTAAAGACAAAGTAACAATAGGTATGTTATCTAACTTTAACGTATAAGAAAAGAAAGAAAAAGAAGCGAACAGAAACTAGGCAGATGAATGTCGTGACTGTGACAAGAAGGCTCCCAATCGGCATGATGCTGTGCTATGAGAGACCCACGGCACGGCGCTGATTTACAATGCTCGACTAGGACTTGACGAGTGTAAACCAAGTCTTTAGAGTAAGTATGTAAATAGATATGTACATAGTTTCATAACTAGTGGCTAACTAAGCTACTTGCTGGAGAGTTCTGGCAATGTAAAATATAATGTTATGTTTATATTTGTTTCATTGAGAATGAAGATAATTATAAAAACGAAAACACACCATTTTCTACAAAACACACAGAAAATGTATTGCGATGCATCTTCTCTAATTAGCCAACCAATACATTAGTGCTGCACTAGAAACAGAAAGTACTGTTAAACTCGAAAAAAAATCCGAATCTCTTTTGTGATATCATTCATTTTTGAAGCTCGAGTACGCTTCATTCCCGTTTAGAGCGGATCCGGCGGGCTTGCCACATGCCGGGGTAAATCACACAAATGGGGCCAGCCGGCGACCAGATGCACCCCTAAATAAACCACTGCACACGAAAAATAACCTCGATCCCTTCTAACAAGGTGGATTATCGAATGAAGTTAGACAACCCGGGCTTGTTGAAAAAAAAAGGTGGTCTTGAATGGCTCTGACGGTCTTTCCCCGGCATTTTGTCGACAGTTCGGGTGCGATTGAAAGCTCCATGTGCCGTGTGTGTTTTTTCTTGTAATTTAAAAGGTGTAATCGTAAGGTTTGCGCAAGATATCGCCGAGGGGCGCCAGTGGCAAGGTGCTCTTTTTTTCTTTGGAACCCCCGGCTGTGACGACAAGTGAGTCATTCAATAACATATGTTTTTGTTAACAGGTTTCCCTTCTTTCATACGATAACGTTTGGCTGAATTCTGCCGTAATATACAAAGCGTTGTTTCCAAACTACTTTTCGTGCAAATTTCCCTTTGTGAATTATTGGAATTTCTGTTACAAGTGCGCTTATTACCGATGTCATATCCTCATTTTCAGTGCTCATTTATGTCGAAATTAATCGTTGTGCGAAATTGTACTTTCAGTTAAAGCGTTTATAGTTCAATTTCGAAAGTAGGGTGTTTATTATGAAAGTACAGATATGAATTTTGAACGTTTCTCCATTGCCGGCAGTACGCGTTCAGTCATGAGCGAAAAATTATCTTTTGATGCAAAAGTACGGCGAGAGTAGGGTAAATACACACTTGATCGCCCTTGTTTATATAGCTCAGTTGACTGAATGTATTTATTTCAGGAATTGGTCTGTTTATGGCTGCATTTTGAAAGAGAGATGGGTACATTTCGATTCTGTATAGTTTGTAGTTGTATGTATTCGTTTGAACATGCAGTCAGTACGTATGTAGTTTTATAGCATCGGCTTTGAACCGTACTCTATTGACAATTTAACGTAGTAACCTATCGTATATTCTTAAAATGTTTACCCACTTAAGACGACGACTAACGCCAACGACCTTGAGGGAACAAAACGCGCACTCGTTTCACACCCGCGCGACCCAAAATTTTGTAGTTTTTTGTACTTTCATTACTATTCTATGACTTTAAAAAAAAACCCCAGATCAAAATGTAGACAGTTAAATTGTCTTTGAGATGGTGTCGATTTCATTAGAATACGCCCAGCGGTTTTGGTGTGATTGTCGTGTTTTTGTCCGTTTTAGACAAAACTTTACAAATTAATTACACTATGTTATACGAATAAAACTCAAAATTTGCGTAGATCAAATTATTAAGAAAATAGTCTAATATAACATATATTTTTTTCAAAAAATTACGACTAGCCATTTAGACGGGATTCTCATTTTAAAATCAGCTACTCAAGGGAATCGGCGCCTTAAGAGTTGGCACATTTTATCTTGACACGCTAAGCGTTTATGAATGTTATGTTGACATTCTAAGACCATTGATATATCTATCGATTTATTATCACTTTAGCTGACTCATGCGTGTGAGCATGCTCGTATGATAATTAAAACTCATGTTAGCAACTAACTCTGAGTTAAATTTTTCGTTCAAGTTGGGCTTATAGTATAGGAATTAAAAGAAGAAGAAATCAATAATTTTTTTATTGCAAAATATGTAGTAAATATACTTTTACAAGTCGCCGTACCCTGATCAAAAAATCACCATGAGATATGAGCATTCCTATTGGCCTAGCGGCACTAATGGCGCATGCATTACAGTAGTAAATACGCCCACATTTTAGAATAAAATCTTTACAAAATCGAATATTGGTCTTTTGAAAAAAAAAACATACAAAATGTTCATTATCAAATTGTCTATCCATTAGTGTTAGTACAAAAAATAATTAATGAACACTTTACGAGGAGATGCATGCTAGCAATCATTATTTCTCAGTTTTATGGTTTTGTTGGAAGGAGATTAGTGAAACATATACCTTTTTAAAAAAAAAAGTATCCTACCATTTTAGAATCAATATTACGTAGAAATTTAATGTATTTTTATTAATTGATATTTCTTTTTAAATAAAGAGTAGATAGCTCTTAAAAACTGCACAAAAACGACTAGCGCGGTGTTTTGCTCGGGGAAGGGCCTTAAGTGTAATAAAGGTAGCAGAGAAAGGTAAACGTGTGACTTGTCAGGTAATCAAACCAGTCAAATAAATGTCAGTACTGTGCTTAGTATAAACATTCAATATTTTGAAAACTCGATGTATTGAGTGTACGATATATTGAATGCTCGATCTATTAAACATTCGATATTAAGAACGTTCGAGTATTTAGGCGTTCGAAGTGGTCAATCAAACGCATCACTCTTGGCCGATTATTGCCCTCCCTGAAACAAATTAGTTTGCCGATGAGTGCTCTGGCCCCACCAATACGACGTTCGATCCTGCACTGCCAAGCTGGTACGGCTGGTTTCGGTCGTGTAGCTCTGTCATCTACAAATTTGACGTGGGCTACACGACATGCCGCTACAGCCGCGCAGTACATGATGTATCAGTGAGGTCTTCGCAGTCATCAAAATAGTTTGACAACTGCGAATCCAGAACAACCATAAGCGCCCTATTTTTGTGATGCATGGGCAAACGAGGTAATCGTGGCCTAAGTTATTCGATTATTTGGCATTGGATTTGGCATAGTACACGCATTACAGCTGTATATCTATAGCAATTTTGTTTACAATAAAGTATTTCTATTTAGTTATCTATCAGTGCTATGGCAAATTCTGGAAATGCTTTGGGTTCAAATGCCATAGTCGCAATCGCTTTAATTATTAATTCGTTTTGATAATTTACTGTGAACGAACAGTCTGTGCTGTCCACCATAATTGGAATAGCAGTGCAAATTACATGGTCTACAGTGCAGCGGTCTCATTCTCATGATCGATCGGGTTTTTTTTTCTCTGTAACCAAAAGGTAGTTCTCATGAAGTAAGTGGACATAAGAAGGCATGTAGTGATGCCCTTTGATTATAGCTGGAGGAAATCGAAGCTCTGATATTATGTAATTTTTCAAATAATAGGTAGGTATTAGGCCCCTGCCAATTGCGTAGCTAACGTGGTATCAGCTATATCAATGTTACGAGGCCAAGATTCAGGGGCCCCGACGTGTTAAATCAAAAGTTCCTAAAAATATCCACAATCTAAAATTATTTTTGATAGGATGTCCGTGAGAATTGCCAAACTTATGTGGCAGTGGGCAGGGCACATTGCTCGCAGAACGGATGGCCGATGGGGCAGAAAGGTTCTGGAGTGGCGACCGCAAACCGGAAGACGTTGCGTTGGAAAGCCTCCCACCAAGTGGACCGACGACCTGGTGAAGGTTGCAGGGATCCGCTGGTTGCGGGACGCACGGGACCGGTCAATGTGGCGACGCTTGGGGGAGGCCTATGTCCAGCAGTGGACGTCTTTCGGCTGATATGATGAGGAGGTCCGTGATTACATAATTTTCGTAAAATCACAATGTTAGGATTATCTCATTTTAAAGCTCGATCAGCTGCTCAACATCCAAGTTCATCAAGACCGTTTAAGTAATCTCTTTTTACTGCAGTCGGATAAAAAGGGCCTCCAAAATATTTTGAAACAGGGCCCTTATAGGACTTGCTACGCTGGTAACGATGGCATTGAAAGGGAATACGAATGTAAATTCCTACACTTCTAGCAGTTTAAAATCTATAAAGGCGATAAGACTTCAGTCACAAAGGAATAGAAATAAATATCTACGTGAATACATCCACACAATTGGCATTGTTAAACGTAGTTGGTACCTAACAGTATGTTCTTATGCATATTTACACTAAGACGATAATTAAATGAATGCTTAAATAAAAGCAAATGGCAGGTTCAAATGGCTGTTAATCAAGTTTATGACTGGACCAAAAAATGGAGGATTAAATTAAATGAATCCAAATCCATACATATAGACTTTACCAACAAAAAGCAACAGTATTTTCCAGTTTATATTAATAACAACCAAATCCCTTATGAGAATACAGCCAAGTATCTCGGTATGACTCTTGATGCAAAGCTACGCTGGAAAGCTCACGTTAAGAAGAAAAAAGATGAACTCGACCTACGATTCAAAAGAATGTATTGGCTGCTTGGAAGAAACTCCGTGCTGTCCGTGCCGAACAAACTATTATTATACAGACAAGTCCTGATGCCAGTTTGGACTTATGGTATTCAGCTGTGGGGCTGCACCAAACAGACAAATGCATTAATCATCCAACGATTCCAGAACAAAGTACTGCGGGAAATTGTTAATGCACCCTGGTACGTAAGAAATGATGACCTCCATCGGGACCTAAACGTTGAGTGCATCGATAAAGTAATCCAAAAATCTGCAGAAGCTCATGACAAGAGACTTCATCAGCATGTGAACGTCGAGGCGATCCAGCTACTCGACCACACGGACATAGTGAGAAGACTAAAAAGAACAAAACCGTTCGAGTTAGTGTTTAGTGCTAGTGTTAGTGAATAGTGTAATGTAGCACAAGTGTTACCAAATAAACACAACAAAAAGTGTATTCGCCTTAATAGAGACAATAAGAAAAGTGCCAATGGACACATTCTTAGTACGTAAAGACAATTTTATAGTTTAAGTTAAAATAAAATTACTTATTAGTCTATATAAGGCTAGATTGTAATAAGATTAGGGTCCATCATTTCGATGAACACTAAGATAAGGCATAAAAAAAAAAAAAAAAAAAAAAAAAAAAAGCGCACTGATGGATTCACAACGCTCGGCTCTGGGATAAAAGTATAGGCATTAGTTTATGTATCGCCTAGTGTTAGTGAAAACATTTTTGAACCGACTTCCTAAAACGGAGGAGGTTCTCAATTCGGATTTCCATATTTTTACTCTCTCAGTAGCGAGGTTGCGAATGTAGTGTAGCAAAATAACATAATCATAAACAAGATTTAGAAAAAAAATACAAAGTCATTATTGAAAATTCTATCCCATTACATTTTGAACCTACAAAGTTTACAAAGGCTCCCAGGGAAGCAGGATTTCCTCCAAACACAAGCTATATATAGGTTTACTCCTGTGTGGCTAAAACCCAAACAAAGTAACCTGCACGTGAATAGGTAGATAAACTCGACCGCGTAGTTAGGGAAACGTCGCCATAACTGCAAGCGACAGGCGGTTACCTACATAGTGTTATGTCTCCCTGAGTCCCTGGTACTTACCTAGACGATGTGTCTTTGTTTAATATAAAAGTTTTCGATGGCTATGGCATGAATTGCTGCAAGTTTAATTGCTTATTTAACTTGGTAATGAAAGAGAAATAGGTACTCGTTAAATCTGATGAAATAACAGTAATGTGAAAATCTACCAGACCGAAGTGGAACTTGGCAGATCACAGTTATAGGACGCATTAGAATAGAAAAATGGACGGCGAAGGAAGACGCGCTTTGTCTGTCACTGATCCAGGCCTAAGAAACTCCGGCATGAAGATTTGACCGAATGGCTGGAGAACGTAAAAGCTAAAGATAATTGGCATAGTATATGAGAAATCTTTATAATCTAGAAAGAAGTAGGATAATATACGAGTGCTGCTATATTGGCAATTGGTTCTTCATCTTCATCTTTGTTACCAACATCAATATATAAAGAGAGTGAAAGAGCATTATCTTTCCATTCCGTCTTAGTTGCATATAATTATGTATTATTATTTAAGTATTTGTGATATTAGTTCGTATTTATTATTGTAATATTTATTTTATTAATATGCATGTATATAAGAGTATATATTATTATATATACAGTATTCTTCTTTATTGTGAATTGTTTAATATATTTTTCTTTTTATTCCCCTCTACACACGTTGTCTACATATCTTTTTTTTTCAACTCTCCTCTCGCAGGTATGCTGGAAGAGATTTCGTTAGAAATAAGCATACCTTTGTACCTATTTTCTGTTCCTTCTTCTTGTCTGTGTATTATGTGTGTGTACATTAATGGTTAAATAAATAAATATATACATAACACATTCGCTTTCAAAAGGGCTTAATGAAGAGTCCTAATTATGAACCTCTGATTGAATGAATGAATGCTGACAAAAACCTCAATTCAGGGGTTATTCTCGTGCAAACGAAGTCGTTGAAAACAGTTAGTACTTAGTCAAAATCCGGGCGGAGAGCTCCGACTGAATAGCTTAAGTAAAAATCATAGTTTGAGGTTTGACTCTAGCTTATTTTCTACTCCAATATTGAACAATTTAAAAGATAATTTATAAACTGAATAAGAAGGATTTATAAACTGAATAGTATAAACTGTGTCCCTATGTTTTTTTTTATGGTAAAGATTATCTTGATCAGGAATACAAATATGGATGGATGGAGAGCGAGAGCAAGGCCTAAGAGAAGATGAAAGGTTTGTGTGAGGAATTATATGAAAGAAAAGGCAGTGATAGCGTGAGCGTTGACAGGACGGAATGAAGGAAGAAACCAATTATGTATAAATAATTATATTACGTCGACTCCAAATTACATGAGACAAGGGCAGGAAGATAATGATGTTATCTTGATCAGCACTAGTACCCTCACATAATTCTTAAAATTTCGTCATCATCCGAAACTTAAAATTTTACAACTATTAATGAAAAAAGGAATCTGTAATTATGAATTTTTACACAAGAAATTCAGTCGGAGCTCTTCGCCTGCATTTCCTCTCAATAGAATTGCAATTTTGCTTTCAAATTATTCGTAAACAAAGTGATTTTTGTCTGTTTAAAACTGTTCTTTGTAGTCATAAATGGTTTGAGCGCGGGGTTCGATAAAATACTCAATTTCCCTATAACGATAGCAACTGCGAAGCAAAATCAAAAATCCAATTAATTTGCAGCTTTTAGCACTATACTGTGAAATCGAATTACTTGTGTCAGAGCATACACTTGTATTAAACTACAGTGGGGCATGTGCCTTTTTGTAGACCATAGTCATATTATGGTTTTTCTGACAGATTGGTAACCTGACAGAATAAATGACGTAATCCTTATACATTTTATAAAACTAAGTCGCTTACCGCAGTCTGTCTGTCCCCATGTGTGCTTAGATCTTTAAAAATACGCAACGGACTTTGATGCGGTTTTTTTAATAGATAGAGTGATTCAAGAGGAAGGTTTATATGTATAATACACGCGGGCGAAACCGCTGGCAGAAGCTAATAAATAAATTGAACACCCTTCTAACATTAATTAGGAGCTCGTGGCTAAATAATAACAGCCGCACGGGTCGATCATCAAGGTTAAGCAACGCTTGACGAGGGGTACCGTGTTACCCAGATACTGGGTTGTGGAGGTCAGATAGGCAGTCGCTCCATGTAAAACACTGGTACTTAGCTGAATCCGGTAAGACTGGAAGCCGACCCCAATATAGTTGGGAAAAAGGCTAGGCAAGAGGAGACCCTTCTAACATTAATTGCACCTTAGGTGCTACTTTTACGACTACGTCCGTCATAGCCAAAATGTTGAATGAAAATGACTGTACGAAAACGTGCATGCGCCTAAGTAGTATGTGGGTAAAGCATTTCCTTGCAAGCTTGCCAGCCATAAGCTAGAAATCTATATACAAGCAGAAATAAAATGAGATTTCAGTTCAGAGAGTTGAGTGACTTTTATTAATCACTTCATTAACTATAGCTTTTCAAAAACCTCAATAACATGCAAATAGTGAAGTAATCAGTATCCTCAGATCAAATAAAAAAAGGTCAGTATCTTTCAAAACTCATTACTAGCATCATCCATTTCATAATAAACCTTCACAAAAGCGTCCCTGCCCAGTAATTCGTATTTCCTAGATGAACACGATAATTTAATAGTTTACCTAGAACCGGTACTTCCCACTTACCTTCCCTGAGAGTGGAATCGACAGTAATTGTATTAAACTGAGCTGAGGTAACGCTAGCTGCAAGTTTTCTATCGACTTGTATAGAGTTTCTAAGGAATAAAGTGTATTACTGGGTAAAGTGATATTTAGTTCGGAAAACGTTTTACTTATGGCATAAAATGTTTATACATTTATTTATTATTTATTTATTAAAAATTATGCAAGTAACACCTTAACAGCTATAACGCCAATGCAATGTTACTACCACAAAGATATTAGACTTATAGAAATACAATTTAAAATACCATTAAATACAATAACAATACAATAAAATGTAACAATTAAAATGTCAATTAAATACTTGTAATAAATTTGTAGAAAAGTCGTTTTTGTACATCGAAAATATTTCCAAAAAAATAGCCTAATGTTAAGATTCTCCGCAAAAGAATGAACCTAGAAAAAAAAATCGTAGGTTGGTAGGGTAGGCAGGAAGGCAAGCAGGGTAGGTAGGAAGGTAAGTAGGGTAGGATAGGCAGTTGACGGGCGAAGTCGCGAAACTTCAACGAAATTGTAGTTGTTGTTGATATTGTCACGGGTTGATCTTTAAGGGTAAGCAACGCTTGCCGAGGTTGGTCTGTGGACGGGTTGCCATTTTTAACCCCCGACGGAAAAAGACGGGTGTTATAAATTTGATGTGTGTACCTGTGTGTTTGTAAATCTGTCTGTGGCACCATAGCGGATGAACTCCTAAGCGGATGAACCGATTTTGATTTAGTTTTTTTGTTCGAAAGGCAACGTTATCGAGAGTGTTTTTAGCTTTGTTTAATGAAAATCGGTTAAGCCGTTCAAAAGTTATGAGCGTTTTACTGTTTGAATCGGGGTATTTTCGCAAGACATCGTGTCATAATTACGTTTTTGATAGATTGTTGATAGAAGCGCGTGTCTATTAGATAAAATTTTAAAAAGTAAGAAACAAAAAAAAATCGTCGGGGATTTTGGAATTTTTACTTGTTACATAGCGAGATTCCTCCTTGTCTCGCAGACAGCACTGCAGCAGCTTTTGGTCGCGGTTATCATTTGTATAACTTTTTGAGTTATTACACTACAGTCTTTGTTTCCTGATAGCTACAACCTTGGGGTCTTTAAGTCAAGAGTGAATAGGTTACTTCTAGGCAAGCGTGCTTCACCGTCGACCACATCATCGCTTACCATCAGGCGAGATAGTGGTCAAACGCGACGCGAGCCTATCGATAAATAAAAATAAATAAAATCGGTGGTGACACACGGACAGACAGACGGACAAGAGAGTGATCTTATAAGGGTTCCTTTTTACCTTTTGAGGTACGGAACCCTAAAAATTACGGATAGCAGGCAATCTGACACCAGTCTTGCCAAGGGGTATCGTGTCATTCAGTAACTGGTTTGTGGAGTTCAGTCAGGCAGTCGATCCATGTTAAATATTAGTACTCAGATGCATCATCATCATTGGAGGTCGACCCCAGTACAGGTGCTTGGGAAAGCACGCTTACCTAGAAGAAACCTATTCACTTTCGACTTCGAGATTCCTAGGTTGTAACTTTCAGGAAACACTGACTCCGGGAAGGAATTCCACGCCTTACTCCTTAGCTGTGTGCACAATGAAAGTATTCCTAAAACGTTAAGAATGCCATAGTACGTGTAGAATTACAAAGTTACTACATTTTATAAAGGTATGAAACCTTATTTTGAATCCTACATAAAACTAAAACAGCTCCTTCTCTTTGATTCCAGAATGATTCCTGAAGCCGACACTGACGTACGCAAAGGTCAAGTTATGCCGAAGCCAGCAAAGATGGCCGCCCACGAGTTCCACAAAGCAATACGAAATGTTTTGAATAAAGAGAGATGGTCTGAAACTTTGACAGAAGAGGAAATTAATAGATTACTACTAGAGTTTGCATATAGAGGCTGTGATATAAGATATAAAAATCCTACTGAATAGTTGAAATGTCTTTAAAAATAATTATTTATTAGTAAAATAGTAACTTATAATAAAACCTATTTATAGATCGCAGGCGTTTCTAAGGTTTTATGGAGATCAGAAAAAAAAACAATAGCGCACTTTTGTGAAAGGAAACTACGGGCAATCAAAGAGTTAAAATGTTATTGACAGTGAGGACCACAGAATGGAGACATTCTCCAACACGGTGGGCAGATCACAGTAGTCCAAGCCAAACTTGCGTATTTCATGTTCAATTTCTCGTACATCGATACTATTTTTTTTACTGGCTCATTATTTAAAATGGCAGTTGATGATATTGATGATATTTAAACGACTGTTCGAAAAGGTACTGAGGCTCTAATAGGTGAAATTCATGTAATTGGATAACTTCAAAAATGTATAGGAATGTCAAACGCTATCGAGTCTCGTGATCATCACATTACTTTGGCATTTTGACCATTGCCATCGTTTATAGCATGACACTTTGTCCAGAGGTTTTAGAAAAATGTTATGTGATGTCAGCGATGGCGAGAGTCGAAATGCCAAAATGTAAGGGATTGATCACGTTACATTTCGATAGCGTTTGACATTTCCATACGTTTCTGACATTTTTCCAGTCGCTATCGCCACGCTGTCGATGATAAAATGTCACTTGAATTTCTTTATGACAGCTCTAACCTAACTGTACATTGTAATTAAACTTTTCAGTAAAATAACAATATTCTGAAATGAAAGAAAGAAACTAATTATATTTATTGTGACCCGCACAGGAGACACCAGATATTAATACAATAACAAAAAAAATAAACAATAAGTAATGAAAACCGGTCAAGTGCGAATGGGACTTGCGCACCAAGGGTTCCGTACCATTATCGCAAAAAAACGGCAAAAAAGTCACGTTTTTGTATTAGTGGGTGCCTCACTTAAATATTGATTTTATTCTGTCTTTAGTATTTGTTGTTATGGCGGCAACAGAAATACATCATCTGTGAAAATTTCAACTGTCTAGCTATCACGGTTCATGATACAGCCTGGTGACAGACAGACAGACAGACAGCCAGCCAGACGGATCGCGGAGTCTTAGTAATAGGGTCCCGTTTTTACCCTTTGGGTACGAAACCCTAAAAACAACGCTTCTCCGACACTTGATTGGATATACAAAGTTGTATTGTACTAAACGCCTGCCATTTTTATTATACTTAAGTATTGTAATAGAGAAACAAATGTTATTTATATTCTGATTTTTAATTAGGTATAATTTAATATATTGCAAGCGCAATCTAAAGATCTGTAACGACACCAAATATAATGGAATTAAGTTAAGTTAGTTGAGTCTCTGTAAGTGCAGAGAGTAATTGCAATAAATAAATAAATATACCTATATAATACTCTTTAATACTCGTATAATTTATTTTTTATTATTGTGTACTACTCCTAGTCGATAAGTTAATGGTAACCAAAGTTAATACTTGTTTATTTACTTCTTACATGAGATAATTATATATTTTCTTAAATTTTTATATTTATTTTTGTTCCACAATTCATATGTAATGTCAGGAATAATATTTGTTTAGCGTAAATTCAAATCAAAACTGAGAAATGACTGTAAAGACGAAGTGTATCAATTTGATTACCAATTAATTTCCTTGACTGTAAATTATGATCAAATAGGTGCAACACCACTTTTAAATAACGGACAACGGGGCCTTAAATAAAAAATAAATATAAATGTGTTTTTTAATCGTATTATATTAATAAACAATTTAATTGAATAAGTTTATAAGAGTTTTTATCATACTCTAAAACTGAGATACTGAATTTATAAAATCTATATCCATTTATCTTGTTAACAAGGCATGTAAAAACACTCCAATATCTCTGTGTACACCAAATAAAAACCGTATCGTTCCGAAAGTACTCCATTCCGTTTTATTACAATCCCAGCCAAATCAAATCCTCGTTTATCAATAAACTGAATACCTGGATACAAACCCTGTTGAACTAATTGTCTGAAGCTAACCCTCCACTGTGCCCGGCAGGTACATAAAACTAGAAATAAAATTATCAGTATCGGCCGGGAGTAGGAAGCTAAATATTCGTTGCTAGGCAACTAACCGTCTCCCGCCAGCTATTGGAAAATTCCCCCCGGAGTTCTAGGAAAACGGCTGAGGCTTCACTAAATACTCGTACAGAGATAAGCTATGTTCAGAATCAATTTAAAAGGTCAGTCGAATGTTTTCGTTTGCTTTTAGTGTGTTCGTTTTTGTAACTGAGCTTTATTTCGACTGTGGCCGAAAGTTTTTGGTGTGTATCCTTTTGCTTAAAAGTGTTGGTAACAAATTGATTTTGACGGATGGTATGTGTAGTTTGTCTTTTGTTTTTATTTTGAATTTGAATGAATATCAAATAAAACATTCGTTTGTAGATTTAATAGTACGTTCTGTAGTTGTTGTTATTTCAGAGAATTAAAAGTTTCCATGCCATTGATCTGTAAATAAATAGATACGGAGGCATGCTTCTAATCAGTGAAAAAGAGAAAAAAGTATCCAAATTACAATACTAGACTGTTACTGTCCCTAGGGGCAAAGGCCTTGTCTCAAACATAGAAGGCACGAGCAATGATCACCAGCTTGCGGGTGGGTTGGCGTTTTCAAACTTATACAATGAACCAGAATTTCTCACGATGTTTATTGTGTCATTTTCTAAATAGGTCTTTCTATTTCTCTAACCAAGTATCATCGACTTTTTATATATGTATTTTCTAAGTTTATCTTGGACATCACAGGCAACGGTGATGAAAAACATCGTGAGGAAACCTAGACTTATGTGGTTAATGTAAGTCTGAAATAGCCAAGTCAGAGGCCTGTGGAATACTCAGAGACGGTTTAATTAACTCTGACACCAGAGGTGGCTACAGCCTCACAAGAAAATAAAGAAAGATCGAAATAGATACCAGAAGTTAATCACCTCAAAACGACAGATTTAAATATGTATTAACTGTCGCATTTAAAAACGTAGATTCAAAGCTAGATCCTGTTTCCAGCATTGAATTTCACGTCCGGTCACAGAGTATAAATATAAATGCTATTTTATCTCCCGACGAACATCATAACGATGTGAAAAGTTGAGTAGATTGACATCCGCACTTCCGTTGTGCAGGAATATCTGACTATTTCATTTTTTTTTATGGCATGGTATTATTATAACTGACATTTATGTTTTATGCAATTAAATAATTTGAATTTTGAATGGCTGCTGTGAGGCTCTATAGCTTAAACAGATACTCTTCATAACTGACAATTAGTTGGTTTCCAATAACGTGGGTATAGGCATGGAATCGCTCAATATGGTGACGCCTGGGGAAGGCCTATGTTCAGCAGTGGACGTGTTTCGGCTGATATGACGTTGATGATGATGATGAGGTAGATCCCCTCCTTCACATGTCAGTCGTATAACCTTATGTCTCAGGGTCGTGATTCCTCCGTGAGATGTCTTTGTCAAGAACAATGTCGCACCAGCTGTGTCTGTCTTTGGCGGCGTGGAGAGTGTTGTGAAATTTTACGATCAGGATTGTACGTATGTGGTCTGGCCATCTGCGTCCACTAGGGCGTTTGGCATCAACCTTTCCGGTAGTCATTAGTTGTTCGAGGATAGATGGGTATTCACGGTAAAATATTCATTCAAACTTGTTATAAATCAGACAAACGTATCTAAGTTAAGTATTATTATCATTTTTTGTCAGAATACTCTCACTACAGGGCAAAACCCTTCGTATCTTATAATAACTTAATCGACTACAAACATTTTTCACTGATGGAAAGCACTATCTCTGACTGTCATTAGCTGCTTATAATTCTAGAAAAAAAATGCGTCTTTCTTGTGGGAGTGAAGGTTTTAAGTACATACTTGCACCTTTATTGAGAGTCAAAAGTTGAGTAAAACATATTTTTTTGTTTTAACAGATAGTCTCGCGTTTGACCACTATCTCAGCTGATGGTAAGCGATGATGTGGTCGATGGTGAAGCATGGTTGCCTGGACGTGAACAATTGCAATAAAATTCTGTTCACTTACGATTTCAGTCACTTTCGAGAGATAATCCTAGTGAATTTCAGAGAAAAGCTCATTCCATTTGGGTGAACATGTAAATGTAGTTGCTAGCTCTATATAGCGCTTTGACAGATACCTAAGGCGGCAATTCAAAGAAGCCTTCCGAATGGTCGAGCAACGTTCTGACGTTCAAAGAAACTTCGAGCACAGCTCTCTGAGCCTGAGCGACTTTAGATCAGGTGCGCCTAACTGTCCAATACGATTACATTACTTGTACTGTCACAAAGATTGTACTTGATACAGAGTGCATGTTTGAAGTGGTCCGAAAGTTAAAATGAAATAGCGAAATATACTCAAAGGAGTCTCATGCATGGTTGATTTTAATAAAAACTAAAACTATATTTTTGTTTTTATAATCATTCCAGGAATCGAATATGTTCATTTTGGAAATTTATTATTATACCATCCAATAGTGTCCTATAATATCTAATATATAAGACTAGCGACCCGCCTCGGCTTCGGCCGTGTCAAATAATATGCAAAAACCTATCTCGTTTTTCACTCTTTCTATTGAAGACCTCATGATAATCCATTCACTAGTTTTTTTTATTTTTTTTTATTTTAGATAGGCTCGCGCTTGACCACTATCTCACCTGATGGTAAGCGATGATGTGGTCGACGGTGTAACACGCTTGCCTAGAAGTAACCTATTCACTCTTGACTTAAAGACCCCGAGGTTGTAGCTATCTGGAAACACAGACTCCGGCAGGGAATTCCACTCCTTAGCTGTACGCATAATGAAAGTATTTCCAAAACGTTTAGTGCGTATGGGTGGGATGTCCACCATGTACCGATGGCGCATCGCCGTACGTCTTGTAGTTCGATGATGAAACGGGCTAGGCGGAATTAGATCATGCAATTCCATCGCACACTCCCCGAAATGCAACCGATAAAAAACCGACAAGCTGGCAACTCGACGACGATGTTCAAGGCTTTGGAGCTTTGACTCGACTAATGCCTCATTGCCGATGAGCCTCTTGGCCCGTTTTTCGATCGACTCTAGTGCATCAAGCTGGTATTTGGCAGATCCGTCCCAGAGATGAGAACAGTATTCCATGCAAGATCGAACTTGCGCTTGATACAACTTAAGCAGCTGCTCTGGCGTGAAGTACCGTCCCACCTTCGCAAGGATCCCCAACTTTTTGGCAGCCAGTTGAGCCTTTGCCTCAATGTAGTTTTTGAGTTTTTCGTGTACAGAAGCGAGGAATATGAAGTGATAGTGATTCTCTTCAAATGTAAATAAGAATGTGTTTTTAAAGAACTAACTATTCATAAATTAACCTTAGTTATTTATTTTATTTTCTGCCTGAAGCTTCTTTAATTTAATTTTCATATATTTCATAAATAATTTCAGCAACTACGTGTATTTTTCGACAAACAAGATTGAATAATACACCCTGTACAGCCATACTTGCCGAGTTTTATGTACTGTCCATTACAGTGCGCCTCGCTAACCCATTTACTTCTTTAATTCTCAGAAATCTGTTCGATTCGATTTCACTCCTGGTTTGTTTTTCACGGGACGGGGCACAGGGCTGAGTGCCTGTCATACCCATTACCAGCTGTTGTTGGTAGAATGTGTACCGATAATTGAAATGTTTTCTTTGTTATAAGGATGAAAAGGTACTTTTTCTGTTTAGTGTTGTCTGATTTGTGTAATACCTACAGGTTCAAACTCAATTGCCGAGTATTTAGTGAAACGCCGCCGTCGACATAGATATCTAATGACGATAAAATAAGATTCTAAACTTATTAAATACTAGCTGTTGCCCGAGGCTTCGCTCCCGAGGACCACCTCACAGGAACCGTTTTCGGGATAAAAAAATTGCCTATGTCACTTAGGTATAATGTAGCTTTCTATTGGGGAATAGTTTATTATGCAACTAGTGAATAAAGTACGGTTTTAAAGAGGGCCATAGATGAATCACGAACAAGTGAAGGATTCATGATGATTGAAGTGTTAGAATCCTGAGCGACGCGAGTGATTCATGGCCCTCGATATAAATCCGTTTTATTCAAGAGTTGCATACTATATTTTATACCATGACTACGAGAAAAAGAAAGATTTAAGCGAAAAGCACAAGGAATAATAATAAATAAATGTTTAATTACCTTCAAAATTTACAAAAAATGTTAAAACTCAGGGTTTCACATTTTTTGTAAATTGAAGCTGAGCTAGGTAACAGCATCTCTGTTTCAGGGGCCAGTGACCACCTCCGTTACGTTACATACTTATAATTAATTAAACACCAATGTAATTAGTATTAGAATTACAGTAAAAATAAGTATTCACTAAACATCCCAGACTAAAATCAAAATCATAAAAATCATTATTGAAATCCTAAATATTAACATACTGAAAATTAAATCGATGAAGAAGTTTGAAAGTCAAATATTCTTTGCACAAGGAGTAGAGAGAGTAAGAATATCGAGTATTTTAAGCGCAAGGAGGTTGTATAGCATTGAGATGGACGTCGAATATATATTGGTGTGTTCTAAATTCAAACACCAAAACAGTGAGTAAAAGTGCTTTTTATTCACTGTTTTCAGTGAATAAAATAAGCCTTTTTGAGGGGGAATGGTATAAAGAATTTTTTAAATCAGTCCAGTAGTTTTGGAGCCTATTCGGTACAAACAAACAAAAAAATCTTTTCTCTTTATAATATTAGTAGATATATCAACTATGTAAAAAAACTGGCCAAGTGCGAGGCGGACTCGCGCACGAAGGGTTCCGTACCACTATCGCAAAAAACAGCAAAAAAATCACGTTTGTTGTATGGGAGCCTCACTTAAATATTTATTTTATTCTGTTTTTAGTATTTGTATTTTTATAATAGCAACACAAATACATCCCCTGTGAAAATTTCAACTGTCTAGCTCTCACGGTTCAAGCGATACAGCCTGGTGACAGATGGACAGACAGACTTACGGATCGTGGAGTCTTAGTAATAGGGTCCCGTTTTTAACCTTTGAGGAGTGGAATTCCCTGGCGGCATCTGTGTTTCCTGATACCTACAACTTACAGGTCTTTAAATCAAGAGTGAATAGGTTCCAGGCAAGCGATACCATCGACCACATCATCGCTTACCATCAGGTGAGATAGAGGTCAAACACAAGCCTATTACATATCCTAAAACAAAAGAAAAAAAAATCTGTTGAAGCTTGTTAATTCAGAACAAAGAGTAAACATTCCAATAAAATCAATATACAAACAAAGTAGAAAGAATTGGAAAAATCCTTGATATCGAGTGAAAGCTATGGAAAATTCCCGATGTATTTATTTTTAGATTTTGAGCTCCTGCGGGCTTTCTCGGGGCGGCTATCGATGTAATGATTCGAACTTTTCATAAAATAGATACCTATAAGAAGTGACATACATAAATTAGGTACTACACTTAGTTAATCACTAGCTGCCGCCCGCGGTTCCGCCCGCATGGTATTAGTACTTCTCCCAATCACACTTAATATTTTAAAGGCGAAAGCTTGTGTGTGTGTGTCTGTTTGTTACTTCTTCACGCTTAAGACACGACGACTAACGCCAACGACCTTGAGGGAACAAAACGCGCACTCGTTTCACACCCGCGCGACCCAAAGTTTAGTAGTTTTTTGTACTTTCCTTATTATTCTATGACTTAAAAAAAAGCCTCAGATCAAAATGTAGATAATTAAATTATCTTTGAGATGGTGTTGATGTCATTAAAATACGCCCAGCGGTTTTGGTGTCATTGTCGTGTTTTTGTCCGTTTTTGACATAACTTTACAAATTAATTACACTATGTTATACTAAAACTCAAAATTTACTTAGATCAAATTATTAAGAAAATAGTCTAATATAACATATATTTTTTTCAAAGAATTACGACTAGCCATTTAGACGTGATTCTCATTTTAAAATCAGCTACTCAAGGGAATCGGCGCCTTAAACGGCTGGATGGATCTGGATGAAATTTGGCACAGATATAGATTATAGTCTGGAATAGCATATAATATACATTTTATCCCGTGAATATGTTCCCTTGGGATAATTTTCGACATTCACGCGGGTGAAGCCGCTGGCAGAAGCTAGTATCTTTATAAATTATAGCCTATGTGTTATTCTGATGTATAATAAGCCATATTTCTTCGAGCTTCATTGCCTCGACGCTTTTCTGGTGGTCGCCACTATTGATTCTGGCTTTCAGGAGTTGCAATGGTTTGAGAATAGTGCGGAGGGATCGTCCCAAAAAAAACCCATATTTTTGTGAATTGTCATCAATATCCGTTCTGCACTTTTTGCTTGAAAGAGTAGCAAGCTCGCATCCATCTATACTCACAAACTTTCACATTTATGATAGTAGCAGTATTCGTCATCATCATCAGGCATCACTTCATGCATGACTTCACCCCCTGCTGCTCTTTTCTCGTGCCACTCACCACGATCCTGTGCCAGCCTCATCCAGATTTTACCCGCGATGACAATAATGTCGTCTGGCCATCTTGCTGCTGGACGGCCATTTAATTATATTCTTCTTCTTCTTAGTCGGGCACTCTTAGCAGAGTAATCGTGGTCATGGGTACTGATGCATGATAGCTGTGCTATGCGTCTCCATTCAGCTCTATTGGACGCATTGTGGGAACAGTCGGTCATTGTAGCTTTGGCGATGTTTTAATAAGATGCCCACCTAGTCCGGTCTTTTTACCCGACTGCCGAAAGAGGGTAATGTGTTTATCAGTGTATAATAACTCATAACGTCTAAACTACTTATTATAATTTGACAAATGAAGTCGTTGGGAGCGTCTTGTTTGTCCGCTTGTAATAGGCAATGTGACGTCACATTAAATGGAATATGGCTCCCTCTAGGGGGCACGAAGTCAAGACAAAAAACCCCACCCCATTATCTGTGGTATCGTTGAACAGGTTTTTAAAAATGATGGAAGGTTTTGGTACATTATATTTTTGTCAAGCGTACCGTTTGCGTGATATATCCCGTCAAAATAATGAAAACAATTTTTTACCCGACTACGGCGGCGGTGTTTGTTGACCGGTATGTAAGTATGTATGCATGCATGCATGCATTTAAGTTAATTTCTTCACTCAGGCTCTGAAAAATCTCCAAAATACTATAAATAAAATATAAGTTCTATCGCCATCAATCGGACACAAATAAATAACATGTTTTTGAAACATGGCTGATGATACCTTCTCACAAATACTACTGATATAATATCCCAAAAACTTCCATAAGTCACATCATTAATCCTAATGCGATAAGGCCGCCCATTGTATGTTTTTAGTATTAAGTTTCTTTTTTTTCTTGTTTATTATGGTGTACAATAAAGTGTATATAAATAAATCATTAATCCTACATGTACATCTTTTTATGTTATAAAACATACCTACATCTCCTCAAAAATATGGTTTCTTACGAGATTCACACACTGCCCCACTATACGCTGCGGGATACGTGGTGAAGAAGTTACGACACTGCGCGTTACTGCGTTAACCGTGTGTTGCACTACACGTTGTTCTATGTTCTATGTTATGGGGTTTGGTTTCCGCACTTAGTCCTTCAGGTGGACCATTGTGCGTGGGCCATGGCGGCCGTTGGGTGGATTATTCCTGTCTCGAAATTAAATGCATTTGGAGACTTAATTGTAAAGGTACAAGGTACGGGGCTTCAGCCCGTAGTTTCGCCTGCGATAAAAAACTATTTGCTTTTCCAGACTATAATCTGTTTCTGTGCCAAATTTCATCCAGATTCGGTCGGCGGATCTGGCTTGATTGAGTAACTTGAAACATCCATCCAACCATTCATTTAAACGTTTGAATTTATAATAATGAATAAGAAGGACATACCAGTACCAAAATGATTGTCCTTTGCCGTATGCCGATAGACCAATATGGTACAGTAGGGAATGCAATCTCGATTTCTCGCGAGATCTCGAGCGATTTTTCGAGATTTAATCTCGTGGGTAGACACTCTCGTTTTTAAAACTCGTTCGTAGTCTCGACCAAACTGGTCGAGATCTCGAACGAGATTTTAGCAGGCAATCTTGCAACAGATATTAGGTGCCGCTTGGCTGACAACGCCCTAAGTACCTTATGCTTCCTACGAAGTTATTTCCAAAATAATTTGCGGTAATAATGCGGTGTGCGGTGCGTTACGTGCTGATTTGCAACGTAGTGCTGGCAGAGCAGATTATTATTACTATAACTTTTAATTAATAAATAATTCAATTGAAGTTGAATTTTATGTGCAAAATATTATATAATAGCAAAACCATAAGTAGGTAGTTTTCATTAAATGTAACGAGATAAATCGAGATCGCCAGTTTCTTTGGCGAGATCTCGAATAGCTAATCTCGACCTCAGGAATTGCCAATCTCGGCTCGAGATTGCATTCCCTAGGTACAAGTAATGTTATGCTTTACCAAATGCAGTCACGTGCAAGATCGCATCAGAAATAAGGATATCCGCAGGAGAACTAAGTTACCGACATAGCCCGAAGAATTGCGAAACTTATGTGGCAGTGGACAGGGCACATTGCTAGCAGAACGGATGGCCGATGGTGCCGAAAAGTTTTGGAATGGCGATCGTGAACCAAAAGACGATGCGTTGGAAGACCTCCCACTTGGTGGACCGATGACCTGGTTAAGGTTGCGGCAATGCGCTGGATGCGAGATGCACGGGATCGGTCAATGTGGCGACGGACGCCTGGGGGAGGCCTATGTCTAGCAGTGGACGTCTTTCGGCTGAAATGATGATGATGATGAATGCAGTCAGAGCCATATGTGGGATTTACCTATCAAATGGAATTAACGCGAACCGATAAACAATTGTTCCGACGCGCGACGGGACGTCTCCTTGTTTCCGACTTTTAAGTTGGATTTTTATGCATGCTGTTCGCCCCTTAGACAAGAGTAAGTGCGCATACAATATACATTTGGTCCTTCGAGCCGGATACAGTTACCTTTTGCGCGGTTTCATTTTCAAATAAAGTATCATCATCATCTGCCTGTCCTTGTTCCATGTTACTTGGGGTCAGCGCAACACGTTTTCTTCTTCCATACTGTCCTGTCCTCCTTCACGCTATCACTGACTCCTTTTTCTTTCATGTTACTTCTCACACAGTCCATCCATCTTTTCTTTGACCGTACCCTCCCTCTTCATCCATCCACATTTATATTCATAACTCTTTTAGTCACATGCATTGCATCTCTTCTCATCACATGACCATACCAGCAGCCGTATTGCGTTTGTCCTGCAGCCGATTTCGCGATTCAGCTGCAGGACAAACGGTTACCATTCAACTTTTCTGTCACTACTACAAACTCAAAGTAGAACAACAAATTTTCTGGAAAACAGAAACAGATATAAAATTTGTAAAAATATAACAATTGTAAAACGAAAACACGAGAAAAACTGTGTCTCACGGCTGCGCCAAAATTAATTCAATCCCGAACATTATCTTGCCCACCTCCATTGTTTCAAATCCACAGATTTAATTCGGCTCCAAATGTTGTCTAGCTCAATGCTCAGACTAATTTGGAGCTTAGTTGGCCATCCAACCGTTATATCTAGGTTCAGTTATCTCTCCCGTGTTTGTTATTTTCTCTACCTATTGTCTGAAATTCGGCTGAAGCTTTCAGGATTACTAACTTTAAATTTTAGTTGAATTGTATTATATTTTAGTTTAAATTAGGAACAGGGCATATTATTGTGATCAGAAAAGGCAGTTTGGTAGAATTATTATCACCCCTGGTATATTTAATACAGTTACTTTGTAAGCTTGCTAAGATGCCAGTTGCATACGGACTGTAACTTGAAAACCAAATTTTATGTGCCTAAGATTATCATGTAACCTGTTTGGTGGTTTTCGGTTTTTACTGTGAGTTAATAAAGTATTATTATTATAAATAATAACCGAGCGTCTATTACATTAAGGCGCCTCCCCGAGCAAAACGCCGCGCTAGTCATTTTTGTGCAGTTTTTAAAAGCTATCTTCTCTTTATTTAAAAAAAAAACAATTAATAAAAATATATAAAATTTATACATAATATTGATTCTAAAATTAGTATACTTTTTTTTTAAAGAGGTACAAGGTTTTACTAAACTCCTTCCAAAACCATAAAAATGAGAAATAATTATTGATAACATCTCCTCGTAAAGTGTTCATTAATAATTTTTTGTACTAACACTAATGGATAGACAATTTGATAACGAACATTTGGTAAGTTTTATTTTTTTCAAAAGACCAATATTCGATTTTATAACGATTTTATTCTAAAATCTTGGCCTATTCACTATTGTTATTCATGCGCCACCAGTGCCGCAAGGCCAATAGGAATGCTCATATCTCAAGCTGATTTTTTGGTCAGGGTACGGCCTTAACACCTACTTTCTAACACTGTTCATGTGCTTGTTCTGAACAGTTTGAAGCACTGAAAGCTAAAACACCCAGATTGAAAAACCATGGTCGCGCCACCATGATGTTTGAGAGTAGTATGTACCCTAAAAGTCTCTTAATGTTAGTTAATAAACAATAGCCAATCAAATCTCTTGTATTAAGTTTGAAAATTCGTCAGCTAGTTATTGGGTTTGCAAGTTGCCTTTTCTGGGTCAATACCTTTATTTTAAAACGTTATTAATCCAACCACAATCTCAACTCAGCGAAAATTTGCGACTAAATTTAGATTTTGGGCAATCTGTCTCATGATTGGTATGCGAATTGGCCCATTGTTTTTTAAATAACACATTATAGCAGCTTACACACTCTCACGTACTGTAATTGAAATGATAAGCAATTTGGATTTGGACGTCGCAACCACCGGGGTCACCTACTGGCCAGTTGTATGGAGAAGGAGGGCCAAATGATGAACCCCTTCTTCTGAAAGCAAGCACAGTAAGTGAAGCTGGCAGAGCCCCGATAGTCCAACAAAACATGAGATCAACTTCATCATTTCGAAGATGTTTCTTCGACGTATTCAATGATGTCTCTGTGATCAACGCGGTGTCAAATCAAAGTCAATTTCAAATATATTTATTTCGACTAGGCCAATAAGCGGTAATCAAATCGCTTGTTAGTTGTTCTTGTTAGTTGTTCAACAAGGGGCTCTGTTTTATCAACGAAAGCGTTTTGCATGTTGTGAAAGCGATTGAAAAAATTACAAAAATGTATTGCGAAGGGCTATCTAAACTTCTCGAGATCAATCCCTTAAATTTTGGCATTATAACCATCGCCATCGCGCTTCTGGAATGGCAATTTGTCTAAAGCCTCTGGATGGGTCGTGTCATGTTATGCAGTGGTGGAAAAGCCATCATACTATTCTTTCCATGATAACTGCTGTATTCTCTGTGTCAGGTTCTCACTGTAAGAAAATTATTTATACTACAGGCCATACTTCGTAAACATTGCCAGCTTGCCTATGATCCGAGTATCGGCAGCACAAAACGCCGGTCTGATAGGATATGTGGTATAGTAGTTCGCAGAACTGAAGCGGCACGCCGTCACTTTAAACACATTAGTTCCAAAATGTACAATAGAATAAATAAGAAAATAAATATCTACTCGTTAACTAGGAAAAAACTCAAAATTAAATTAAATATCTGGCTAAAACAATTAAATTATGACGAAACAGAAGAACTTGCGGAAGTATAACTCTCACAACCCATCACACGCACACATACAAAACATACACAATTTACACAAGCACACACACACACAACCTCTCTTCGATCCACACAAATCCATTTTATTTTACTTATTTTATTTTACTAATAATTCACGTCTGCATTTTTGTTGTTATTATATAATTGTAACTGGAACAGTTTTACTTCCTTACCTGGAGAGGGGCGTTGATAACCGCGACACAGTTTTATACTACTGCGGTTATCATCGTTTCAATCTGTTTATATCTGTACGTTTTTCTTGTTCCAAATAAATAAATTTGATTTGAAAAATTTGATTTGATTTGAACCGTGAGAAGGAAGAAGTCGTTTATACCTTTGCTAAAATCCACACTATCAAAGATTTTCCCGTCTTGTCGTTTCGGGATATTCCTCAAAGCGCAAAGATTTTTAATTATTATTTACTTTAGTAAGGTATTGTATGATTTTATACACTCTTTTTTTACTCATGCCCTGTAGTGTCTTATTGCTGATTGATAATTTTGTAACCGCAGATTGTTCATTGGTGTCTATTCTTTGTTCATTTCTGTTAGCCTGGTACTTTTCAAAACAACTGTCAAAATTAAATTAAATGAACATGTATGTATTTTTAACATTATTAACCAAAAATTATTAGAACACTTAGTTCCAGTTAATTTCTGTTTGCCTGGTAGTCCGTTTTAATAAATAAACAATTAGGACAGTTGATTTAAAACTGTCTATCGATATCATTAATGAATCCATCATACCCCTCTTTATTTTACATCATGGTTGCGCTTTGAGGAATAAACATATAATATTTTTAATTTGTGAGCGAAACTAATGGTTGCGCTTTGAGGAATAATTTAGTTGCGGTTAAAAATAGTTGCGCTTTGAGGAATACCTCGTCGCGCGTCGCTCCGGTTTCTCCTTTGTCAAACTAAAGTTCAGCGTTTTTATCGTTTATTAGGGTTCCGTACCCAAAGGGTAAAAACGGGACCCTATTACTAAGACTCCACGATCCGTCTGTCACCATGCTGTATCTCATGAACCGTGATAGCTAGACATTTGAAATTTTCACAGATGATGAAGGTATTTCTGTTGCCGCTATAACAACAAATACTAAAAAGAGAATAAAATGAATATTTAAGTGGGGCTCCCATACAACAAACGTGATGTTTTGGCCGTTTTTTGCTGTAGTGGTACGGAATCCTTCGTGCGCGAGTCCGACTAGCACTTAGCCAGTTTTTATTATACTGCTACACCTATTTGTTTTTAAAATAAGGTTGACTTTCAGTTTATCAGGGTATCAGCTTCTAAGCGAGAAAGTAATTTGCTAGAGTCTGGCAAACAAAAGTAGAGACTGAAAAAGCGCATCAAATTAAAAAAAACTGGCCAAGTGCGAGTCGGACTCGTGCACGGAGGGTTCCGCACCATTACCGCAAAAAACGGCAAAAAAATCACTTTTGTTGTATGGGAGCCCCCCTTAATTTATTTTATTTTAATTTCTCTTCTTCTTATTCGTTGACTTCATTACTGAAGGTCGTGCCCGTCTTGGAAAGCTTTCACGGAGTCATTGACGAGCTGCTTCCAAGCCACTCTGTCTTCGGCTCTTCTCAGGGCAGTGGTAACCGTGAGTCCCGTAATCGCCCTGATCTGGTCTGACCACCGAGTGGGTGAGCGTCCGCGTGGCCTTTTCCCATCCACTTTTCCTACAACAACCAGTTTTTCCAGGTTATCTGGCTGTCTCCGGGCGATGTGACCAAAATAATTTAGGACTCTTTGGTAGCAAATCGTGGAGTCTGGTTTTGATGTTAAACTGGTAGAGAATAGACTTATTTGTGCGTTTTGCAGTCCATGATATGCGCAACATTCTCCTCCAGCACCACATCTCGAAAGCCTCAATCTTTCTTCGATCCACCGAGCGAATTGCCTAAGATTCGGAGCCGTAAAGGAAAATTGAGAATATTAGGGTTCTAACGAGTCTCTTCTTGGTGTTATTAGAGATGTTCCTATCTTGCCATACCCTCGACATCTTGCTCATAGCAGCTTTGGCCATCTGCGTACGTCTCCGAATTTCGCCACTGCAGCCCCCCTGATCGCTGATCATGGAGCCCAGGTACACAAACTCATTGACGAACTCTAGATCTACAAGTTCCCCCGTGCGTGCTATTAGTCCAGCTCTGTCAATGATCATGACTTTGGTCTTGGACTTGTTGATCGACAGTCCGACCATCTCGCTTTCACGCTCTATCCTCACAAATAGCTCAGCAAATTCGCGCTCCGAAGATGCAAACAATGTGGTGTCATCCGCATATCGGAGATTGCTGATTTTATTGTCACCTACCGCTATGCCTCCCCCCCACTCTTCTAAGGCTCTCCTCATGATGTATTTGCCATAGATGTTAAAAAGAAAAGGGGACAGTATACAGCCCTGGCGTACTCCTTTCTCTGGCTTAAAAGGGCCCGACACCACATTGTTGATTCTGACTAGCGACTCTCCATCCTCGTATAAGTTTGCGATCAATGCTGTCAAGTGCGAAGGTACTCCCATTTCCTCGAGTATTCTCCATAGGCAATCCCACCTCACACAATCAAACGCCTTGGAGTAGTCGATAATTAATTAGTTAGATGAATTTTAAGCGTTCAAGAATAAAATATCACAATACACGCAATTTAGATACTCGGACAGTTGAACTCCATATTCGATAGATGGCATTGTGCATTTGACGTCATTTTCCGAATGGCGGTGTTAAGATTCTTTGCGAAAAAAAGACCCTAGAAAAAAAATTGGTAGGTAGGTATGGTAGGTAAGACGTAAGTAGGGTAGGCAGTTGACTAGAGTGAAGCCGCGGGCACAGCTAGTTGTACCTAAATGTAGGTGTATTATAAGAGCACCTCTCTGCCCAACCCTTCGATGAACATAGGCGTGAGTTTATGTTATCTGTTACCTCTCTCGTAGCTAAATAATAACAGCCGCACGGGTCGATCATCAAGGTTAAGCAACACTTGACGAGGTCGGTCCGTGAATGGGTGACCATTTCAATATACTGAGTTTCCTCCGTGCCTCGGAAAGCACGCTAAGCCGTTGGTCCCGGCTGTCATTTGAAGATCTTTGACAGTCGTTACGGGTAGTCAGAAGCTTAAGATCTGACACCACTCTTGCCAAGGGGTATCGTGTTACCCAGTTGTTGGGTTGTGGAGGTCAGATAGGCATTCACTCCATGTAAAACACTGGTACTCAGCTGAATCTGGTAAGACTGGCAGCCGACCCCAATATAGTTGGAAAAAGGCTAGGCAGATTGTAACTTCTGTCTAAATAGTTCTTGAATCATGTTAAAGCCGTACCCTGACCAAAAAACCAGCATGAGAAATGAGCATTCCTATTGGCCTAGCGGCACTGGTGGCGCATGAAACGGTAGTGAATACGCCCAGATTTTAGAATAAAATCTTTATAAAATCGAATATTGGTCTTTTGAAAAAAATAAAACTTACAAAATGTTCGTTATCAAATTGTCTATCCATTAGTGTTAGTATAAAAAATAATTAATTAACACTTTACGAGAAGATGCATGCTATCAATAATTATTTTACATTTTTATGGTTTTGTTGGAAGGAGATTAGTGACACATATACCTCTTTAAAAAAAGAGGTGTACTACCATTTTAGAATCAACATTATGTAGAAATTTAACGTATTTTTATTAATTGATATTTCTTTTTAAATAAAGAGTAGATAGTTTTAAAAGCTGCACAAAATTCGACTAGCGCGGCGTTTTGCTCGGGGAGGCGCCTTAACTGCGATGGTATTGAATTTATTAAGAGTTATTTGATAGGAAAGTTAACTTTTCATTAGTACCATTATCCAATTGGTAAAAATAAACCTGACTTTAAACTGACTGTAATATAAAAGCTAATATCGCTTTTGCTCCCGTTTAGGACACCAATTGAGTTGTAAAGTCGGTTTTGATATGTATGTGAGATTTTGATCTATCTTGTTATTTTGTTCTATCTAGATACTTACTCATACATTATACTTACTTAAACGAATCTGCTTCCCCACTGTAGTTCCTGTAGATTGTTCTAATCAAAAACTTTCGAGAACTAGTTATCATTTTTTGCAACCTTTGTGAAACTTTGGTTAAGTTAACCGTCACTTGTATTGTAATGGTTGGCGGGTTAAGCAGGTGCTGCCATGCACCCTCCAGTTTCTAATAACTCTATTATTAGGACCCTATGTTAGAGGGTGACCCAATAAATAATAAGAGCAAAAACTGTTACGTTTTTCTAGTAAAAGTCTTGCTTTTATTAGCTTGGTATGTATGTATCTATGTATCAATGTATCAATGTAACAATGTATCAATGTAACGGAATCTTTGAACGTGATTTTCACCCACTTCAAAACGTTGGATTGATTTGAAACTTTGCACACTTATCAAGGACCGATGACAATGCAATAATTTAAACAGTTTGTCCCATTATCCGTACCAATAAAGCGTGTTTTTTAGTTTTTAGAACTACAATTTTTATTTTTACAAAGTTTATATTCTATTCATTTCTGAAAGAACCCATTCAAATTTTTATTCAAAATATTATGATGTTTGAAAGGGAATACTCGCTACTTTTTTAATTACGAATAGAAGCAAAGGGTATTTAAATACAGCCAGTGATTCACCGGCGTTGAATTTCATAAAATGTGAAGCATTCATTTCGCTCAGCTGGTAAGCAACTATTCATTAAATGAATGCTTAGCTGTATATTATGAGTGTGTATTGCATGAAATGAATTTCTGAAACCAAAGTGAACTCAGATAGGTTTATCTTTGCTGAGGTATAAAAAATGTCGCAAAAAGAAATTTGATGAATATGCTCATTTGAAAATTAGAACAAAAAATGTAATGATTTTTGCTCTGGCGTTTTTATGTTTATTCTTGCCAGCTATTCACTTTGGAAACTTGAACTAGAATCTAATGTCATGATGTGAATACATTATCGGATTTCGCTTGCACAAACAAAAAGGGAGAGAAATAATTTAACACCATTTTTATATACGACGATTTATTTCAATCGTTAGACATCAATAGATTAAAATTTTTCTTAACATAAATTTGACTAGATAGTGACTAGAATTCCCAAGCGGAACACCTGTTGCTTTGAAACGCCACAATATGTATAGAGTCTTTGTTTTGACGGCTGTTGCCATTTCCCGAACAAGAAGATAGAAACAACTCCGGATAAGAAACGTCACGGGGGTCACAGGGTTAAAGAAACACATGAGGAATAGTGATCCGAAACGAAGTGGTCCGAAACGAAGAGATCAAAAACGGAGAGGTTTACTTGCGGGTGGGCTCTGGGCCCAGCATTGCTCAGGCAACACCAATCTCGCTGATCCCCTGCAGCAGGAGCAGGCGAAGACTGTTGAAGATAGGGTTCTGGCACCCGACGCCTTGCGAGTTCAAGTAGCGCAGAGTCTCCTGAGCGCACACCAAGAATCCAAGTGCTTCCGGATCCAGTTGAGCCGGCACGTCCTCCACCAGGAAGCGCTCCTCCTCTTCCGATATGTAGTCGTCATCCTCCGCTTGGGGCCGGCGATTCTCCTCCAAGTCAGCGGCGGCAATTCTTATAAACAAACGCCTCAGCACCTCATGCTTCCCAGCAGACACAGACTCGTTCTTCAGCGGTTCACTGTGAGAACGCCTTGGCACACGTTGTTTCTTAGCACGCGGATCACGGTTGTTAGCGGCTGCGGCCGAAGTATCGTCGCGCTTACGCTTATTCATCATGATCGGTTTGCCCGTCGGCGTCGAATCACAAACTGCGAATGGGCTATGCACTGGGAATTGTAGGGCCCCGCGATTACAGCGAGACTTGCTATCCTTGTCTGGGGGTGTGGCGCAGCGTGCGTTAGAGCGAGACGACAAGGTCAGCTGCAGCTAACAGCTGGGGGAACAGATGCAGGGACAGGGCACGCACGCTTTGTTTGATAAAGTTTATTCGGGGAAATAAAACTGTTAGCCGCGATTGCGCGGACCACGGGAGGCGGGTCGCGGGGGCGCGGGGTGAGAGGACTGGCCCGGCCGGCAGCTGCGGCGCATCTGCCGCTCAGGTGGAGCTACGTGCCTCCGTGCCTCGTCTCAAGGTGCCGACGACGTCGTGTAATTAAGCGACACGTCGCTCAAATGTAAACAAAACAATAGGGACGTCTAACGCGCGTAATCAATGTCCTGTGCAGTCCATTGTCTCTCCAGCTAGATAGCATACACGCCACACGTCTTACTACCTAATCTGTAATTACACCTGTCATGACCTATATACGATTGGTTAGGTAAACAAAGAGAATGCAACAAAGAGATCGGCAACGACCGGATAAAACGTGAAAGTAGGAACAATGATAGTTTTAATAAAGAAAATTCCGGTAACATTCTCGATTTAAAGCTCCGACAAGCGTAATAGGAGATTTCATCCGAACAAAAACTGAAATATCGACAGTGGCTGTTTCATTTTACAGTTCCATTTACGGAACTAAAAAATGAAACAGTTTCGAGGCTCATCGTTTTACGGACAGTTCATGCTCGGATGTAAATACATAGGCATCTATGTAAAATGTAAAAATCAATACTCAGGTTTATGTACTACCGGGAAACGTGCTGTCGACGGTCGTATGTATCAACTACTGGCAGATGTACAGCTATCTATGTAAAGGGTTCAGTGTATATAGTACCTCACAACCTGTTCCTGCTACGTTACCTTATGTATGAGATTTCCGATAATCCGCTTCAAAGTCGGGTTCCCTGGTCTCAAAATAAAGGCGAGTTCCCATTGTGTGCAAGCAAGTTGCAAGATACACTGACAGGGTACACAATGGAAACTTGAGTGGATGCCAAACGTGTGCACTTGCTCATACCTTGCTGTTACGGCGGGCATCGCCGTCGAAACTACGCAAACAATTTGTGAGACGAGTTTCGACTGGGTCTATGTCCTTAGCTAAGCATCTAAACGAGGCATTATTTCGTACTACGTCCTTTGTTTTTATAGAAGAAGAACTTATAGAGAACGAGTTCTTCAAAATATTTTAAACTAGCTGTTGCAACCCGCGACTTCGTCTGTGTTGCTTTAGTAATAATATTTTAGATGTGTGAGCCGCCTTTCGTGAGAAATTATTAGTTCACCATACTAACTTTCACTCCCCTTTCCACCCTGTTAAGGATGATTTCCGGGATTAAAAGCCCTGTCCTATGCTCTTCCCAGGGTCTCAAACTATCTCCATACCTACCAACACCTAAATCGGCTCAGCGGTGAAAGCGTGAAAAGGTAATAGACAGAAGGACATACAGAGCTTTAATTACGCATTTATAATCTATACTTTTATATTAATATTATAAAGAGGAATGATTTTTTTGTTTGTTTGTACCGAATAGGCTCCGAAACTACTGGACCGATTTGAAAAATTCTTTCACCAATAGAAAGCTACATTATTTCTGAGTGACATAGGCTATTTTTTTAAGCCCGAAAATGGGTCCTGTGGGGTGGTCCACGGGAGCGAAGCCGCGGGCAAGAGCTTGTATTGTATATAATATGGATAAGTCCATTAAGGAAAATACCACTAAACTGTCCTGGACCTACATGGTGGATTAAGACTCTACCTCTCACAGAGAGGAGGCCTGTGACCCAGTAGTGGAAATCTTACAGGTAAATTATACCATGTCACGTTACTTTTGAAAGTTTTTAATATATAGAAGAACCTAACATCATCGGTAGGTACTACACAAAGGTCTTCTCGATCTTCTTTGCGTGTCCATTTAACTCACAAATTGAATGCAAAGGTTTATTGTGTCAACATTTTGCCAGTTACTTATCGAACTCGGGACCGGGACCTTTCAACAACGCACTTGTGAGTATTGTGACTTGATGAGAGATGAGGCAATCCTATTGTCCTGTACTCTTTAAGTAGTTCTCTTTTCAAATAGTTTTTAGAGCTTTTCAGCTTGCACTTTGCCAAAACAATGCCTTTTTAGTATCCTACTTAATTAGTAATTGGGTTGTGAAGGTCAGGTAGGCAGTTACACTATATAAAAAAGAAAGGTATACTTAGGCGTCGAAGTACTCTTCACCATCGCTGTCATCCGGGAACGTGCCCAGAAGACTGGCAGTATTGCCACGTTGAATGGCTATGCTGATTCTTTGCGCAAAGAACGAGCCAGCCCTCTGGTCACGCACAGGGTCGATCAGTCGGCGAGAGATCTCCTTAAAAAGGAGACGTGCACTCGGGCGCCAAGCGTTTCGACACCAAACGGCTCAAAACTGTAATTACCAATTAGGTTACAGTATTTGCGCCGCTTGAGGGCCAAAACAGCCGCAACAGCAGCGCCAGCACAGCCCGCCGAACTAGCAACATGAGATGGTGCAAGGGTATCGACACAGGTTGCGTCCCACATTAGAGGTCTACCCACCTTCCACGGCACCAATGTCATGCCATCTGGTCTCTTCCCATCGTCACGTACCAAGTCGCTAAATTCTAATACAGCTGGTACGCTGGCGGTGATAAGGTTTCGACGAGTAATGCCATTGATGCTGGCGTGCCGTGCTATGCATCCTGCGCTCTTTCAACAAGACAGGCCATGGTGCCCAAGGATGCCGACAGCTTCACCACATTGGCACCGATGAAGAGCAAAACCAGGTGCGCCTAAACGTAGACAGGTTGCGAGCCGAAACGAATAGTCATCCATCATAGTGCCTGTGGTGGATGACGGGAGTACTTGAAGCCACAACACCGACTCCCATTCCCCCACAGCCAGCAGACGCGCACGCTCAGCAGTACTAGACGATGTACACTCTTTATTTTGTATTGTGCGTTTAGTTTGTGCAGAATAAACAATTTTTCTTTCCTTTTTCTTTCTTCTTATGTATCTTTAAGGTTATTCTGTATAATACTGCAGATCGACACATCCCATCGTCTCTGGGAGGACAGGTTGTTGGCAGATCCGTATCGGGACAAGCCTTTTCAACAACTTTCCAAGCGTTCAACGCATCGGTCAAATACGGTACCTCAAAATCAACCAGAGAGGAAGATAAGATGATCCTGATTAATTTATCAGTACCGTACCGTAGATCGCGGAGAGGAAGGCTGGTAAACTTATACTTTAAGACGACGACTAATGCCAACGACCTTGAGGGAACAAAACGCGCACTCGTTTCACACCCGCGCGGCCCAAAATTTAGTAGTTTTTTGTACTTTCCTTATTATTCTAGGACTTTAAAATAAAAACTTCAGATCAAAATGTAGATAATTAAATTGTCTTTGAGATGGTGTCGATTTAATTAAAATACGCCCAGCGGTTTTAGTGTGATTGTCGTGTTTTTGTCCGTTTTAGACATAACTTTACAAATTAATTACACTATGTTATACGAATAAAACTCAAAATTTGCTCCGATCAAATTATTAAGAAAATAGTCTCATATAACAGATATTTTTTTCAAAAAATTACGACTAGATATTTTGACGTGATTCTCATTTGAAAATCAGCTACTCAAGGGAATCGGCGCCTTAAGGTTACACTAGTCAACGGCACGAACTATTTTGTGCGCGGGGTTAAAATGCATTTTATATCAACCGACAACACGTGCGGAAGAGATTGATGCTGTGATGAGCAGTAGGAAGCTAGTTCGCGTATGAATACACACTTTTGCAAATTTGTAGCGAAATGGATAATGATTTAGGACCAAACCGAGCACGCGAAATTTTATAAACAGACCTTTGGGAGTCTGGATATCATGAAAGAACGACTAAACGTATCTGTTCAAAATAAAATTATTTGCATTGTTGAACTACTAATCTATCCCTGTATGGAGGCCGTTTTGCAATTTTCCGTCTTCTTATAGTATTGATTCGCGCCCAAACATGCGTTAAAATTAGTGTCAAAATGTGGAACTTTCGACGCTCATAACTTTCAAATATTGACGTTTTTCACTTTTTTGTTTCCATACAGGGCTAGATAATGATGAGACAAATTGATATCACTTTTTATTTTGAACGTACATTGTCAAACAGTGGAATGATCCCTAGACTACGTGTGTATGGAAGAATTTTCGACTAGTGTAAGCTTAAATTTTGTGGACGCCGATGCCACCAAAGCGAATGGGCAGCGTGGCTGTTGCCATGCTCGGTCGTCCTAGGCCACATTTAGGATAGATGAAAGTGTATGTATTTTATTTATTTATGTATCTTTTTTAGTATTTTACTACCACTAGGTTACTAACTGTAACATGTTCTGTCTTG
Source organism: Orthosia incerta (assembly GCA_948252205.1). Taxonomy (NCBI): domain Eukaryota; kingdom Metazoa; phylum Arthropoda; class Insecta; order Lepidoptera; family Noctuidae; genus Orthosia; species Orthosia incerta. The sequence goes on along the minus strand of OX411759.1, from coordinate 19,732,299 downwards.
CTTACTATGTTTGTAACTTATTATTTGATTTAAACTTGCAGCAAGTGCAACCCCATGTCGTGTCCAGGCTATCTCTGTCTATTCTGGGTTGCCTGGAAGAGATCGCAGAACGCGATAAGGCCGCCTGTTGTATGTTTGTTTTTATTTTAAGGTTTCTGTATGTTTTTATCTTGGTGTACAATAAAGTATATATAATTTAAAATTATAGGCGTGGACGCTGGCACCCTAAACACAAGTTAAGTCTTACAGTGGGTGCCAGAGTTCATCGTAAACACTATTTTCCCTAGTTGTAACGCAACGTGTTTAGATAAGTGTTTTCTTGTACAATTGAAGTAAATAAAAACTTTTATTTCATCATCAGCCTAGCCTTTTCCCCAACTATATTGGGGTCGGCTTCCAGTCTTACCGGATTCAGCTAAGTACCAGTGTTTTACATGGAGCGACTGCCTATCTGACCTCCACAACCCAGTAACTGGGTAAACATGGTACCCCTTGGCAAGACTGGTGTCAGATCTCAAGCTTCTGACTACCCGTAACGACTGTCAAAGATCTTCAAATAACAGCCGGGACCAACGGCTTATCGTGCTTTCCGAGGCAGGGAGGAAACTCGGTATGTTGAAATGGTCACCCATCCACGGACCGACCTCGTCAAGCGTTGCTTAACCTTGATGATCGACCCGTTCGGCTGTTATTATTTAGCCACGAGCTCCTCAAATAAAAACTTTTATTTATTTAAATAAATAATTAAAATAAAATACTGGTATTTAGTAACGGCCGATTAGATTGAAAGCTGCCAACCTAGATAAGAAGAAGAAGGTTACGCAGATTGATCGAATCAGAAACGCAGAGATAAATAGGTAAGCTATGAGAGTTGTTCAGCTTTGCCCGGATTATACATAACTGGATGTCCCCCGCGGCTTTGGTAGGCCTTCTAGATTTCTAGATGCTTGTTTTGTTAACTTTTATCTCGTTTTACTTTTTTTATTTTATTTCTTACGACTTATTGTCGGGCCTACGTTGTCCCCCCATATCCAAGTATAGTAGTAGTATCCATGGAAATTTGTAAAACCAAACCATTTTTTAAAAGAGTAACCATGGAGTTTCTTGCCGGTTCTTCTCCATTAGAAACGACTAACCCAAACCGTGCACCTTTTGTCGACGTTTTATAAGTGCCCATGTAGGCCTATGTAAAATAATAAAAAAATATTTTGATTTTGATTTTGCTTCGCTCTCGTCAACTGACTACCTAACTAACTAGCCTAGCGTATCCTACCTATACCTACCCACCTACCTTAGCTACCGTCCTACCAAACTACCTACCCTAACCTACCCTGCATATCTACCCCATCTACCATCTACCATCTACCTACCTACCAACCTACTTACCTACCCTACCCTCCTACACTACCCTACCTACCTACCTACCCACCTACCCAACCTACCTACTCTACCTACCTACCAATTTTTGTTATTTTTTTGGTTTAATACCATCTTCGCATTATTGCCTTTTTAATGAAACCGGTTTCGAGCACAGCAGTTGGATGGTTTCAAAGTCTATACGGATATGTGTAAAAAAAATTGTGTTATTTTAAACTAAGATAAATTATTTGAAACAAAATGCCTTAATAGGACTTATTTATACGAGGTAGATGTATAGTGGCGTGGACTTTTTTAGATCTACTAAAACCAATATCTTTGACGTACTTACGTGTAATTAGTCACTACCCCAGCGCACGCGGATAAAGCAGTTCGATAGCGCTTTTTCTTCTGACTTACTTTACAAATATTAATATTTAAGGCTAACCAAGAACGTTAGTATAATGCTATATAGCATATAGCCGCCTTCATGAATGTGTTCATCATATACAAATTTTCAGATCCAACAGGTAGTTTCAGAGATTAGCGCGTTCAAGCAATCAAACTAAACAAATTATGGGAACATGTTTAACAACAAACAACAGGAGTGATGAAGTGTGGAGGAGTAGGGTGTGTACCCTACTCCTCCACACTTCATCATTCCGGGAGAGAATCTGCCCCGTGGAAATGAACTGCAGAGGCCAATCTGGAAATCCCTAAACCGATTGCGGACCCAGGTCGGCCACTGTGGAAACAACCTGGCCAAATGGAATATCATAGACCCATCCAAAACACAGTGCCAGTATGGGGCCCCTTCGCAAGATATGGCCCACCTCCTTGTCTTCCCTTCATGCCGAACCACCTGCACCTTACGGGATTTGAACTTAGCAAATGATAGAGCTGTCCGAGTAGCTACATGCTGGTCGGAAAAAAATTTGAATGGTTGTATAGTTTGAGTTAATCGAAACGAAAGAAGAAGAAGAACAAGCAAACAATCAAACTCTTCCGCTTTATTATGTTATTATTATAGATGTAGCTTACTACCTACTAATAATATATCATCATATGATCATACTATATCTATCTGGATTTAAAAAAGTCTGGTGGAAAATGGTGAAAGGCTTTATTAAATGAGTGGTGTGGTACCGGAGATTACCCTCCATATTTACATAAACCTACAATATTTACGCTCTCTGTTTACAATATTAGTTAAGAATAACCTACCACGAGAACCTCAACAAAATATTGCACAAGACAGAAATAACGGCTTCGCCGTAAGGTCCTATAATTCTATTTACTTAGAAAGCCACTTTCAAACGCGGGCTTCTAACTAACTATATTTCCTCCGTGGGTGGTTGATCAAGATACCCGTGCATCAGGGGGTTCCGTAATTGACATAATTTAAGTGGATATTCCGGACCTGAGGAGCTAGTTGATACTGTAGAGAAAAATAAAGGCTATGGTGGCGATTCTGTTGACGTTTTTGTCTCACAAAACAATACATGGAAAAGATAAAGCCGCTAAAACTTCAGATAAATTCGAATAGAAATACGAACTGGGTAAAAAAACTAGCTAAACATGTTAAAATTTGGTTTGATTGAAAAATACATATTTTATGTATTAAAAAAAACTAATAGGGATCATTGACCTACTTACATTTATTGAAATTCACAATTTCAAAAACGGAAATAAAATTTTAGTGCCGTCTTGAATCGACATCTATCATAATTTATGTTCGGGTTACTAAAAAAAGATACAAGGGAATAGATAATACCCACTATTGCCGTGTTAAAACAAAAACACTATAGCTCCTTGTCTATTACCTTACTATACCATTATTTTTTTGCTCTATCTGTTTGTAAAATAATATAAAATCTCTTTAACAGTTTGTGAAAACATATTTGGCAAATGATGATTCCATGACTCTTTGCAGTGTATAGGAGCTGTGTTTGAGAGCTGAATATCGGAAATATATCGACAGTTTCACTGATCGGCTTTTAAGCTTTTGAAAGCCATTATATCACCTGTCATAGGAAAATATGGTCACTCATTTAGCACCGAATAATAGTTATTTGAGTTGTTTTTTCGTGCGAGTACTTTAGCGAGGGTTACAAAGGTAGCACGCAGAATAACTTTTCACCTCACTACAGCGAGGAAAATACTAGGTGCACGAAAAACAGCATACAAATTAGTGTTTATTTATTTAACTTGTGTACATTTGTGAAGTATGATAGCATTATAGTCTCCGAAAACGTCTTTGCGCATTTGCATTGCATGCATTGGACAATTTTTCGGTTGTATGTACATTTGGTGCGATTTTTTAGCCAAAAAAAAAAAATACATCATTCATAAACTTCATTCTAAAAATGAAGTTAGCGCACTGAAATGAAATATGCAATAATGCATTTACAGTGGACTAGCGTTATAGAAAATTATTGAATAGAAAGGTTCGAAATTTAAAACTCTTTCCACGCTAGCGGATAAAATGCACTTTTGCACTCAGATTTCGAATGACAAACAGAATTTTTCTGAGGTTGTGAGGTAAAAAATTACTTGTAATGTCAATTTGTATACAATAAAAAAGCGGTTTCACCTTACTTTCACCGGACGGCGCTTATCCAGTCTCAATACAAATTGAGAGCAAAGAAAACTCGCACTAGCCCACTGATTAAAATTATAACTATGATAACTTAGTTAGTGGTCAGTAAGCCAAATAGTTACGGATTGAGCCGGCAAGCCATTAGGCCATCTTGGCCATATACATACACATAGGTAGTACACAGACGTGCTAACGCTTCATCCGATTAGTGTCAAAGTGAACTAGGTAAGGCTGAGGATAACTACCGAGAATTAGTAATACCTAGCAGGTTACCGGGAAATAATTTGATCGATAAATACAGAGATGACCAACCGTTATGGCATAAATTAAGGACATAATTATAACGTCTGGTAGTTTCTATGAATTCAGGTATTTATAGCATGAAATTACGCAAGTTCTTCGTGAAGAGTGTGCGCGAGGTGTATTAGTCCTACTTGAATCCAAATGTGTTTCATCTTATGAACTCAATGGTATGTAGAACATGGATGAGGCTGCACAAAATCGTGGGGATCAACACAAGAAAATAGATGCTCAGCATTGGGTGAAGTAGTGCACTGGATGATGCTGATAGTGAAGAACTAAATGACGTTCTACGTGTACCAATAAGGACTATCGAGAAGACAAAACTGTATAGGATCGATACGCACTATTGAAATGACAGGTCAATCCCAAAAGTAGATATTTTTTTTATTTTACGTAGGCTTGCGCTTGATCACTATCTCATAAGCGGTAAGCGATGACCTGGTCGACGGTGAAGCACGCTTGCCTAGAAGTAACCTATTCACTCTTGACTTAAAGACCCCGAGGTTGTAGCTATCGGGAAACACAGATTCTGTCAGGGAATTCTACTCATGAGCTGTATGCTTACTGAAAGTATTTAGTATTATTTATTTATTTATTCATCTCAACACAAAAAAAAACTTTTCTTTGTCTCTGACAAAGAAATAGTATAGATTGAAGACCATAATGTGTTATTAACATAACCATGTTATTTTATCTAGAGTCCTTTGTCTCACGTAGTAATGGTTGAGTCAGCCTATTTGCTACGAATCAGGTATAAAATTACACATACGAGTACTACCTACCCTAGGTCACTTCTTAGAATGTCGAAACACGAAAGCCGGGATTTCACACTTAGCAGTAATGCTTGCGGTCGCTCAACCGACAAGGCAACCAAAATCAAGGTGCTCTTTGTAGGAAGCCTCTGGACGTACTTTGTTTTTGTATCAACCTGTTTTATTTTAAAACTAAGATCGCACTGCAAAAATATGCAGGTAATTTTCTTTTTGATTAAACTTAATTTTCATGAATGATACTTGATTATAAAATTGCTGCAGGGTTGTCTTAACTTTGCCCTACACTAAGAATTTCTCCTGTATCGTGGGAGCGTAACTAAATAAATGTATTACTCTGTTCGAAAGCAGCAAATCAACTATGCACAATGAGCCCTTTGCCCTCTCCCCTTTTTATATAAGCTTGTTTGTTTTTAGTATATTCAATTGTTTATATACTTATGACTAGGTTATGTGTAAAAATAAGAATATTATTAGTGCAAAGTTGTTAAAGATAGTTAATTGCCACAAATATACATAATGTTATGTAAGAATACCTAATTTGTGATCAGTGTTTTGGGCTATAATATTGATTTATGTTTTGTGTATCTCTGTTATTCTATTTCATATTGTAGCTATTTGTTGATCTTTACAAATTAAAATAATAATTAGAAACTGACGCTCCTTCTTATAATTCGCCTCTGTACTAAATTCCACCGAAGAGGAAAAATAAGAAAATATTCAAACGTTTGTGAATTGCTACACGCAAGATTCACTCCTCTTGTTAGATCCGTTAATGGAATCTTTGTTTCACAAGTGTCTACCTTCGTAAAACATCTTGGAGTTGCAATCGCTGACTGCTGGTATAGGTCCTTTAGTGTAGTGATGGGTTGGCTACGGTCAAGAATCAATGAATCAATCATTTATTTTGTAAAACATAGATATGGTTACAGATGGTAGGTACATTGTTAAAATAATTATGTGCACTATGTTTTGCCAATATCTGGCGTAGAAAATTAACATAAACAAGGAATTACAATTAAGGTGGCATGTCAATAGATAAAAACCATTTAAAATATGTCAATTAAGTAAACAAGTCATTAAAATTTTAGATAAATAAACACATTCATACTTAATCAATAAATCCGTTATCAGTTGTAAACTCAGTGATGGAGTAGTAACATCTATCTACAAGGAATCCAAACAAAAACCTCTTAAATTAGGGATCATTTAAGAGGTTTTTGAGAGATTTAAAGAGTTTTTGATGAGAAATAAAGTGTGTCTGGGAAGACAAACTTTATTTCTCATAGCTGCTGGTATACTGTTATATATTTTTGGGGCCAAACCTAGCACACGATTGTCGAAAAATGTGGTTATTCTGAAAACGGCGAGAGCGCATTTTTTCAAATAAAGGCAGGTTACAGCGAACAAACACTCCCATTTCATATATGTACATAAAAGGTAGAGTGAGCAAACTAAGTTCCTTAAACAATGGTTCACAACTATCAATCGTTTGTAATTTGGTTAACAATCGCAAGCATTTATTTTGAGCTTTAAAAGCAATGTCTCTGTCAGTGGAGTTGCCCCAGAAAATTATGCCGTACCTAATGCCAGAAGCCACATAAGTATTGTAAGCTATTTGTACTGTAATGCAGTTAACGTTTTTTGATAGTTTGTACAGGGCATACGCAAATTGGCTAAGCTTCTTCTCAAAGCGTCGATTTATGGTGTTTCCAAGGACTATTTATGTAAAGGTCCAGATTTTTTTTTGTTATCACATTCAGAGATTGCTACGTTACCATCTATATATCTATACTAATACTAATATACTAATACTAATATACTTACTAATACTAATACTAATATACTAATACTAATATACTAATATAATATTATAAAGAGGTAAAATTTGTAAGTTTGTAAGTTTGTATGTAGGGGGTAATCTCTGGAACTAATGATCCAATTCTAAAAATTTTTACACTGGTAGAAAGCTACATTATTCCTGAGTGCTATAGGCTATATAACATCACGCTACGACCAATAGGAGCGGAGCATAAATGAAAAATGTAGGATAGGGTAGATACGTAGCCAGTTGACGGGAGCGAAGCCGCGTGGGACAGCTAGTATTTTATATTCAGTTTCGGTTTATTTTTTATTTGAGTAAATGTCATTATTTTAGTTTTATTAAGGTTTATTTTTAGATTATTATTAACTAACCAATTTATTACATTTTAAAATCATCATCTCAATCATCCGTGCCACTAGCATGTGCATTCGCAGCACAAGACATTTAAACCAATGAATAGGCAAGTTATTCGGCTTCGATTATGGAGGAGCCCTACCTAGACAATACTGATGTGGATGTGGCTGACGAACCAAGAAGACGTCGATTGCAATATATCGTGATGGATAAATGAACTTGTTTTATAAGATAATTAATCAACAATTTGACAGTATTGTAGTTACATATTATTTTGTATTGTAATTTTTTGCTATATAAAAATAAAAAGTATATTAAATAATAAGGTCCTGTATATTAATTAGATTACTAAACCTAAAATTAGGGTCTAGCGTGTTTGAATACTTGGCTCACATGATCAGCCTATTAATGTTCCCACTGCTGGGACACAGGCCTCCTCTCTGTGAGAGGGAAATACTTGGCTCATTGACTTGTAATTCTTTCAAAGTTAGTTTGTATCGTGTAGTGATGCTTGTTGCCAATTATTATTTTTCGACACAATGAAAAATTGTTTGGAATAAATAAATTTAAAAAATACAAATACTAACTCGATCGCGTTAACGTAAATGCTAGCTTAATGTCTAATTAAAACCAAAATATGATTGCCTTTATTGTCAGGACGCGGTTCTAATTCAGTTTTAGGACGAAATTTAGATTTTTTGCTTAAGCGATCGACTACGTTAAGAAAATCCCGACACATACTCCCAAAATAAACACTACTGTTTTTGTTTCTTCGTTTTTTTATCACCGATGAAATGAGAGTGTACCTGGATGAACTGTACACATTTGAGTACCCCTTTAGAGCGTACGGGCTTGATATTATGTTATGAAATGGCGTAAACAATAAACAGACATTTAATTGCAGCAATCCCGAGAGATTTGCAGTTGTTTATTGAAGAGTACTGTTATCTATCTCCGAAAATCGTCATCAGATCATCACCAATTTAAATGAGCTTCATGAGAAGCACCAGCATTCAAATAAAAATTCATTAAAATCGGTTCAACTAGTAAAAAGTTTTGTGGTGACAAACATTAAAAAAATACAGTCAAATTGATAACATCACCTATTTGAATTCGGTTAATAAGTCACAATAAGCCCACAGATCTGTCAACATAACGGGTGTGTAACGTTTGATATAATAACAAAAGATCTAATGATAATTTGACCTAATTTCATTTAATATACTTTCTTTTAATATAACGATCAATTGATATAATGAATTATTGATATAATATCATTTTACCTAATATGATATGGTATGATGATCATTTTATATAATGCACATTTGATATAATATTCATTTAGTATAACATTCAGTTACTATAATATTCAAAATCCCTAAGTATCGTTTAATATAATTTGGAAACGTCTACTTTGTTCTGTATATTTTTGCAAAAAGTGATTAAATTTCAAAAGCCCGCCATTACGGTGCCAGCAAAAACAAGCACCACATAAATATAGCTTGTTATTAGTTTGCTTTTATGCGGGTGGACGGATATTTTTATTTTTCTTTGTCATACAGCTAAACTATTTATTGTATGTGTTGAGTATTGCGCTTTCGATATTTGTTTTAATAATTAAAATTACTACTATAAATTGCAGTACATTCAAAAGTTCTAAATGTGGACAAAAACTTTGTGTTAATGGATACATTTATAATAAAAATAGGCAAGTGGACGATAAAGTTTATTGGATTTGTGTTTTCTTATTCTCTTCCTTATACATATACACCGGCTTGTAGTTAAATAGGTCGAAACTATTCCAAAACCGAATCGGAGTACACCGACTTCACGTAGTCTTTTGGCTGCTAGAGTGTATATAAAAAGCAGCAGCACGAAGGGAGAACAACCTCCGCCCGCTGTAACAAAGCATAGGCTCCCGTGCGAGCCGTAACGGCTGAGGCTGGGCGCCGGAGGTGACCAGCAAGCCAAAGCTGCGGAGGTGAGCATGGCTGCCTATCCTTTGTTACGTAAAGAGTTGAACGTAAGAGAAGGGGTTGCACTTCCCGCAGCGCCGAAGACGTTGCAGAAGCAACTTTAGTGTTTTGTAAGCAATACTGTATAATGCTCTTTTCATATAACGTTCATTTCACCTAATTTTCAAACAAATTATTGTAACCAGGTTAGGTTACAATAATTTGTTTTTTTCTAAGGTAACGCACCGTGCGTTACCTAAGAAAATTAGGTGAAATGAACATTATATGAAAAGAGCATTATAAAGTATTGCTAACAAAACTTTATACAAATTGAAAATTATATAAAATGAACGTTATACTAAATGAAGGTTATATAAAATATAACATTAGGTCATATGAAATTAGGTCATATTTTTTTATAGCATATGAAAATTATATCAAGTGAACGTTATTTCAAGTGATATTATACTACCTAATATTATACCAAACATAACACACCCAACATAATACTTGTCATAGCTAGTAGTATACTATTATAGGACAATCATATTGAGTAGGTGAGTAGGTACAAAGTACAATCACATTGTTTCAGAGCTAGTCCAACATGATGAATGAGTTTTTATAAACCAGATCCACAACTTCATATTGGCACCATGGCGAAACTTTTAACGAGTTAATTATAGTTTGTAGGTTTATAAACATGTCGCATCAAGGCTGGCTGGTAGATGCAAACCATCGGGAAATCAGAAAGTATTCCCTTAGGTTAAGACATCGTGTGTGGGCAGGTAGATGGGTCAATCGTGAAAATGAAATCACACATATTATTCGATACACTGAGTTTATTCAAATAGACACAAGTTACAGTTACAATCTTGCTTACTAATATTACGGATCGACCCTGATTCTACGACGTCTACGCTCTAAGGCTGTCAGTACTCAACTGCCATATTCCCCACCACGAAAGTGTTTATAAAATGCGTGCCAATGCGTAGTTGCTCTTGATTGCCGCCAGGGGCGTGCTTGTTTTGGCGTCCGTACTATTGACTAAACCCGACAAACATAACTTAATATACTTTATGTACACTGTTTCAACGTTATCTTTCAGATTTTTTAGTCACACCTTTACGACTTGCCTTCTATCTTTGTAACGAGCTCAGTTCCGCGACTTGGCTCCCGTGACCAATTCCTCAGAAATGGTAAGTTTTTTTAGGTTTCCGTTCCTCAAAAGGAAAAAAAGAGGAACCCTTATAGCATCACTTCGTTGTCTGTATGTGTGTCTGTCTGTCTATCATTGTGTCAAGACCTTTTACTCAGGAATGCGTGAATGTATCAAATTAAAATTAATATCTTTAATTCAGACCGGCGAGCACGGCCTACTGTGATGGGCCTGAGTCACACATTTTTATCACAGTTTGGGAACGAAAACCCTTGATAAAATGCGTCACACAAGCCTATCACAGCGGTCATGCTCGCCGGTCTGGGCTGTAATCCCTTGGAACTGTGAAAAAATCAAACTTCTAGATCAACGGGATCAGAAGATATCGCCTGACGAAGCGCAAGGGAATCAAAACCTATAGTGTACTGCCCGTTTAGGTCAACGGTTTTCGGATTATTTCCTTTACTTGTGCTATAAGACATTGTTTCTTGCCAAATTTCATGATTCTAGGTCAACGGAAAGTACTCTGTAGATTTTGATTCTCTTGCGAGTGTAAAATATGCGTCATTAACGGCTGTATCTCTTGATTACGTTGATCTAAAAGTTTGATTTGTTTACAGCTGCAAGGGATTGCAATATTTCGATATTAATTTCAACTCGATGCATCCACGCGTTCGCGAGATAAAGGGTATTATCAGACAGACGGACAACAAAGTGATCCTATAAGGGTTCCGTTTTATCCTTTTGAGATACGGAAACCTAAAAAGAAAAATTAAAAGAAAGAAAAAGAAAATAATGCCACAGATTTTGCACTTTTGTGCCAATCATTATCGCTAACAGCATCCACTTAGTTTAGGCTCTCTTTTTGTGTAACATCAATGTGGTGGCCCTCTAATATGATCTATAGATGTAATTATACAACTGACTTGTTATATATAGATAACTAATCATTGGTACCTATCTAGATGAAGCGCTATGGATTAGACTATCGAAGCGAGATGGAATGGAGATTGTGAAGTTGTTGGCGACGAAGAGCTTATCATATACAATGATGTATGGAACATTCAGGATAATAGTAACTTAGATACTTTCTTTAGAAAAGTGATTGTAGTAGCTTAAAGAAAGCTTTCTTTGTCATGTGTTGTTGACCGCAAATTCATTCGCCTCAAAGAATTCGTTATTTGTTAATCCTCACATTGGAACGCCTTGCAGCAATTACACCAATCGAGTACAAACTTATATTAACAATAAGTTCAGGTTTCCTCACGATGTTAGCCTTCGCCGTTGTCAGCAGTGTCCAAGATAAATAAACTTAGAAACTACATATGAAACCACAACCTCAAGCTCGACAGGCGATGCCTTCGCTTCTGGACCACCACGCCATTAATGAATCTGTGACTATAAAAAAGAGGAAGGGCAAAGAAACGTTACAGGGTTACCGACATAGCCCGAAGAATTGCCAAACTTAAGTGGCATTGGACAGGGCACATTGCTCGCCGAACGGATGGCCGATGGGGCAGAAAGGTTCAGAAGTGGCGACCGCAAACCGGATGACGTTGCGTTGGAAGGTTTCCCACAGGTGGACCGATGACCTGGTGAAGGTTGCGGGGAATTTTTGAGGATATGAATAAAATCTGACTTGCTTGGATTTTACTATAGGTATTTAATACAGATTACAAATATAATTATAAAATAGATCGCACAGTATGGTACGTCTGCTGATGACCAGATCTGTCGGCGAGTAGGCGAGTTGAATAAATTGATTTAGCTTTTTAGATTTATGTATCAAGGGATGGAACTACTTTATGCATATGCATGTGAACATTTTAAACCATATACTGAAACTTTAATTATTTCTGCTTAATAGTTTTATATTATAGAAAATGAAATTAGAATGCAGTAGGTATAGCCGTATTGGCAAGCTCTCGCAATAGCCGAAGCGTAAATTATAAAGATAGTACGTGCACACAAAACTATTTTATTGAAGCTTTCGGAGCGGCTAGCTACACACAAATACGAAGGGGAAAAATGAGAATTAGTGGAAAGGGTTATAGGATGTAGGCCAACTTCCCTTGAGTATCCAGGCAGGCATCCAGCAGTCCTCAGCAAAGTTCTTCACTCCACCAGGGCAGAAGGCAGCATAAGCAGCAATCCGATCCAATCTCCTTTTCGGTTAAAATTAAAATTCGAGTAGCGGTTATCCGTTGTTACTCTTGATCCGTTGAATGCAGTATTCTGTTTTTATATCGAAGAGGGTCGCCAATTGTTGAGGCGACGCTTGGGGGAGGCCTATGTCCAGCAGTGGACGTCTTTTGGCTGATATGATGATGATGATGAAAGAAACGTTGTATGGACTGTTATGATGTAATTTAGAAAGCGGCTGACTTCTTGCCTCTGTAGAAACTGCCGAAAGTAAATAATGAATACGGTAAAAGGGTCTGGATGTATGCTCTTCCAAGCATGCTGAATAAATTACCTAAGGAAATAGCCAAAAACTTGGATGACAAAAAACTTCGACAGATAAAAACATCTTGAAAATCTACTTTACCGTGGAGAAGTCTAGAATGGGGGCAGAACCTACGTATGGGTCCACTACCAGACAAACTGAGCTAGTAACTTTAATCCTGAATTGATACCGCACATAATCTTGCCTCAAAAAGATTGAGCGTTGCTTTTTATTTATGCATGTGGAAATAAAATAGTTATTTTTTGGAACAAAATTCCTTACCGCGCGTTGCGAAAGGGGGCTAGACGGAAAAAATTAAGACGAAAAGTTGTAACGACACTTTTTGCTATAGTTGTAAGCCGTGCGGCGTGCGCGTGTTTCGCGCGTGTTCTAACCTGACAGAGTATATATACATATATATATATATATATGTATGTATGTATATGTGTGTGTATTTATATATATATATACATATACACATATTTACATATATATATATGTATATACATATACTAAAGGAACTTCGTTCCACCCGGGTGTCCCTTGACACCTCTCACGTTTTTTTTTTTTGCCGGTTTTAGAAGTAATAGACGTTTTAAAGAAAAATATGCAAACCCTTAATAAATTGGGATAGAAGCAAGAAATATTCTTTTTTTTTTCAGCGCAACTGAGACTAAAAATACCTTTTTTTTTATTTATTTTTTATTTTTGATGGGTTTGCTCTTGACTCTAGTCTAGGTCAAAGGAGACAGAGACAGAGTCGACGATGGAGTGAGCTTACCCAGAAGAAGCCTGTTCACTCTAACTTTGAAGAGATTCGGGTTGAATGCGTTCGGAAACACTGACGCAGGTAGCGAGTTCCATTCATTCGCTGTGCGCATTATGAAGGATGTTTGGAAGCGTTTGGTGCGAATTGGTGGAATGGCAACAAGGTAAGGATGATAACTTGCAGTGCGTCTAGATGTCCGATGGTAGAAGGGGGCTGGTGGGATGAGGTCGTGCAGTTCTTCAGCACACTCACCGAAGTACAGTCTGTAGAAGACCGACAAGCAGGCAACCTTGCGGCGATGAGCCAAGCTGTGAAGCCTGGCACCCGCCAGCTCAACGTCGCCAATGAGCCTCCTGGCTCTGCGTTCCACCGAGTCAAGCGCGGCAAGCTGATATTTAGCTGAGCCATCCCAAAGGTGGCTGCAATACTCCATGCAGGATCGGACTTGCGCTTTGTATAGGGTTAAAAGCTGTCCAGGCGTAAAGTATCGCTTCACTTTATTTAGGATGCCTAGTTTTTTGGCCGCAATTTGGGCTTTGTACTCAATGGAGGCGCCAAAGTTGAGACTGGATGTCAACTCCATGCCTAGGAGCTCGAGCCGATCAGTCACAGGAACAGACATACCCCGAAAAGTAGGAGTTTGATCGAAAATACTCCTTTTAGCGGTAAAAAGACACGCCTGTGTTTTGGTGGCGTTAAAGGAGACCAGATTGTCATCACCCCACTGGGAGACAAGGCTTAAGGTCAAATCTGTCCGCTCCACCATAGCCTCTCTCAAGAAACGAACCTCATCCACGCTGGTTTTTGCGCTGGACAAGTATCTCTCTGAAACAGTACTGTCATCTGCGTACCCAACAATACCAGGCTGAAGAAGGTCATTGATGTGCAGCAGGAAAAGAGTTGCAGAGAGAACAGACCCCTGAGGAACTCCGGCATCAATAGCCATAAGGTCAGAGGAGCAGCCGTCAATGACTAATCGGATCGACCGTTCACTGAGGAAGTCTGATATCCAGCTACAAAAACCAGCAGGGATGCCATATGCAGGAAGCTTACTAAGCAGACTCGCGTGGCAGACCCTGTCAAAGGCCTTCGAGATATCAAGCGATACAGCAAGTGCTTCGCCGTGTCTCTCGATGGCTTCGCCCCAGCAGTGCGTGACATACACAAGAAGATCGCCAGTTGACCTTCCCCGGCGAAAGCCATATTGACGGTCACTGAGGAGATTATTGTCTTCAAGGTAGGTCAGCAACTTGCTGTTCAGTACCCTTTCCATAACTTTGCACAGAATGGAGGTAATGGCGATCGGACGGTAATGGGCAGGGTCTGAACGGTTGCCTTTTTTGGGCACTGGTTGCACATTTGCAAGCTTCCAGGATTTCGGCACCGTTCTTTTTACAAGAGAGAGGCGGAACAAGCGTGTCAATACAGGAGACAGTTCAGGCGCACACTGCCTCAGTACTCTCGCTGGAATGCCGTCAGGCCCGCTGGCCTTGTTCACGTCTAGACTGAACAATACTCTCCGGACCTCTTTAGTGTGCACAGCGATCTCCGGCATCGAAGAGTCACAGTGAGATATAGTAGGTGGTTGCTTGGAGCCAGCCTCCAGACGCGAATTGCTAGCAAAGAGAGATGCAAATAAATTTGCTTTCTCACTCGCAGAGTGAGCCAGCGACCCATCAGGTTTCAGCATTGGAGGTAAAGTGGGTCGACAGAAATTCGCTTCAACCACTTTAGACAGGGACCAGAACTGTTTACTACCCGGAGGGTGCGATGCCAGCTTGGCCCCAATATGGTCAAAACGTGCCCGACGCATAACCCGCTTGCAGAACTTGGTGGCAGAATTAAAGGCTCTTTTCCTCGCGCGAACCCTACGTGCTCTTACTTTGCGGTCACGGGCCCCGACCCAGGCTTGGTAGGCAGACTCTTTTCGGGCCTCAGCGTGGGCGCATTCTGCATTATACCAAGGGCGGGTTTTGTGACCGAGCGGAATGTCGGAAAATGGAATGAAATACTCCATTCCCTGCCGAATCACATCCGCAACCGCGTCGGTACAGCTCGAGGGGTCACTCGAGGAGAAGCACACATGCTGCCAAGGATAAGACGCAAAAAAGTGCCGCATCTCGTCCCAGTCTGCTGACTCGTATCGCCATACTCGCCTCGTGCCTCTAGGGCTCTCATCTGGAGGAGAGCAAGTCGACACGGATTTCACCAGACAGTCGTCAGACGTTCCCAGCGGGGCTGAGACCGACACCGAATGGCTGTCCGGATCAGTTGTCAGGAGAAGGTCTAAACAATTGGGTGTATGGCCGTCAACATCCGGTACCCGCGTTGCCACATTCACCAGCTGGGTTAGATCTAGAGATAGAGAAAACTTGCGCGCCTCTAACCCGGCATGGTCAGTTTTCCGGTACGGGTACAGCCACTCTTTATGATGGGCGTTAAAGTCCCCCAGAAAATTAAGCTTCGCTGTTGGGTACCTTTGCTGGGCTATGTCAGCCGACTCCTCGAGGCAATTAAAGAGCACCGTTGTCTCCTGGTCACTGGCGTGCGATCGGTAGACGCCGATGTAGAGAGATTTCGCCACGCCAGTGTCCACAAGCAGCCATATGGCAGAAAATCCCGATTTCTCAAAGCAACGGAGACGACGACAACAAATGTCATCGCGGACGTACACACAGACCCCAGCTTGCTTCTTGAACTTGTGTTCAAGAGAGTAACCCGGGTAGTTGAGGCACGCCACGTCCGACGGGGTTGTTATCTTCGTCTCCGTTAGGAAAAACAGGTGCGGCTGAATATTTTCAAAAACATTTCCGTTAGTGAAATCAATTTCATACGGGAAAACGGACAGCTACTCTGGAGATATCACTTACTATAGAATTAGAAACTCGATCAATGTCGAGCCGATGGCCGTGAGAATTTGGCAAACTTGAAACAAAAACTAGGGATATAATTATGCATAATTTTATTTAAACTTGTACAAGCCAAGTCGTTTCAATGAACTAGGTGTATAAAAAACCTTTTTTACAAAAATTACAACCGACTTCCAAACAAAAACACTACAAAGTGAAAAATAACTTCAATTTCGGAAGTCGGTGTCAAAAATCGAAGAAATGAAAACAGGAACAAAAAAGGTTTTTATTTTTCACTTTTTAGTTGTGGTATATAATGGACCAGTTCTGTAGGCTAGGTACCAATAATGCCCAAAGTGAAGCCAGAAAAAAAAATACAGTCGAATTGAAAAACCTCCTCCTTTTTGCGAAGTCGGTTAATAATCAGCTCGTTAAAACTAAACATCGTGAGGAAACCTGGACTTATACTTAGTATATGTTTGTGCTCCATTGGTGTAATTGCTGCAAGGCATTCTAGTGTGAAGATAAACGAAGACATAAAAAAAAATAGTATTTACCCCAGACAAGAAGTCATAAAAGTATACCCTCAAAGCTGTCTACCTACTAATTAATTATTTCAATGATCACGATTTTGAGTACACAGCAATCCTCTTAAAGAGCTCGTCAAATTACCTTCGCCGGTAATACCTATTAAAAGTTAGACGGGTTTTCCTAGAACCCACGTCTTCGTCGCACAGAACTTCGTAGTTGTTGAGAACTTCGTAGTTGTGCTTTTAATTACTGAGAAGATTTCCTATTTATTCGAGGATTGCAGTTTTATTAATGTTAAAGTTGGGAAAGATATAACTTAGCTTAATTGAGTTTAAAAAAGTTTGTCTATGTCGTCGGCCAATTGTAGAACTAGGCCAATCGAAATCTGCCTGGGCACATCACGATAATGATTTGACATGATGAATGACATCAATTTCGTGATTTGCCGATTATTTCATGATGTGCCCAACTAGTCACTTAGCCACATCGAGATATGGCGGGGCGCATCGTAATGTAATTCCATTTCGTGACGCTGGTGGCGTTGTTTGCGCGCTGTCAGCCAAAAACTGTGATAATAAAAACAATAACAGTAAGTTAATTGCAGATAAAAGTGCTTTTCAAGTGAATTGACAACATCAGTTACAGGATTTTTATGCGAGTCACGCAAATTCAACGATTGGTTCTCCTAAAGACTCTATTTATCAAAGCATGCTGGCTAGGCAAACCATCAAACATTAATCTTCGAACAATATGGCGAGTATTAGACAGGAAAATCAAGAGATTCCGGCGTATCGTGATGTGCCCAGGCAGATCTCGATCGGCAAACAAAACGCAGGCGATAAAAATATATGGCCTGTTTTGTTTTTCACGTAATTATATAGGTATTTATGGTTTGTTCAGTAATTCGCGTGATAACTTTGGTCACATTTACTGCCACTGAGTGCACTTTAAAATATTATGTTATATAATTTTTTTCAACACACTTGCTCATAAAGTGGCTCTAATTTTACCGCAATTAGGCACATAATGATACCTGTAATCAAACTGTGACTTTTTTATTGCTATTATTCACAAGTGAGTTATAGAGTTATTTGTTTTATTTTATTGGTTTAGTTGCTTTGTTCCTAAAAAAGTTTCCATAGATAATTTTAACTTGTACGTGTTTAATAAATAAAACTTTCACTCAAATATAAATTTTGTTGCTTAATTCAGACATGGTGCTCCCATGTCTGAATTAAGCAACTTGCTTAATTCAGACATGGGAGGTAAGTCTAAGCTCAGTGAAAATAATGATTGTACTTTATAGGCTTTCGAAATGTGGGTGTCCACCTCTAGGTAGGCACGTCCGTACATAGACCCTTTTCCTGCCCTTTGGGGAATGTAGCCGTGTTGTTATGCTGGAAAACAATGGACAAACAGTATTGACAAGAGCTGATTTTAAAAGCTTTTATCTAACCTGCCTTGTTATTTCGTTACTATGTGTGGGTCAAATCTTGCAACTGAATTTAACTATAATTTTTATTTATAACTTTTTTGTTTAGGTATTTATTTTTTTGTCAAATTGGTTTAAAACATATTTTTGTAATCAGCTCTTAAAGTCCTTCATTTTGATACCCCATACTTCATGGAAAAAAATTGGGACCACACAATATGGCGCCCAAAATCCACCATTTTTCTTTTGTCAATTTTAATATAGCCTATGACACTCGCAAGGTTAAGACAAATCGATTGAAAATAAGCCTACACGTTTGTTCTCTAGAACGCCACATAGCAACAAACATGTATATGTTAGAATTTGAAGTATGTGTGACGTCATTAAATCATGAATTTTCATTTTTCATGTGACATTGGTTTGCTACATAATACATACCTGTCATATTTATTAAGCGCCTACCGACAAATGTTTGAGTACCGAACTAAATTATTATTGTGTTAACTACCTACAAATGTAAAAGAGTACTCACCTAAGTAAATATTGTTGTGTACAGGAAATAACTCTTAAATTTGTATTAAGCCACATTGATGATATTCCTATAAACTATTACGTAATTTAACATTAACATTAAAAGCGGGCTATTTACCATGTTTACTGTTTGTTGCGAGTTCCCGATATTTCGGTGCTGTTGCAAGCACCATGATCACGGATAAACTGAAAGTCATTGCAACAAACATTAGACATGGTAAATATCCCGCTTTTAATGTTAGTGTTAGTGACCATGACAGTTTAAAAACTTATATTTCGTAATTTGTGATTATTATTGTGATGTATCCTGGATTTTATATTGCTATATGAGTATTATAAGTCCTTTGAAACAATTAGTACAATACTGTCTGTTAATATCAATATTCTTTCGAATAATGATTAAGAATGACTAAAGAGGTGTTATTAAATTCCTTAATTGTCTTGTTACGTTTTAAAATGGATTCATTACATGATAGTTTATTATTGTTCACCTAATTGTGAGATAATTTGAAGTAATATAGAAAATGGCGCGCCATTTTCTCATATTGGAGGTATTGAGACACTGATAGACCCGTGATCATAAAATATTGTGTAATGGATAAGCCGACTTACTTTTCTGTGAACTTCAAGCCAGTACAGGCAAGATATATTATTATATATCCTTTATCATTCATAATTGGTGTAAAATCGACTACACAATGCTAACGTAAGTTATTTGATATTATAACTTTATTATTATATAACAACATTGATGTACGTGTTGGGTCCAATTGGACCAATGGACCTAAGACGCAGTATTCTTGTATTTCAATACAACTGTTTGTCTTGGGTATAGGTACAGGTCTATAGATACTACTGGTAGTTACTGTGTGGTATACTAGTTACACAGTACTAGTAACAGTGTGTATTGTAGACGTGTGAGCACTTCCTTTGTTTGGAGAGTCAAGAATTTTGTGACATAACAAAGGTAAAGGGCATAAACAGTTAAGGACAGGTAAGCCTCTAGACAGACGAACTGCATTTGAGTGGACTGCGTAGTCGGTTAGCAGTTTCGATGCAGTTGCTCAAATGTGTTAAGTATGTCAACTGCACATAAACTGCAAATTTTCAGTTGGAGTGCAGTTGGAATGCAGTCCGTCTGTCTAGAGCCTAAGTCTCTGCAAACTAAAGTTTTTTTTGCGAAAATAATAATAATTCTAACACTAAAAAATATTTTGGCTGCTTTTAGAGTCTCGTAAAATGAAAATACTTTAGTAAGTATACGAATACATTATGTCGTACGTCTGACAAACTTTGATTCGTCAACCTGCTATCAACCCTAAATTTTAAAGACATAGGTACCCCTGCCTTTTGCTTCGCCGTAGTCGGGTAAAAAGTAAAATTGTGTTTGCATATTGACCAGACAGGATAATCTAAAGGAGTTTGGATAATTTAATCATTATTTAATAATAGGTCATAATTAAGTCAGTTATGGTCTTTTAATAAGCTCAACGAGGTCATCATCATCAGCATCTTCTTGTCCATGTCCCATGTGACTTGGGGTCGGCGCAACACGTTTTCTTCTTCCATACCGTCCTGTTCCCTGTCATGCCATCACTGACACCCTTATCTTTCATATTACTCCTCACACAGTCCATCCATATTTTCTTTGGCCTCCCTCTCCATCCATCCTCATTTCTAGCTCAACGAGATATCTGAACAATTTTGCAGTCGACTCATCTCATCATTATCATCATCATTTCAGCCGAAAGATGTCCACTGCTGGATATAGCGGCAACGCCACATTGACCGATTCCGTCGGCTCATATATTAAAAGCTTTTTGTAGTGCCTGCTTAGTCCTGATATTTTTTCTTATACATTAACATGTATTACTTCGAAATACCTATATACATACATCCATCCTCTTCACAACTTTACTGACGTAATCCTAAAGCTTTGACGAAAGTGCAGTCTACGAGTAAATGTAACCCGTCCAGTTGAATAGAGCTCCAAACTTGTGCCTTCAACTCGAATCAGTATAGGTAGGTATCTTTCGCAGAAATGGGACCAAGAGATAATATCCGACACACGATGGAGTAAGCTCTAGGGGAGCCCCAGCTTGATAAGATGCGAATGGCAATAGAGGACGAGCATGTGTAGCCTGGTATTTGTATGACTGGATAGTTTTTTTTTAATAATTCATGGATATGGCAGGAATTAACAATATTTTTTCTATATGTCTGTCTTAGTAAGATCCCCCGCAAACTACAGACTTTTTATCAGTCGTTAGTTTGGTCGGGCCTGTAATCAGAATGAGAAAGTATGCAAGTGCGCACTTAACAACGATTTGATAATGAATGTATTTTTAATACGGCCAATGGAAGTCTGTAGTTTTTAACCTAATTTTAATTTAAAATACGAAATCAAAAACATAATCACTTATTTTAATTTATTATACCATTTAACAAATTGAACCATTTAAAGGTGTCTTTATTTACTTTTGAAATTGTAAAAATAGACTATTTTTGTAACTAGTTTGAGGTAAATTTCAACCAACGATGCTTGAAAAAAAAATGTTTAAGGTTACACTAGTCCATTATTCCACTGTTTGACGATGTACGTTCAAAATAAAAAGTGATATCAATTTGTCTCATCGTTATCTAGCCCTGTATGGAAGCAAAAAAGTAAAAAAAGAAAATATTTGACAGTTATGAGCGTCGAAAGTTCCACATTTCGACACTAATTTAAACGCATTTTAGGGCGCGAATAAATACTATAAGAAGACGGTTTTTTTTTTTTTTTTTTTTATTATTGATAGGCTCGCGCTTGACCACTATCTCACCTGATGGTAAGTGATGATGTGGTCGACGATGTAGCGCGCTTACCTAGAAGAAACCTATTCACTCTTGACTTAAAGACTCCCAGGTTGTAGCTCTCAGGAAATACAGACCCCGGCAGGGAATTCCACTCCCTAGCTGTACGCATAATGAAAGTATTCCCAAAACGTTTGGTGCGTATGGGTGGAATGTCCACCATGTACCGATGACACATCGCCGTACGTCTTGTATTCCGATAATGGAAAGGGCTAGGAGGAATTAATTCATGCAATTCCAACGCACACTCCCCGAAATGTAACCGATAAAAAACCGACAGACTGGCAACTTGGCGCCGATGTTCAAGGCTCTGGAGCCTAGACTTGACCAATATCTCATTGCCGATGAGCCTCTTGGCCCGCTTTTCGATCGACTCCAGTGCATCCAGCTGGTACTTGGCAGATCCGTCCCAGAGGTGAGAGCAGTACTCCATGCATGACCGAACTTGCGCCTGATACAAGTTGAGCAGCTGTTCTGGCGTGAAGTATCGTCTCACCTTTGCAAGGATCCCCAACTTTTTGGCAGCCAGTTGAGCTTTTGCCTCAATGAATGGACCAAAATTGAGGGTCGATGTCAACGTAACGCCAAGAAGCTCGAGATGGTCCGTTATCGGCACGGTTACACCGCGGAAAGTAGGAGCCGGATGGAATTGGCTCCTTTTAGCGGAAAAAAGACACGCCTGGGTTTTAGCAGCATTAAACCTGACCAGATTGGCATCGCCCCATTCGGAGACTGCTTGCAAGGACAAGTTCAAGCGCTCCACCATGGCCTCCCGGAGAGACTGGATCTGAGGCCCGGTAGCACGCGCGTTGGACAAGTATCTCTCAGCAACAGTGCTGTCGTCTGCATACCCAAAAGTGCCGGGTTTTAGCAGATCATTTATGTGCAACAAGAACAATGTTGCCGAGAGTACCGACCCCTGAGGGACCCCGGCGTTGATATCCCGTTGGTCAGACGAGCGGCCATCTATAACCACTCGTATAGACCGGTCCCTCAGGAAGTCTGCGATCCAATCGCACAGACCACCGGGCAGACCGAATGACGGAAGCTTACCAATAAGGCTCTCATGCCAGACCCTGTCAAAAGCCTTCGAGATGTCGAGGGAGACGGCAAGCGCTTCCCCGTGTCTCTCGATGGCTTCACTCCATATGTGAATGGCATACGCTAGAAGATCCCCAGTTGACCGATTTCGGCGGAAGCCATATTGGCGGTCACTGAGGATGTCGTTAGCTTCTAGGTATGCCAGGAGCTTGGAGTTGAGCACCCGTTCCATACTCTTACAAAGGATGGACGTAACTGAGATGGGTCTATAGTTGGCCGGGTCAGCCCGACTGCCCTTCTTGGGCACAGGCTGAACGTTAGCTTGCTTCCAAGCATTCGGTACTTTTCCAGTCTCATATGAAAGGCGAAACAGGCGAGTCAGGATCGGAGACAGTTCAGGCGCACAAGTTCTTAGAACAATTGCCGGTACCCCATCGGGGCCACTAGCCTTGTTCACGTCAAGATTCCGCAGCACCCTACGGACGTCTTTTTGATGGATGCGAATGTCCGACATACTCGTCTCGCATCCATCAGGAGAAGGAGGGGGCCGCGCGTTACCAGAATCCAGGCGTGAGGATTCCGCAAAAAGAGAGGCAAACAAGTTTGCTTTCTCCTCAGCGGAGTGGGCTAGCGTTCCGTCGGGTTTCAGCAGTGGTGGTAGTGAGGGCCGGCAGAAGTTCGATTCGACCGACTTAGCCAGGGACCAGAACGCTTTACTACCGGCTGGATAGGAAGCAAGTTTGGACCCAATACGGCTTATGTGGTCAAACCGAGCCCTTCGCAATACCCTCTTGCAGGACTTGGCAGCCCTATTGAAGGCTCTCTTCCGCTGGCTGACGTCGCTAGCTTTGCGCGACCGAGCGTCGACCCAAGCCAGGTACGCCTCATGTTTCAGCGAGTTGGCACGATTGCACTCGGCGCCAAACCATGGTCGGTCAACGCTAGACATTGCTACGTCAGAGAACGGAATGAAGTACTCCATTCCCCGACGCAACACGTCCGTCACGGCGTCCGCGCACGACGAAGGATCAGCCGAAGAAAAGCAAATGGGCTGCCAAGGATAAGATGCGAAGAAAGAACGCATCCCATCCCAATCTGCTGACCTGTACCGCCAAACCCGCCGAGTGCCTCTTGGGCTGGGATCGGGCGGGGAGTAGACGGATACAGACTTCACCAGACAATGGTCGGAGCTACCCAAAGGTGAAGATACCGACACAGAGTAGCGGTCTGGATCTGTTGTCAGCAGAAGGTCCAAGCAATTGGCAGTGTGCGAATGAACATCCGGCACCCTTGTTGCTCCCTGGACCAGCTGGGCGAGATTTAACGCAAGCGCAAGCTTTCGCGTCTCTCGCCCAGCATGATCAGTGCACTGGTATGGGAAGAGCCACTCCTGGTGGTGGGCATTGAAATCCCCCAGTATCACTAATTGGGCAGAAGGGTACCGCTGCTGTGCCATATCAGCCGCCTCACACAGATGTTCCGTGAGCCTGGTTGTCTCCTGATCACCACTGTGCGATCGGTAGACACAGGCGTAGATAATTTTATCCAGGCCTGTGTCCACCAGTGCCCAGAGCACAGAAAACCTGGAGTCCTCAAGGTTTCGGAGACGCCGATAACAGATGTCGTCTCGGGCGTACATGCAAACACCCGCGCGTGGTTTAAAATTGTGCTCCAGGGTAAACCCTGGGTATGATAAGTACGACACGTCTGACGGACATCCGATCTGCGTCTCCGAAAGGAAAAGAAGAGCTGGTCTATCAGTCTCCAGGTGGTGATGGACTGCTTCGAGATTAGAGTGCAGCCCTCTTATGTTGCTGAGGTGCACTTTGAGTGACAGGGAGTGCTGCCGCTGTACAGCTTTTCTTTTATTTTTTCTTCTTTGCATTTATTTGAGTGATAAAAGGTTAGGAGAAGGCAGTGAGATGAGGTTCCACGCTGGCAACCTACAGACACGCACTGACAGGAAGCTATCAATAGGGGACTGATCTGGAGACCGCGGGGACGCCCGAGCCCCCCCGGGAATGTCCATCGGGCCCTGTCTTCTGGTCGCCAACCAGCACGATGGTGCATTCCGGGATTTTTCGACAGTTGGCGGGGCAGCCTTTCGTGTGTGGCTGGCACACTACTTGGGCCCCCAACTACCTGCGGTCGGCCAGCGGCGCACCGTGCCTCGGATCCCGCTACCCTCCGCGACCAGTCTCCCGATAGGCCCATAACAGCGCGCGTCAGGCTAAAATTGCAAAACGGCCTCCATACAGGGATAGATTAGTAGTTCAACAATGCAAATAATTTTATTTTGAACAGATAGATTTAGTCGTTTTTTAATGATATCTAGACTGCCAAAGGTCTGTTTATAAAATTTTGCGCGCTCGGTTTCGTCCTAAATCATTATCCATTTCGCTACAAATTTGCAAAAGTGTGTATTCGTACGCGAACTAGCTTCCTACTGCTCATCATAGCATCTATCTCTTCCGCACGTGTGGTCGGTTGATATAAAATGCATTTTAACTCCGCGCACAAAATAGTTCGTGCCGTCGACTAGTGTACCCTTAAGAAAAAGACATGTTGACAGTTTATTTACACCGCTACGAAATCTCGTAGCAGGTCAGCTATCATGCTACGACGCGTAGCGCTACCCTGAGTTACGAGTGAGAAATTTAACCAGCTATTGAAAGAGAAAAAGAGAAAGCTACAGCTGTCTCTTTGTGTGTAACATAAATGTGATGTACTACGACCTACGTCAGTCTCAATAGAATGAGGTAGGTCATTGAACAGTCCGTGATCTAAACAAATGTTGTAAAGAGGAAAAATTATTTGTTTTTTTTCACGCAATTCTCGATATACTGATCCGATAAGAAAATTTTTTTCAGTGACTGCAAGCCACTCTATCTCTGAGTGCCATAGGCTCCTGTTATCCCAAAAAAATGCACGTTATCTGTAGGATAGGCCACGCAAGTAAAACCGCGAGAACAAGCTAGTACCGAATGAACCATCATCATCATCAGACTTTTAATGTTCCCACTGCTGGGATTCAGGGCTCCTCTCTGTGAGAAAGAATGGGCCGAATGAATAATCAATCCCGATCGGAATTGAAGTGAAATAGATTTTAAAAGATTGGAAGCAAACTTTACTTTTGAGTCCAAATGTATAAACAAATCTTTTTCATTAGCTACATACTATAAAACAAACAAAAAAACTAGGCTAGAGTAGTTGCCTTTTCCTCCGTTAATAAGCCGTCTCACACAAAGATAGTCTTATATGAATAGAGAAGTTTTTGCTTTTTAACAAACAAAGCGTCCCTTTTATCCTGCCAACGGTTAAGACCGGACAGAAATAAAAAACGTAGAAGACTAATTAAATTGCAAAGAAAAAGCTCTCTCCCGTATCTCCTTTGAATTCTTTGAGAGATGAGTATGTATGTATGAGTTATTCAACACACTTAATTACTTTCATATTCAAATTCTTTATAGTTCTCAAAATAAACATATAAGAATACGAAAGGAAAACTATGTACAAAGGCGAGCTTAACCCATAATTGGGTTCTCTGACAGCAATCCTCAGTGTTATAGAGAGATTTACAAAATTAGGACAGTTAGCAAAAGCGCACAAGAAATATTTAAATATATTTAAATATTTCTATTCTTAATAACTAAATAGACTACACAAATACGTGTACAGCACCCAATGCATAAACATAATACATACATAAATATCTAAAATACATACATATTTATGCGTCATGTTGATGACAGGAAATGTTCCTAAATTCTTCTCCAAAATATCTCTAGTGAAGAACTATCCCGTATCGAATGAGAAAGATTATTTCAGAGGCGGACAGCACGAACAGTAAATACTTTATGATTTAATGGGTAAAAACGGGACTCTATTACTAAGACTCCGCGGTCCGTCTGTCTGTCTGTCTGTCACCAGGCTGTATCTCATGAACCGTGATAGCTAGACAGTTGAAATTTTCACAGATGATGTATTTCTATTGCCGCTATAACAACAAATACGAAAAATAGAATAAAATAAATAATTTTTCCATACAACAAACGTGATTTTTTTGCCGTTTTTAGGGTACCGTAGCCAAATGGCAAAAAACGGAACCCTTATGGATTCGTCATGTCTGTCTGTCTGTCTGTTCGTCCGTATGTCACAGCCACTTTTTTCCAAAAATATAAGAACTATGCTGTTGGTAAGTAGATGTATTATGTGAACCGCATTAGGAAATTCACACATTTGAGTTTTGAGATAGTAAGACTGCACTTTTGACTCTTGACTTTTTGTACACATCAGTGATATTATAGTTTGATCGAGACCGCTGTCCCGCGCCTTAGGAAGACACGGCGAGGCGGGGGACAGGAAGGAAAGAGCATGAGTTCACATGAGATCGATATTGTCGGACAGATCTTACGATATTATAAAGCTATACAGGGGGGTGACCATAAGCTCTTAGATCGGTATCAATTTGAGATTGAGTAAGTGACAGATGTATACACGTCAGATACATCTGTCCCTTATTCGATCTCAAATTGATACCGCTCTAAGAGCTTATGGTCACCCCCCAGATATAGCTTCGTATAAATATTATACTACTATAATGGTTAGTGAAATAAGTAACTAGGTACGTTTTATTAAAATTCTAATTTTCATTTCAATACTTTTGTTTCATATTATTAGACACTATCAGAACCAAAATAAAGCAAATTAAAACATATAACCAACCTCAACACTCCCTGCCCTACCCTCTTCTGCTTCAACCTCATATTTCGATCCGCCATCGGAACTTAAGTCAGAGCCATTCTGGAAATTATTAAAGGTTCGATAAGATAATTGAACCTACTGTCGCGATCCCAGTAAGCTATGCTTTTCTTTTCTTGAAATATTCGGCTACTTCAAAATTGACGATCTTGACATCACATAACGCACGACCCATCTCTGGATATTTATCTTATGTGCGTCTGGCAAAGACAGTCCGCGTTGACGTTGACGGCAGACTGACCACAGACTACTCAGAGATATAATAGTCACAACGGATCTTTGTGTCTCTAAAGTTGGCTCTGCCAACCATTGCGCAAGAAACAGTTTGTCATCGAGTATACTGCATGAAGTAAGCGAGATAGGACGATGTGACAATCGTAAGCAAGTGAAAGAGACAGATACACAATGCTATCTTCACCTTCAACATTGACACAAAAATAGCTACTGCGCAGGGTCTTGCAGCCAATTCAGAGACATAAAGATCTGTTGAGAGTATGGACTGACAGCGGAGCGGCCTGCGTTACCCCCTCTGTCTCACCGCGCACTTACCTAGGGCGCGGTACGGCGGTCTCGGTCAAACTATAGCAGAAGCCCCTTGGTAAGACTGGTGTCAGACTGTCGAGCTTCTGACTACCCGTCAATGACAACTACTGTCAAAACTCTACAAGTGACAGCGGGGCCATTGGTTTAACGTTCTTTCCGAGGCGTGGAGAATACTTGGCATGCAATAGATGGTCATGACTTTGTGAAGGTAGCGGGGATCCGCTGGATGCGGGACACACGGGACCGGTCAGTATGGCGACGCTTGGGGGAGGCCTATCTCCAGCAGTGGATGTCTTTCGGCTGATATGATGATGATGATGAGATGGTCATGCGTCTCGGCAAGCGTTGCTTAACTTTGAAGATCGACCCGTGCAACAATTATTATGTTGCCACGCGGAATTTAAGTCACCAATATATGTATCGTTATAAGAACTCAAAGAATTTCATTACCTACAAAATGTACAAACACGTAGCTATGGCTATGTGCAATCAATCTACCTATAGTTCAAACGAAATTGAACTGTAACATTCAGACATATGCCTGAAAATTTAATGCTGACAACCATAATAGGAGATGAATCCGATGTGTAGGTAGTCCACGTTCGGAGTTTAAAAGGAACAACTATTTTCAGCTATGTAACGTGAAAATACATAAACGTTGAATGCATGATAATTTCAACTGAAATGAGAGTAACAAAGCCTATTAGGAAATAATGACGATACATTTTCCGAATAAAACACAGAGTGAAGGTTTCATGAAAATGTAAATTAAAATTTCCGCTGAAAACGTGGGATTAATATTCATATTAGTTGTAGTGAAAATAACTGCGGGCGGAGTATTGATCGTGGCTTAAAACCCTGTGTATGTACTCATGTGTTGTTGATGTTGTACGACTTGTATATAAAACGAAAGCCTTTGACAGGATGCCCGCGATATTTAAAATTAAATCCTGCTTCAATTTGTGACGGAACAAAGAGGAGTTTATGAAAGGGTTTGTACTCATGTATGCAGGAGTTCATGACAGCTCATTAGTGGCTTTAAAATTAATTCCGAACGTGGTCATTATAATCTGTACGTGTTTTGGACAGCACATAAAACCATCGCGTTGCAGTAGGCTGTCAATTGGTACTGGAATATATTATGACAGTTGTTATGGGTAGTCAGAAAATTCAAACTTTTCTCTAAGAAGGAGAATTTGAAGGCCTTTAAATTAAATTAATTAAATTAAAATGCATTTATTTCAGACTAATTACATGTCCATAGTTGTTAGTAACTAAGGTATAATAAAGTATAGTATAGCACGTTCAGTTTCTGGCGATATTCGTTTATTAGAAGACATAAAGTGCACCAGTGACAAAGTTGTGTGAAGAGTGCTCTAATGGTAAGAGCACGTATACTGAGAAATAAGGAATCTTGTGCAAACTTTGAACATGGATTTGAAAGGCTATAAGAGGAGGGGAATACCAGAATCAAAAAAACCGGCCTAGTGCGAGTCGGACTCACGCACGAAGGGTTCCGTACCATTATCGCAAAAAACGGCAAAAAACACGTTTGTTATATGGGAGCCCCACTTAAATATTTATGTTATTCGGTTTTTAGTATTTGTTATTATAGTGGCAACAGTAATACATCATCTGTGAAGATTTCAACGGTCATATCTATCACGGTTCATGAGATACAGCCTGGTGATGGACAGACAGACGGACAGTGTAGTCTTAGTAATAGGGTCCCGTTTTTATCCTTTGGGTACGGAACCCTAAAAAGCTGGCCTAGTGCGTGTCGGATTTCACATATTTAGGGTTCCGTACCAAACAGCAAAATCAAGTTGGTTGTAATAGAAAAAACTATCAAGGTTCAAAGAAAAAATGTGATTTATCAATATTTTGGTATTAGTTAGTAAAATATACGCAATACTAGACATTATCACCACGTTTTTTTGTAAAAAATGATGATTTTGGTGGCTTCTCATTCCTTTGTATTTACATTATTTAAAAAAAAAAGTAATTATTTGAAAAAAAAAAAGTATTACTCAAAGAGCTCTTAACAACGAAACCTCACTCGATGGCGAAGGAAGATTTTTTCGTGCTCCCCTTTGGTTGTCTGTATGGGAGCACCCCTTAAAAATATGAAAAAAAAAATGCTTTGGGTCAACAAGATGCTTATACTGTACAAATTTGAAGACTATAGCTCCAACCCTTTGGCTAAGAAACCTGTGTTACAGGCGACGGACATACAGGCAGACAGTCAGACGGCCAGACAGACGGACACGTGAGTGACAGCAATAGGGCTCCGTTTGTACCCTTCGGGTACGGAATCCTAAAAACGATGCGTGAAAGATGAATATATTCCATCATCATCATCATCATTTTCAGCCGAAAGACGTCCAGTGTTGGACATAGGCCTCCCCCAGGCGTCGCCACATAGACCGATCCCGTGCGTCTCGCATCCAGCGCCTTCCCGCAACCTTAACCAGGTCATCGGTCCACCTAGTGGGAAGCCTTCCAACGAATCGTCTTCCGGTTCGCGGTCGCCATTCCAGAGCTTTTCGGCCCCATCGGCATCATAATCATCATCATTTCAGCCGAAAGAAGTCTACTGCTGGACATAGGCCTCCCCCAAGCGCCATACTGATCGGTCCTGTGCGTTTCGCATCCACCGGACTCCCGCAGCCTTGAGCAGGTCGTCGCTCCACAGAGAGGGAGGCCTTTCAACGCTGCCTCTTCCAAATACATTTAATTCGTAAGAGAAAAAAAAACCTACTAATATTATAAAGGCGAAAATTGTTGTTACTTCTTCACGCTCAAACGGCAGGACCAATTTTGATGCAATTTGGCACAGCGGTAGATTATAATCAGGATTAGCAAATAGGATACTTTTTATCACGGGTATATGTTCCCCCGGGATAATTTTCGACTTTTACGCGGGCTGAATCACTGGCAGAAGAAAGTAAATAATAATATGGAATCTTCGATAGTCGTTACGACGACGAAGAAAAAAATGCCAGGGGAAAATTGCTCCATGTTATCTCTTCACCACCCTTGGTTAATCGGGAAAGAACAGCTAAGACATAAAGTCCACCATTACAGGTGTGCATGTCTAAATAAACCAGTTAGAAAGGCTAAAATGAATATATTTTTGGTAGTTATACCTATATATAACAACACAGTTTTTTCCATTATCATCTGTCATATTTTCCGATAGTTCCGGCACATTACAGATTCATTGGATGCAAGCATCCAGGGCTACAAAATGGTTACCTGTCAGTCAAATGACTGGTTGGCTGTCAACTGAAATTGTGTTGATCACTCATACATTTTGTATGTGATTGACTGTTACAGTGAAATACATAAAAATATGGATTATCTTTTTACCCGACTGCAAGGAAAGGGTTATGTTTGTCGCGCGTATCTTGTTTGTATGTAAGTATTCTGATAAACTTATATTTCAAACCGCTAGACGGATATATAATTAAGACATCGTTTGATACGTCTTGACCGCCCAAGTGTTCTTCAATAGGAGAACTAAAAAAAAGAAGGGTTTTAAGAGGTTATTACAAAAATGTATTCTCTTTATATGTTTAAAAGTAATTCGAAATATAAATTACTACTAAAAACTTAATAAAAAAAACAAAAGCCCGACTGCTTTGGAAGCGAACAATAAGCAGTAATCAAGAAAAAAACATGCTGTGCAGTCGGAGGATCGGGCGATCAGCCAGCTCGCGAATATGTATACTCCGACTTCACAGCATGATTTATTCGTGTTTACAGCTTGTGTAGCAAGTTTTGACCCACACATAACAATCAAAGTAAGATAAAGACGATCAAATTAAAGTATTAATCTTCTTTCAGCGTGAAACTATCGCAAAATAGTAGTCTATCAATGGAAGTCTTTTGACAGATTGAGACTGAGATAAATAGACGATAGTTTCTTAAAAGTACAGAAAACTGATTAGAAATTTCCTCAAAAGCTAGTAACTTGCACAGGAGTACCCAAGTAGCATTACTTGCATACTGCAGTTGGCTACAAAACAACAGCTGCTAGGGTCGGCACAACATGTCTTCATCCATTCTTCTCGATTACTCGTCATCTTAGTAGTCATCCTTTCTAGACATATCAGTCATACAATGTATATCTATAACATAGTCTGGTCTTGTTATAGAATTCATTCATTCGTTCATTCATTCATTCATTAAACAATTTACATTGTGTTCGAATTCTACAAAGTAACAACATTTCAAATCACAACAGAAGCAATAATCTAATACAAAGCAATCAGAAACAGAAACACATAAAAAAAAAATACAAAAAAATACCATGCACAAATCAAAAACCGTTTACATGTCAAACCATAAAAAGCACGAAAACAACCATGTCTATTCCAATAATAGAATGAAATGGAGTGGACTGGAATAGAATAGAATGGAATGGAATGGAATAGAATATAATGTAATATACTTTATTGTGCACCAAAAGAGTTACACATCTCTTTTATAAAGAGATTTTAAATAGCGATGTTGACAACTATTTCACCATTATTTCTGAGTTTCTCGACAGCATCTAAAAGATCTAAAGGCTGTGATATAATAATACTTTTACGCGGACCAGTCCTCAAATTCCTCCTAACATGTCCACCTGAGCAAGGACACACAGATCACAAGGCATTCCTGACATAATCGCAGCAGACGACGCGCGACGCATCAATCGCAGCAAGATTGCGTACGTGACTCCGGTCATCCCTTCATTCTGCCAGTTACATGCTCATAGTTGCAATATCTATTCCGTTATTGTACTTTGCTTGGGACATGTGGAGGTTATTGCCTAGATATTGGAAAGAAAGAAGTAATAAAACTAGTATTTAGTAAAGGTACCATGAAACACGCACGGTAACACGGAAAAACAGTAAAAATATGATATTAAATAAGGTAGATTTTAACACCAGTTTTTGAATGTTTTTTAGTTCATATAAAGGATGATTTCAGAAAACTTTTTCTCTACCTTAAATGATCTAGTACAGACATCATGTTTCTAAATTGTTTTGTAATATGTTCCAGTTCAGAAGTAATAATTATTTCGTTCCTTTTTTAAATTTATGTGTTTTCGAAGGCCTTGTGTACTACATAAAAATATGTGAATCAAGATATACACACACATTTCCTTGGATGCTTTCCTTGCGCACATTTCTCAAATCATTTGTTTTGTATGACCAAGTCTCGCCTCCTCTAAACGGTTTTCAAGCGCTGTAGGTTATTTTGTAGCGAGGCTACAAAAGTGAAACGAACCTATTGATTATTAATATTGCACACATCCCTCGTTACACATCCAGACATAGTCCTATAATATTGATGAACCTACAAGAAAGCATATTCTATTTATTTATTTATTTAATTAAGGACAACCAACAAAGCATACACCAAAAAATACATGTTAAAGTACTCATATTTTTACATTTTATAGTGTAGCCTTAATTAAAGGCTGCCACGTCATGCATTAAACAAAGGAATAGGAAATGTAGAATAAACAGAAAAAAATAAATAAACAGATTTTACCCTCTTTAAATATATTGTTACATAAATACATTGTTACATAAATACAGTTTTATGTAACGTAAAGCCGACATATATACAAAAACTCATGAATTAATGCTGGTTTTACTCGATTAATCCAAAAAAATTTGTTCAACGTTGCAACAACCAACAAAAACAAAAGGAAAAAATATATAAACATATTCCAAGTCTAAAAATAAACGTAACGAAAACAAAGGATGCAAAGTATGATCAAAAGGTACCTATTGTTTCATCTGTCCATAACAGAATCTAATACTACTGGGTAGTAACGTTATTAAAAACGAGGGAACCAATTAAAAGGATTCCCGACAAATCTATGTACAGTGGACCAGAATAGATAACTTGCATAGTAACTGCGTAGTTTCTATGCCATGAAAGCTTTGACAGACACAGCACGTCACGCCATCTGTCGGCAATATCAAGCAATGCTTATAAATAAAATGGCGTAGTGTAGTTATATTGGTTTTGGCTGTGTTACGTAACCGCTACTGATATTCTGAGGACCTCGCCACGGTAATGTTATCTATACAGTATTGTGACTCGGCCCTGTCTTTCAAATGCTTACCTACAGCCGCGCGGCACACCATCACACCGTTCGTTTGTCACTGCGACTCGTTCACGACTGTAAAATAGATATACCAAGAGTTTACCGAACACGAGGGGCGTAAGTATGAAAATAAAATACTGTATAGACTCACTCACAATCTCGGAACCCTGGGGTCCCGATCCTTTGAAAGGCGTGCTAGGGGCCGAAGCCAACTCGCAAAGACCTTTTTAGGCACGTATACGGAAATAATACACCAGCCGACGATTATCCCTATATGCACTTCGCAGTGAACCCAAGGACAATCTCCGGATGGTGCAAGACTATTGCAAAATATGGAGAAAAATGTTTTGGGCTTTGGGTTTGGTAGGTTTTGTGCATCGATTGCCAAAAACTATAACCACTGTTGAACTGCGCGGCTATAAAATGACAAAGGGTGACTGGCACACTCAATGAATGGGCCACCATAAAGGGTCGCTTGCACTTTAGTGACGAAGCGCCAAGGGGGCAACATATCCCTCCCCGGTGGGTTCCCGCATTGTCGAGGCGTGGGGGCTCACTAACCGTGGCTTGGTCACCCACGGTGAAGCGATGAGAAACCCGAGGAGGGTCTGCTCGTCAAGGTTTTTGCCGATAAATCGACGACGTCGTATTAAGGGCAGAGTCACCCACGTCCGTAGAAGTGTACCCCATTCTGATACCCTACACGTGGTCCTCGGATGGTGCAAATCAGGTGACACCAACAGTAACTGGTGGTAGGCTTCGGCCGAAGGCTTGCGACCACTCGGGTAAAGACGTACCGCCAAGCGGCTTAGCCGTGTTCCGGTACGGTGCTCGGTGTAGCCATTAGAGAAGTTGGGTCAAGATAACTGTTCCACTGCAGGCTGACCAGTCTGATGCGAGCTGTTATCGGGTGACTGGTCGTGGAGGTTAGCGGGATCTGTGGCACGGTGGGCTGCTGGCCGACCGCGTATTTGGGAGCCCAAGTAGTGTGCCAGCCACACACGAAAGGCTCCGGCCAACTGTCGAAAAAACCCGAAATGCGCGATCGTGCTGGTTGGCGACCAGAAGACAGTGCCCGATGGACATTTCCAGGGGGGCTCAGGCGTCCCCGCAGTCTCCAGACCAGTCCCCCAATGATTACGTCCTATCGGCGCGTGTCTGTGGGCTGCCAGCGTGGAACCTAATCTCACTTCCTTCTCCTCTACTGCCCTTCTTCACTCTTAATCATGGTAAGGAAAATACGGGAAAAAGCTATACAGCGGCAGCACTCACTGTCAAAACAAACAGTTAGTTGAAGATATAAATACCGTATTTTAAATAGCAATTCTTGTCAATTTGGGATAAACTTAAAAAAAAAAATTGTATTGATAAAATTGCTGTCAGACAGTGTAGGCTACACTGTCTGACAGCAAAATGTGACATCTATACTGATATTATAAAGAGGAAAGATTTTTTTGTTTGTTTGTACCGAATAGGCTCCGAAACTACTGGACCGATTTGAAAAATTCTTTCTTCAATAGAAAGCTACATTATTCCTGAGTGACATAGGCAATTTTTTATCCCGAAAACGGGTCCTGTGGGGTGGCCCACGGGAGCGAAGCCACGCGGACCAGCTAGTACATAATAAAATAAACCATCCAATAACTGGAAACTAATTGGGATTGGAAATAATTAAAAACTCCAGTAATTTTCAAATAGAATTACTAGTAAAGCCGGCTTAATGCTGCAATGTGTAAAATAAACCGGCCCCGAGTGCTTCGTGTTCGCACTTAAGCCTAAAGCTCTGAAACATGTTGGAAATTAATCGAGATTTTCGAACCCAATTGGATGGTTGCAACATAATCAATAAAGCTTACCTACAATGCTACATCATACATAATTATCATTATTATATAGGTATTACAACATTTACAACGATGGCTGTTCAAATGGTAGGAAAATAAAATGAAAACCGTTCAAATCTCATACGAGTATATTCCACCATATATTATGTTTTGCCAAATATTCTGATCAAATATTATGAGGTGTGTAATATTTTGAGCCAAACGATGTTTTGGTAGGTTTTTCTATAATTTTTGTTTGTCTCCGCCTGCAGCACCTCATAATAATAATTATTTAATGTCTATTTCAATATATTTCATTAGTGCCTTGAATAATTATGTCATAAAACAATATACTGTTTATGGTGCATTCTAGATTACTTCACAGAATTTAATAAATTATACATACCTATAAGTACTTGTTTTTCACTTTTAGTTAAATATATTTTTAACATTCGGATTTTTTGTTTTATTAATTAACGAGTTCGTTAATTAAGTTATGTGGTAATAGTATATTGTGATACAAGTGAGCTAAGTTGCTAATTACACACGAGGCTGTGGGTTGCAGTTGCAGTCGTAATTCAGCCGAACGTGTAATGAGCAGAGTTCACGAGCTTCATACGACGTTTTTACACATTTGCGAGTAAAAACAAACATGTATTGCTTCTATCGTTTAATTATTAAAACAATTGGTGAACGTACAATTTTCAAAGCGATATTGGACTGATTTGGATGACAATTTCACAGTTTGTGTTATATTGGTGCTTGCCACTTCTTTTTTAGTAGATACATCTGTTTTCTCCTTCTTTTTTGTGATGGGTTTGCTTTTGACTCTAGTCTAGGTCAGAGTTGACAGAGACAGAGTCGACGACGGAGTGAGCTTACCCAGAAGAAGCCTGTTCACTCTAACTTTGAAGAGATTCGGGTTGAATGCGTTCGGAAACACAGACGCTGGTAGTGAGTTCCATTCATTCGCTGTGCGCATTGTGAAGGATGTTTGGCAGTGCTTGGTGCGAATTGGTGGAATGGCAACAAGGTAAGGGTGGTAACTTGCAGTGCATCTAGATGTCCGATGGTAGAAGGGGGCTGGTGGGATGAGGTTGTGGAGTTCTTGAGCACACTCACCGAAGTACAGTCTGTAGAAGACCGACAAGCAGGCAACCTTGCGGCGATGAGCCAAGCTGTCAAGCTTGGCATCCGCCAGTTCAACGTCGCCAATGACCCTTTTGGCTCTGCGTTCCACCGAGTCAAGCGCGGTAAGCTGATACTTAGCTGAGCCATCCCAAAAGTGGCTGCAATACTCCATGCAGAATCGGAATTGCGCTTTCTATAGGGTTAAAAGCTGTCCAGGCATAAAGTATCGCTGCACTCTATTTTGTATGCCCAGTTTTTTGGCCGCAATTTGGGCTTTGTACTCAATGGAGTTGAGACTGGATGTCAACTTCATGCCTAGGAGCTCGAGCCTCCTTATTTAACTGTCGG
Source organism: Orthosia incerta (assembly GCA_948252205.1). Lineage (NCBI taxonomy): Eukaryota > Metazoa > Arthropoda > Insecta > Lepidoptera > Noctuidae > Orthosia > Orthosia incerta. The sequence goes on along the minus strand of OX411759.1, from coordinate 19,694,811 downwards.
CGACAAAGGCAAATCATAGAACAGTAGGAACCAAATAACTCATGCTACGAGATGTACATGGTTCTGGTTCGGGGCAATTTTTTTTTGCCTTTGGCTCCAAATTAATGGTTTGCGTTATGTTGTCACTGATTTTCGCCTTGTTATGAATAGAGTCTGCTTTCGGGTTTCTACATCCTTTTTTGTAATATTATAAAGCTCTTGTATTCTACACGCACCAATAACACCGAATATTAAGGCAACCTGCAAATAAATCAATTAATTAGTTCTAAGAAGTTATGCTCGCCGTGATTGACGTGGTCGCTTACAATGGGCCTTATCAGAAAGTTTACAGTCACTCAAAGGACAATAGAGAGGGCTATGCTCGGAGTTTCCTTGGGTGATCGAATCAGAAATGTAGAGATCCGCATGAGAACCAGGGTGACTGACATAGCCCGAAGAATTGCCAAACTTAAGTGGCAGTGGGCAGGGCACATTGCTCGCAGAACGGATGGCTGATGGGGCAGAAACGTTCTGGAGTGGCAACCGCGAACCGGAAGACGTTGCGTTGGAAGGCCTCCCACCAGGTGGACCGATGACCTGGTGAAGGTTGCGGGGATCCGCTGGCTGCGGGATGCCAGGACCGGTCAATGTGGCGACGCTTGGGGGAGGCCTATGTCCAGCAGTGGACGTATTTCGGCTGATATGATGATGATGATGATAATGGAGTTATGCTAAGGTTACGCAATTGCGTATAAAGCTTCCTTGACGAAAGATGGTTTTTTCCATGGTCAGAAGCAGTTATTAAAATATGACGACCAAGTTTCGCTACGCCCTGTATATTTTGAGCCTATATACCAAACATCAGTACTTAATCAGTTTAATTCGTGTTAATGAGCATTGGTGGTGGAGAGCAGTGGTGGCCCAGTTGTATCAGTCGCGACTTATAAGTTGTAAGTCGTGGGTTCGAACCCAGGCAGGCGTTTTACTTTGTATAAATTATTTCATTACTACTGCTCTCAAAAACGGTGAAGGACCGCCATGTCCTAGAACCAAAAAGTTTAAAGACATGTGACATCCACCAAACCGCACTGAGCTCGCGTGGTGGAATATGGCCCATCCCCTCTCACAGAGAGGAGGCCTGTGTCCCCGCAGTGGGAACATTAATAGGCTGATGATGTGTGTGATGTGATGTGAATGAGCATTGCTGTTGAAGTTAAATTCATAATCGGTCCACAATTGTTGGAAAAATCGGTGAACATACATAAAAAATACATGCAGTTAATTTTAGAAACCCTTATTGCTATCACTCACGTGTCCGTCCGTCTGTCACACGGGTTTAACAGCAAAATGGTTGGAGCTACAGTCTTAAAATTTACACAGTATAAGCATCTTGTTGACTCAGAGCCATACAAATTAATAAACATTATTTTAAATGTTTTTCTCTCCTATACAGCTAAAAGGGGAGAGAGGGGGGCTGAACAAAGTTTCTGGCTAAAGCCATCGTTGTTTAAAACTTGTTTAAAAAAATATTGGAATTCAAAGAAATGAGAAGCTACCAAAGTCACGTCGTTTTTTTTACAAAATTTTGTTTCAAAGAATCAATGGTCAATGTAATATTACATAATGGGAAGTCTTTTTAACTTCCCATTGACCTATGTAATTTCAATGGGAAGTTAAAAAACTTCCCATTGACCTATGAACTTGAAAGGACAATGGCAGAAGCTCATATATTGTTTTATCTGAGATTAAATTCCTACGTCATTAAATGAAAAATATCTGGTTTCACTCAGGGTCATGTTCTGAATTAGATCGTGGAAGATTTTTTTGTTTTAGAACGCCGAAATTAATAGATATTCAGTCGTGAACTATTGTAGGTTATGTCTGGTTAACTTTTAATAATGTGATTAATTAGCAATATTATTCAATTTCGTGGAAGTAAATGGCATGAAATGTAAAAGTAGCATATTATATGCCTATCATTAATTGAAAGTAAGTAATTCATTTCTTTCTACTACACTATAGTATTATTCTAATCTACCAGCAAGGTACACCTACACTTAGACAAAAAACTGTATTGTTAATTAATTTACTCCATTTTATTATAACAAATACAATAGTGATACACTTACTACAGTCACTACTTGTCACTTGGCAGAATAAGTGTAAAATGGCAACACTGAGCTAGATCAATGATCAAATAACTTTCTTTTGAAATGTTTTTTATATCCGTGGTAAACCAGTTAATATTATACTTTGAAAAATTGAAGACAATTAATGGAATTTCTTTCGTTACTATACAACTCACATTCAGAATCTCAAATTTAAATCAGCCAACATTTCGGCATTGTTCTTTGGTGATAATGTTTATGGGAAATAATTAACCGAGCGAAAAATATACTGAATGGGCGACTATTTTACTTAGTAAGCGACTATTTATCCGATTTGAGTAATACCTTTTAGGAGATTTTTGTGAGCTGCGGTAATAATATTGTTACATACTTTAATTGTATTTGGGTTTCTATTTTTTCTATTTTAGAATATTATTATTTTGAAAATAGCTGAACAACTATCGAGGCGACATCACTGTGCAGTGCGGGAGTTCGGGTTTATTCGTGTCCAAGAGTGAGCGAAGCAAGCTCGGGAACTTAGGGCACCCCGACACGGATAGGTTACTTTAGACCCTGCAGACAGAAAAAGGTGCCCTTTCGACAAACTTATATTTTCAAGTCGCTGTTTTAAACATTTGTATTCGCCCACTGTTTGTCGCCCACTTAGTATTTCAGTAAGCCATATTCAGTATTTTTTACACCTTTAATTTGATTTTTTTTTCGCTCGTTTAAATACTAGCCAATGTTTATTATCACGTATATTTTACTGGAGCAGTGGTAGCCCAGTGGTATCGGCTGCGACTTACAAGTTGTAGGTCGTGGGTTCGAGCCCAGGCAGGCGCTTTACTTTGTGTAAATTATTTCGTCACCACTGCTCTCAAAACGGTGAAAGAAAACATCGTGAGGAAACCGGCATATCCTAGAACCAAAAATTCGAAGACATGTGACATCCACCAACCCGCACTGGGCGTTTCACAGAGAGGAGGCCTGTTAATAGGCTGATGATGTGATGATATTTTACTAACAAATACCAATATATTGATAAATCTGATTTTTCTTTGAAATACCCTATTTTTTCTATTACAACCAACTTAATTTTGCGGTTTGGTACGGAACCCTAAACGTGCGAAGTCCGACGCACTTGGCCGATTTTTTAAGTCAGTTAAAATTAGCTGTTTCTCGCGGCTTTACTTCCGTGGTCCCCTTAGGCAACATGATTTTTGCCAGGATATTTGATTTTTTATTATGGGAACAATTGATCAATGTACGGAAACACAATTGTCAAAAGAATGATTTAACATTATTCTACAAGGTGGGCCAAAATAAATCACCCTATTGGAAGATGCTCTCATTTTTGCAAATGGCCGTCAATGCCGAAATTTACGAAAGAACAAGCCATGGAGCGATACACTCCCCAAGAACGCGGCATAATCGTGTCTTTTTTTTTGACGATTTTTCGACCAAAATCATAATGAGAGCGATGAGGCTCATTTACACCTCAGCGGGTACGTGAACAAGCAAAACTATCGCTTCTGGGGCACTGAAAATCCACGAGTGATGCACGAGGAGCCATTACACCCGCTCAAAGTGACTGCATGGTGCGCTGTTCACGCTGGAGGAGTCATCGGGCCATTTTTTTTCGAGAATGCCAGTGGCCAAACGACAACAGTGGACGGTGCCGCAATTGGACAAATTAGGACTGAGGGACATGTGGTTCCAACAGAACGGAGCAACGGCACACACTACGCGAGCCACAACCGATATTCTGAAGGCAGCGTTCCCGGGTCGCCTCATCTCTCGTTTTGGCGATTTGCACTGGCCCGCAAGATCGCCCGATTTAAGCGTTCCAGACTTTTTTTGTGGGGTTTTTAGAAGTCCCGTGTTTACGTGAACAAGCCCGAGACTCTGGAAGCCCTCAAGTACAACATTCGACACAAGTGCGAGAATCTGTCGCCCGAAGTTCTCGCCGAAGTGATGAAAAATGCCAGAAAACGAGCCCGTATGGCAATCAATTGTGACGGTGCCCATTTCGCCGATATAATCGACTTGACCAATAAAATTCTAAAGGTTCAAATAAACATGATCAAAAAACAGAATCGAACTTTTTCATTTAGAAAAAATAGAGAGCCAAACAACATCGGATGACTTCTTTTGGCCCACCTTGTATTTCTAAAAGTTTTAAAAACTCAGCTGTTAGGATCTGTTTGGTAAAGTCTTATAGAATCAACCACATGTAAGTAACTTCAAAATATAGGGATTTTCAAAGTCAACATTATTGTATCATTGACAATCGGTTTACTGGCACCTATGTAGAATAACAATATATGAAATGGAATGTTGTGCGTTCTCGTAACCCTTGGACACAATTTTTTTTTATAATTAGAAACAAAATGTTCTGTAAAGGCTTTTCAAGGACTATAAAAATATTTTGAGAAGTAACGAAGTCGAGGACGACGGAATCGTTTGGATAGTAACATCATTGAAATTAGTTTTCAAATTGTTTAAGTACCATTTGCAAATAAGTTACATACACCGGTCCGCTTCCGGATTTTACGACACTGCGCCTAGAGGACGAAAACTATTTATATGGCATTTAAAATTTTCATTTACTTTCACTACTAGTGCACGTTCAAAATCAGCATCAAAGCTACCCGTTACGCCATCTAGCGTAGATTACTGTATACCTCTATTCGTATTAGTTCTACGCTCCAAGGAGAGATGGCACTGTGTTCAATACTTCGATTATAAAGATGTGTTGACATGGCGATGTGCTATTGAATTCTAAAAATAATAATTACTACAATCGAACATAATAAAGAAAGCTTTAGCAAGTAAATACCTAAATAACATATTGCTTAGTTGTATAAGGCCCTACAATAAGGGCCGCAGTCCAGTTAACCTTGCGTCAGCAACTGACTCTGAGTTAAGTTTTTCGTGCAAGTGGGTCTATGACAACATGTCCTAGAAAAAATCGAACAAAATGTTGTGACATCTGTGAACCCGCTCTTAGACCATTAAGGGGATTACAGCTACATACGGCATTACAGAGAGGTCGCCTGTGTAAGTGTGTACCAGCAATACGTGGGTACGTTATACGCTAAGGAATGGAAGAAGAAAACATGTTGCACCGACTCCAAATAACGTTGAACATGGGCAGGAAGATGATGATAGTGCTATGATACGAATGGAGACTAAAGGGTCAGAATCTTGTTCCCTATACCACGGGATCCCAGCGCGCTAACAAAGAAAATTTGATTCAAATAAATGTCACTAGATGGCGCGATATGCATGGATTTGTTATTGAATTGTGTGTAAAATTAACATTTTCTAGAATTGATCCAAGAAATTGTATGTTCTTTTTAATCAACTCTCTTAACCCTTTGTATTTTTTTTTGTCATTCGAGACATAATGAAAAAGCCATTGTGTCTCGCTTAGATCTGCGTTCCGGCATACAAGGGGTAAAGCACAAAATTATGGAATATTGGGCTCTTAAATCACATTTCAAAGATTATTTGTACGAATCATTTAAAATAGATAGAAAGAAATGGGACCCTATAACTAAGACTCCGCGGTCCGTCTGTCTGTCTATCGGTCTGTCTGTCACCAGGCTGTATCTCATGAACCGTGATAGCTAGACAGTTGAAATCTACACAGACAGATGATGTATTTCTGTTGTCGCTATAACAACAAATATAAAAAACAGAATATAATAAATATTTAAGTGGGGCTCCCACTTAAATATTTATTATTTAAGTGGGAGCCCCACTTATTATTTCGATAACTATAAAACACCACACACAAAATACAAAAGAAAACGCAACACGCAACAAAAAACAACATATTTCACGCAGGCGAAGCCGTGTGCAGAAGCTGATACCAATATATATTCATCGGTTTTTGCTTGCTTGAATTCACTAAAATGAGCCAAACTAAGAAACCATTAAAAGAGTTTCACTTTAAAACAAAAACTTATCACTTGGCAAACTAAGTGTTCTGTAAAAGGAGATGCTATGAATCTCATTTTTTGCTAAAATCACTTACTTATTTGATACAAAAAGTTGTTTAACAAGTTCTATTAAATTACAATTAAATCTTACTTCATATCTTATCTTAGAACGGCTAAATGGATCTGGATGAAAATTGGCACAGATATAGATTATAGTCCGGATATAGCTAGGTATAGGTCCTACGACGATCTGACCTTCGTCAATTTATAAAGTGATTGTCAAAATATCAAACGCACACACACATCACACACATGGTTGATTAAATTTCGATAGCCCATGTCAATCCTATACTTTTTTGACATTTTGACAATTGCCATAATCGCTGATAAATTACAATTTTCTCTAGAGTCTCAGGAAGCTAATGCCAATAAATAACAAACAATGTCTGTCTATTTGAAGAATGTTGAGTCGTGTCTAAGTTGGGAAGAGGAAATCACTTAGACAAGGATGTTATGATGAAAATTTTTCTAGAATTCCTCGAATTGATTGAACAGGAAACCCCACATTACGTGGAACTGGCGAAAGGAGGTACATAGATACCATTGGGGAATTCAATCGTGTTGTTATAAGGCTATAGTTCAAGAGGCTACACAGTAGTTTGGTAATGGTGTGTGTAAAGGCTTACGTGACAATGGTTTGTTTGATAATTTGCATCACCTTATGAAAATAATGATACCGTCAATGATGGTGTACCTTATTGGGAGACCGCACTGCGGTGGCAATACTTTTACTTTAGACCTGGCGTAGTACAGAGTTTCTAGAGAAAACCAACCTTAAAAAAGGTGCAAGTTGCCAATTTGGCTGTATTTTTTATGTTTGTCACCTCATCACTTTTTACTAAGTGAACTGATTTTGAATTTTCTTCTTTTTTTATTTTAAAGCGGTTGCGGATCTGATAAAGAACTTCGGAGGCATACAACAAAAATCTTCAACAAATGACGGCAAATCTCTCGGGATTGCTGCAATCGCATGTCTATTTATTGTTTCCCCCATCTCATAACATAACGTCACGCCGCGCCGGTACGCTCTAAAGGAATACGCAGATGTGTACAGTTCACCCTGGTTCACTCTAATTTCACTGGTTGTGTTCAATTTTCATTTTATTCGGGTAATCTATAGTTTAACTGTGGGCATTATAAATATGTACTTCAACTAAAAAGTGAAAAATATTTTTTTTGTAAAAAAAAACCACCGACTTCTTAATATAAACACTACAAGGTGAAAAATAACTTAAATTTTGGCAATCAGTGTCAAAAAATGAAGAAACTAGAACACCGGCTGCCGAAATTGAAGTTATTTTTCACTTTTTAGCAAAATCGCTAAAAAGTGAAAAATAATTTGGAACCCAGTGGTTTTATTTTTTTATTTTTTTCACAGTTGACTTGATGATAAATGTTTCTTTTGTTGGTATTTTCTATACCAACAAAATTAAATTGAAAACTTATAATGTAACAACTAAGGACTTTTAAATCAACGTTTATTGATTTTTTACCAGCTTTTATTTTACTTTCACCTGTCCCGGTGTCTGTAAAGAAATCTTGCAAGTTAAATTTAAACCACTTCCCAGTGTCCGTTGTAAGGACAATAGCACAAGCCCATAAATTGTTTTAGCTGAGATTAAATGCCTCGGTCATTAAATGAAAAATACATGGTTTAACTCAGGGTGATGTTCTGAATTAGATTTTGAAATTTTTTTTTTTTAGGGAACGCCGCGAATAATAGATATTCAGTCATGAACTTTTGTAGGTTAAATATGGGTAACTTTTAATAATATGTTTAAATAGGTAATATTATTCAATTTCGTGGAACTAAAATGGCAATGTCGAATTAGTATTGCCTTTGCCTAGTTATTTCAGCATGAAATATAAAATATATTCTTTGGAAAGAATATATTTATTTATTAAGTATATATCTACTAAGCGACTTTGATGCGTATCATACAAACGGTCGCCGTATGGTCGTCGTTAACAACGACAACAACCAAGATATTTTTTTTAGACTTGTATACTAGTCTTTTTGCCTATCATTAATTGAAGTAAGTAATTTATTTATTTCTACTACACTACAGTACTCTTACTTACCTGCAAGGAACACCTACACTTAGACATAAACTGTATTGTTAATTAATTTACTCCGTTTTATTATAATAACAAATACAATAATGATATTCTTACTATTCTACAGTCACTATTTGTCACTTGGTAGAATAAGTGTAAAATGGCAACAGTAAGCTAATGAGATGTAGCGTTGTGAGGATCTCAACTGAAAATAGTCGAGTGATACTAAATATATCAATTAATAAGTTGTTACGGTTCATGGTCACATCTCTAAAACACGGAACAACTCTAAATTTCCGGAACGCTGTCACTCGGTCATTTCAATTCTGCTCGCTTAGCTGGAACTATCTTTCGATCCTCACGACCTTGTGTGCCCCGATCTAGGGTGATTCCATCACCTATTTAATATCTGATTAACGCTGTCATGTTGGACGCGTGGCTAAGGGTCGTCCGGGACAAAGGCATTTGTTTGCAATGAGTCTATATTCCTACTGCATCGGGGTGTGCCTCCGTGTTTTATTGTAAGTGATCACGTTTACTTATGTTAATAAATGCTGGCGTGTTCATACTTAACCTAACTTTGCATCTGTCAATGTGCGTGCTACGTTTCCAAGATTCCTACCTGTAAACCGCTGCGATGAGCTGAGCTTTCTCCTACATGCTTCCCACACCGTTCCTTGGCTAAAATGGGGAAGAAGCTGGTACATCGCATGCGGCTTGCTGCTAATTGCACCGCATTTAACATGCGCACCCTGTGGTGCTTCCAGGGTTCCTCGTACGGGCTGAGGGCTGGACCCCTTGCCTACTGCTGCACGCTCCTAGCTTTCTGCACGCAACCTACGCACGCTGCCCAGGTCTTGGTCTGCCTGACCGCGGCCTACCGCCACGCTAGCTGGAGCCGGCGCCCTGCACGCTACCTACGCACGCTGCCTGACCGCGGCCTACCGCCACGCTGTCCGGGGCCGGCGCTGTTGATAACTTGCATAGTAACTGCGTAGTTTCTATGCCATGAAAGCTTTGACAGACACAGCACGTCACGCCATCTGTCGGCAATATCAAGCAATGCTTATAAATAAAATGGCGTAGTGTAGTTATATTGGTTTTGGCTGTGTTACGTAACCGCTACTGATATTCTGAGGACCTCGCCACGGTAATGTTATCTATACAGTATTGTGACTCGGCCCTGTCTTTCAAATGCTTACCTACAGCCGCGCGGCACACCATCACACCGTTCGTTTGTCACTGCGACTCGTTCACGACTGTAAAATAGATATACCAAGAGTTTACCGAACACGAGGGGCGTAAGTATGAAAATAAAATACTGTATAGACTCACTCACAATCTCGGAACCCTGGGGTCCCGATCCTTTGAAAGGCGTGCTAGGGGCCGAAGCCAACTCGCAAAGACCTTTTTAGGCACGTATACGGAAATAATACACCAGCCGACGATTATCCCTATATGCACTTCGCAGTGAACCCAAGGACAATCTCCGGATGGTGCAAGACTATTGCAAAATATGGAGAAAAATGTTTTGGGCTTTGGGTTTGGTAGGTTTTGTGCATCGATTGCCAAAAACTATAACCACTGTTGAACTGCGCGGCTATAAAATGACAAAGGGTGACTGGCACACTCAATGAATGGGCCACCATAAAGGGTCGCTTGCACTTTAGTGACGAAGCGCCAAGGGGGCAACATATCCCTCCCCGGTGGGTTCCCGCATTGTCGAGGCGTGGGGGCTCACTAACCGTGGCTTGGTCACCCACGGTGAAGCGATGAGAAACCCGAGGAGGGTCTGCTCGTCAAGGTTTTTGCCGATAAATCGACGACGTCGTATTAAGGGCAGAGTCACCCACGTCCGTAGAAGTGTACCCCATTCTGATACCCTACACGTGGTCCTCGGATGGTGCAAATCAGGTGACACCAACAGTAACTGGTGGTAGGCTTCGGCCGAAGGCTTGCGACCACTCGGGTAAAGACGTACCGCCAAGCGGCTTAGCCGTGTTCCGGTACGGTGCTCGGTGTAGCCATTAGAGAAGTTGGGTCAAGATAACTGTTCCACTGCAGGCTGACCAGTCTGATGCGAGCTGTTATCGGGTGACTGGTCGTGGAGGTTAGCGGGATCTGTGGCACGGTGGGCTGCTGGCCGACCGCGTATTTGGGAGCCCAAGTAGTGTGCCAGCCACACACGAAAGGCTCCGGCCAACTGTCGAAAAAACCCGAAATGCGCGATCGTGCTGGTTGGCGACCAGAAGACAGTGCCCGATGGACATTTCCAGGGGGGCTCAGGCGTCCCCGCAGTCTCCAGACCAGTCCCCCAATGATTACGTCCTATCGGCGCGTGTCTGTGGGCTGCCAGCGTGGAACCTAATCTCACTTCCTTCTCCTCTACTGCCCTTCTTCACTCTTAATCATGGTAAGGAAAATACGGGAAAAAGCTATACAGCGGCAGCACTCACTGTCAAAACAAACAGTTAGTTGAAGATATAAATACCGTATTTTAAATAGCAATTCTTGTCAATTTGGGATAAACTTAAAAAAAAAAATTGTATTGATAAAATTGCTGTCAGACAGTGTAGGCTACACTGTCTGACAGCAAAATGTGACATCTATACTGATATTATAAAGAGGAAAGATTTTTTTGTTTGTTTGTACCGAATAGGCTCCGAAACTACTGGACCGATTTGAAAAATTCTTTCTTCAATAGAAAGCTACATTATTCCTGAGTGACATAGGCAATTTTTTATCCCGAAAACGGGTCCTGTGGGGTGGCCCACGGGAGCGAAGCCACGCGGACCAGCTAGTACATAATAAAATAAACCATCCAATAACTGGAAACTAATTGGGATTGGAAATAATTAAAAACTCCAGTAATTTTCAAATAGAATTACTAGTAAAGCCGGCTTAATGCTGCAATGTGTAAAATAAACCGGCCCCGAGTGCTTCGTGTTCGCACTTAAGCCTAAAGCTCTGAAACATGTTGGAAATTAATCGAGATTTTCGAACCCAATTGGATGGTTGCAACATAATCAATAAAGCTTACCTACAATGCTACATCATACATAATTATCATTATTATATAGGTATTACAACATTTACAACGATGGCTGTTCAAATGGTAGGAAAATAAAATGAAAACCGTTCAAATCTCATACGAGTATATTCCACCATATATTATGTTTTGCCAAATATTCTGATCAAATATTATGAGGTGTGTAATATTTTGAGCCAAACGATGTTTTGGTAGGTTTTTCTATAATTTTTGTTTGTCTCCGCCTGCAGCACCTCATAATAATAATTATTTAATGTCTATTTCAATATATTTCATTAGTGCCTTGAATAATTATGTCATAAAACAATATACTGTTTATGGTGCATTCTAGATTACTTCACAGAATTTAATAAATTATACATACCTATAAGTACTTGTTTTTCACTTTTAGTTAAATATATTTTTAACATTCGGATTTTTTGTTTTATTAATTAACGAGTTCGTTAATTAAGTTATGTGGTAATAGTATATTGTGATACAAGTGAGCTAAGTTGCTAATTACACACGAGGCTGTGGGTTGCAGTTGCAGTCGTAATTCAGCCGAACGTGTAATGAGCAGAGTTCACGAGCTTCATACGACGTTTTTACACATTTGCGAGTAAAAACAAACATGTATTGCTTCTATCGTTTAATTATTAAAACAATTGGTGAACGTACAATTTTCAAAGCGATATTGGACTGATTTGGATGACAATTTCACAGTTTGTGTTATATTGGTGCTTGCCACTTCTTTTTTAGTAGATACATCTGTTTTCTCCTTCTTTTTTGTGATGGGTTTGCTTTTGACTCTAGTCTAGGTCAGAGTTGACAGAGACAGAGTCGACGACGGAGTGAGCTTACCCAGAAGAAGCCTGTTCACTCTAACTTTGAAGAGATTCGGGTTGAATGCGTTCGGAAACACAGACGCTGGTAGTGAGTTCCATTCATTCGCTGTGCGCATTGTGAAGGATGTTTGGCAGTGCTTGGTGCGAATTGGTGGAATGGCAACAAGGTAAGGGTGGTAACTTGCAGTGCATCTAGATGTCCGATGGTAGAAGGGGGCTGGTGGGATGAGGTTGTGGAGTTCTTGAGCACACTCACCGAAGTACAGTCTGTAGAAGACCGACAAGCAGGCAACCTTGCGGCGATGAGCCAAGCTGTCAAGCTTGGCATCCGCCAGTTCAACGTCGCCAATGACCCTTTTGGCTCTGCGTTCCACCGAGTCAAGCGCGGTAAGCTGATACTTAGCTGAGCCATCCCAAAAGTGGCTGCAATACTCCATGCAGAATCGGAATTGCGCTTTCTATAGGGTTAAAAGCTGTCCAGGCATAAAGTATCGCTGCACTCTATTTTGTATGCCCAGTTTTTTGGCCGCAATTTGGGCTTTGTACTCAATGGAGTTGAGACTGGATGTCAACTTCATGCCTAGGAGCTCGAGCCTCCTTATTTAACTGTCGGCGACAAAGGCAAATCATAGAACAGTAGGAACCAAATAACTCATGCTACGAGATGTACATGGTTCTGGTTCGGGGCAATTTTTTTTTGCCTTTGGCTCCAAATTAATGGTTTGCGTTATGTTGTCACTGATTTTCGCCTTGTTATGAATAGAGTCTGCTTTCGGGTTTCTACATCCTTTTTTGTAATATTATAAAGCTCTTGTATTCTACACGCACCAATAACACCGAATATTAAGGCAACCTGCAAATAAATCAATTAATTAGTTCTAAGAAGTTATGCTCGCCGTGATTGACGTGGTCGCTTACAATGGGCCTTATCAGAAAGTTTACAGTCACTCAAAGGACAATAGAGAGGGCTATGCTCGGAGTTTCCTTGGGTGATCGAATCAGAAATGTAGAGATCCGCATGAGAACCAGGGTGACTGACATAGCCCGAAGAATTGCCAAACTTAAGTGGCAGTGGGCAGGGCACATTGCTCGCAGAACGGATGGCTGATGGGGCAGAAACGTTCTGGAGTGGCAACCGCGAACCGGAAGACGTTGCGTTGGAAGGCCTCCCACCAGGTGGACCGATGACCTGGTGAAGGTTGCGGGGATCCGCTGGCTGCGGGATGCCAGGACCGGTCAATGTGGCGACGCTTGGGGGAGGCCTATGTCCAGCAGTGGACGTATTTCGGCTGATATGATGATGATGATGATAATGGAGTTATGCTAAGGTTACGCAATTGCGTATAAAGCTTCCTTGACGAAAGATGGTTTTTTCCATGGTCAGAAGCAGTTATTAAAATATGACGACCAAGTTTCGCTACGCCCTGTATATTTTGAGCCTATATACCAAACATCAGTACTTAATCAGTTTAATTCGTGTTAATGAGCATTGGTGGTGGAGAGCAGTGGTGGCCCAGTTGTATCAGTCGCGACTTATAAGTTGTAAGTCGTGGGTTCGAACCCAGGCAGGCGTTTTACTTTGTATAAATTATTTCATTACTACTGCTCTCAAAAACGGTGAAGGACTACATCGTGAGGAAACCGCCATGTCCTAGAACCAAAAAGTTTAAAGACATGTGACATCCACCAAACCGCACTGAGCTCGCGTGGTGGAATATGGCCCATCCCCTCTCACAGAGAGGAGGCCTGTGTCCCCGCAGTGGGAACATTAATAGGCTGATGATGTGTGTGATGTGATGTGAATGAGCATTGCTGTTGAAGTTAAATTCATAATCGGTCCACAATTGTTGGAAAAATCGGTGAACATACATAAAAAATACATGCAGTTAATTTTAGAAACCCTTATTGCTATCACTCACGTGTCCGTCCGTCTGTCACACGGGTTTAACAGCAAAATGGTTGGAGCTACAGTCTTAAAATTTACACAGTATAAGCATCTTGTTGACTCAGAGCCATACAAATTAATAAACATTATTTTAAATGTTTTTCTCTCCTATACAGCTAAAAGGGGAGAGAGGGGGGCTGAACAAAGTTTCTGGCTAAAGCCATCGTTGTTTAAAACTTGTTTAAAAAAATATTGGAATTCAAAGAAATGAGAAGCTACCAAAGTCACGTCGTTTTTTTTACAAAATTTTGTTTCAAAGAATCAATGGTCAATGTAATATTACATAATGGGAAGTCTTTTTAACTTCCCATTGACCTATGTAATTTCAATGGGAAGTTAAAAAACTTCCCATTGACCTATGAACTTGAAAGGACAATGGCAGAAGCTCATATATTGTTTTATCTGAGATTAAATTCCTACGTCATTAAATGAAAAATATCTGGTTTCACTCAGGGTCATGTTCTGAATTAGATCGTGGAAGATTTTTTTGTTTTAGAACGCCGAAATTAATAGATATTCAGTCGTGAACTATTGTAGGTTATGTCTGGTTAACTTTTAATAATGTGATTAATTAGCAATATTATTCAATTTCGTGGAAGTAAATGGCATGAAATGTAAAAGTAGCATATTATATGCCTATCATTAATTGAAAGTAAGTAATTCATTTCTTTCTACTACACTATAGTATTATTCTAATCTACCAGCAAGGTACACCTACACTTAGACAAAAAACTGTATTGTTAATTAATTTACTCCATTTTATTATAACAAATACAATAGTGATACACTTACTACAGTCACTACTTGTCACTTGGCAGAATAAGTGTAAAATGGCAACACTGAGCTAGATCAATGATCAAATAACTTTCTTTTGAAATGTTTTTTATATCCGTGGTAAACCAGTTAATATTATACTTTGAAAAATTGAAGACAATTAATGGAATTTCTTTCGTTACTATACAACTCACATTCAGAATCTCAAATTTAAATCAGCCAACATTTCGGCATTGTTCTTTGGTGATAATGTTTATGGGAAATAATTAACCGAGCGAAAAATATACTGAATGGGCGACTATTTTACTTAGTAAGCGACTATTTATCCGATTTGAGTAATACCTTTTAGGAGATTTTTGTGAGCTGCGGTAATAATATTGTTACATACTTTAATTGTATTTGGGTTTCTATTTTTTCTATTTTAGAATATTATTATTTTGAAAATAGCTGAACAACTATCGAGGCGACATCACTGTGCAGTGCGGGAGTTCGGGTTTATTCGTGTCCAAGAGTGAGCGAAGCAAGCTCGGGAACTTAGGGCACCCCGACACGGATAGGTTACTTTAGACCCTGCAGACAGAAAAAGGTGCCCTTTCGACAAACTTATATTTTCAAGTCTCTGTTTTAAACATTTGTATTCGCCCACTGTTTGTCGCCCACTTAGTATTTCAGTAAGCCATATTCAGTATTTTTTACACCTTTAATTTGATTTTTTTTTCGCTCGTTTAAATACTAGCCAATGTTTATTATCACGTATATTTTACTGGAGCAGTGGTAGCCCAGTGGTATCGGCTGCGACTTACAAGTTGTAGGTCGTGGGTTCGAGCCCAGGCAGGCGCTTTACTTTGTGTAAATTATTTCGTCACCACTGCTCTCAAAACGGTGAAAGAAAACATCGTGAGGAAACCGGCATATCCTAGAACCAAAAATTCGAAGACATGTGACATCCACCAACCCGCACTGGGCGTTTCACAGAGAGGAGGCCTGTTAATAGGCTGATGATGTGATGATATTTTACTAACAAATACCAATATATTGATAAATCTGATTTTTCTTTGAAATACCCTATTTTTTCTATTACAACCAACTTAATTTTGCGGTTTGGTACGGAACCCTAAACGTGCGAAGTCCGACGCACTTGGCCGATTTTTTAAGTCAGTTAAAATTAGCTGTTTCTCGCGGCTTTACTTCCGTGGTCCCCTTAGGCAACATGATTTTTGCCAGGATATTTGATTTTTTATTATGGGAACAATTGATCAATGTACGGAAACACAATTGTCAAAAGAATGATTTAACATTATTCTACAAGGTGGGCCAAAATAAATCACCCTATTGGAAGATGCTCTCATTTTTGCAAATGGCCGTCAATGCCGAAATTTACGAAAGAACAAGCCATGGAGCGATACACTCCCCAAGAACGCGGCATAATCGTGTCTTTTTTTTTGACGATTTTTCGACCAAAATCATAATGAGAGCGATGAGGCTCATTTACACCTCAGCGGGTACGTGAACAAGCAAAACTATCGCTTCTGGGGCACTGAAAATCCACGAGTGATGCACGAGGAGCCATTACACCCGCTCAAAGTGACTGCATGGTGCGCTGTTCACGCTGGAGGAGTCATCGGGCCATTTTTTTTCGAGAATGCCAGTGGCCAAACGACAACAGTGGACGGTGCCGCAATTGGACAAATTAGGACTGAGGGACATGTGGTTCCAACAGAACGGAGCAACGGCACACACTACGCGAGCCACAACCGATATTCTGAAGGCAGCGTTCCCGGGTCGCCTCATCTCTCGTTTTGGCGATTTGCACTGGCCCGCAAGATCGCCCGATTTAAGCGTTCCAGACTTTTTTTGTGGGGTTTTTAGAAGTCCCGTGTTTACGTGAACAAGCCCGAGACTCTGGAAGCCCTCAAGTACAACATTCGACACAAGTGCGAGAATCTGTCGCCCGAAGTTCTCGCCGAAGTGATGAAAAATGCCAGAAAACGAGCCCGTATGGCAATCAATTGTGACGGTGCCCATTTCGCCGATATAATCGACTTGACCAATAAAATTCTAAAGGTTCAAATAAACATGATCAAAAAACAGAATCGAACTTTTTCATTTAGAAAAAATAGAGAGCCAAACAACATCGGATGACTTCTTTTGGCCCACCTTGTATTTCTAAAAGTTTTAAAAACTCAGCTGTTAGGATCTGTTTGGTAAAGTCTTATAGAATCAACCACATGTAAGTAACTTCAAAATATAGGGATTTTCAAAGTCAACATTATTGTATCATTGACAATCGGTTTACTGGCACCTATGTAGAATAACAATATATGAAATGGAATGTTGTGCGTTCTCGTAACCCTTGGACACAATTTTTTTTTATAATTAGAAACAAAATGTTCTGTAAAGGCTTTTCAAGGACTATAAAAATATTTTGAGAAGTAACGAAGTCGAGGACGACGGAATCGTTTGGATAGTAACATCATTGAAATTAGTTTTCAAATTGTTTAAGTACCATTTGCAAATAAGTTACATACACCGGTCCGCTTCCGGATTTTACGACACTGCGCCTAGAGGACGAAAACTATTTATATGGCATTTAAAATTTTCATTTACTTTCACTACTAGTGCACGTTCAAAATCAGCATCAAAGCTACCCGTTACGCCATCTAGCGTAGATTACTGTATACCTCTATTCGTATTAGTTCTACGCTCCAAGGAGAGATGGCACTGTGTTCAATACTTCGATTATAAAGATGTGTTGACATGGCGATGTGCTATTGAATTCTAAAAATAATAATTACTACAATCGAACATAATAAAGAAAGCTTTAGCAAGTAAATACCTAAATAACATATTGCTTAGTTGTATAAGGCCCTACAATAAGGGCCGCAGTCCAGTTAACCTTGCGTCAGCAACTGACTCTGAGTTAAGTTTTTCGTGCAAGTGGGTCTATGACAACATGTCCTAGAAAAAATCGAACAAAATGTTGTGACATCTGTGAACCCGCTCTTAGACCATTAAGGGGATTACAGCTACATACGGCATTACAGAGAGGTCGCCTGTGTAAGTGTGTACCAGCAATACGTGGGTACGTTATACGCTAAGGAATGGAAGAAGAAAACATGTTGCACCGACTCCAAATAACGTTGAACATGGGCAGGAAGATGATGATAGTGCTATGATACGAATGGAGACTAAAGGGTCAGAATCTTGTTCCCTATACCACGGGATCCCAGCGCGCTAACAAAGAAAATTTGATTCAAATAAATGTCACTAGATGGCGCGATATGCATGGATTTGTTATTGAATTGTGTGTAAAATTAACATTTTCTAGAATTGATCCAAGAAATTGTATGTTCTTTTTAATCAACTCTCTTAACCCTTTGTATTTTTTTTTGTCATTCGAGACATAATGAAAAAGCCATTGTGTCTCGCTTAGATCTGCGTTCCGGCATACAAGGGGTAAAGCACAAAATTATGGAATATTGGGCTCTTAAATCACATTTCAAAGATTATTTGTACGAATCATTTAAAATAGATAGAAAGAAATGGGACCCTATAACTAAGACTCCGCGGTCCGTCTGTCTGTCTATCGGTCTGTCTGTCACCAGGCTGTATCTCATGAACCGTGATAGCTAGACAGTTGAAATCTACACAGACAGATGATGTATTTCTGTTGTCGCTATAACAACAAATATAAAAAACAGAATATAATAAATATTTAAGTGGGGCTCCCACTTAAATATTTATTATTTAAGTGGGAGCCCCACTTATTATTTCGATAACTATAAAACACCACACACAAAATACAAAAGAAAACGCAACACGCAACAAAAAACAACATATTTCACGCAGGCGAAGCCGTGTGCAGAAGCTGATACCAATATATATTCATCGGTTTTTGCTTGCTTGAATTCACTAAAATGAGCCAAACTAAGAAACCATTAAAAGAGTTTCACTTTAAAACAAAAACTTATCACTTGGCAAACTAAGTGTTCTGTAAAAGGAGATGCTATGAATCTCATTTTTTGCTAAAATCACTTACTTATTTGATACAAAAAGTTGTTTAACAAGTTCTATTAAATTACAATTAAATCTTACTTCATATCTTATCTTAGAACGGCTAAATGGATCTGGATGAAAATTGGCACAGATATAGATTATAGTCCGGATATAGCTAGGTATAGGTCCTACGACGATCTGACCTTCGTCAATTTATAAAGTGATTGTCAAAATATCAAACGCACACACACATCACACACATGGTTGATTAAATTTCGATAGCCCATGTCAATCCTATACTTTTTTGACATTTTGACAATTGCCATAATCGCTGATAAATTACAATTTTCTCTAGAGTCTCAGGAAGCTAATGCCAATAAATAACAAACAATGTCTGTCTATTTGAAGAATGTTGAGTCGTGTCTAAGTTGGGAAGAGGAAATCACTTAGACAAGGATGTTATGATGAAAATTTTTCTAGAATTCCTCGAATTGATTGAACAGGAAACCCCACATTACGTGGAACTGGCGAAAGGAGGTACATAGATACCATTGGGGAATTCAATCGTGTTGTTATAAGGCTATAGTTCAAGAGGCTACACAGTAGTTTGGTAATGGTGTGTGTAAAGGCTTACGTGACAATGGTTTGTTTGATAATTTGCATCACCTTATGAAAATAATGATACCGTCAATGATGGTGTACCTTATTGGGAGACCGCACTGCGGTGGCAATACTTTTACTTTAGACCTGGCGTAGTACAGAGTTTCTAGAGAAAACCAACCTTAAAAAAGGTGCAAGTTGCCAATTTGGCTGTATTTTTTATGTTTGTCACCTCATCACTTTTTACTAAGTGAACTGATTTTGAATTTTCTTCTTTTTTTATTTTAAAGCGGTTGCGGATCTGATAAAGAACTTCGGAGGCATACAACAAAAATCTTCAACAAATGACGGCAAATCTCTCGGGATTGCTGCAATCGCATGTCTATTTATTGTTTCCCCCATCTCATAACATAACGTCACGCCGCGCCGGTACGCTCTAAAGGAATACGCAGATGTGTACAGTTCACCCTGGTTCACTCTAATTTCACTGGTTGTGTTCAATTTTCATTTTATTCGGGTAATCTATAGTTTAACTGTGGGCATTATAAATATGTACTTCAACTAAAAAGTGAAAAATATTTTTTTTGTAAAAAAAAACCACCGACTTCTTAATATAAACACTACAAGGTGAAAAATAACTTAAATTTTGGCAATCAGTGTCAAAAAATGAAGAAACTAGAACACCGGCTGCCGAAATTGAAGTTATTTTTCACTTTTTAGCAAAATCGCTAAAAAGTGAAAAATAATTTGGAACCCAGTGGTTTTATTTTTTTATTTTTTTCACAGTTGACTTGATGATAAATGTTTCTTTTGTTGGTATTTTCTATACCAACAAAATTAAATTGAAAACTTATAATGTAACAACTAAGGACTTTTAAATCAACGTTTATTGATTTTTTACCAGCTTTTATTTTACTTTCACCTGTCCCGGTGTCTGTAAAGAAATCTTGCAAGTTAAATTTAAACCACTTCCCAGTGTCCGTTGTAAGGACAATAGCACAAGCCCATAAATTGTTTTAGCTGAGATTAAATGCCTCGGTCATTAAATGAAAAATACATGGTTTAACTCAGGGTGATGTTCTGAATTAGATTTTGAAATTTTTTTTTTTTAGGGAACGCCGCGAATAATAGATATTCAGTCATGAACTTTTGTAGGTTAAATATGGGTAACTTTTAATAATATGTTTAAATAGGTAATATTATTCAATTTCGTGGAACTAAAATGGCAATGTCGAATTAGTATTGCCTTTGCCTAGTTATTTCAGCATGAAATATAAAATATATTCTTTGGAAAGAATATATTTATTTATTAAGTATATATCTACTAAGCGACTTTGATGCGTATCATACAAACGGTCGCCGTATGGTCGTCGTTAACAACGACAACAACCAAGATATTTTTTTTAGACTTGTATACTAGTCTTTTTGCCTATCATTAATTGAAGTAAGTAATTTATTTATTTCTACTACACTACAGTACTCTTACTTACCTGCAAGGAACACCTACACTTAGACATAAACTGTATTGTTAATTAATTTACTCCGTTTTATTATAATAACAAATACAATAATGATATTCTTACTATTCTACAGTCACTATTTGTCACTTGGTAGAATAAGTGTAAAATGGCAACAGTAAGCTAATGAGATGTAGCGTTGTGAGGATCTCAACTGAAAATAGTCGAGTGATACTAAATATATCAATTAATAAGTTGTTACGGTTCATGGTCACATCTCTAAAACACGGAACAACTCTAAATTTCCGGAACGCTGTCACTCGGTCATTTCAATTCTGCTCGCTTAGCTGGAACTATCTTTCGATCCTCACGACCTTGTGTGCCCCGATCTAGGGTGATTCCATCACCTATTTAATATCTGATTAACGCTGTCATGTTGGACGCGTGGCTAAGGGTCGTCCGGGACAAAGGCATTTGTTTGCAATGAGTCTATATTCCTACTGCATCGGGGTGTGCCTCCGTGTTTTATTGTAAGTGATCACGTTTACTTATGTTAATAAATGCTGGCGTGTTCATACTTAACCTAACTTTGCATCTGTCAATGTGCGTGCTACGTTTCCAAGATTCCTACCTGTAAACCGCTGCGATGAGCTGAGCTTTCTCCTACATGCTTCCCACACCGTTCCTTGGCTAAAATGGGGAAGAAGCTGGTACATCGCATGCGGCTTGCTGCTAATTGCACCGCATTTAACATGCGCACCCTGTGGTGCTTCCAGGGTTCCTCGTACGGGCTGAGGGCTGGACCCCTTGCCTACTGCTGCACGCTCCTAGCTTTCTGCACGCAACCTACGCACGCTGCCCAGGTCTTGGTCTGCCTGACCGCGGCCTACCGCCACGCTAGCTGGAGCCGGCGCCCTGCACGCTACCTACGCACGCTGCCTGACCGCGGCCTACCGCCACGCTGTCCGGGGCCGGCGCTGTCTACCCTGCACAAATCCGAGCAACTGCATTTCCGGCGGCCGATCGCCGAGCCTGTACTGACAGGCCCCCGCGTCTGCCGCGTGCTGCCAAGGGACGGTACCCTCCTATCTAATAACCATGTGAGTTAGTTATCTGCCTCAGACTTTAAGTGACATAATTACCCACGACTTAGCTGTAGTCTTTTATAAGTGCTAATTATATGTTTTAACTTGTCCAGCTGTTTTCTTTATAACTACCTACCAGTAGCGGGCTGCGCAGCTTACCTATCGCAGACCTAGCCGTTACAGAGAGTACACGAAAAAATCAAATAACTTTCATTTAATATGTTTTTATTTTATCCGTGGTGAACCAGTTAATGTTATACTTCGAAAAAACGTAGACAATTAATGGAATGTCTTCCGAATATAACTCACTTTCAGACGCTCAAATTTAAGTCAACTAAGATTTAGCTACTGTTCTTTTGGACAAATGTTTGTTTCTCGTGACTATGCAATTTTTATCAAAAACATATTTTAAAATATAAATATAAAAGCTTGTTATTGAACTTTGGTTTAAGTTTATCACTTTTAAACTTCGAGTCACAGTATTTTTTTTCACCCTGGAGAAATGCTCATGCATAATGAGTTGATTCCACCGTTGCGCGTGTAAGCGAAGTGAGCACGCCCCTTGTGCCTGGAGGCTGATTTATCTTATCTTATCTTATGGAGGGGCCGAGAAATACCTCGGACACTTCGACCCATTGAGATCTTTTGTGGTCCCCTAGATAACTTACTCCTCCTCATTCTCGTTGAAAACCGTTTTCATGAGTCTTACAACGAGACTAGGAGATATGAGCCTATAATCTTCTGGTTTTGGGTATCCAACCCCTAGGAGACTCATTCGCTTACCAGCCAGTGCATCGCATGTGCACAGTAGGTGCTCCATGCGTTCCGTATGTTCCCCACACAACCTGCACATGGGTGTCGCGGTTAGACCCATCTTCATGAGCATGTCGTTGGTTCCAAAGTGCCCAGTAAAGGCCCCAAGCAGGTAGCGGATTTGCCCCCTGCTCATGTTCCAAATGCAATCCCGGGCTTTGAAAGTGGAGCCCAGGAATCTCTTGGAGTGTTGTAGACCGGTAGTAGACAGCCAACAAGTTCGTTGTCTGTGATCTGCAAACTCCCTAAATGCGGCTTTTACGAGACACGTCGAGATGCCTACACATGGTTCTGGACCCACAAAATAATTCGCTGAGCCCTCCCTTGCCAGTTCATCAGCCACTTCGTTACCATGGAATCCTTTGTGCCCAGGGACCCACATCAGTTTTACCCTGTTGTGCTTCCCAAGCCTGTTTAGGGTTTGGATAGCATCCAGAATAAGTCCGGAGTCCACTTTGTAGGATGCCATGGCTTTGATTGCAGCCTGACTGTCACTAAGAATATATATGGATTTACCTTTAGTCCCTCTATCTATATTCTCTTGAGCGCAGGTTATAATGGCATATGTTTCCGCTTGGAATACAGTTTCCATCTTCCCTAAGCTTTTGCTACATTTGTAGCCTTTTGCGTATATTCCCGCTCCTGTACCTGATTCCATTTTGGATCCATCAGTGTACCACACCAGACTATCTTGTTCTGGTGGATCAAGTCCCTTCGTCCAGTCCTCTATTGTAGGGATTTGGACCTTGAAAGACCTCTCAAACACAAACATAGTTTGCATTTTATCGGATAACATGCTTGCTACCCGATCCAGGTCTTCATTCTCATCGAACTTTGTATGGTTAGTCTTTGGCTTAGAGGCATCCCATAGTCCAGCGACAGCGAGACGATGTAATGTCTTCCTTGCCTCGAATTCAACCATCATATGCAGAGGAGGGATATTGAGGTATCTCTCAATCGCTGCCGTAGGTGTTGTCCTGAAAGCACCCGTGATGCCGAGACACACTGTTCTTTGTAACCTGGTGAGTGGCGCTTTGCACGAGGCAAGCTTTGTTCTTGGCCACCAAACTATGCTGCCGTATGTGATAATAGGTATTATCATTGTCCGGTACAGCCATCGTATCACTTTGGGCTTTAGCCCCCAAGTTTTACCGTAGGTAGAACGACACATGCCGAACACTCGTAAGGCCTTTGTCGTAATATTTTCCACATGAGTTTTCCACCTGAGTTCTTTATCCAGCGTTACACCCAGATATTTAACTTCGGTGGACCAGGGCAGTTTTATTCCATTGAGGGAGAGCTCTCCTAGGTTTCCTAGTTGTCTCTTCCTCGTGAAGGGAATAATGACTGCTTTGCTTGGGTTGATAGAGAGGTGGTTCACTGTACACCATTCCTCTGTCATCCTCAATGCCTGTTGTAATAATCCAGACACTATGTTCGGGAATTTACCATTGACCATTATAGCTATGTCA
This sequence comes from Orthosia incerta, assembly GCA_948252205.1. NCBI lineage: Eukaryota > Metazoa > Arthropoda > Insecta > Lepidoptera > Noctuidae > Orthosia > Orthosia incerta. The sequence continues at coordinate 19,670,644 of OX411759.1, read as the reverse complement.
TCCGCATAGCCTACTGTGTAGAATGGTCCGGTATTGAGTTTGGTTAGTAGCGAGTCTACTACCAAGCACCACAATAATGGTGACAGCACTCCGCCTTGCGGACAACCTCTTGTTGTTTTTGCACTAAGTCTGTCTCCCATTAGTTCCGATCTGACTGTTCTGCTTCTCAGCATATAGTCAATCCAGTTGCACGTGGTATCATTGATGCCATGTTCCTTTGCAGCAGTGCGTATGGACTCAAATGTTGTCTTGTCAAAGGCTCCCTCTATGTCGAGGAAAGCCCCGACACATATTTCTTGTCCCTCTAGCGCAGCCTCGGCTCGACTCGCAACATAGTGCAATGCCGTTTCCGTAGATTTGCCGGGGCTGTAGGCGCATTGTAGTTTATGTAGGGGGAATACTTTCAGAGGACCCTCTCTTAAGTACCTGTCTACCAGTTTCTCCAGAGTTTTCAAGAGAAAGGATGATAGACTAATGGGCCTGTAAGCTTTAGCTTCTTCGTAAGTCGGTCTACCCACCTTCGGTATAAAGGTGACTTTGACCTCCCTCCATGCTTTGGGTACGTACCCAAAGGCTATGCAGGCTCTGTAGAGCTTACTCAAATGGGGTATCAAAACAGATGCCCCTTCTTGCAATAGTATTGGGTAGATGCCATCTGGACCAGGGGATTTGAGTGGCTGGAAGCCCGCTATGGCCAGCTTCAGTTTATTTTCATCTACCACTTTCTTTGCCGTGAGCCAGTTATTTTTGGACGTGTGCCTTGTAAGCTCGTCCCTTGTGACTGGTTCCTCTTCATCGCTATCGCGCAGTATACATTCTGGGAAGTGGGTCCTAAACATCACGCCCAGAGTGTCCTGTCCAGTTTCCGTGAGTTGCCCATTCTCATCCCTTACAGATGCTAGTGGGTTTGTCTTGGTCATGGACATTGCTTTGCACAACCTCATCCCATTTGGCAGAGTTTCGATGGAAGTGCAATGCTGCCGCCAATTAGTTCTTCTGGCCTTGCGTACCGCCGTGTTATACCTTGTTAGCATGCTATGATAGCCGGAAAAATCCTTCCTGGCTTTTGCATCATTAAAGGCCTGTCGTGTTTCCTGACGTATTTTGGCTATTTCAGGAGTCCACCATGGTACCTTTTTGCCAAAGGCCTTCTTCTCTGGGCAGTTATCTTCCCATGCACCGATGATGCCTGCCTTGATTCTGTCCGCTTCAAATTCTATATCCAGTATGGAATTGAGCTTACCTTTAGGGCTCCCCAGATTTACTTTGAGGTCCCTCCTGTATGAGTCCCAATTTGTATACCTTGGGTTTCTCCTTCGTCTAGTTTCGGCTTCTCCCGCCGTCCTAAACCTAAAGCATATATAATTATGGTCAGACAAAGAGATTTCGTCCGATACATGCCAATTTTCAATATGAGCGCTGGCCCTGTTTGAGGCCAGCGTAAGGTCAATAACTTCAGTCCTCGCAGAAGTTCTAAAAGTAGGTTTATTGCCTACGTTAAGGATTTGTAAAGAAGAGCTTACCACAAAGTCCAACAAATCCTCCCCTCGTTTGTTGACATCCGAGCTGCCCCAAACGACGTGGTGTGCGTTCGCATCGCAACCAAGTATCAGGTCAAGGTTCTTTTGGTTGCCGTAATCAACCAGTCTTCTGATTAGTGGTGTTACTGGTTCTTTTTGTTCATATGGGAGATAGGCAGAGGCAAGGATGATTCTCCTTTTCTCTGTTCCCGTCCCCACTTGGATCAAGGTTGTTGTGAGATCCCTGTAACAGAAAGTACGTAAGGGCATTGCCTCTACACCGCCCCTGATATAGATGCAAGTCCTCGCGTCATTAGTTGGACAGTCATAGAGCACCATGCCTCCTGTCCCACCTAAGCCTTTTATAGTCCCCTTATACAGATAAGGTTCCTGTATCAAGGCAACGTCGTATGTGTTAAGCTTCAGTTGCCGAGCCAGAAGGGCAGTAGCGGCTCTGCAATGATGCAAATTAATTTGTACACACCTTAGTCCCTCCATCTTGGATGATTTTGATGGGTCTGTGTTGATATGGGAGGGCCTTAGTCTTGAGGCCCCTCCTCCATCGCCTGGCTCTCCTCGAGAGCAGTCGGCGACTCGATTCCCAGGTTGTCGAAGTCCCCGAGGATGTCATCCTCGTGGTCTGTCTCCGACGCTCTGGTCCCAATCTCTGTTGCCTGCGCTGCGCCGTCAGCAGAGATTTCTTCAATGGCCTCCCCATGTTGTGGTGGTCCATCCTCGGAGGGCTCCACTTCTGCTTCCGCAGCAGGCGCCTCTCCCTTGTCTTCTTCCAGGAGCTTGAACGAGTATCGTTCAATCCCTCCTGGAAGAGAGTAGCCCGCGGCCTTGATGACCCCAGCGGACACCCCGTCCATGAGGACGATACGACGGATGCCGGTCTGCTCAGTGAGCGTATTCACGACCTTCCAGTCGTTCGTCCTCAAGGTAGGGTTGAGTCGCTGGAGCAATCGAATGGCCCGGGCAGAGTCTTGCAACGCCAAGTTGCGACTCTTCCATGCCATTTTGACTGGCTTTGGAAGGTCCCTGGCGTCAACAACCTTGAGTTTCAGGGCACCAAGTTCCACATTGTGGATGGCACCCCGAAACCAGTTGGCTGCATCAGAGTCGTCGCAGGATACATGAATTGCACCTGCGACGACTCCGGGAGCAACCGCTAGGACAGGCAGAGGATCCGGCGCCACTTCCAGTTTCTCAATTATGAGCTCCTGGATCGGCACCAAGTCCTCCGCCTTCAAGTACTCCTCCGGGTACTTGACTGTCACGACAGCGAGTTTCACAGCCGCCACCGCATCCCTAAAGGATCCGGTTGAGGATGATTGCCCTTGGGTCTTCATCCTCTTGGCCGCCATGTCCCCGCTGTCCCCGCTGAGAGCAGCACGCGGTCTCTTTGATGGGCCCTCCGTAGGAGTCCCCTCCAGAGCCGCCTGCTGTCTCAGCTTTTGGCGCTTTTTCCTGCGCGCCCCAGATCGTCCAACCGGAAGCCAGCCTGATTCATGCTGGCCGCCGAGAGACGACGAGGTGCTGTCTTAACCGGTCGCGTCCGGGGCCGCAAGGTCCGAGGTCATACGATCTCTAACGCAAGCGTCCCGTATCGCGCCAGCTTTGGCAGTACCCTTATGCCCGGTGGGCTGGTTTGCAGTTCCGCCCTTCGGTGGTCCCGCAGCAGTGCCGGCCCCCGACAGTGCCGCGACAGTCCCGTCATTTGACAGTCCCGCCACAGCCCCGCCTTGAGACGATCCCACTGCAGTATCACCTCTGGACGTTCCTGCGGAAGATGCAGTCCCGGCTTGCACCGGTCCCGCCGTCTGGTGTGCAGTTCCGCCCTTCGGTGGTCCCGCAGCAGTGCCGGCCCTCGACAGTGCCGCGACAGTCCCGTCATTTGACAGTCCCGCCACAGCCCCGCCTTGAGACGATCCCACTGCAGTATCACCTCTGGACGTTCCTGCGGAAGATGCAGTCCCGGCTTGCACCGGTCCCGCCGTCTGGTGTGCAGTTCCGCCCTTCGGTGGTCCCGCAGCAGTGCCGGCCCTCGACAGTGCCGCGACAGTCCCGTCATTTGACAGTCCCGCCACAGCCCCGCCTTGAGACGATCCCACTGCAGTATCACCTCTGGACGTTCCTGCGGAAGATGCAGTCCCGGCTTGCGCCGGTCCCGCCGTCTGGTGTGCAGTCCCAGCTTTCGCCGGTCCCGCCTTTTGGTGCGCAGTCCCAGCTTTCGCCGGTCCTTTCGCCTTGTGGTTTTTTTTAGATTTGAAATCCATTTAAATCCCGATTTTATATTTCATCCCTCGACTATCCCCACCCGCCATGGAGTGCTCAAGTGGCGATGCTACGGTAGCACCAGGGATTAGTCGAAGGATATAGCCCCCCCCCATTAGTTGCCCACGAGACTGCACGACACCAACTCACACCGCTACCACTAGCGATGCGAGCGAGCGCCGCCGTCTGCAAGCCCCTAATGGGAGTGAACTCGCCTGGGGGCCGTCTGACCGGACCCCGCAGCCGATTGACCGTAGCTGGCTAGGCTACGGCCACCCTTGTGAGAAGAAATCCGGGCCAAAGTGGAGTGTTGCCTCAGAGACGTTAAACCGCCTACGCTCATCGGCTCAGCCACCAGGATCCCATCATCCTTCCGTACGGGTCCCTGCGCACGGCACAAACACGCAGGAGGTCATTACTATCCATCATCTGATTTTTTCCGATGGTGGACACCCAGGGGCATGACCTCGCCACCCCTGTGATAGGGCGCCCGGTGATTTCTGTTACGTCTATTTCATAGGGAATTAGACCAAAAAAACAGGGCGGCAACCACGAGAAGGAAAATCACCGAACTTGCCTTGAGGATCATCACGACCGTGCGCTCTCCCTCAAGACCACGCCACCTTGCCGTCTCTGAAGGAGTCAGACAAGGTAGGACTGCATCGACAAAGCCAAGCCCCATAGGGCTTGTCGCTGAGGGCTCAAAGCGCAAGTTTGTTAAAACAGCCCAGCCCCAAAAGGCTGATTTAGTTTGGTTTACTTTCTTATGCTTGAGTTTGTCTGATTTTGATGGAATAATTGAGTGTACGTACTAGCTAACAAGTGGCCATTAATTTAATTTTATGATTAAATAGCGGCCGGCGGCTTCGCTTCCGTGGCCCACCCCACCGTGGACCCGTTTTCGTGATAAATAATAGCCTATGTCACTCCACATTATTGTAGCTTTCTATACTTATGTGAAAGAATTTTTAAAATCCGTTCGGTAGTTTTGAAAGAAAGAAATATAGAAACAATATTAGTTTTGGCTTGCACAGGAGACACGAGTTAAGAAAAACACAAAAATATTATAAAACAATAACATTTTGGCGTTTATCGCGAACAAAGACAGACAAACGCGACGGGGGAATATACATGTAGTGATAGTGACCAGCTAGCGCGCAGCTTCGCTTAAAATTGTTGTTTTATCGAAAGGGAACATACAATCGTTATAAAAAGCTCCCATGACCTAATCCAGGTCATTTTCATCAAAATCCGTTCAGACTTTGAGGCGTGAAAAGGTTGAGACAGACAGTTACTTTCACATTTACAATAATTATTATAGTATGATTTTGGGGGACTGTCTTTAAAACTTTGGCTTTCGAAAATTACTGGCTTTCAGCCTAATTTTATTTATTTATTTATTATATACTTTATTGTACACTACTTAAATAATTACAGGACAAAACATTTATGAAGATAAGTGTATAACGGGCGGTCTTATCGCTCAGGGCAATCTCTTATAGACAACCTTTAAGTTTAATACGAGTACTTGACTTTTGATTTTATTTCAGCTAAATATTAAACTTGGGTACCTACCTACCTAACGAATTCGTGTGAATTTATCACTTGTTTCTAGCAAATGGTTTTTCGAATAAAATGCTTAACTTATCGAGTTTCATCCGAAGGAGTATTGTAAATTAAATTTTCATTTCGTTTCGGATCGACACGTTCGGCAAGTTAGCGACAGCGGGTGAACTGACGTCAAACATCTTTTGTCGATTGAGTTTATTGAATCAATGGCTATTTGCGCCGCGACTTCTCTCCCGTGGGTTATTATACAGAAAGCGTGTGTATTGTTTTTACTTAAAAGGAAGTGCGGTCGGAGACATCCGACTGAATTTCCTAAGTAAAAATTCATAATTCGAGGCTAAGCTCTCGCCTATTTCTTCCTCCAATATTGCACCTAATTAAAAGATATTCCATAAATTGAGAAATAAAGACATATTCTGTGTCCCTATGTATTCCTTTAATCGTTTATAACTGTCAAATTTGTACACTAGGCTGGCTAGATTGACAGCGCAATTTTGAGCATCTTTTGAGAGTTCTAGTGCTAGGGTTCTAAAGATAATGTATACTCGAAAGTGAAAACATAGGATCCTATCTCGTATCCTAAATACATGACCTCTAGAATTATATCTGTTTATTACATAATGCTGGTATCATACTGCTCAAGACCGAGATAAGTGGCAATCTCTGGCAGAGGCCTTCACCTGAGAGGGGTTCCTGTCCAAAATTATATATCTAATTTAAGAATTACTAAAAAAATGTAATACAGGAAATAAAAGGCTTTTTTATTTTTATTTTATTTATTACATAATTATACACAGATTCGGTTACTACACCGTGGATCATATCATCGCGTACCATCAGGTGAGATAGTGATCAAGCGCGACCCTATCGACAATAAAAAAAATAAAACAACATTATCATTTATTCGTTTATCTTCGCACTGGAACGCCTTGCAGCCACCAATACCAATGGAGCACAATCTTATAATAAACTCTCTATAAGTCCAGATTTCCTCACGATTTTTCCCTTCATCGTTGTCAGCGATGTCCACAAGATAAACTTAGGAAATACATATGAATTGAAAAAGTCACATTGGTACTTGCCCGGCCTATTTTTTGGCATATTTGGTTGCAGTGAAGGACAAGTTAGTTGTGTGTACCAACTATTACTGCTTTGGCAACGTGTGCAGCAGTGTTGCTAACAATAATTTTAGAATTCCACATCCATTACGCATATTGTGAACTTACGTCAAAATTTCGTTGCACTTTATTCGGTCAATAATACCGTCACAATAATTAATTGCCTTTGAATTTAGAATATGGCAGTAGCAAAACTGAAAAGGCAAAACCACATGATTTTATGGACGGATTTCGTATCAGGAAATTATTAAAAGAAACATTTTAATTCAGTAAGCAAGATTCATTATGGCAAGACCAGGGAACCTTATCAATTTTGAATGCTGATTCTTATATTACAGGCACTTTAAGTAAGTGTTCCTAATAGAATCAATTTATTCTTCTTCTTCGTCGTATCGATGATTCCAAAATTAAATATACTTACTTACTTACTTCGGAGCCACGTCCCAAACAATGCCTCATCTTTTGTCTTGCTCTCTGTGCAAAAAACACCTGCACCTTAAAAGACCTTTGTGAGGCAAATGACAACGCTGTTGGCGTGGCTGAATTCTGGTCAAAGTATATCAATGTATTGAAAAATTGAAATAAAATTACTAGTTTCAGATTTATTCCTTTGTATTCTCCCAACTACTTATGCCTAATTTGAACTTTCTAGGCATCTGGAACTGGGTTAGAGTTTTGATCTATAGGTCAGTCAGTGATAAAAATGACGATTTTTGGACGTCAATATCTAAATAACGGTTAGAGCTATATTTATATGAAATTTTCATTTATAGTTCATCTTTGCGATTTTTATACATAAAACAAATTTCATGTGTTTATGTTAAAAAGATTTTTTAAGTTTTTACGATGACAAAAATGGTTCCAAATGGTTCGTGTAATATTATACACAGCTGCTGCGTCGCCAGTTCCTTTTTGCTTTTGGTTGGAATTGGCTTGACACGCTGCCACGTGTCTATATACCACATGTTTAGTACAGTCCTTCGGATCACAAAGCCAGGAGGCAACGTCGGGGCCCATTAGCGACGCTGCCACTCTTGGATCCTATCAGATCCTGTACCCATGAAACTGCGATCGCAGCAGTGGAAAGCTTGGGGTCTGCTCCTTATTGGGGAGAAAAACTGGTTCCTGTCTGACAGGTGGGAAGTGGTACATAAACGTGGTACTTACCGGTATCCTCGTGGTGTTGATGAGGAGAGCATCCAGTCGAGGTGTTAGGGGGAAAATATATATATAATACTAGGATAAGATGAGGGACAGCCGACGGCTTTTGGACCGTAGTTTCCGGCATATACCAGGCACGTGGTCAAAATACCTCGCTGCACGCGAAAAATACACAAATATCAAAGCACAAGCGCCACACAAAACCAATCACGAATGGCGGGCGCACTTTTCAACAAAGATGTCTGGATTCATTCACAATTACAATATTATCACACGAGACCCCTATTTTTCGCGTTGCACCAGTTCTCACAAAACTTTCTAGACTATTAATGACACCTGTCAACCGTCAACTCACAACTGTCGAAAATCGATTACAGTCGGTTGACTCAGTGTTGCAAAAAATTATTTGGTTTCAAACACCACACTTAGTTAAAAAAAAAAACTAAAAATAGGTAAAATACTAAACTTAAAACGGTTTTCCTAAATGTTAAACTTGTTTCTATGTTTAAATAAATCCGATGGTTTGGGACAAATACTAGTGCTGGCCTAATTAGGTGACCAATGTACCCAAGTAAATATTAAGAGTGGGATAAACCCTCTGCCCCAGCCTTGTAACAAATGGGCTCTGTTTGCTTGTTTACGCAAGCTTTAGTATCTATGTGGTTATATATTGTTAGCTGGTATGCGAGCTGATGCCATAGAAACTGCGAATGCCATGCTAGCCATGTGAATTGCGGACGTTGTAAGTTTATAAAAGGAAATGCATAGCGTGTCCTCGCTTCACTTAATCTAGATCCAGCCCTAGTTGCGACGCCCTGAGCCGAGTTTCGTATCCCATAGGGGATAGCCCTCAGCGTGGTCGCCTGGAGGCTCTAGTTTAGTTTCTACAAGAAAAGTCTGGTTAAGCAGTAGTCATCATTTGGTTGAACTGCGAGACGCCATTCATAAAAAAACTTGTCCTCGCTTCGCCTCCCTTTTTTGCTGTTGGCAAGTCGACCAAGAAAGACGTGCTACCTGACAACAACTAAAAATATTTTACAAAATATTCGTCTTACAATTTGTATGACCAATTATAGTTTTCCCTGTGTAACTGGGATAAATGTATAAAACATGCTAACGAACTAATGCCACAAATTTAAATTTAAATATGCAATATAATCCAAATTTACATAAGGCCAAGTTAAATCACAATTTTGAAATGGTAAAAACAAACAAACAAATACGGTTGAATAACAGAAGACAGGACAATATAGAAGATCGGTTGACTTGGCATAGTTAGTGGAGTGCCGAGGAACGTGTAACATTGGCGTGTGACAAGTGCGCCATAGGGGAGTGCTAAAAATTATCTGTGCGACCAACTCTGGGCAATTAAGGCGTCCATTGAGTACATACTCAATGGACGCCTTGATTGCTCTATGACATCATAGAGCAAACACATGTCCATCACTTTACGCCTTCGAGTGTTAGCAAACCATATGTTCGACAGCTATCTTCGTAAGACATTGGAGGTTTATAAAGGCGATAGTTAAGATGGGTAATATATTTTTTTGTATCTTTTCTATTTGATCCTTATAAATTATGAATTTTGGCGACCAGATTGGGCACGTATACTCTAAAACGCTGCGCGCATAAGCAAAATATAGAACGAAATAAATCTTTGAAAGCTATATTACTATCAAGTGTCATCAAAATCCGGACAGAATTTTTTGCTTGAACGTCAACAAACAACCGAACACGAACACGAACTTTCACATTTATAATATTGGTATAGTAAGATAGAAAAATAATATAGTAGGATTATAATTTTATCTTCTATATTGTTAACTAGACTTTATATGTGGCTAGTGGCTAGTGTAGTGGAAGTAAAATGTCTGTTCATGATAAATCGGGCATTTGCGTGTAGTGATAATCACTTAACAAAACCCATTAGTGGTCGTGGTCAGTTAAGTCTATATTGTGAAAAGTGATTTATTATAATTATCGATATAAAAACGATAATCTTCTTTAAATATTAACTGTGTGAGTACCTAGGTACATAGTTCCCAAGTTCCTGCTAATATTATAAATGTCTGTATATCTGGATGTTTGTTAATCAATCACGTCTCACTGACTGAGCAAAATTTGGAACAACGACGACCATGGCCTGGAATAAGACCTAGTATACTTTTATGGCGAATCAGCCAGCTTTTCGACATTCATACGGGCGAAGCTGCAGACAGAAGCTAGTTTCTAATAGTTGAACTAACCTGTCAATTCACTAATTCCACTTCATTCGACAAGCTAGGACGGCTTTGTCTCTCTGTGGTCACATCCTCAATATCACTGAGTGCCTAGTAAGTCCATTCACAAACACAATTAACTCCTAGCTACAATAGCGAGCAAACATCGCCCAACGATATAATAATACCCTAGGCCGGTAAGACAAGTCCTCTACAAAGCCAATTATCGCACAGTTAGCCCCTGATAATTAGAAATCAAGATCATGAGACGACTCATGAATATGCGGCCGACAATTAATTACTGAGAGACACGCAAGGGTTTCCCTTCATTCTGCTTAATTAGGCCTAAGGCTTTATCTTATTGTGTACAGTACAATTGGTAATTGATTGGCATTGATATGAACTAAGAAGTATTATAGTTTTTGGGACGAAGTTTCTTAACGCGGGTTGCGGTAGGAGTTGCCTGGTAGAAATCGTCACGTCACGGAAAAGCGTTATGAAACGGGGGCAGAGAGCGCCGACTTAATTTCCTTAGTAAAAAGTCATAAATCGAGGTTTGGCTGTCGCCTATTTCCTCCTCCAATATTGGACTATATACTATGTCCCTATGCTTATGGCGGGACCCTGGAGGACACTGTAGAGTTTTAGTATGTTGGAGTCCCACATAACTGCGGTATCTCCCCCTGGTAGCGTAGTTTGCATGAGCAATTATCAAAACAAACAAGAATGGGGTACCCCGACTGCACAGGTTTTTGTTTGTAGGAGTTTATCTTATAAGGACGGGACTTTAAGGGAAATGAAACATCTCATACGCTGTGTAAACACAGAGTATATTTGGTGCATTGATACATCTTATATGCTACTACGTCATAATCTCTAAAAGGATTGATACAATTACGAATTCTTTGTGTAAATTAGAATTTTATTGAATTTTTCTATTAAGTGATATTATTTTTGTGAATGTTGTGCACGTCTGTTATTGACATAAATACTAGTATAAGACCTCATGAAATGTAATAAGTCCATGTTTGTATTTGTGTTGTTGATGTGCCTTAAATAAATAAATAAATAAATACTGATTGAATGCTACAATATCGCCGAGTACTACAGGAGCGAAGCCACGTGAACATTCATTATCAGCATAGTAATTTTTTGAAATCATTATCATTTCAACCGAAATATGTAGACTATTGGACATCAACCTTGTCCAAGCGTCGTCGATTCAATCAGTAATGCGCTTATTGTATCCAGCGTACATCCGCAACCCACACTAGATTATCGGTCCACCTTATGAGAGACCTTCCATAGATACATATTATGAGAGTTTTACAAGAAGGTCATGATTGTATTTTAAACCACGATTATTTGAAACCCTATTCAACTTCGAACCTTTTGTCAGCTAGATAGCTCTATGTCCTCCTCATTACTTTGAAAAAGCATAAATCCTTTCCCTTCGTCATTCCTAGGTTACAAACTAGGAGGAAGAATAAAGTAGCTGCAGAAACCCCAGCCAATGGCACCCCATACAATATTTTTGTATTGTTTTTTTCTCACCTATATGCATAGTTAATATACACTGGAGGAGCGAAGCCACCTAAAGCAAGCTTTGCTTAAAAGGTGACTTCAAAGATAACAATGTGTAATTTACATAAGTTGACGAAATGAATATATTTTTTATTAAATGCCATCGCCACTCCAGAACAAAAAATAAATTCAAGATGATCAAGGATGAAAACGTTATGTTATAAGTACATTAACAACATTTTATTTACCTTTTTAAGTAAAAAGGTAAATAAAATGTTGGCTGTACAGTCTCGCGCGAGAGCCCGAGAAAACGCTGTACATTGTGAATACTTCATGATTGTTAAGGATGAGGTTGAGGATGGCGAGGATTTAAAACACCAACTTTACACACACACAAAAATATAATTTTTAGATAATTTATAGAGATTTTCAATTGACTTCTTCACTTCTTTTTGACATAAACAATGATCATAAAAAACTACAAAATTCGAACATACACTCGTTATTTTGAAATATTAAGAAAAACCAAATGAAACCTATTTACTAAAATGTTGCCAGTCGCCAACATGGCCCCCGACGGTGTGAAACACCCATCAATTAGGGACTGGCAACCAACAACGCCACCTTTCGGGTGGGACGACGCAGCATGCCCCCTTTCGTCGCTACGTCTACTACTCTTACTACGCCGTCTTTTCCGGGGTGTATCGCCACAACCCGGCCACGGGGCCAGCAACATCTAGGCAGTGTTCCATCCGCAATGAATACTAAATCCCCGACTTTCAACTGTTGCTGTTGAGGTTGGCTCCTGCGTGGGACAAGTGTAGGGAGGTATTCTTTAACAAAACGCTCAAAAATGGTCGGCAAGCCTCTGTGCCTTTCTCCATTTAGGTCTTCGATAAAGGTCAGCGTCGTTAAAGGTTTTAACTGGGACTCCATTATTCGTAGCGCCAATCAAAAAGGTGAAGGGTGTGATCGTATATTCTGCGTCAGTGTCGACCGCCACATGGGTTAGAGGTCTGGAGTTGACGATACCTTCGGCCTCTAGCAGCAGAGTGTGGAGAATTTCCTCCTTGGGTGAACGCTCTTTCAAGGTGACGGAGATGGCATTCTTTACGGAACGCACCAAGCGCTCCCAGCACCCGCCCATAAACGGTGCAGAGGGCGGTATAAAGTGCCATTTTATGTCGTTGTTAGTACAAAAATCAAATAAATCCGGCAACATCTTAGCTGCACCAACGAATGACGTTCCATTGTCGGAATAAATGTGGGCTGGACAACCTCGTCTTGCGATGAAGCGTCGAATAGCCATCAAGGCTGAGTCGGAGCTAAGATTCTCAACTATTTCGAGGTGAACGGCTCGGACTGTCATGCAGGTAAATAAGGCGATCCATCTTTTGGCGGTTCTTCTGCCGATAGTGACGGTTACAGGCCCGAAGTAATCCAGTCCTACATGGGTAAAGGGACGAAGGTGATGAGCTAGTCGGGTGTTCGGTAGATCTCCCACCGGAGGTGTCACAGGCTTAGCTTTTCGGACACGGCAAAACTGACATCTTTGTGTGACTACTCTTACTGCTGGTCGCAGGCCGACAACATAAAATTTCTGGCGCATCTCGTTGACTACTAACTCATTATTTCCATGAGCAAATCTGGCGTGGTAGTGGAGTATTAACAGCTTTGTGATCGGGTGTTTGCCATCTAGCACAATCGGATGTGATTCTACGTCTTCAACGGCGGTTGTGCGACCGGAGAGGCGGAGTAGCTTGTTCTCATCAACTAAGAGTGATATGTGTCTTAATCTACTGTCTTTGGACAAGGAGCATGCTGCCTGAACGCGTATCAGCTCATCGGGAAAAGAATCTAATTGGACCTTCAAAAATAAGTGGGTCTCTGCGAAGTTGAGATCCTCGACAGTTAAAAGATGTAAATTATGATTATCTCGAATTGAATCAGCGGGAAATTTAGAATTTGGGTGAATTAACGACAGTAATATTTTGACACACTGTCGTATACGAGCCGTAGCTCGAAGTAGACGTAACCAACTACTAAAGCGTCGGTGATCCGCGACTACCGGTGAGGGTAGCTGTCGCGGTCTAGCAACTAGTAGTCCCACCGACTCCGAAACACGTTTTAACTCTTCAGTCGCCGGAGGGACATTGCACGCAGGCTCACATGGCCACTCGCTTTGTTGAGCTTACAGAAAAGACGGGCCCGTGAACCAACGTGAGAACATCGAAAACTTCTCGCTATCCCGCGTAGCGTCGTCTGCGACATTTAACGACGAGGGTACGTATTTCCAATCGGAAACATTGGTGATCTCGCAAATTTCGCAAATCCTATGAGCGACAAAGGACCTAAATGTACAGGGATCAGAACGTAACCATTTGAGTACTGTTTGAGAGTCTGACCAGAGAAAAACACTATCCGGCTTACGTTTGTGCGATTCCAAAATAAAGGTAGCTAAACGAGCAGCAATTAAGGCGGCTTGCAGCTCGAGTCTTGGTATTGTCGTAGGCTTTAAAGGTGCTACGCAAGCCTTGCCACTGACCAGAGCAAGCTCAATGTTTCCGCTTAAATACAAAATACGCCAAAACGCTACACAAGCGTATGATTTCTCGCTTGCATCAACAAAAGTATGCAATTGGAGTGAAAGTATAGGATCCTTAAAACTGTTATAGCTACGGGGAACAGAGTAGTTCAAAGCAGTTACCAGGTTTTTAAACCACTCTGACCATCTTTCAATAAATGGTTTCGGTAATACCTCGTCCCAAGATGTAGTAAGTTTCCAAGTCTTTTGAAACAAAACGCGACCTTTAATAACAATGGGTGTAAGAAAACCAAGAGGATCGTAAACTTTCATTCACATCATCAGCCTATTAATGTCCCCACTGCAGGGACACAGGCCTCCTCTCTGTGAGAGGGGATGGGCCGTAATCCACCACGCGGGCCCAGTGCGGGTTGGTGGATGTCACATGTCTTCGAATTTTTGGGTCTAAGACATGCCGGTTTCCTCACGATGTTTTCCTTCACCGTTTTGAGAGCAGTGGTGATGAAATAATTTACACAAAGTAAAGCGCCTGCCCCAGGCACGACCTACATCTTGTAAGTCGCGGCCGATACCACTGGGCCACCACTGCTTCCAAACATGTTAAACTTTCATTAGTTTGGACAAAACAATGCGTTTAGTTAATTTTTGAGATAACGTCTCAAAATCAATTTGTGGAAAGGATAAACTGTCACTACTAATGTTCCACAATACTCCTAGGACACGAGTTGGTGGTCGGGATTCAGGAACTAAGTTTATCTCCGTTGTTTCATTGGCACATAATTCGGGTGGTAACAAAGACAGTGCCTTGGATGAATTTGATATCCAGGACCTCATTTCAAAACCGGCTGCGGCGTGAACAGATACAATGTCGACTGCCAAACGAGCAGCTTGCTGTTCATCATCACAGCTCCCTTGATAATCATCCATGTATGTGTCACGAATGATGGCAGTGGCGGCTTCTGGATGTGATCGTTGATGTTCTGTGGCGTTCTTATTTTTGAGATATAACGCTGTAAAAGGGCTACAAACAGCACCAAACATCATCGATGACATGCGGTACTCCTGGGTTGGTAGGTTGCGCTGGATTGTCACGCCATAGGAAACGCTGAGCGTCACGGTCAATGGGCCTGATTTTTACTTGTGGGAACATTTCACGGATGTCAGCAGTAAGAGCTATACGTCCCTCTCTAAAGCGCATCAATACACCTAAAAGTGACTGAAGTAAATCGGGGCCGGGAAGCAGTAAGGAATTTAAGCTTACGCCCTCACACTTAGCCGCGGCATCGTGAACGATCCTAAAAATTATATTTTGTGTGTGTCTAAAGTTGGTGTTTTAAATCCTCGCCATCCTCAACCTCATCCTTAACATTTTGGTGTCAGAAGAAATTATAAGAAAATGCCCATTACGAGATCGGTAACACGGAATTCCAGAAAAAGAGAGGTAAGTGAAAACGCCCCAGTTTCATCGTCAGGCACAACGCCTGCTATAGGTCTAAGCGATGAGGCTCTTTTACAGAGCATTCCATTTTCACTCTCAGAACCTCATGATCTAGCAGCTCCACCACAAGGCGAGCAGAAGTCGACAACATCGTCGCGTGCGTCCACCAAAGCTCAAAAGTTGGCCGCTCTCGCGAGGCATGCTCGCCTAGATGCCGAACGCGAAAGAAAGCTCGCCGAGAAAGAGCGTCGAGCTTCTGAGCTTGAGTTGCAAGCAGAATTAAAAGCAATAGAATCTGCAGCCTCTGGTAGGACGAACTCAACCAGACGATGGCTAGAGGAATGCGAACATGTAGGGTTCGATACTAACCAGACTTCTCATTCCAGAGTTTTTGAGCAAGGGCCTATTTTAGAGCGGGAAGGTATCATGGAACCAACCGTTCTACCTGTCACTACCGCCTTCTCGAGTGCAAAGCACTCGCCGAACGGCGACTACGCCCTGCAGCTGAAAGAACTAACCCATACTACACATGTTAATGCACCTTTAGGCACACACCACACTAAATTTACAGAGAATTGTAATTGCAACAAAAATAAAAATGATAATAATAGTACACAAGATCCTTTAATTACACTCGCTAAAGTCATCACGGACCTAGGGAGCAAGCAAAAACAGGTGAGTGGAAGTCTTCCTTTTTACGATGGTTGCGCTTCCGACTGGTTTTCTTTTAAGAAGGCTTATGAGCGGTCGGAGGCTAGCTTTACACCGGAAGAAAACCTTGCCCGTCTTAGCACTGCGTTGCGCGGATACGCCCGAGAAACTGTCTCGGCGCTTTTGATGACCGCCATGAATCCAGCGCAGGTGCTCCACTCTTTGGAAAATCGATTTGGACAGCCTGAATTCATAATCCTGCATCAACTGTCTTCGATAAGATCCCTATCTAGGTTGCCTTTGCATGAATCAGCGAAGGATCTTAATATTTTCGCTTGTCGCCTACGAAATTGCTTTGAAGTGGTCCGAGAACTACGCCAGCCGGAATATTTAGCCTCTCCTGAACTTGCCAACGCGGTGTTAACCTTTTCACCGCCACGCCATATCGGTATTCCTATGCCCTGTACGCCAAGTATTTTTCTGCGACCTGTTTTTTGTCGAGTATAGCCGTCGTTGGCGCACAGGGCACGCTTGCTCATGTCGGCTATAGCCGACATTGGCGTTCAAAAGGTACAAGTTAACACCACTTCTCCGCTACAGATGGGCCGATTTTGCTTCAAGCTGCCAAGATACTGGTAAGTTTAAGCTAGAAATACTGTCGGATTTTCTTGATTTTGAATCGAACAAGCAAATTAAGCATTGTTTATTGTATTCCGACAATAATTCATTAAATTCAAAATATGTCAATGTAAATAATTTTAAACCTGTCAAACAAGGCACTGTTGCCAAGCAACCTGCGAAAGTTTTTCATTTTGTATGTCGTTTTTGTGGCGAATAAACACTTTTTCTTTCTTTCTTCTTTCTTTCTTTCTATGCTAACTCTATGACTCTACAAAAAAGTTCCGGTCTATGTAGGTTCTGCAAATTCAGTAACCACGGTATCGTTGAATGCACAAAATTCGCTGCGTTAACTATTGACGACCGTTGGCAATGGGTAACCGAAAATAAAGTTTGCTACAAATGTTTAAATAAAGGTTCACATAAGTATATTTCTTGCAAAACCCAATGTGCAATAGATGGTTGCAGATACAATCGAAGACATAACACCTTACTTCATAGATCTTCAGCAGAAAACGTAGCACATGCAGATATGTCATGCATCAATGAAGAGTCTGAGGCTCAAACACAAATAGAAGTGCCAACTATAGTCTCTCACTTTGCGTCGTCATCTACTCCAACTAGACGGTCATTGCTAAAGGTGGTTCCAGTCACCATTACCGGTCCTAAAGGTAGTTGTAATACTTACGCTATGCTGGACGACGGGTCCACCGCCTCGTTTGTCGACCAATCTGTGGTCGAATTGGTAGGCGCAACAGGTCCCAAAAGACAGATTCGAGTAGATTGTATAGGCGGTCTTAGTAAAGACATTGAGGTCAGCTTTGTCAAAACCAAAATGTTAAGGATGAGGTTGAGGGTGGCGAGGATTTAAAACATCAACTTTACACACACAAAAAAATATAATTTTTAGATAATTTACAGAGATTTTTAATTGACTTGACAAATTCGAACACACACTCGTTATTTTGAAATATTAAGAAAAACCAAATGAAACCTATTTACTAAAATGTTGCCAGTCGCCAACATGGGTGATCCGCGACTACCGGTGAGGGTAGCTGTCACGGTCTAGCAACTAGTAGTCCCACCGACTCCGAAACACGTTTTAACTCTTCAGTCGCCGGAGGGACATTGCACGCAGGCTCACGTGGCCACTCGCTTTGTTGAGCTAACAGAAAAGACGGGCCCGTGAACCAACGTGAGAACATCGAAAACTTCTCGCTATTTTGAAATATTAAGAAAAACCAAATTAAAACTATTTACTAAAATGTTGCCACTTCGAGCTACGGCTCGTATACGACAGTGTGTCAAAATATTACTGTCGTTAATTCACCCAAATTCTAAATTTCCCGCTGATTCAATTCGAGATAATCATAATTTACATCTTTTAACTGTCGAGGATCTCAACTTCGCAGAGACTCACTTATTTTTGAAGGTCCAATTAGATTCTTTTCCCGATGAGCTGATACGCGTTCACGCAGCATGCTCCTTGTCCAAAGACAGTAGATTAAGACACATATCACTCTTAGTTGATGAGAACAAGCTACTCCGCCTCTCCGGTCGCACAACCGCCGTTGAAGACGTAGAATCACATCCGATTGTGCTAGATGGCAAACACCCGATCACAAAGCTGTTAATACTCCACTACCACGCCAGATTTGCTCATGGAAATAATGAGTTAGTAGTCAACGAGATGCGCCAGAAATGTTATGTTGTCGGCCTGCGACCAGCAGTAAGAGGAGTCACACAAAGATGTCAGTTTTGCCGTGTCCGAAAAGCTAAGCCTGTGACACCTCCGGTGGGAGATCTACCGAACGCCCGGCTAGCTCATCACCTTCGTCCCTTTACCCATGTAGGACTGGATTACTTCGGGCCTGTAACCGTCACTATCGGCAGAAGAACCGCCAAAAGATGGATCGCCTTATTTACCTGCATGACAGTCCGAGCCGTTCACCTCGAAATAGTTGAGAATCTTAGCTCCGACTCAGCCTTGATGGCTTTTCGACGCTTCATCGCAAGACGAGGTTGTCCAGCCCACATTTATTCCGACAATGGAACGTCATTCGTTGGTGCAGCTAAGATGTTGCCGGATTTATTTGATTTTTGTACTAACAACGACATAAAATGGCACTTTATACCGCCCTCTGCACCGTTTATGGGCGGGTGCTGGGAGCGCTTGGTGCGTTCCGTAAAGAATGCCATCTCCGTCACCTTGAAAGAGCGTTCACCCAAGGAGGAAATTCTCCACACTCTGCTGCTAGAGACCGAAGGTATCGTCAACTCCAGACCTCTAACCCATGTGGCGGTCGACACTGACGCAGAATATACGATCACACCCTTCACCTTTTTGATTGGCGCTACGAATTATTGAGTCCCAGTTAAAACCTTTAACGACGCTGACCTTTATCGAAGACCTGAATAGAGAAAGGCACAGAGGCTTGCCGACCATTTTTGGGAGCGTTTTGTTAAAGAATACCTCCCTACGCTTGTCCCACGCAGGAGCCAACCTCAACAGCAACAGTTGATAGTCGGGGATTTAGTATTCATTGCGGATGGAACACTGCCTAGATGTTGCTGGCCCCGTGGCCGGGTTGTGGCGATACACCCCGGAAAAGACGGCGTAGTAAGAGTAGTAGACGTAGCGACGAAAGGGGGCATGCTGCGTCGTCCCACCCGAAAGGTGGCGTTGTTGGTTGCCAGTCCCTAATTGATGGGTGTTTCACACCGTCGGGGGCCATGTTGGCGACTGGCAACATTTTAGTAAATAGGTTTCATTTGGTTTTTCTTAATATTTCAAAATAACGACTCGGTAACACGGTACCCCTTGGCAAGACTGGTGTCAGATCTCAAGCTTCTGACTACCCGTAACGACTGTCAAAGATCTTCAAATGACAGCCGGGACCAACGGCTTAACGTGCTGTCCGAGGCACGGAGGAAACTCGGTATGTTGAAATGGTCACCCATCCACTGACCGACCTCGTCAAGCGTTGCTTAACCTTGATGATCGACCCGTGCGGCTGTTATTATTTAGCCAGGAGCTCCTCCTGGCATTTTTGTTAAATGGACATATTTCGTGCAGCCGTGACTCGTGAGGCACACAATGATACATGCCTGCAATGGTGCCTTTTACCGGTTGAGTGCAGTAATTACCGAAACAATTAAAATTCTATTGTCTCGTGGATCCACTTTTAGGGTACTCAAAGGTTTAATACAACGTTTTTGTGTCACATTTCGTGTGCAAAAATGTGATTTCTTTCTTTTTCTTTTCTTTCAGCATTTGTACCTATGAACACCATTTGAATTCAGCCATATTGGTTAGTCTATAGTGGTCACAAGCACTGCTGCCGAGCATGAGCTCCTAGGTTTAAACCTGGGTCGAGCAAAGTGTTTTCATGTTTTCCACATTTGTCGACAATAGGCTAGCCTCCTATAACATAAGGCTTAAACGTAACTGGCGAAGTTAAGGTTAAAAAAAGCTATAAAGCTATATTTATTTGTATATTATTTTATTTGTATGTATGTATTTTATGTAATATCTAAGTAATATTATTTAAGACAGTTTTTTGTACACATCCAAAGGTTGTCTGGAAGAGATTGCCCTGTGCGATAAGACCGCCCATTGTACACTTATCTTTATAAATGTTTTTTGTCCTGTAATTATTTATGTGGTGTACAATAAAGTATAAAATAAATAAATAAATAATAAATAAACAAGAAAAAATCATGCTTTGCAGTCGTAGTATCAGGGGGTCAGGCAACTCGCGAATATATGTCCTCCGACTGCACAGCATGATTTTTTCTTGTTTATATCTTTTTAGTTCGCTTCTTAAGCAGTCGGGTTTTTATGTCAGTGTTCTACATCTGACTGCGAATATGTACAATCTGCACATCATATCTTATAGGAGTGTATTCTTTGGCACAATGAACGCAATATTATGTTGAATAATGTACAGGCTGCATTAGGAGTTGTTTACTATAAGGACCTTGTGGAAACTAGAACAAATTTCCATGCGTTCAAGCGTTTTTGCCATACCTATTATTGGAATCACATATAACAGCTCACAATTTTAGGACCAATTAATATTAATGCTAATTTTTATCCGTGTTGTTAGGCAACTGGGCTTATCCCAGTTGTAAACGACCCTTTGTGCCTATTGGCCTTGTTTGTTCTGTCTCCTGCTTGATATGGAGGGAAGTGGAAATTTATATAATTTTTTTCTACTTTCCTCCTTTATTCTTTTCTGATTAATTTTGTTGCGGGATCCAAGACGGTTAAATTCTTTTTCCAGGACTTCGTCGAGCTTCATTGCCTCGGCGCTTTTCTGGTGGTCGCCATTGTTGATTCTGGCTTTCAGTAATTGTAGTGGTTTGGGAATAGCGCGGATTGTCCCAAAAAAAAGTCGGATTTTTCATTTTTAAATTAACTTTTTTATTTACAACTTTTTTGTTATAATGTGTTTTCGTTTTTATTTTATTTTATTTTTTAATTTGTTTTATTGATAATCTTGCGTTTGACCACTATCTCACCTTATGGTAAGCGACGATGTGGTCGACGCTATAAACCGAAACCTATTCACTCTTGACTTAAAGACTCCCAGGTTGTAGCCAACAGGAAATACAGACACCGGGTTCATGCAATTCCAACGCACGACCCGAAATGTAACCGATAAAAAACCGACAGGCTGGCAACTCTGCGTCCATGTTCTAGACTCTGGAGCTTTGACTCAACCAGTGTCGCATTGCCAATGAGCCTCTTGGCCCGTTTTTCGATCGACTCAAGTGCATCCAGCTGGTACTTGGCAGATCCGTCCCAGAGATGAGAACAGTACTCCATGCATGATCGAACTTGCGCTTGATACAAGTTGAGCAATTGTTCTGGCGTGAAGTACCGTCTCACCTTCGCGAGGATCCCCAATTTTTTGGCAGCCAGCTAAGCTTTTACCTCAATGAATGGACCGAAATTGAGCGTCGATGTCAACGTAATGCCAAGAACCTCAAGATGGTCCGTTATCGGCACGGTTACACCTCGGAAAGAAGGAGCCGGGTGAAATTGACTCCTTTTAGCGGAAAAAAGACACGCCTGGGTCTTAACTTGACCAGATTGGCATCGCCCCATTCGGAGACTGCCTTCAAGGACAGATTCAAGCGCCCAACCATGGCCTCCCAGAGAGACTGGATCTGAGGTCCAGTGGCGCGCACGTCGGACACGTACCTCTCAGCAGCAGTGCTGTCGTCCGCATACCCAAAGGTGCCGGGTTTTCGCAGATCGTTTATGTGCAGCAAGAACAATGTTGCTGAGAGAACCGACCCCTGAGGGTACCCGGCATTAATACACAGTTATGGTCAGATGAGCGGCCATCAATTACCACTCGAATGGACCGGTTCCTCAGGAAGTCTGCAATCCAACCGCATAGACAACTGGGCAGACCGAATGCAGGAAGCTAACCAATAAGGCTTTCATGCCAGACCCTGTCAAAGCCTTCGAGATGTCGAGGGAGACGGCAAGCGCTTCCCCGTGCCTCTCGATGGCCTCACTCCAGATGTGAATGGCATACGCTAGAAGATCCCCAGTTGACCGATTTTGGCGGAAGCCATATTGGCGGTCACTGAGGATGTCATTAGCTTCTAGGTATGCCAGGAGCTTAGAGTTGAGAACTCGTTCCATACTCTTGCAGAGAATGGACGTTATTGAAATGGGCCTTTAGTTGGCCGGGTCAGCCCGACTGCCCTTTTTGGGCACAGGCTGAACGTTAGCTTGCTTTCAAGCAACTTTTCCCGTCTCATACGAAAGGCGAAACAGGCGTGTCAGTCAGTGTTCTCGTCAAGATTGCGCAGCACCCTACGAACGTCCATCATTTGGTGAAGTGGAACTGATGAAGAAGACCACAATGGCCATTGGAACTGCGAAATAAAACAATGTATCTTAGTCGTGTTTGGGCTTATTGGAATTGTAATGAGATGTACTTTGGCTATAAATGATTTACATGTTAATTGGAGGACCTACCAAAACTAAACACTACAAAGACGGTTTGTTTTTTATATATGAATACGTCTAGCGGTTTGAAAGATATGAGTAAATAAATTACATTACATACAAACATACTTACATACAAGATACGCTCGAAAAAAATAACCCTTTCCCCTTGCACCCGGGTAAAAATTAGGGTGTACCTACATATCAGCGTAATGTTATATAAAGATGTTATGAATTCAATCACAGTCGTGCTTATATGTATTTAAGGGTACCCACATAATCTCTATCCGACCTCAAAATTCTGCTACGCCTCTTCATTCTAATACTACTTTTACCTTTTCTTCAAAACATGCAACCTACAGTATCTTCTAAAATAGCAATCTAGAGCAATTTGCGAAGGATTATAACTTTGGTTTGCAAATCGCCGGAATAATTTCGTGCCCAATTTTGTTTCGCTAAGCTTGAACAAAACGAAGGTAGAGAGAGATACCTTAAATTTTACGTCTTATTCATCCACATTCAAGACTTCTTTACAACCAAACGTTTTAATTAAATCCAACTGAATAAGTAGAACTTCTAGATGACTTGAAGAATCTAGACTTTAGTTTCTAATTACTGAACCAGAAAGTCCTTTGAAGTCGATAATTATATGCGTAAGTAAGTCCTGGTAAGTGCTTTGTGCTCGCTGATGATTTAAAAAGTTGTGGATGGAACTTTTATAGGTGTCCTCTTATCCCTCGGCCCTTTATTTGTGCTGACTTTTACGGTCGATGGCAACGTTTATGTGGGGTTGGCAGATTTATAGTCACTTTCAAGGACATGAAACATATAACTACAATCCATGTAGGAAGATTGTCTAAAATATGTTTTCTTGCTGTTTACTCTCCGTTTAATATCTAAGCCTTTTAAATAATCAAAATATCAATCTATTTAAAAAAAGACGCAAACATCAAAATCATAAAGTCGTATTTTATTATTACCCGGCTGCAAGGAAAGGGGTATATTTTTCGCGGTTATCTTGTATGTTTGTATGTATGTAATATTCTTTATTACCTCGTATCTTTGAAACCAATTGACGGTTTTTTATAATTAAGACATCGTTAGATAGATCTTGGCCGCCCAAGTGTTCTTAGATAAGAGCCGTTGAAAAAAAAGAAATAAGGCGGCTTTTGGGCGCCATACTGTAGGGGTTGCAATTTTTTTTTCTTAGAAACCCATCGAGTGGGGCATCAAAATGAACGGTTTTTAGAGATGATTACGAAAATATATACCACTTATATGTTTAAAGTCATTCGAAAAAAAAAAGTATAACTAAAAAGTTGTAAATAAAAAAAAAGTTAGTATAATCAAAAAACCCGACTGCTTCAAAAACTAACTAAAAAGATGTGACCAAGAACAAAATCTTGCTGTGCAGTCGGAGGATAGGTACATCTGGTTTTGGTCAGCCAGCTCGCGAATATGTATCCTCCGACTGCACAGCAAGATTTTCTTCTTGTTTACATCTTTTTAGTTCGCTTTTGAAGCAGTCGGGTTTTTTGATTATATTAACTTTTTTCTATTACTTTATTTTTGTTCCTATTTGCGAAACAACATTGAGCTTCTTAAAGTTTTAGTGAAAAAACATGACTACCTGAATTTAAGTTGACGTTATGTTAATGTCAGTATTAAAGATCAAGCCCCAAAAAAATCATGTTCCGAAATGCCCGGGTCCAATAATTTCTAAATAATAAGTCGTTTCATGAAATTACTTTTCAATCACTGAGACGAAAATGAAAAGTTGGGAAAAGAATCTCGTTAGGGGCCTCCGTTCGCCCATGACAATGTCATTTCAAAGTAATCTTTATGTATTTGTCAGCTGAGGGCCAAGAACATTTTAAATGATGGGAGTTTTTTTTTTTAGTAGGAATCCATTATGCCTACCTTAGATACACTTTCTGTCCATTTAACTTAGGAATCAGGTAATACACAAAATTGTAATTTCAAAGAAAAGGGGCTCTAGAAAAGGTGAGTGCTAGAATAAACTAGCACTTCGCCCGCGACTTCATTTGTTCGCGTGATCCGTATTTATCCTGCAGATGACTTTTTAGTTACACCCCCTTCAAAAAATCCCTACTAAATGCTCCCCTACAGTATACAAAGAAGCGCTGTACAGTAAAAATATTTAACACCCCCTAAATCGTCATTTAGGAGTGTTTCTGAAAAACTAACAATGACAACCTTTACTATTTAATTAGGTTAGTATTTATGCCAAGTTTCAACCAATATAAGCCCAACAAATTTCCTTTTTACCTCCTTAAAAAAACCATCGATTTTTAAAAACCAAGAGCGTAAACCAATAATTTCAGATGTTTTAAATTTCATACAAAATTTCAACCCTTTTATCGCTTTAGGGGTGGAATTTCCAAAAACCGATAAATACATGAATTCTTTTTTTCAACCAAGAGTGTAAATTTTATATTTCATGTGTCCAATTTACAAACTGTAGAAATTTCATACAAACTTTTACAACCCCCTTTTACCCCATTAGGGGTGGAATTTCCAAAAATCCTTTGTTAGTGCGCACTTGCGTCACTTGAGGCATCTCCCTGCCAAATTTCATCTTTATACGCCAAGCGGTTTTCGATATTTCGTGATGAGTGAGTGACTTCACACTATATTATATTATTTATTTAATAGTATAAAGGCGAAAGTCTGTGAGTGTGTATGTTTGTTACTTCGTCACGCTAAAACGGCTGGACGGTTCTGGATGAAATTTGGCACAGAGATAGATTATAGTCTGGAATAGCACATAGGATATTTTTATCCCGGGAATATGTTCCCTTGGGATGAGTTTCGACATTCACGCGGGCGAAGCCAGTATATAGATATAAATAATTTTTTAGGGGCTTTAGACAGATTATGTGACATTTCTGTTACGCATGTCAATCTCATACATTTTGAAATTTTTCACAATCATCGTAGCTGATAGAATATCATTTTATCTAGGTTTCACAAAAGAAGTCGAATTAGTATCTTCATCATCAATAACATCAGCCTATTGATGTTCCCTCTACTGGGACAGAGGCTTCTTTTCTGTGAGAGGGAATGGGCCGCAATCCACCACGTGGGCCATGTACGGGTTGGTGGATATCACATGTCTTCGAAATTTTTGTTCTAGGACATGTCGGTTTCTTCACGTTGACGTATGTTCCGACATCTATCATATATATGTCGGGTTTAGTCAATAGTACGGACGTCGAAACAAATCGCAAGCACGCCATCTGGCGGCTAAGCAAGAACAGCTACGCATTGGCGCGCTTTTTCTAACCGCTTGCGCGGTAGGGACAGCAGAATATGGAGGTTGAGTACTGACAGCCTTAGAGCTAAGACGTCGTAGAATCAGTATTGATCTGTAATATTAGTAAGCAAGATTGTAACTTGTGTCTATTTGAATATACTCAGTGTATCGAATAATTTGTGTGATTTAATTTCCACGATTGACCCACCTACCTGCCCACACACGATGTCTTAACTTAGAGGAGCTCATGGCTAAATAATAACAGCCGCACTGGTCGATCATCAAGGTTAAGAGCTTGACGAGGTCGGTCCGTGGATGGGTGACCATTTCAACATACCGAGTTTCCTCCGTGCCTCGGAAAGCACGTTAAGCCGTTGGTCCCGGCTGTCATTTGAAGATCCTTGACAGTCGTTACAGTAGTCAGAAGCTTGAGATCTGACACCAGTCTTGCCAAGGGGTATGGTGTTACCTAATTACTGGGTTGTGGAGGTCAGATAGGCAGTCGCTCCATGTAAAACACTGGTACTTAGCTGAATTCGGTGAGACTGAAAGCCGACCCCAATATATTTGGGAAAAAGGCTAGGCTTTTGATTAACCCACCGACCTGCCCACACACGATGTCTTAACCTAAGGGAATACATCATGACTTCCCGATGGTTTAAATCAATCGGCCAGCCTTGATGCGACATATTAATATTATAAAATTAATCTAAGGACCAGCGCTTGATTTTAATTGAGCTTTAATTTATGCCATTTTCTATAAGAAATTTATGGAATGCTAGCATCCAATAAATCGTTCCCTATTCAACATTAACTATCTCTAAAACACTTGGGTGCCATTTGCAAATGCTGCGCATCTTTTGTTTTCTGAGGGCCCTCATTGTTCAGTGAATGTAATTCTACGGCCAGGCTAGACTCCTTGAGGGAGCATCGTCCTGCCCAAACTTTAAGATAATTTTATTTATTCGATTTAAACGTTTGTTAATCTTTGTTTGCTGTTGTCTTTTGATAATAAAGTATAGACACTGACTCAACTCATTGGTATAATAATTTATTCTAATCTAGTCCTGGTACCTAGGAGAGCGCTAAAATAATAACAATCACATGTTTTGATCTTCGAGGTTTTTGAGTTTAGCTTTTACCTAATCATCATCATATCAGCCGAAATACGTCCACTGCTGGACATAGGCTTCCCCCAAGCGTCGCCACACTGATCGGTCCTGTGCGTTTCGCATCCACCGGACGCCCGCGGTCTTTTACCAAATTCTCACGCTTTATAGAAAGAACTTTACAAACGCCAAGTTGATACTGCGTTAACCAATGGCTGGGTTTTAATTTGTTGACAGAATAAGCATTGCTTTACAAGGTGGCAAAGCTGCCAGTCTCTTGGGTACGTTAGTTTGTTTTTGGGCTCAATTGTTAATTTTTGTTGTAAGTGGCAAAATTCATGTCGTCAGTCATCGAATTTCTATCAGTTGCCCTTTGCACTTGGTGCAGACCGGATGCTCTCAGTCAACTTGGAAGTATATAGAGTTGTTAATACTCCTTTAACTTAAGGTCCTACATACGCTTTAGTGCCGTAAAACGGTAACTTTCTAAAGCATACTCATTAGTAACGGCTTGGTTAAAAGCTTTGAAAAAAATGTATATTTATTATTGATTCATGTACATAATTTTGAACACAAGGTTTTTTCGTGTAACTAATAGTTTTGCTTTAAAAAAAAAATAACAACACGATATTTTTTCGCAACTTTTGGAAACTCCTCCAAAAAGACATGGATGTTTAAAAATGTTTTTACACAGAAAAAATTATGGCTGATATTTCTTCAAAACTAACATAGCATATTTAAATCAAATAATATTTTGCAAACAAAACTGTTCAAAAGGAGGTTCAATTTTGATATTTTGGCATCTAGCGGGCGCACGGCCAGTACTGCGTTAGCATTGGGGTGTATATATCGCCTTAATGTAATTTATTTAAAAAATGGGAGGAAAACTGCTAAATGCAATGATTTCCGAGGGACATTAAGAAAATAGTTGTTCTTTACAAGTATGTAGTTATAGTTAGTTAAGTAATTTGTACACGTTGTATATTTTTATACAAAATATTAAACGAAGCGTAGGTATGCTTATAACTACCTAGATTCGACGCTCAGCAGTTAACATTTTCAAGAAGGGTTTATACTTACAGGGGCAGCTTTCTGCGATTTGTTACTATACAAGTGATAAAATTGTACCATACATAACCCTACAATTTGTTGAAGTGATACGATACGATTTCACATTCGAACAATAAAGGTGGCCTATACAGAAGCGACGAGAGACGTGACGTTGCGACGACCATTTTTCATAGGCATGTTTTTACGGGTAATATATCCGTAGAACAATTTCTTGAAATAATGGTCGTCGCTTCATCACGTGGCACCTCTGTAGGAGCTAATGTGGCATTATTGTATTTAATCGGGTTGTAATAGCTGCATACTCAATTTCGTGAAAATGCAGAGCCATCAAAGGATGTATAGCAGAAATAATTAACTTTTAACGCATCACGAAGTGTCAAGCTGTTGAACAAACCCAAAAACTTGGGGACTTAGTTAATCTCCAGCGACACAGATGGCGCCACCTATAAACAACAAGCATTATTTTAAACGTTAAATTAATTAATGAGGTGAACACGCTACAATATAATTTACTTATTAAGATAAGTATTTATTTGATACTTAAGTCAACTGTGTAGAACTAGGCACAATACTCGTATTAGCTGTTTTCTAT
The DNA here is from genome assembly GCA_948252205.1 of Orthosia incerta. Taxonomy (NCBI): domain Eukaryota; kingdom Metazoa; phylum Arthropoda; class Insecta; order Lepidoptera; family Noctuidae; genus Orthosia; species Orthosia incerta. Next base: position 19,641,984 of record OX411759.1, on the reverse strand, counting down.
ACTTATAATATTATAACTAGTATATAATATTATAAAGAGGAAAGATTTTTTTGTTTGTTTGTTTGTACCGAATAGGCTCCGAAACTACTGGACCGATTAAAAAAAATCCTTCACCAATAGAAAGCTACATTATTCCTGAGTGGCATAGGCTATTTTTTATCCCGAAGACGGGTCCTGTGGGGTGGTCCTCGGGAGCGAAGCCGCGGGGAACAGCTAGTATAGGAAAAAGGCAGTCAGGAACTTGATTTATCCTAGCTAATATTTACTAGACGTTTATTGGTTTAACTTAAAACCAACTTTATAAGATAAACTATTAAAAAAAAAACACCTGATTTTTCGTCGAGTTATGCGATTACGAGGTAGATTGTTGCCTAAATCATGTTTTTGATCGATACCTGGTATACTGTGGATATTGATAATATTTTGTTCCAATTAACGTGTACCTATGCAAAATTTCATCTAAATCGGTTTAGGATAACTGCTTTAAAATTCGGTTGCAAGATTTGACTCAAACATTTGCAAGTTAATAAAAAGCTTTTAAAAAGATCATAGGGTGTAGAAAAAGTGTAATTCCATAAGCGATGGCGATGTTCGAAATGCCAAAATGTAATGGATTGATCACATGACATTTCGATAGCGCTTGGCAATCTCATATCCCTTTTTCCATTCACTAACGAGACGCTTTAGTTTATAGAATGCCACCCACTTCGATCAATAATATACTAGATAAACAATCCCATACAAAACTTCTCTTTAAAACTGACGCCAATTAGAAAAGTTATTTTTCCACCACCATGTCTATTATGTAACACATTGCCTAAGAAATTCGTTTCGTATTATGAACATTTATACAAAGATTATAAAATAAAAATTTAAAAAAACAAAATTACATAATAACAGTTAAGAAAGAGTTTTGTATGGAACATTATGTAACTGGCAGAATGATAATGAACCGAAAAAGCGCGCGTTGACTGTGTGTATATAGTTTGTGGTTTTTAGTCTGAACGTTTCTAGTAAATTATTGTTAGAATTTATTCGCATTTAATTAAGTAAGCTCATCAGGTAGTGGAAAAAGAATCGTTCGTGTCTCGCATAAAAACGCTATTTTAACACTCGCATGTAGCTTTCAACGTTCGCCTTCGGCTCACGCCAAAATTAGCTACATCGCTCGTGAACGAATCTCGCACGAAATGTATGATGCAGTTGTTTGAAAATGGAAGGAAAATGTTGCACTGTAATGGTTTTTATTTAAATTTTACCTATCCACGAATATAAAGTACGTGTTTATACAACATTTTTGAATTCTTATTTAGAACATTACGTTTCGTTTCTGCCTTTTCCAACCAAAGTTACTCTTGTTCAGTCTCTCCTTCTTCCTCTTCTTGACTATGCTGATGTCTGCTTTCTTGATGCGACTGAGGAACTCCTTGATAAGCTCGAACGTCTGCAGAATTTGTGCATCCGCTTAATTTTTGGCCTTCGAAAGTACGACCATGTGTCGGAATTTCGGAAGCGGTTGAAGTGGCTGCCTATTCGATAGCGCCGAGATATCCACACTCTATCTTTACTCTTTTCTGTTCTTCACAATCCTAAATCTCCTTCGTATCTTCGAGAGCGCTTTGAGTATCTTGTTCCGAGAGGAAAACCTTGCCGTTCCTCATCATCTCTTCTCCTTCGTTTTCCTCCCCATTCCTCAAGCCGTTACGGTGGATCATTTACTGTTCGTGCTGTTCGCCTCTGGAATACTCTTCCACATTCTATACGGGACAGCGTTTCGTTGGAAGTTTTCAAGAGAAGAATAAGGGAACATTTCCTATCAATATGACGCATATGTATTTATAAATCTAAGATTTTAGTTATGTATTTTATTGTAATATAGTATGTATTATGTTTACACGTAGGTATCTGTTTAGTTTATTTAGTATGTCAGAATTTTTAATACTCAATGTTTTTTAACTTGGAATTTTGTTGTGCACTTGGATCACTGTCCTCATACGCAAATTTCCTTTTACAACCGAGGTTTGCTGTTAGAAAACCCAATTATGGGTTAAGCTCGCCTATGTACATAACCTGTCCATTGTATTTGTATCTTCATGTTATGTTTTGTGTGCAATAAAGAATAAGAATAAGAACAAGAATACGTTGTAGGTGTGGATAAAAAATATGAGCTTGCTTTGCTGCTCAACATACATCAAATCAAATTTAGTCTTACACGCATGTTTTAAAGTCTAAATTACAAAGTTCCAGAACAGTCGATGCTTGTTACAATAGTTGGCGCGTTGTCGACGCAAACATTGCTATTGGTCAAACAATCATAATATTTGGTAATTGATTCATATTTACTATTCATTTTGGGTTTTTACTCTATGAAAAACACTTAATGATATAAACTTCCCTAAAAAAAGATATTCCTTCCAAAATCAAGGTGTTGCGATGGTTATTTGCAAAATTTTTGAACGCACATTGCGGCATTTTTAATGTCTTAATGTTGGCTATATGGCTATTTACTGGACCATACTAATTAGAAATAAGACCACAACCGTATTAGGCCACATATTTTGGCCCGTTTTTGAAGCGCTGACGCCACTTATCTAGATCCTCAGACTGTAGAGTGATCACGGCTCAGTGGAAAGAAAGGTCAATACCTGAAATTAAAACTAATGTTAATTATAATGAGGAAGTCACTTAAATTTAAATAAAAACCCCTTTTATTGAAAATCCTTTTTTATGGATGGTATACCATCCATAAAAAAAATACTGATAGTTCTTATTGAAAACGTCAATCCAGCCATTCAGACAGAGATAAATAAGGGTCCAGTTAGGGTGCGAAGGGACAAACTGATCTTGGTCAATATCGTTATGTAAGAAAATTGGGTTACATGGGTTCAGCAGTATTAATCAACCCGTAGAGCACTTAGGAGCAAAGTCATTTTAGATGAGTCAGATGGCTGGGGAATTTCGTCGGTAAAATTTTTGAACAGGTAAGTGATCAGGGCTTTTCTCTAATGTAAACATTGTGGGTACTTTTCGTGACTTTTAAAGGATAAAGTGTGTTTTTTTGAGAATGTTAAAATACCGATTCTTTCTTTTTACGGTTCCGTTCCTCAAAAGGAAAAAAACAACCCTTATAGGTCACATTGAAGACAAGTGACATCTACTAAACCGCACTAGGCTTGCGTGGTGCATTAAGGTTGGTGTTAGTCCTACTTGACTTCAGTTGTGCGTTCAACTCTGTGGATTTCGACATTCTGCTTGGGATCTTACAATCTATTAACTTCTCTTCTTCTGCATTAGCCTGGTTTGACTCATATCTTCGGGGTCGCTCTCAGTGTGTTCGCCTTGAAGAGATCTTCTCTGATTGGTGTGATCTCACTGCTGGTGTTCCTCAGGGTGGCGTTCTCTCTCCTCTTCTTTTCTCTATCTTCATAAACACTGTTACCAAGGTTATCACCTCCAACTTCCATCTTTACGCAGACGATTTGCAGCTTTATGGACACTTTCTGCTTGCAGACGCGGACTCAGCGATTAATGACATGAATCGTGACCTGGAGAGAATCAGTGAATGGGCTAAGTCTTATGGCTTACAGATTAACCCTTCCAAGTCCCAGGCCATGATCATAGGCAGTCGATGTTATCGCACTGCGCTTGACCCTTCTACCTTGACGCCACTATCCCTTGATGGCGCGACCATAGCTTACACCGATACGGCAAAGAATCTCGGTGTCTTAATTGATAGCAATCTTACTTGGCGAGCACAAGTAAACGAAGTTAGTCGTAAGGTGCATTTCTCCTTCCACTCTTTAAAAACTCTTCAAAGTTTCCTGCCATTTAAAACTAAAATTTATCTAGCCCAAACCTTAATTCAGCCGATCATAGACTACGCCGATGCCTACTATCTGGATGCTACTGAGGAGCTCTTAAATAAGCTTGAGCGCTTGCAAAACCTGTGTATTCGATTTGTTTTTGGTCTTAGGAAATACGATCATGTCTCTCAGTTCCACAAGGATCTCAAGTGGCTCCCTATCCGTCTTCGCAGGAACACTCGCATATTATGTCTCCTGTTCAACATCCTCTTTAACCCTGCATACCCTGGCTACCTGCGTGACCGTTTTTCATTTACCCGCCCTGCTAACGTCCTGTGTAGATCGCGCCTAAAACTCCATCTCAATTTCCCATCCCATAAAACTCGTTTCTATTCCCACTCCTTCTCTGTTCATGCAGTTCGATTGTGGAACTCGCTTCCACCTAAGATCCGTGACGCTAAAACTATCGCTATATTTAAAAAACAAGTCAAAGAACACTATCTTTCTTCTATCCCGTGATCTTATATATTATAGGTATTTATTAATTTTATAGTAGTTATGTATATTTTTTATATATATATATGTTGAGGTACTTATTGTAATATTATATATTATATTTGTATTAGTATAGTTATATTATCTTTCCTTTTACTTATACACACTGTGTCTATGTTTCTTATTTAATTTTCCTGTCGTAGGTCTGCTGGAAGAAATTTCTTTAGAAATAAGCAGCACCTTTGTGCTATTCTGTCTTGATATGTACTGTCTCATTAAAGTGTTTTGTGTGTACATAAATAAATAAATAAATAAATAAATAAATAAATAAATAAGGTCCATTTCTATCACACAGTAAAGGAGAACATTAAAAGGCAGATGATGATGATGATCACTTCTATGTCTGTCTGTCAAGAACTTTTTCTCAGGAAAACGTGGTGGTATCAAGTTGAAATAAATATCAAATACTCTGGTCTGCAATCCCTTGTAGCTGGGAAATATCGAACTTTTAATTCAACGCAATTAAAAGACACGGTCGTTTATGATGCTTATTTTGACATTAACAAGGGAAGCAAAACTTAAATGATACTTCCCGTTGACCTAGAATCATGAAGTAATATCATAAAGCACAAGTAAAAGGAAAAAACTGAAAACCAAAAATTTGTAGTAACTACATAACAAAAAAAGTGCAATTATAAACTTATTTACTTTATAACTTTTTATTTGTAGTTGGTACCACGACCTATGTCGATGTATGGGGACCACAGTGTTCTAAGGGCAATGTGAAGTTTATTCCTCAATCTAATTTATCTTTTCATTAGAGCAATGTTCAGCTCAACTCAGCTTCTGTTGCTTTCAATATTACAGGAACCCTCGGTACGCGAGTCCGACCCGAATTTCACCAGTTTTAACCGGCAAAAAAGAAGATTATTTTTGACTTAAAAAAAACATAAATCATCTACATAAAACGTCGACGCCGAAAAGTCGCACACTGTCTTGATAATATCTGACAGTGTGATGATTCTAATAGAATTTGCAAGAAATATAATAGTAGTTTATGATACTGTTGCATAATGAGGGGTATTAAAACATGAGTGTGAGTTTAAAAACCGAGCCGTAGGCGAGGTTTTTAATAGTATTCACACGAATGTTTTAATACCTAGTTATGTGCAGTTTCATACACTACTTTATCTACACTCATACATTTTGGGATTGAACCTACATAATCTTATTTTTTGTATTTTCCATGCCATAAAGTCGTGATAAATGCATCATATAATAATCTCGACTTTGCTGGTAAGAGATTATGAGTAATTTCCTTCGCCGCATATATTTGGCGGCGTCAATTGTTCTTCACATTCACTAATATCAGACATTTTAAGCAAGAATTTTAAAAAGTCATGAAATTCAGTACAACGAAACCTGCAAAACGTATGAATGGCGCCAAATCCCAGCACATCACCGCATTAAATTGCGGTAAAAAAATCGTACGGCAATAATACCGCATGAAATCCGTGTTTTGCAACAGAATCCACCGCATCGCAGCGCGAATATAATTCGCGCGAATATTTTGAGCTCCATGAACAGGTGGAAAGAGACAAAAGTTCACGCAAATAAAAATGGAAGTGCGTAATATGCCTAAAGCGGGCATTGTCACAGACAAGTTAAAATTGGAATCATTTTTTTTTATAAATGGCATTTCAAAAATTTTAAATTATTGATGGAATCTCCTTAGTGATTAACTTCTTGGATTTGTCCTGTATCATAATAGAAAAAAGTTATTTTATGATGCAGTTGTTTGAAAATCGAAGGAAAATGTTGAACTATAATGGTTTTTTTTTTAATTTTACCTATCCACGAATATAAAGTACGTGTTTATGCAATATTTTTTGAATTCATAATTGGAACATTACGTTGTGAGTGTAAATAAAAGTACATCAACCACCCGTTAATGATATTTCAACAGAATTTTTATACAAACGTGTTGAAACTGACGCGCATTTGATCGACGCTCTACCGTTTTCTTCACACAAAATTTGATTGGGAAAACTCTCCTGGGTATTTGCCAATGACCAAGCACATTACGACACCACATTACTCTCGTTCCTATGGGATTTAGCTCATGACTTCTTATAAAAATCTCTGGAACATTGATTGATGATCCTTCGTGTCGATGAATTGAATTCTCTGGGGCCTTTTTTCTTTCCCATTATTTTTACACTTTGTTCCACTTAAGGTTACACTAGTCAACGGCACGAACTATTTTGTGCGTGGGGTTAAAATGCATTTTATATCAACCGACAACACGTGCGAAGAGATAGATGCTTTGATGAGCAGTAGGAAGGTAGTTCGCGTACGAATACACACTTGCAAATTTGTAGCGAAATGGATAATTATTTAGGACGAAACCGAGCGCGCGAAATTTTATAAACAGACCTCTGGGAGTCTGGATATCATGAAAAAAATACTAAACGTATCTGTTCAAAATAAAATTATTTGCATTTTTGAACTACTAATCTATCCCTGTATGGTGGCCGTTTTGCAATTTTCCGTCTTCTTATGGTATTTATTCGCACCCAAAAATGCGTTAAAATTAGTGTCGAAATTTGGAACCTTTGACGCTCATAAATTTTAAATATTTACTTATTTGTTTACATACATGTTACGCAACGGTGTAACATAAGGATCGCTGATATTACGATTCGGTATTATACATGAACTGCGGACAACGTGACCTCGATTGCACATCGCAACGACTTACACGTGCTGCCGATTCAGCATTTCACAACCGTGGGACCGGACATCGGCGACGTCTTCCACGACTCCACGTTTGCGGGCATTCTTGGTACATACATCGGCCAATTATCACCTACGTAATTTTAAATTATAATTTGTAATTTTATTTTTTCAATAAATTAGTCTAAAGTAAATTGGTTTTTTTTGCATCCTCCGGCTCCAGCTAACGTAATTGGCGCAGTCGGTAGGATACTCGCGGGCCGGTTCGCGAGAGTAAATTCATAGGATCGATCTTAGGATCGCGACTCGCGAGTCACCCGGGTGACTATCAAACACCGTACGAGTATCCGGATCTTCAGAAGCTGTCGTCGGGAGGAGTATCCAGACATCGATACCGCAGAGGGACCAATTATGTTCATGTGAGTACTTTAGAATAGTTCTTGAGTTGCTCATCCCTATCCTTAAGTGTTTATCATAAAAATCCAAGATTTTCCATCCCAGGCAATCGAGGACCCCTAGGTTAGACAGATCGTCCAGATCTTCATTATTAGATTCATTTAGGCAATTAAGAAATAGAGAAATAACTACAGAGATGTCGGCAATAGACGAAATTTACAAGGCCTTACGCATAGTTCCCGAATTTGACGGAAACCCTAATGTACTCACTAGGTTCATAAAACTGTGCGACCAGTTAGTACAGGCCTATGTATCAGCTGAACCAGGGCGTGAATTAATAAATTTGGCTCTTTTAAACGGGATTCTTAACAAGGTCACCGGACCCGCAGCCCGGTTAATTAACACCAACGGCGTACCAGAAACTTGGGATGGCATACGTAGTTCGTTAGTTAACAATTTCTCTGACCAACGCGATGAGACCTCGCTGTATAACGACATGGCTCTGTTAACTCAAGGCTCTTCTACCCCGCAGGAATTTTACGAAAAGTGCCAAACTCTGTTTGCCACTATCATGACCTATGTATCACTACACGAAACTGTTCAAAGTACAATCGATTCGAAACGTTCCCTTTATAAAAAACTAACTTTGCAATCATACTTACGGGGCCTTCGTGACCCCTTAGGCTCACGCATCAGATGCATGCGGCCGGACACGATCGAAAAAGCCCTTGAGTTTGTTCATGAGGAGATGAACACTCTCTACTTACAGCAGCGAAACGAGCATACACCGGCTAAAAAGCCACAGCCTCAGGCACCGACCGATCATACCAAATTATTCAATCCTGTCATGCCGCACATTCCCATGCCCATGCAGAGGCCATTTAATTTTAATATGCCCGGTCCCTCTCGACCAAATATGGCTATGCCACACCCATTGCAACGTCTACCGCAGATGTGGAGACCAGGCTTTAATCAGCCACAACAGTTCCAGCAGCAAGGCCCATCGCGTACGCAACAGATATTCGGGCCACGTGGTATTAACTATAATCCACAAAATAATTCATCTGGTAATAATCAATTTAAAGGGCAAAACACGAATGATACACCAAAACCAATGAGCGGTGTATCTCATTTCGTACAGAGACAAATGCTATTCCGCGGTAACGATTGGACTAGGCAAGGGAACCCACCTCCTTCTAATTATTTTAAGACAAGAGAAATGAATTTCAACGAATGCTTTGAATATCCATATATGTTTGAACCTTATTGTGATAATAGTTTCGACGGTTATCAGTATAATTTCTATGAACAGCCCGACTATATTTTACTATGAAGCTTTGAATGCATATATGAACCAGCAGTTAGGCTCGACCTCAGAGGTAAGTCAGGCGACATCTGAAGGGAAATCTACTGAGGAGTCAGCGTCTTCTAACCAGGAAAATTTTCAGAAGAGTCGGACTACAAACGAATCAAAATAGAGGTCAACCTACAAACCCAACGTTACCTACCATACATAGTAATTTCACACCCACCATTAAAATTATTAATTGACACAGGGGCAAACCAATCATTTATCAGCCCTGAAGCTGTTCAAAAGTTTTATCCACATTTGCCATGGAACTATGACCCTTTTGAGGTGACAAATGTGCATGCAACTAGTCGTAATGATTACTCCATCAACTTACCTTGTTTTCAGGAAATAAACGACAATAATGATTTAACATTCTACATTTACAGGTTTCACGATTACTTTGACGGTATTATCGGTTTAGATTTGTTAAATAAATGGGAGTCAAATATTGATCTTAAAAATAATAAATTAATTACTATTTTATTTAATTAATAATAAATTAAGTAATTTTAACAGCGTATCTCGGGCATATAATCAGTAAAGATGGCATTAAGCCGAATCCTGATAAAATTACAGCTATCCAGAAATTCCCACTTCCCAAAACCGCCACGGAAATTAAAAGATTTCTAGGGTTACTAGGGTACTATAGGAAGTTCATTCCCGATTTCGCCAAAATCACGAAACCAATGACCCAATGTTTAAAGAAGGGCTCAAAAATAACTTGCGATGATGCCAACTATGTAAACTGCTTCGAAAAATGTAAAACACTACTTACCAACGATCCGATTCTACAATATCCCGATTTTGATAAAGATTTCCTACTCACAACAGACGCATCAAATCTAGCCATAGGAGCCGTACTCTCACAGGGGCCTATAGGTTCGGATAAACCAATCGCCTATGCTTCGCGCACGCTGAACACAAGTGAGATCAATTATAGCACGATAGAAAAGGAGCTCCTAGCTATAGTTTGGGCAACCAAATATTTTCGGCCATATCTATTCGGACGAAAATTCAAAATTATAACAGACCATAAACCACTTCAATGGATCATGAGCCTCAAAGAACCTGGCTCGAGACTAAATCGTTGGAGACTCAAACTCAGTGAATATAATTATTCAGTGGTCTATAAGCAGGGCAAAAGCAACACAAATGCCGATGCTCTGTCGCGAATCGAAATTAATAATGAAGAAACGAGCTCCATCATAGTTAATGTATCCGAAAAACCACCTTCCTTAGTGGGCTCATTCACTCTCACAGCTCACACTAGTGCCGAAAGTCCAATATTAGAAATACCGATTTCAGATGACCCCTTAAATAAATTTAACAGACAAATATGTTTTACAGTAGTAGGCGATATAAAGAAACGCCCAGCAGTTTCCAAGCCATTTGAGACTCATACCCGTACCTCCATCCAACTCTCCGAATCGAATTTAGAGGAGGATGTAATAAACGCAATCAAAGAATTCGCAAATCCGAAAGTTAAGACTGGCATTATAATACATCCCCCATTAGCTATGTATAAAATAGTTCCAATAATCCAAGAGAAGTTCAAGAGCTCCGCGATGAATCTTGTTTTGACCAAAACCGAAGTAGAAAACGTAAAAGAATACCTCAGACAGCAAGAGATCATTCAGAAATACCACGAAGGTAAAACTAATCATCGCGGTATAACTGAGTGTTACCTAGCCTTATCTCATAGATACTATTGGCCAAAAATGAAAGACCAAATCTCAAGATATATAAATGAATGCAATATATGCGGGCAAGCAAAATATGACCGAAATCCTATAAAACAAAGATTCTGCATAGTACCACCACCGGCAAAACCGTTTGAAGTAGTTCACCTAGATTTGTTTACGGCCCAAAACGAGAAATACCTGACTATCATTGATGCTTTCTCTAAATACGCGCAAGCATACCATCTTAGAGATGGCACAGCAGTTAGTGTAGTACAAGCCTTTTTAAAGTTTTGCTCCCATCATGGCGTTCCGGTATCAATAGTCACGGACCAGGGACCCGAATTCACTAATCAACTATTTACCGAATTTACGCGTGTCCATAAAATTCAACATTATGATGTTGCCCATTCTTCAACCTTAGCCCATTCTCCCAACGATAATGGGATAGTGGAGCGCTTACACTCCACCTTACTAGAACACTTGAGAATTCTAAAATTACAACACCGTAGCGAAGCGATTGTCAACCTAATGACATACGCCTTATTAGCATACAATAGTAGCATACACAGCTTCACAAAATGTAGACCACTTGAAGTAGTTACCGGTCATACGGATCCTCGTGATCCCTTGGATATAGACTTATCAGTGCACTTGCTACAGCAATATGTGCAGGAACACCGAGATAAAATGTCCAAGGTATACGAGGCCATTAATGAAACGTCCCTGCATAACCGCACAGAATTAACCGAAAAGAGAAACCAAGATAGGGAGCCTGAAAAGGAATACGAGCCAGACCAACAAGTATTCGTTAAGAATCCACTAGCTAACAGACAGAAACTCGCACCTCGTTACACACATGACACAGTATTAGCTGACCTGCCCATTCATATTTACACAAAAAAGAAGCGTGGTCCCGTTGCCAAATCACGTCTTAAACGAACACCTAACACGAAACAATTGTTGCAGAATACCACTGATGATATTGCTACACCTGGTCCAAGCGGAGGACATATTACTTGAGCCCCTAGAAGACGGACCCGGATTACTCCCTTTCAAGTTGGGACCTACAAAAATCGTGTCTCATTATCATTCCTTCCTCCTTGACATTGATTTAGAAGACATTCAGTCAAAGGTTGACTTAGTAAAATTGCAATTAAGCGAATTTAGGCCATTAATTAACAATAAAACACTGTCACTCTTTGAACCCCACCTAAACTACCTTGGGGACAAACTTGAAAAGATATCTATACAATTAGAAAGCTTTAAACCTAGTCGTGTTAAACGAGGACTCATTGACGGATTAGGATCAGTTATAAAAAGTATCTCGGGAAACTTAGACTACACAGATGCAATCAAATATAATAATGCCATCCAAGTTTTAGAAGGTAACGACAATAAGCTGGAAACGGAATTTAACCGCCACATAAGCTTGACTAAAGAATGGATGCTAGAACATTCTAATATATTAAAAAGTATAGTAGACAACCAGAACACTATTGCCAATAAACTTAACCAAATCATAAAACAAGATGCATCCAAACAGGCAGACCTAGTAACGTATGCCCATTTGGCACAACACCTACTCATTTTAAACGATAATATAGAGACACTATCGGATGAGTTAAATAAAATAGAACTTATGGTAGCTTTTATGCGTGCTTCCAGCACTACCCATTCTATGATTAGTTTAGGTAATCTTAGGAATATGATAAGCAAATTAGGGTTATTATACTCAAAAGATGAAATCATTGATATTGACCTTCGAGAGTACTATAACATTTTAAAATTAGGATCGTATTATATTGATAAGAAAATAGTTATAGTTATTAAGGTGCCGATTGCCTTACCAGGAACCTACATCCTATATAAGTTGTCCATAATTCCTAACAAAAATAATATGACCCTTATCCCTACCTCACCTTATATAGCAATTCATGGATCATATTCTATGTACATAGAGACAGAATGTCCGAAGCTTAACTCATGGTACCTCTGCGAGGAGAAAGTTGGTTTCAAGATTATAGACAAGCCGGACTGCGTGCAGCAGCTCATAACTCAACAGCATCTCAACTCCTGTACATTAACGCCAGTCACCCTACACAAGCAAGCTCTGGAACAACTTGATGAACAACATTATACACTAAGCTTCCCGATACCTGCAAAAATACAGATGTCATGCGGACAGGAAGAATTTAGAACACTTCAAGGAAGTTATTTGGCTACAATACCGCAAGGTTGCATGATGAGAACCACCGAATTCACTATCGCTAACATTGACAATCGAATTAAGGGACATGTACTTAGAATACGAACACTATGGGACCGGAACACTACATCAAAAACTGAAGAGTCATTGATTCAGCTTAACTCAATCAACCTAGAGAACCTCCACGAGAGTTACAAGAAAGTCTCAGTACAGCCTCCAGTAAGACTTAACAAGATACCAGATGGAAGCCTCTACCACACTACCATACCTGTATACCTATTGCTATTTAGTGCAGGTGTACTTGCCGTTGCTTTTACATACCGGCATTGGACGGGAAACAAGGATAAGAAGATCGAACCTACACCTATAGAAATGAACGCAGATCAAGAAATTCATGCTGAAACGAAACCAGGAAGGAATATTCATCCAGCCGAAATCAAGATGGATCCCAGTCATCTCACAGCAACATTTTCAACCTCAGTTAACAAATAGTTGCTGTTCTACGGGGGGAGATGTTACGCAACGGTGTAACATAAGGATCGCTGATATTACGATTCGGTATTATACATGAACTGTGGACAACGTGACCTCGATTGCACATCGCAACGACTTACACGTGCTGCCGATTCAGCATTTCACAACCGTGGGACCGGACATCGGCGACGTCTTCCACGACTCCACGTTTGCGGGCATTCTTGGTACATACATCGGCCAATTATCACCTACGTAATTTTAAATTATAATTTGTAATTTTATTTTTTCAATAAATTAGTCTATAGTAAATTGGTTTTTTTTGCATCCTCCGGCTCCAGCTAACGTAATTTACAGGGCTAGATAATAATGAGACAAATTGATATCACTTTTTATTTTGAACGTACATTGTCAAACAGTAGAATAATCCCTAGACTACGTTTGTATGAAAGAATTTTCGACTAGTGTAACCTTAAGTAGACATTTTGGTGTTCGTTGCCCCCTTTTTTCAATATTCGAGCACTGGGAAGTGGTGAAGGAAGGAGGTTTTAGCAACTGTCTTATGTATTCAACTTAAGGTTGGTTTTAGAGTCACGCTGATCGACGTTGACCATCGCCGCGTCGGCGCTGACGGTTGCCGCAAGCTCGTCATTGGTCGAGTCACTCGGCTCAGCTCTGACGGCCGACAGACTCGACCAATGACGAGCTCGCAGCGACGTTTTGATTGGAAGAGCTCGTGGGTAAAGTGATTACAGCCGCACGGGTTGATCTTCAATGTTAAGCAACGCATGCCTAGGTCAGTCCGTGGATGATCTATTAAATACGGAGACTCTTTAGTGCCTTGGCAAGCACGTTAAGCCCTTGGTCCTGACTCTCATTTCAACATATTTGTCTGTCGCTACGGCAGTCAGAAGCCATAAAATCTGCCACCAGTCTTGCCAAGAGGTATCGTTTTACCCAGTTACTGGGTTATAGAGGGTAAATAGGTAGGCAGTCACTCCATATAAAATACCGGTAGACTGGAAGAAGAGAAGAGAAGGCAGATTTATTGATTTTTTTAAAAGACCTGATTTTAGGCCTTCATCATCATCCGCCTTTTTAATGTTCCCTCTGCTGGGACTAAGGCCTTTTTTCTGTGAGTGTATGTAATGGGCTGTAATCCACCTCGCGGTCCCAATGCGGGTTAGTGGATGTCACATGTATTAGATTTTTTGTTTCTAGGATATGCCGGTTTCGTCACGATGATTTCCTTCACCGTTTTGAAAGCAGTGGTGGTGAAATAATTTCGACAAAGTAAAGCGCCTGCCTGGGTTTGAACCCACGACCTACAACTTATCACGGCCACTGGTCTTTGAACTCAAGCTTCATTACTGATGTTTGGCAGACTAATTACAATAAAAAAGTGATTGATAACATCGATATTTCTCTCTTACAACAACATCAATTCACATCGATATTTCTCTCTTACAACAACATCAATTCCTGACGAGTTATCGTCACACGAGAAATGTATTTGATTCTCCTAATAAGGCTTCTTTTAAAGCTATCCCCTTTTATTTGATACTAGCTTCTGATTGTGGCTTTGCCCGCGTAAAAAGTGATTTATCATTTCAAGGGAAAACAGACTATCTGCATGCCAAATTACATTTAAATCGGTTCAGTAGATCCAGAGATTACCCCCTACAACCTCACAAACTTTACCTCTTTATAATATTAGTTTGATATTATTTCGTGTATAAGGTAGGTATACATTGATAGAAACCTGGGGGGTGACCATAATCTCTTAGAGCGGTATAAATTTGATATCAAGTAAGTGAAAGATGTATACAAGTCAGATACATCTGTCCCTCATTCGATCTCAAATTGATACCGCTCTAAGAGCTTATGGTCACCCCCCAATGTATGAGCGTTAACGAATCGTAGCGGGTGGAGTTCTTTAGTTTGTCTATCCCCATGAGATATAGGTATGAGTTTCAGTACGAAATGTCAACCGTGTGCACAACAGTTTTAATTGGAAAAGTTTAGAATCAGGGAAAAGTTTATGCATTAATGAAATGGTAGCTTCATATTTTAAAATTTCTGCCAAGCGACGATAGAACTCTGAAAATGCACTTTTTATATCTTCTACGTACTTGAAAAAATCTTCAGTCTTTTATCAAACTTTAAAATCATAATAATGGCTTGTTTAACGCGTATCTTTTGAAGCCAGGAACAGTCTTCCACACAGTCTGGTAATGACAAAACTTTCCGCAAACTATTCTCGTTCTTATAACGATAGCAGTATAGTTGTGATTACCCTGTATTATACGTTTAATGGTCCTATTCTTGGATGTACACTTAAGGATCCTTTTCCTCTTGGGAAACAAAGGGGCCTTTTCTATAGAGTATTAGCTGTCAGCGTATAATAAGGAACTTGTTGAAAACCCGAACATTATTCAGAAGACAGTTTAATGACTAAGCCCTTTTCAGATATAATAATATAATAGACCCTTCGGCGATGTTATGACGGACTGTACACTGGTCCCGAATTACGTGTTGTAGGATTGGTGGGTTTGAACCCAGGCAGGCGCTTTACTTTGTGTAAATAAAACGCTGTTGCTGCTGTTGCTGTTGTATCACTACTGCTCTAAAAATGGCGAAGAAAAACATCGTAAGGAAACCACCATGACCTAGAACCAAAAAAATCGAAGAAATGTGACATAAACCAATCCGCACTGAACCCGCGTGGTGGATTAAGGCCAATTCCCTCTATCACAGAGATGAGGCCTTTTTTGTACAATCCCACTGCACTACTACCAAACCACTGCAACTCTTGAAAGCCAGAATCAACAGTGGCGACCACCAGAAAAGCTCCGACGCAATGAAGCTCGACGAAGTCCCGGTGAATGATTTTAACAGTCTTGGATCCCGTAACGAAATTAATCAGAAAATATTATAGGAGTAGGAAACAAAAACATAATTTCCACTTTCCTCCATATCAAGCAGGAGACAAAATAAACAAGGTCAATAGGCAGAAAGGGTCGTTTACAACTGGAATAAGCCCTATTGCCTACCACCACGTATAAAAATTAACATTAATATTAATGGGTCATCATATTGTGAGCTTTTATATTTGATTTCAATAGTAGATATGGCAAAAACGCTTGAGCGCACGGAAATTCGTTCTAGTTTCAACATTAAAAGGCTGATGATGATGATGATGATAAATATTTTCCAAGGTTGGTTTTCCCTGACTAGATGCTACAGAAAAATATCAATATTTGACATGGAGCTACGGCATCTGATTTCCTACAACACAATTACTGTGTTAGGTTTAGGCCAATATTATTGATTTACCTGCTCGATTTTCAGGTACCTCACGACCCTAACCGAACGAAGGTTTAGCCCGTTTCAAAGTGCTTTAATTTTATATGAACCGTACAAACCAAACGTTTTCAGACTATTTAGCAGAGCGAATATACAATCTGAGTTTTAGAATTTTCCGGCGTGACGGTGATTGCTTATTTACTTTTTCTATTATAAAACATAGATTCCGGCCTGTATTCTCGGAAGGTTTAAACAGAGGTGTACCTGTAGTACAAGCGCATATCGCCAGTTTACGTCTAACTTAAAATGGAGCGAGTCTAAGGCGATTTACACACGGCACCGCGCACCGCCGCGGACGCAGAGAGTGAGAACACCGCTCGACCGCTTGTGTTAGGCATCAACGGATTTATAGAGGCCAATGCAACATGAGTAGGTGTACTTGTTTTAGGCATCAACGGATTTATAGAGGCCAATGCAACATGAGTAAGTGTACTTGTGTTAGGCATCAACGGCTTTATAGAGGCCAATGCAACATGAGTAGGTGTACTTGTGTTAGGCATCAACGGATTTATAGAGGCCAATGCAACATGAGTAGGGGACTTGTGTTAGGCATCAACGGATTTATAGAGGCCAATGCAATATGAGTAGGTGTATTTGTGTTAGTCATCAACGGATTTATAGAGGCCAATGCAATATGAGCAGGTGTATTTGTGTTAGGCATCAACGGATTTATAGAGGCCAATGCAACATGAGTAGGTGTACTTGTGTTAGGCATCAACGGATTTATAGAGGCCAATGCAATATGAGCAGGTGTATTTGTGTTAGGCATCAACGGATTTATAGAGGCCAATGCAACATGAGTAGGTGTACTTGTGTTAGGCATCAACGGATTTATAGAGGCCAATGCAACATGAGTAGGTGTACTTGTTTTAGGCATCAACGGATTTATAGAGGCCAATGCAACATGAGTAAGTGTACTTGTGTTAGGCATCAACGGCTTTATAGAGGCCAATGCAACATGAGTAGGTGTACTTGTGTTAGGCATCAACGGATTTATAGAGGCCAATGCAACATGAGTAGGTGTACTTGTGTTAGGCATCAACGGATTTATAGGATGCAATCAAACGGAGACAAATAAATTACGATAATAATTATTGTAGGCACAGGTATTGCCAAAAATCAGAGAGAAGATATAAATAGTTAAAGATAAGAAAACATTACTGTAAATGTTGAAGTTAGTGTCTGCTTGTTTAACCTAATAAGGAAGACGTTGGTGCCTGTGATACAAAGATTTTCATTAGTACAGGTACCAACGATTCTCTCTTTTCATGTTTAATGGTAAAAATGTATTTACTTTTTGATCCTGTACATGTGTTTTTTCCTCAATAAACGATTACTATATTATAATTAGTGCCTGGGCGATCGAGCTCTTCTCGGGTGAAAATAGAAAAAACGACGTTTTCTAAAAATGAAACCTAGCTAGATCGATTTATCGCCCTCCAAACCTCCTGCATACAAAATACCATGAAAATCATTGTAGCCGTTTCCGAGATTGAAGGTATTAGTTAGACAGATAGTCAGTAGAATAATGTTTTGTGATAGTTCTTACTGATTTTTTTTTTTATTCTGTTCTGTCCCACTGCATAGGCCTTTCTTTCTGCTTTCCAAACCTGTATATTTTGCTCTATTTTGTCTATGCTGCTTATAAGTAGGAGTCAAGCATGTCCCGACATCTCTCCTGGGTCTACCACGGTATAGCTGTATGTTTTCCGGGACCCGTATTGTGGATAAACAGTTCGATAAGCGGCAGACATATACTGTCCAGTTCCACATTATCGTGGCACTTATACTCAAAACTGATTTTGGAAATTGCCTTCGTACTTGATGAGAGTTCGAACAGACTAAGTAAGCAAAAAATACTTGATAATGAGGTCCAGTTTAATACTGCTCTAGTTTACAAACTCCAGTTCCATATTATCGTGGCACTTATACTCAAAACTGATTTTGGCAATTGCCTTCGTACTTGATGAGAGATGGAACAGAATAAGTAAGCAAAAAAAGACATGATAATGAGTTCCAGTTCAAAACTGCTCTAGTTTACAAACTCCAGTTCCATATTATCGTGGCACTTATACTAAAACTGATTTTGGAAATTGCCTTCGTACTTGGTGAGAGATGGAACAGAATAAGTAAGCAAAAAAAAACTTGATAATGAGTTCCAGTTTAATACTGCTCTAGTTTACAAACTCCAATTCCATATTATCGTGGCACTTATACTCAAAACTGATTTTGAAAATTGCCTTCGTACTTGGTGAGAGATGGAACAGAATAAGTAAGCAAAAAAAGACATGATAATGAGTTCCAGTTCAAAACTGCTCTAGTTTACAAACTCCAGTTCCATATTATCGTGGCACTTATACTAAAACTGATTTTGGAAATTGCCTTCGTACTTGGTGAGAGATGGAACAGAATAAGTAAGCAAAAAAAAACTTGATAATGAGTTCCAGTTTAATACTGCTCTAGTTTACAAACTCCAATTCCATATTATCGTGGCACTTATACTCAAAACTGATTTTGAAAATTGCCTTCGTACTTGATGAGAGATGGAACAGACTAAGTAAGCAAAAAAGACTTGATAATGAGGTCCACTTTAATACTGCTCTAGTTTACAAACTACCATCTACCACTACCGTGCCAAAGCTAAAATGATAAAAAGTAGTTAAAGTTTTTGATCGCATGCTGGTCGGGCCAATTTCCATTTTTATTGGATCTAGACGAATTCCAGGCTGCTTGAATGATAAATAAAATAAATATGGATGCAATGTTATATATACAGCTCTACATTCGAGGTGATAATCTTAGGTCGATTATACCAGTGTTAACGTAGTTCTATTGCCAAAATTAATAATTGGACTTTCCGCACAAAGTTATCATAAGCTGATCAAAATTAGTATGGCAGGTACAATTTTTATTTTGTACCATGGCATTCCTTTAACTTTCAGTTAAGAGTTTAGTTTCGTTTTCTCAACACAGCAAGTCTGTATGGAGAAATCGATACTATGTTCCTGTTATTGAAGTTCCGGTCTTTTCTTTGGTATCTATAAAGCTGCATAATATTGGCCTGTAATAGTGGTTCCACGCTCCAGGTAATCAGTCAACAATATCCCATCTGAGTCCCAAAATATTGAGGCCATAACCTTGCCAGCCGATGCCACGACACGAAACTTCTTCGGGGTCGGTGATGATGGCCGTTTCCATTGCGAAGATTGCTGTTTTGTCTCGGGATCATCAATGATGGACCCATGTTTCGTCCATTGTTAAGAAACTTGTGCAACAATATCTTCGAAATGTCAAGTCGATTTTGTCTCTGACTGTCAAACCTGTTCTTTTTCATGATTTTGTATACCGACTTAACACACTTTTTGTAAAAGGTTTTTGGTATCATAGTGACAGCAGAACACTGACTCCTAAGTCACAGGGTCACCTAGTTTAGGTGTCAGAGTTTACTCTATCTGCGACCTAGTATGTAAGCATTGTTGAAGGTTTTTGTATAAAGTTTTTTTTTTATTTTTTTTTCCTGGCATGGTAAATTACACCCATTAGAAAAAATACTTACAATACAAAAGTCCGACGAAAAATAAATAAAGAAACAGCTTCAAATAAGTAATGTTTCTATTTCTTTGCTTGTTAACAGTGCCAACTACTAAGTATTACGTATGTACTGTGAATCTGTTTTTGTGATCGATAGGACTTATTTTAATGCATAACTTTACCTGCTAACCTAACTACCTAAATATTTCCAATTGCTGTCCGTCTGTTAACATAAAATAAGAAAAAGAAAGAATATTTATTACATCACTCACTTTTTTTTAATACATACACGCAAACTTTTCCTATAGTGCCTACATACAAACTACAACTCCACCTGCTATAAAAGTCACAGTGGATCTTTGTGTCTCTGAAGTTGGCTGCAAGACCCTGCGCAGTTGCTATTTTTTGTGCCAATGTTGAAGAAGAAGATAGCATTGTATAACTGCCGCTTTCACTTACGTTTGTCTCATCGTCCTATCGCTTACTCTGTGCAGTATACTCGATGATAAACTGTTTCTTACGCAATGGTTCGCAGAGCCAACTTCAGAGACACAAAGATTCACTGTGACTACTGTACGATCCGTACAAATTACAGATAGTGCAATCCACTAAGACGCGCCCCACCACTATTCCTCCTAACCGTTTATGCAAGTTTATGTTTATGTGAGCAGTGGTGGCCCAGTGGTATCGGCCGCGACTTACAAGTTGTAGGTCGTGAGTTCGAGCCCAGGCAGGCGCTTTACTTTGTGTAAATTATTTCATCACCACTGCTCTCAAAACGGTGAAGGAAAACATCGTGAGGAAACCGGCATGTACTAGAACCAATAATTCAAAGACATGTGACATCCACCAACCCGCACTGGGCCCGCGTGGTGGATAACGGCCCATTCCCTCTCACAGAGAGGAGGCCTGTGTCCCAGCTGTGGTATCATTAATAGGCTGATGATGATGTTTAAGTGTGCAAGCTTCCGTCAATGTTTGAGTGTTATCGGTACACACTAATTACCTATGAGTGCACACGCACACTACAATGAATAGACTAATCATTATAATAATATATAGAAGAAGAATAGACTAATAAATAATTGGTGGGGCGCGTCTTCGTGGATGTGCAATATCTATATACTTTTGTTTAAGGGCCTACATACGCTTTAGTGCCGTGAAACGGCAACTTTCTAAAGCATACTCCTTAGTAACGGCTAGGTTAAAATGTTTGAAAAAATATATATTTATTACTGATTCATATACATAATTTTGAACACAAGGTTTTTACATGTAACTAATAGTTTTGCTTTAAAAAAATAATTAACAACACGATAATTTCCGCAATTTTTAGAAACTCCTCCAAAACGACTTGGATGTTTAAAAATATTTTTACGCAGAAAATTGAAGGCTGGTATTTCTTCATAACTAACATAGCATATGTAAATCAAATAATATTTTGCAAACAAAACTGTTCAAAAGGAGGTTCAATTTTGATGTTTTGGCATCGAGCGGGCGCATGGCCAGTACTGCGTTAGCATTAGGGTGTAAATATCGCCTTAATTAGCGTTCATACATCTAGTCATAAACGCACGCTGATTATTAGCAGGTACTATGCACCTGACCTTTCTGAAGAACATCACCAGATCCGTGTATTTTTCCTTTTTTAACCTTACTTCCCAAAAAGGAGGAGGTTCTCAATTCGGATGTTTATATATATATATTTTTTTATGTATGTTCGGGCATAACTCCGTCATATATGAACGGATTTGCAAAATTAATTTTTTGTTTGAAAGAAGTTTATTCCGAAATGGTCCCATTTAAATGTGGTAAGGATCTGATGAAGAACTTCGGAGATATACAACATAACTCTTCAATAAATGACGGCAAATCTCTCGGGATTGCTGCAATAGTATGTCTGTTTATTGTTTACACCATTTCATAACATACCATCACGCCAGTATGCTCTAAACGGGTACGGAGATGTGTACATTTCACCCTGGTATACTCTCATTCAACCGGTTGTGTTCAAGTTACATGTTATTTGGGTAATCTATTCTGGCATCACAGTAGGCATTATAGATACCTTACTATAGAACTTGTCCTTTATGTACCACTAAAAAGTGAAAATAAAAAACTTTTTAACATAAAAATAAAACCGACTTCTAAAGCAAAACACTACAAATCGAAAAATAAATATTTTCCCGAAGTCGGTGTCTAAAAAAACGAAAAACAGTAGGTACCAAAGGCACCGACTTCGGAAAAAAAGTTATTTTTCGTTTTGTAGTGTTTTGCTTTAATAGTCGGTTTTATTTTTTGTTAAAAAGTTTATTTCTGTTAAATGTTCAACAAATAAAGCACTTTCCAGCCAAAGTGATCACTGAGTGAATGAATTACTTGCTTTAACTTTCATAATCATATTATTCAACCATAAAAGAAAATTTTAATTTAATATTCTTTTTCATTTTTCAGACGAAAGAAGCAAATAAAAAATCTTTCCTCAAACATCACTTACCTTTGATTTATCATGACAAGAAGCTTTTAACAGCAATGGAGGCAGTCGTAGACACTGTTTTAATTAATTAATCTTTAGTAATTTTCCTTCTTTTCGTGTTAATTTCTCAATCTTTTATTGAGAGCACTTGGGAATGATTGAGATGGACGAATAAGTAATTATTCGTCCTTCTCAATCATTCCCAATTGGTTGTTCGTATTTGGGCACCCTAATACTCTTTCAAATTCTTTTGTTAACAGTTCTGGTTCTGTGTTTTAGTTTAAAAGCCATGTTCGTTTTTAGGGTTCCGTACCCAAAGGGTAAAAACGAGACCCTATTAGCTATAGCTAGACTGCTGAAATCTTCACACATGATGTATGACAAATAATAAAACCAGAATAAAATAAATATTTAAGTGGGGCTCCCATACAACAAACGCGTTTTTTTTGCCATATTTGCGATAATGTTACGGAAACCTTCGTGCGCGAGTCCGACTCGCAATTGGCCGCTTTTAAAATTACAGGCATTTAAGAACATTTTCACCACAATGACCTTTAAGTCATCGTCAGATATTTGGATTCAATCCTACTACTAATATAAACATGAAAGTCTGTGAGGATGAATGGATACTCTTTCACGCAAAAATTACTAAACGGGTTTTGATGAAACTTTACAGAAATATAGCATACACATCCGAATAACACATATGCTATAATTTATAAAGATATTGGTCGAAGTACTAAAACCACGCGGGTGGAGCTTCGGGCGGCACCTAGTCTCACTAAACTAATTTCTCGTTTGTAGGAAGCAATCCCTACAAACGAGAAATTAGTTTTAGTAGTAAATTTCGATCCGATTACAAAAACTCTTGACTCTTGACTGGTAAAAACCGGCCAAGTGCGAGTCGGTCTCGCGCTCGCATGGTTCCGTACCATTACAGCAAAAAACGGCAAACGGCAACGTTTGTTGTATGGGAGCCGCACTTAAATATTTATTTTATGTGGGGCTCCCATACAACCCCATGCTCCCGCTCCCCCATGCTCCCGTTTTTACCCTTTGGGTACGGGACCCTAAAAAGCTTGCCAGTATATGGAACCGTGACGTGCACACACTTGGCCTCAATAGAAGACACACAAAGGGAAAATAGAGGCCTGAAAATCCAAATAAGGGGCATGGAAATATCCGCAGGAGGACCAAGTCTGCCAAAATAGCCCAATGAATTACCAAAAATAAATGAAAGAAGACAGGGCTCATTTTTCGCAGAACGGATGGTCGATGGGACCGAAAACATTCCGGAGTGGCTATCGCATACCGGAAGATGCAGCGTTGGAAAGCCTAGGTGAATCGATGACCTGGTCAAGGCTGCGGGAACCCGCTGAATGCGAGACGCACAGGATCTATCGATGTGATGACACTTGGGCATTATATTATAATTTTTATTTTTTAAATGACTGTACTTTTCTTAAACCATAACAGTTTGACTACAGGGAAAAACTATTCCTTGTGGTAAAATCAGTTTGACAAAATAGTTTGACCACGAGGAAACACCGGCCTATGTTAATGCAGTGAAGGTCGTTTGGCAAAAATAATGATGATCATAGAAAACTATAGCAGAGTCTCACAGTGTGTCAAAGGCTTCTTTTTATATTGTAAAAATGCAGGGTATTCGTGCAAAAGACTACGGTTACGAAGCCACGGGAAGCCGCTAGTTATTTAAAAGCTACCATTTTCAGAATGATTTTTTGTGAGCTTTATACATCATCATCATCATCATATCAGCCGAAAGACGTCCACTGTTGGACATGGGCCTCCCCCAAGCGTCGCCACATACAATACATAATGAAATTATTCATTAGAAAATCTTTTTGAAACAATTTTTTTCCTATTCTGCTCAGCAAACCCATCACACCCATACACCATCATGTATTTTGGTTCATTTGATACCCATATTATGGCCATGCATATATAACTAGTTCGCCATCTTGGGCCTTCCGCCATATTGGATTTAGAATGAAGTCACTAAGCTAATCATGGTGGAGGATAACTGCTTTAAAATTCAGTTGCAAGATGTGACTATACTGTACGGGATTCCGTACATACACACATCGCAAATTAAATAAAAGCTTGTTAAAATACAGGATAACTTTTACATGATTCGCGTTTCATTAAACTTAAGAAGAAATATGGGCAGAGAGCGCCGACTGAATTTCCTTTGTAAAAAGTCATTATTCGAGGTTTGGCTCTCGTCTCTTTCCTCTTCCAATATTGGACGAATTCAAAAGATATTCTTTAAACTGGTAAAGTAAGATATATACTATGTCCCTATCTTTTCCTTTTTTTCATTTATATTTGTCAAATTTGTACACTAAGCCTCTGTTGACAACGCAATTTTGAGCATTTTTTGAGGGTTCTAGTACTTCCAAAGATAATGTATAATCAAAAAGAAAACATAGGGACATATTCATTACCTTTAATTTTCAGTTGACTGAATATCTTTTAAATTGGCCCAATATTGGAGGAGGAAATAGGCGAGAGCCAAACCTCGATTTATGACTTTTTACTAAGGAAATTCAGTCGGCGCTCTCTGCCCCTGTTTCCTCGGTGTGTTCCCACCTTATGATAAATATGTTTTAAAAACGTAATTCCGTTGCGATCGGTCGTGTCACATCCAAGCGACAATGTATTGATATTTTCCGTGTTATATCCTTATGCTTTTCGCTTCGATAAGTTGTTATTCCCTTGGGTATCTCGAGAATATTCCTTCTAAGCTACTTGAGTGAGGTGATGCATTTTTTTTCGGTCTTCAATAATACTGCAAGGAAAATAATATATCCTAAACACGAAACTCTCACAAACAACACAACATTTACCTACTTCATTAAAAGAAACTTCCTTTTCTGAACCCTTTCGATTTATGTACCTACTTCAAGGTTACTTCAGAAATAAAACAACCTTATTTGCGATTCCAGACCAGGGGGGTGACCATAAGCTCTTTGAGCAAGGTATGCTTAAGGTGCAGATGTATCTGACTTGTATACATCTGTCCCTTTTTTACAGTCGAACCATAATAGTTTTGACACGTCATGGTACGGGGGCTGTTCTTACATATATATAAACTCATCCCTTTTTCTTTGGGTAGACAGAAATTAGGGAACACTCCCTGTTACGATTCTTAAGGGTACACTAGTCGACGGCACGAACTATTTTGTGCGCGGGGTTAAAATGCATTTTATATAAACCAACAACACGTGCGGAAGAGATAGATACTGTGATGAGCAGTAGGAAGCTATTTCGCGTACGAATACACACTTTTGCAAATTTGTAGCGAAATGGATAATGATTTAGAACGAAACCGAACGCGCGAAATTTTATAAACAGACCTTTGGCAGTCTAGATATCATGAAAAAATTACAAAATCTATCAGTTCAAAATAAAATTCTACTAATCTATCCCTGTATGGAGGCCCCGTTTTCAATTTTCCATCTTCTTATGGTATTTATTCGCGCCCAAAAATGCGTTGAAATTAGTGTCGAAATGTGGAACTTTCGACGCTCATAACTTTCAAATATTTTCTGTTTTTTTACTTTTTTGCTTCCATACAGGGTTAGACAATGATGAGACAAATTAATATCACTTTCTATTTTGAACGTACATCGTCAAACAGTGGAATAATCCCTAGACTACGTTTGTATGGAAGAATTTTCGACTAGTGTAACCGTAACAATACCTTTTGCATAATTTACGTTCATACAAGCACAAAAAAAAACAATACAAAAATATGTTATGTAGATTGGCTAGATCTTGTGAAGGTTGAACAAAATGTAACCGTTTAAAAGATGGCAGAAATAAAGGCTCGTCAAGACGGGAAGGATGAGTGTCGGTATCTGCGTGATTACCCGCCACCTACTTATCTACACACGTCCTGTTGCCAACTACCTGATCTTAGGCTGGAATGATTTTAAATATTGTGTTTTTAACTATAGATTTTATCAATCACAATTTACATTTTTACACTAATTATAAAGGCGAAAGTTTGTGAGTGTGTGTGTGTGTGTATTTGTATGTTTGTTACTCTTTCACGCAAAAACTACTGAATGGATATGGATAAAATTTGGGACAGAGATAGATTATAGTCTGGAATAGCACATAGGATACTCTTTATCTCGGGTATATGTTCCCTCGGGATAATTGCCGATTTCACGTGGGTGAAGCCGCTGGCAGAAGCTTCACATTAATATTAAAAAAGCGAAAGTTAGTGAGTGTGTGTGTATGGATGTATGTTTGTTACTCAATCAGAGAACGGCTAAACGGATCTGGATAAAATTTGGCACAGAAATGGTTATAGTCTGGAATAGCACATAGGCTACTTTTTATATAAGTTTTCTTGGGATGATAAAACACTCTGAACGCATACAGGAGCTCATGGTTAAGAAATAACATCGGCACTGGTCGATCTTAAAGGTTAAGCAACGCTTGCCAAGGTCGGTTTGGAATGGGTCACCATCTGTTATCTACATACCGGTAGGCCTGTTACGTATCTTGCAAAAGCAAAACGATAGTGCTTTTTGCGCAATAATTGAAAGAAAAGAAAGAAAATTATTTATTTGTGACCCGCACAGGAGACACGAGATAAGAAAAACACAAACAATAATAAAAATAAAAATAAATAACCTCGTGCGAGACCAAAAAGGCTCCTATCTCAGCATGTGCAACGATATTAAAAAGAAAATAAGGCTGCGCTGATATTCTGATAGGGCCCACTGATACAAAAGTTTAAGTGCTTTTGGCGGTTTTGATAGAAATAAGTGCATTTGACAAACAGCGAGCGATTATCAAACGATTGTGTAGGACCTACCATACCTACACTGTAGGTAATTCGACTTTTATTAATTTAGGTAACCAACAGCGATACTTAAAAATATTTTACAAAATATGCGTATTACAATTTGTATGGCCAATTATAGGTTTTCCTGTGTAACTGGGATTTATGACATAAGGAGTTTGATTGCGCGATGATTGCTAATTAGTTTTTCTTACATAATATGCCTGTGGGTCTCCTCCTTGTCTCGGAAAGCACGTTGAGCCGTTGGTCTCTGCTATCATTTGAAGGTCTTTGACAGTCGTTACAGTAGTGAGAAGTCATACAATCTGACACCAGTTTTGCTCAGGGGTAAATACCCCTGGCCAGTAAAATAACTGTAATGTAAAATACTGGTACTCAGTTGTTTGCGGTTAGATTGGAAGCTGACCCCAAGATAATTGGGCAAATGATATAATTTACTCACTGAAATTTGTACATATTACACAAAAGAAGTGCTTAAAGGAAATTTACAAAAAAGTATTATGAGTATTTGAGGCCGAACTTGGTATGATCTGTATTTCAGCCTTCAACGCCTTTGTAGGCCAGGTCACCGGCCGGGGGAATCAATCCGACATATTATCTCCAGTTTTTCTAGTCTGGCTAGCGGAGACAATTTGCATAGACACAACCTTGTAGCCAGGATTATCCACCAGCAACTTGCTCTTAATTATAATCGTGGATTCGGAAGTGCCTTATTATAAGTATATGTGCCCAACCCAGTTCTCGAAAATGACAATGTCACATTGTATGGGGATCGGTCTATCATCACTGACAGGACTGTTGTTGCTAATAAGCCTGACATAATAGTTTGGGAAAAAGTCTTTTCGCATTATAGTATGTATGAACTTGTAATAAAATCTCTTTGGCTATACTATTTGTATCTGGCTGGTTTTGGTATCATTGAAAGATTAAATTTTAAAGAACATAATTCCAAATTCAAATTAGGAAAATGTGTGATTTACATTTGTTTTTTGTACCGTCAAGATGAGTGAATCTAATGAAGAAATTCGATGCTTTTTAAAATTTTAATACAAAAAACGTCAAAATGCAACGCAAGCCGCGAAAAAAAATTGCGATGTTTATGGACCTAGTGCAGTGTCTGTGAGAGTAGCACAAATTTGGTGGAAAAAGTGGAGCAAGATCGGCATATCAGTAGTTACGACGTAGCTGAAGAACTGGGAATTGACCACAAAACAGTTTTGGCGCATTTGAAAAAACTGGGTACACAAAAAAGCTCGATCTTTGGGTACCTCACGAGCTCACTGAATGAAACCTAATGAACCGTGTACTCATTTGTGATTATTTATTACGACGTAATGAAACCGAACCATTTTTGAAGAAGCTGACAACTGGTGATGAAAAGTGGATCACGTGTAACAAGTGAATTTTGTACACACTAGGTATGTTAGCGACATCTGGTTTCCTTTTGCCAAACGAGTTCTATTATTAGTATCACTACTTGATTGTTTGGTAATTTAGGTACTAGATGGTGCTGACATATGTATGGCATTGATGAACGTATAGATAAGATATATCCTATTTGTGTGAAATCATTTAATTCAATAAACACACAAATTCAACATACAGAATAGTAAATTATTAAATTCTTTTCAAATTAGTTACATAAAAGATACTTTAGAAAATGCGTCTATGGTTTAAAATAAAACGTTCAGGGTCTGTGGTTGACGTGACTGTCAATCCTTTTACAAGGGTGCACTTGAGGTCACTAGCACCTGTGAACTTAATAACCTTAAATAAAACCGAAGAAATATCTTTGATAATGGGAAGGACAAGGCTGGCTAGCGTCAAAATGAAAGGAACAATCGTTCAGTGGGCGCTGTGAGTATTAGCTTGAATTTGTCTGAATTTCCATATTAGTGACACGTGTCCGTTTGATTTTATCATGCAATTTTCTTTTCCCTGGCAGGGCTCCAAATGTCTCCTTAGGAGTATCCTAGTTAATAAATATGATATTAGATATATAATGGTCAACTAGCCACAGCTACAGCAAGGTTTCGAACACCAGGAGTGTTCGAAACCTTGATATAATTTACCAAAGTTTGAAGACAGCTACACAGGATAACGGTACTGTTTGAGAAATCATATCTCCAGTATTGTGAATTGATGGTAAAATGTGTTCCTTCTGAAAGTGAGTTGTTTATACCTATATTTAGAACATCTACAAGTGGTGATAACGGACTGTATGCTCGATGAATTAAATTAGTTGACCAAACTGTGTGCCTTTTACTTCAATCAACTTCATGTTAAATAATCCCTGCTATAGTCTCATGCAGAATACCTACCTCTGTGCAAGCCGGTGAGAAAGGGAGAAAATTCTACCTTACACACGTACGACAAGAACGTGTGAAAAAGGTCGTGGTCAAAGGCCGGTCAGGCTTCAGACTGTGGCGAAACCCGGGTTAACTCGCAACAAGGTGATGCTGTGTGTGCGTTGGGATTGGAAGGGCATTATTCATTATGAGCTATTACCACCAGGCAGGACCATCGATTCTGAACTCTACTGCGAACAACTGATGAGATTAAAGCAAGAAGTTGAGAGAAAGCGGCAGGTATTAATCAACAGAAGGGGTGTGGTTTTTCATCATGATAACGCTAGACTTCACACATCTTTAGCCACTCAGCAAAAATTAAGAGAGTTTGGCTGGGAGGTGTTAATGCATCCGCCGTATTGTCCTGACCTTGCACCTTCAGATTTCCACCTGTTTCGGTCTCTTCAGAATTTTTTAGGCAGTGTCAGGTTAACATCACGAGAGGACTGCCAAAACCACTTGTCGCGGTATTTTTAATCGGTAACAGTTTGGTTTTACAAGGGGCCGGTGTTGAGCTTCTAGGACATATTTATAATGCATGGGAAGATAGGTGCGATGCCTTGGGAATCTTTTGTGATTTGTCCAAGGCATTTGATTGTGTTCTTCATGAAACGCTAATCAGGAAACTCCGCCACTACGGGATCCGGGACAGCGCTCTGGATCTTCTTACTTCATACTTGAGTAATAAGATTCAGAGCGTTGACGTTATTGGAAAAAGATCTCCGGGATCTATAGTAACAATGGGAGTCCCGCAGGGCTCAATTCTTGGTCCTTTCTTGTTTTTTATTTATATTAATGACTTGCCTTACCTCATAAAGGATAACCATGATATAGTGTTGTTTGTGGATGATACTTCACTTTTGTTTAAAGTTAAACGTCAGCAGCTGGTGACTGACGATGTAAATTACGCGATTTCAAAAGTAGTTCACTGGTTCAGTGTTGACAATTTACTTCTTAATGAAAAAAAACCAAATGCATTAGGTTTACCCTGTCTCACGTCTGCCAGGTGAAAACTGATGTGTTGATAAAGGGCGAAGAATTGAATCCTGAAAAAAGCACAGTATTCTTAGGCTTAACCTTGGATGCTTAGCTTCATTGGGGCCCACATATAGATAAATTGTCAAAAAAGCTAAGCTCCGCAGCGAATGCTGTTAGACAAATTCGTAATTTAACTGATATAGAGACAGCCCGTTTAGTATACTTTAGCTATTTTCATAGTGTAATGTCGTACGGTATTCTGTTGTGGGGAAACGCCGCCGGCATCCAGACTATCTTTGTTTTGCAGAAAAGAGCTGTTCGTTCATTTTATAAATTAAGCCCGAGACACTCTCTCAGAGAGAAATTTAAGGCGATGAATGTAATGACTATGCCTTCTCAGTATATTTATGAAAATCTTTTGTATGCCCATAAACAAATAACATTGTTTAAAAAATACAGTGATATCCATAACATAAATACTAGGAACAAACACAAATTTCTAGTACCAACAACAACGCTCAAGAAAATAGGTGGCTCGTTTAGATGTCAATGTGTGCGCTTTTATAATAAGCTTCCAAGCCACGTACAAG
Source organism: Orthosia incerta (assembly GCA_948252205.1). Classification (NCBI taxonomy): domain Eukaryota; kingdom Metazoa; phylum Arthropoda; class Insecta; order Lepidoptera; family Noctuidae; genus Orthosia; species Orthosia incerta. The sequence continues at coordinate 19,610,712 of OX411759.1, read as the reverse complement.
TTCTAAGTCTTAATAAATTCAAATCATTCATTAAACGTAAGTTGTGCCAGAAAGCGTTTTATACCATTAAAGATTACGCTGAGGACAAAAAGGCTTGGGATTGAGCTGCTCCAATTGAAAATTAATTTTGATTTTTTATAATTTCCACCGTGTATTTTGTTTTTTTATTTTTTTTTGGTTTTCTTGCAATGACAAGAATATTTACTTTTTAAAGTATTACCTCAGACCAACAAAAAAAGAAAGACGGCGCGCCGCGAACATCAAAAGTGAAGCCACATTTTTATCTATGTGTGTTTGGAAGGGTTGCCATTTGTTAATTTTTTTCCCTATAAAATGGGTAATAATATTATTGTGTGGGTAGGAAAATATTGTTCAAGTAAGATATTGTTGAGTGTACCTCAATTGTTTAGAAGAACTTCTTTTCCGAAAAAAAAAACAATTTTTTGTTACATCGCAAAATCAATTTAAAAAAATAATAATTAGAAAGTGGCTTTACATACCTACTTATGATTTGGAGATCATAATTTATGCATGACTTGCTGGTGTTAGGAGACTTCACTCTCCCGCTTAGCATTCCATATGATCCATTAATTTGCAATTGAATGCAAAAAAAATAAAAATATAAATACATAAGTTTTAAATAATAGAAAAAGCAAACTATAAGTGATCGAGGATTAGTGGACGACTCGCCCGAATTTAACTCGCCCGGGCGAATCCACTATTAAAAATATTCATTTTTCTGTGTCGATTCGCCCGAATTTTATTTATCGTCGGGCGAGTTGTCCACTCCAAAATTATTTAGAAGGCGATTCGCTCGAATTTTATTTTAGAGAAAAAAAATATAAAAGTTCAGTCGTGCTCACCCGTCTCGGAAATAAATATGAAGAATTGATAGAAGCTAATAGATATTTTACTAGAAACTAGGAAAGCAATGCATTAAATAAGTAATTACCACTTAAAACGTTGAGATATGATAAACAGGTGACAAAACAATAAGAGGGAGACAGCAATATTCGCTACAAAAAAAAAATAAGGAGGTTCTATACGCTATCAGGTTATTCCGGTACCGGTAAAGACTAACTTAAGTACCAGGAGATTATAATCATGAAGAAGCTAGGCTGGAATCATGAGCGGTAAAAAGAGTACCGGACGATTTTCGATTCTGAAGTCCTAGTACTCCGTTAGTCTCTACCGCTTATGATTCTAGCTCTGCAAATACTTCTTCATGATTCTGGCCTCCTGGAGGTTTGGGTATAAATGCTGATAATGTCAACATCTACCTAAAAAAGCGAAAGATGAATTGATATTTTTATCATGTCATTAAACTCTGTACTGAATTTAATCGAATCTTTGATTTCGACGTTCTAAAAAAATAAACGTCTCAAGTCTAGTAATCACCTACTGATCCGTAGGTGCCATTTAATTTTGTGGAGTATAAGTGTGAAAAAGAAGAATATCGATAGGTGCCGTATGTGGTATACCTCAGGTGCCAATTCAATCAGTTTTCATTTAAGTGGGTGCCCAATGTAAAATACGTGCTCAAATCATATAGTAGTTATTTTAATAAAGACATTTTTGATTAATTTGTGTCTCATTTCATTTCAATAAAAATATATAATGCTTAATACTTCTGTACTTGAGTGTACTTTATCTTAACGGTATTGCATAAAACAATTCGGTCGAATCGCCTACTAAATAATTTTGAGTGGACAACTCGCCCGCCGATAATTCGTGTATAAATAAACTTCGGGCGAATCGACACAGAAAAATGAATATTTTTAAAAGTGGATAATTCGCCCGATTCGCGGGGCGGTAAATTTGGGCGAGTCGTCCACCAACCCGTGAGCGTTATACAGAGAAAAAAAATGCGCGTATTTGTGTGATATGTGGGAGAGGTAAGAGTGTGCTAACGGGTGAGGGTGTGTAGTGTGTATGAGTTAAAATTAGCATATTTAGTTCTACTATGGGGTATATGTTTAGGTGTAAGTTAGCCCTGCCTGTCACAGTGTCTTGGGATCGGAAGAAGTGAAATACAGCTTCTTCCTATAACCATGCTCATAGAAATTCGATTATAGGTTATAAGGTTGCTGAAGCGTAAATCATAACATCGTCATGGGTACGAGTCATTATGTAAATTGTTTTGAAATAATATAGGTACCTAATTATATTTTCAATCAAATTTATTAAATTCAAAATAACCCAAAGTAAGAAATCATATTTAAATATGTATAATCGAATGGGGAAATTTTAAATCATATTATGGCAACTCTCGCACTTTATGTCACTGCTTCCGTTCGTTGAGGTTTTTTGTTCCAAGTAACCTAAAATTCATAGTATTTTTTATAAATAAACGATGTTATTTCAAGTACTTGTAAATGAAAAGTGATTCCGTGACACTTTTTATGTGCTTTGCTATTGTTTTTACAAGTTTTCACTACACAGGAAGGCATAATTCTATTTATTTAAATATATGTTAACTAGACGACGACTCGTGACGTACTAAGAGCGATGAGCATAGTTTTAGTGTAGGTGTGTGCGTGAGCGTGTATATTTACATGGAGGAGCATAGTTTTGTGGCTTCACTTATGATGTTCGCGATGCGCCGTCTATCTTTTTTTGTTGGTCTGAGAGTATTACATTATTTTATTTTAATTATTGTGAATGTGAAGACTATGTGGACCATTTTTTTTGTTTTTATTTTTAATTTATCTTAGTTTTAATCGTGGTCTGGCAGTTTGAGTAGTTTATGCGGCCTACCCGAATGTCCTTTCTTTGGTATTGTTCGTCGAATCGTTGAGCTCCTTAAATTCTGTGTTGAGCTGCTCGGTTATTGACAAATGCGTGCACTGACTGGACAGGTCCACTCAATCGGGCTGGTTCTTTCCTCAAAAGACCATTTCAGACATCAATCAACATGGTCTTCATGATCTAACCAAGATTTTTGTTTTGTCTGGACTTTAAAAGAGACTGTGATCTCTGAGTTTTTTTCGGCCTTTCTTCTCAGAGTAGTCAGATAGGAAACGCCGACCTCATCTAGTTTTAAAAATATAATCGACATGTAAAAGTGTTTGTACAAACCAACTTACAGAAATATAATCATTTATAAAAGTCCCAAAATTTCTATAGCAATGGGATCATGTCCCTACCTACAAGATGGCAAGAAGTTATCGAACAAAATGGTACCTACATACTTTAGTTAAATGTAAATAAACTATATTAAAAAATGTTTTGAATTTTCTTAAAAAATGCGAAGAAACTTTTTCCCCAACCTAGTGATAGACCGACTAGAGCGTCGCGCAATGATTGTTGATACAGCGGTCCCCCATGACGAAGAACCTCGTGAAGGCGGAGAGATAAGAAAAGTAAGTATCTTGATCTGGCTCGCGAGGTTGTCGACATGTGGGATGTGAATACAGCAGTCATTGTGCCGATAGTCGTGACGGCTAATGGCATAATAGCCAAGAGCCTCGACGAACATCTGAGGAGTCTCTCGTTGGGCAGCTGGATTAAGGGCTTGTGGTACTCCTGGACACGGCGCGTATCGTTAGCCCTGACCACCGGTAGCTTGGACTCTGTTCCCGATACCGGTGGGCTACTATTGGAATGAATGAATTGCCCCTTGAATTACAGATAATTGTAAATAGTTAAATTATAGTTTTATATAGATCCTATTCATCATTATTATATCATCATCAGCCTCTTAATTTTCCCACTGCTTCAGGCCTCCTCTCTGTGAGAGGGAATGGGCCGTAATCCACCACGCAGTACCAGCAGGTTGGCCGATGTCACAATGTCTTCGATTTTTTGGTTCTAGGACAAGCCGGCTTTCTCAAGATGGCGATGTTTTCCTTAACAGTTTTGAGAGCAGTGGTAATGAAATAATATACATAAAGTAAAGTGCCTGCCTGGGTTCGAATCCATAGTCTACGATACGTAAGTAGAGGCCGTTACCACTGGGCCGCCAGTGCTCTCCCACTGGGCTACCACTGCTCTCCCTAGGTCTCATTAAAATGTATCCATATATGTATGTTAATGTGTATGTGTAATGTGTTTTGTATCTGATACAATATAGACACAATAGGGATATTAACTGAAAATTAGGTTTTGATCCGTCAGGGAGATTAATTAAAAATATTACACGTATTTTTTCTATTGACATGTTAACATAAAGTGACCACGATATAATGCATTGAAATATCGTGTGACGTCATACCATTAGTATACTGACACAGTGTGACGTCACAAGCCCCCACTCCTGAACTTTGATGCGCTTTGTCTTTATATTTTTTTTATAGATTTGGTAAAGCAAAAAATACGTGTCAAATATTATTTGATAATCTTACTGATGGACTAAATATAATTTATTTTTCTACCCAGGAAACATCCCCATTAGGTAAATGCTTGGCAGATTGATTGGAGGTATAATTTTTTAGGATTAAAAAAAGTAAGTGTGACTGAAAAAAGTTTTATGTAAGAGGAAGAAATTTCTAAAGGTTCATTTAATTTCATTTGATTTATTTATTCATAAACAATGTAAATTGTGTTTGAATATATTATCATTAAATTATTATTTCCACAAATTAAAGGACATGGCCAGATTCTGCCCTCCGAATCAATCAGAAAACATAAATGTACAGTAATTATTAATATGTGAAAATTACTAGTAAAATAAATAAAAATTAACCGCAACGATTACATTTGTCTAGAACAGGTGACAAAAAATTCCAAAAAGATATGTGTGTTAATGTTATGTGCTGTTACTATGCAATGCATTTGCGTCTGGTTACAACGCATAAGACAAACACTGTTTCTCAAGTACGACTGAAGGTCAGATTAAAATATAAAACAACGACAACTGTAAGAACGTATTGCTAAGGTAAAATAAATAAAAAAACCTCTAAAATAAAAATTAAGGTTTTACGATTATCGCAGACACAGAGTTTCTACGCGCGCGTACTGCACTGGTGCAGCCTAGTATGTGGTGCAGTCTTGCGTTGATCTTATTACGATGTTATCTTTTTCATAGCGTCTCTCGCTTCTTCTCTGATCATAAAACTTAAACTATTGTAAAGCCATACCTCTAAGATTTAATACGACGTACTGTATGTCAATGTACATGAATATTTTTTGTTAGGGCACAGCTCTATACAAATTCTGGCCATGTCCTTTCTACCTCACAACCAAACAATACAAAAAAAGCAACATAGTTCACTACTGAAAAGTACAATGTCAAAAAATATTCACGATCAATATAATAAAGAAAGTCATATAGTTATAAAAATTAAATGTCAACCGCACAATTATCTTATACAACAAACAAAAAGAAAACAACGAAAATCATTACATGTCATAAAAGTTAATAAATTCAATGTCACATTCAGTAAAATCAAAAGGTCATTTAACAATTAAAGTAATAAGTGCGAGTCGCATTATCGCAAAAAACGGCAAAAAGATTACGTTTGTTGTATTGGAGCCCCACTTAAATATTTATTATGTTCTGTTTTTAGTATTTGTTGTTATAGCGGCAACAGAATTACATCATCTGTGAAAATTTCAACTGCCTAGCTATCACGGTTCATAAGATACAGCCTGGTGACAGATGGACAGACAGAAATTTTTACCCTTTGGGTACGGAACCCTATAAATCACAATAATACACCGCAATATGAGAATAAGCCCTTCTCTGTTATGTCTACAATTCTTTAACTGAGTAGAGACATCTATTTAGCAGGAACGCCCGAAGCTTTGTTTTAAATGCAGATGTACATCAAACTTTTTAAGTGAAGTGGCAATTTATAGAAAACTTGCGCTACTTGATATAATATTGCGGACTGTGCTTCACAATGTTGAAATGGGGACTCAACTTTTTCTCAGACCCATTCTACGTTGTAACGGGTAAAAATTGCCAGTGCATATATTAGCAACATCTGGCGTTGATGTATGTTTGACACTATTTAAAATGTTAATAATAAAATATGTATCTATTTGTGTGAAATCATTTAATTCAATAAGCACACAAATTCAACATACAAATTAATAAATTATTAAATTCTTTTCAAATTAGTTACATAAAAAATGATAATTTAGTAAAAGGCCTATGGCTTAAAAGCAAAGTATTCAAGATCGGTAGTTGCAATGACTTGAGCCTTTACTACGAGTGAACTTGCATTGAGAGGACGGTGTCCAGAAATAACCTCAAAGGCAAGGACCTAAAAGTATACGTAATGCTATATGGGGCAAGGCTGGCTAGCGTCAAAATGAAAAGCTCATCATAATCAATGATGTAGGCGCTGTGAGTATTATTTTGAATCTGTCTGAATGCCCATTTTCATGACACATGTGCGTTTGATCTTAACATGCAATTTTCTTCTCCTTGGCAGGGCTCCAAATGCCTCTTTAGGTATAATTTTATATATAGTTAAAGCTAATGGTCAACTAGCTGTTCAAGCTACAGCAGTCTCCTCTTGCAAAGGGTTCCGAGCATAATTGTCATCATCTGATATACAGCAAGCTTACGGACAGCTACACAGAGAACGATGCTGTTTGAGGAATCATGTCTCCAGCATTGAATATTGTGGGTAATCTATATCCCTTCAGAAAGTGAGTGGTTCATACTTTGTAACCTCAATTTATTGTATTGATGGAACGTGTGCTTGAAGAATTAAATTAGTTGACCAAACTTAAATGTGTTTTACTTCAGTCAGCTTCATGTGAGTTATTCCCTGCAATTGTCTCAAGCTACTTGCTACCCACGAGTTAGCCGGTTGGGTAAGGAAAAGCTGCCTTACAATTGGCGCCCAACGTGGGGCATGAAGTTTTACTGGAGTACTTAACTTTTTATTTTGTGTCTAGAATAACTTTAATACTAAAGAACTTAACCAAACTATTGGTTAACTTCAATATTGTTTAATTTCAATCTTAAAATAACAAAACATTAACTTTATATAAAATTTCAAAGTGCGGTTATAGTCACAATTTTATTTTCAAACTAAACCTTTTCACTAGTAAGCGTTTTGCAAAACTTAATATAAATCACTCTATTATAACAAAGTTATTATAACTGTTAATTAGATTTATATATATGGAACAAACATATGTTTTGTTCAACATGCATAAAGCATTTCTTTAAACTAAAAATAAAAAAACATAATTAGATAATTGGTTTTGAATATTTAGAACAAAAAGTATTTTTTTGTTCAACATGCATAATGCAACTTTGTTTGAATATCTTCATAATGAAGAACTTATTAAACATGTACTTAAATGTTTTTATATATGTCAACAGATCTTAAAGCAACTGGAGACGTGGATTGCAAGCAGTGTCGCTCCTGTGTAGTCTGTATTGGATTTGAAGCATCAAACTAATGGATTAACCCGTATATACATTGTCTGATGAGGTACATATGTGTTCGGAAACCTGTTGCTGAGCTGTTTCATTTAAATAAAAGTAAATTCAGGAGGTACTTTTACAATTATATGTATCGTAGCTCGCTTTTAAAATCACTTAATGAGAATTTCTCAAATGATTATTTTTTCAAACTAAATCATTTAAACTAAAAATAAATAAAACTTAATTTCTAAATTCTCTTGGAAGATACTGATGCTAAGAGAAGTTGTGGGACATCTATATTTCTATTTAATGATGATCTCACTGGCGCCCAATCTTAAAATAAATAAAATAAAATATTTCTAACAATTTGTAGTGACTTATTAGGATGTTTATACTGTGTCAATTAAAAGAAACACAATTAAATAGTAAATTCTGAGTATCATAGTAGCTATGTTATGTTGATTTCTTCCTATACGGAAGCAACAAGCACCTGCTATGGTTAAAATACTAGTGTTTATTGTACACAACATACCTAAATTTGTACATGTGAACAGTGCATAAGCTAATTAGGTTATTTTTTCCGGTGTCAACTAAAAGAAACACAATGTGGTATTATTATACTCTGATCATTATGGTAAATATGTTATGTTGTTTCCTATACGGAATGCAACAAACAATGCCATAATAAAAGATAAGTGTTTCTTGTACACGGAATGCCTGAAGCTGTCCATGTCAATAATGGTCCTTAATTGATTTACATACATTAATTTGAAGTATGAAGACTCCTAGTTAATAATCATTGTTGTGTTAATGATTTAATATTTGCACCAATTCAATAATGGAGGTGCAAATATTTAATTAAGAAAGGGATGAATGAATGCTGGTAGGGTATAAGGATATTTTTTCAAAATTCATTTGTTCGAACAATCATTTATAGGTTATGTATGTATATGAAGGATGAAAGGTAACACAATGATGCAAAAAACTTAGTAGTGTTCTCATTATAATCTTAACTTAAATAGACATTTACTGAAATCTATACAGCGAATAGGTGCTCAATGTAATGCTTTCCTTATTGTTATGGGGGTATTTACTTTCTGTTGCGAATCTTAACTTGATTAGGTATTGTCCTATCTATACAACGGATGGGTACTTAATGTAACATTAGCTATTTTAGAAAGCAATGTTACTTTTTGCTATGAATCTTAACTTGATTAGGTATTTGTCATATATGAGCAAAAAACTTGGTAGTTTTCTTTTTGTGAAATTCAACTTAAATAGACATTTACCCACATCTATACAATGAATGGGTGCTCAATGTAATACACTCCATATTGTTGTGGGGTGATTACTTTCTGTTGCGAATCTTAACTTGATTGGGTATGTTCCTATATCTATACAACGGATGGGTACTTAATGTGACGTTTGCTATTTTAAAAAGCAACGTTGCTCTTCATTATGAATCTTAACTTGATGTGGTACTTGCCTACATTTGTTTGTTTACATTTGATCAACAACTTGGTACTTAATATAGCACTTGCTTTGTTTTAATGGCAGTGTTCCCTGTTGTTGTAAAAACTTAACTTGATTAGACATTTGTCTACACTTGAATAAAATATGGGTTAATCTTTTGGATTATAACCCGACTCTTGAACATTTAAAATACTTATTTTCTGAATGAATCATACAGTGATCCTAATGAACTTGGACTTAGACTGCTTGGCAATTGTGTTGTGATAGATGTATTTTATACATTGCTATCTGTTTTGTGACAATTGCTGAGTATGTCAAATTTGCTTTGGAGGAGAACAATTAAGGTTTTTTTTCTCTGTTAGTTTAACTGGACATAGTACATTGTCCTTTGTCTTAATGTTTAGTACATTTTGTACTTAAAAAACTTTTAACTTTGATAAATAAGTTTAGAACTTATTTCTTTTTTTAGAAAACTTAATGTAGGTAGTTCTTATAATTTTTTTTTGGACTGCCTCAATACCTGTCAAGGAGTATGTTGGTTTCAAAGTGTGCATTGATGGTAACTATATTAAAAAATTGTTTCTCAATTTTTTTAACCGGGAAAGGAGATACTGTAACGGGTAAAAATTGCCAGTGCATATATTAGCAACATCTGGCGTTGATGTATGTTTGACACTATTTAAAATGTTAATAATAAAATATGTATCTATTTGTGTGAAATCATTTAATTCAATAAGCACACAAATTCAACATACAAATTAATAAATTATTAAATTATTTTCAAATTAGTTACATAAAAAATGATAATTTAGTAAAAGGCCTATGGCTTAAAAGCAAAGTATTCAAGATCAGTAGTTGCAATGACTTGAGCCTTTACTACGAGTGAACTTGCATTGAGAGGACGGTGTCCAGAAATAACCTCAAAGGCAAGGACCTAAAAGTATACGTAATGCTATATGGGGCAAGGCTGGCTAGCGTCAAAATGAAAAGCTCATCATAATCAATGATGTAGGCGCTGTGAGTATTATTTTGAATCTGTCTGAATGCCCATTTTCATGACACATGTGCGTTTGATCTTAACATGCAATTTTCTTCTCCTTGGCAGGGCTCCAAATGCCTCTTTAGGTATAATTTTATATATAGTTAAAGCTAATGGTCAACTAGCTGTTCAAGCTACAGCAGTCTCCTCTTGCAAAGGGTTCCGAGCATAATTGTCATCATCTGATATACAGCAAGCTTACGGACAGCTACACAGAGAACGATGCTGTTTGAGGAATCATGTCTCCAGCATTGAATATTGTGGGTAATCTATATCCCTTCAGAAAGTGAGTGGTTCATACTTTGTAACCTCAATTTATTGTATTGATGGAACGTGTGCTTGAAGAATTAAATTAGTTGACCAAACTTAAATGTGTTTTACTTCAGTCAGCTTCATGTGAGTTATTCCCTGCAATTGTCTCAAGCTACTTGCTACCCACGAGTTAGCCGGTTGGGTAAGGAAAAGCTGCCTTACAACGTGATCCCTCTCTATCTAATCTCTCTTCATTTGTTTCGTATTCATGTAGATACTTTTTAAGGATAGTCAGGAGTACTAAGCAGGAGAAAAGCACAAATCATCTATCTACATGTACTCCCAAGAATTTAGCTTCATTCACTAGTTCAACTTTTTCCTCATTTAATACAATTTCCATGGTTTCTTTATTGCGAGCAGTCGTTTTGAATAGCAGTATTTTAATATTTGTACTATTGATTTTAACTTATTTAAAAAAAAACATGAATGAAGATAGCTAAGTGCCATATTAACTTTTGCCATAAGTTCTTTAATGTAATTTGCTGCAATAATAGCGTTTGGTATCATCCGCAAAAACTATAGGTCGTAAGTCGGGTAAAATTTAATTTATTAAGTCGTTAGTGAATATATAGTTCAAATACGTATAGAACCTCTTCTTGTAAACGCAAAAATAGAATATCAACTTTTTAATTTTATAGACGTAGTTACTAGAGCAAAGTTATTTTCACATTTTTCTTACCAATTCAAGTTGTAGCAGTCCATTCAAAAACCTATTGGGCAAAGAGAGCGTTGATGTGAATAATAAAAATAAAATCTGTATCCAAAAAAATATTATTCTAAGCAAAGCGACTATAAAAAAGCTAGTATCGCAGAAGCCTTATACTAAAAACAAGTTAAAAATAAGTAGGCCGTAAGTTGAAAGGTAATCGAGATCACGTTAGACGTATCCTTCCTTTCCTCCTACATCCTCCGAAGCAAGGCCAGCCCCAGTGGGAGGATAAAATGGAATTTATGGGAAGGGGAGTGCCTCATACAGGTTTATTTATATTTAAGTCAATGTAACTCTATTTCATTTTATTTATGGTGGTTTTAGAAAGGTTTTCTGGACTTTGTAAATGGTGATGGTGGCGTTGATTTGAAAATTATGTTGATTAAAACTGTATCAAAGCTTGTAGGAAAATCGTAACTTAATATTATAATTTGTGAATGTCTCACGCTATCACGCTTCATCGGCTGAACGGATTTGATTGGATTTGAAAAAACTTCGTAGTATTTTATGTATATTAGAAATTTATTCGACGTCACCAGGATAAGAGATTCACAGTTTTATCAAAATAGTATATTTGTGGTGTTAAAAGTTAAGTGAGTGGGCCTGGGACGACCAATACATTTATAGACTGCTGTTAGATAATACTTTAATTATGTTTTCAAGCAATTTGGTACAGATTCTTCACCAAATATGTATTTTTTGTCACAATCTATCACGCATGTCAAACTCGTTGTGAAACTTGATACAACATAAAATACAAGAAAAAGGTGAAAGTTAAAAGCACACACAAAAGGCGACTGAAAACGCAGACCGATTTAAAAATAAACCTTTATGCGCCGGAAGTTTCAAAGATTAGGCTCCGTTCAAAGGAGCTCGATCTAAGAGTCTTTGAAACGTAAGGCTGTCTACAGACTTGAGTTAACCTCAATACTGTCTCTGTGGAAGATCTTAGGCGACTATGGAAAAAACACCGTGCTGTGGGTACAGCATCGTGCTGAGTGGGAGCCTTCTTTGTCTTCACAGTCACGACGTGCATCTGTTTCTGTTATGTACGTCTTATTAAGTAGTACTTACACTATGGTTAAAGGATTTTATTCGTAAGTTCATAATTTAAAAGAAAATTATTTATTAAAACTGACATACATCAGTTTGACATTTTTTCTTTCTTCTTTCCATGCATGGTCTTCCGCAGAATTGGAAGGCGATAACCTGGTGAGGGCTTCAGGAATCCACTGGATGTGAATGCACAAGAAATGTAATTATAACAACGTTTGGGGAGGCCAATGTCGAGTACTGGACGTCTTCGTCTAAAAAGATGATGAAGTCAATTTGAACGACACACGCGACTGTTTAAATTTTCAGAAAAGTTTTCACTATTCGGATCAAGTAATGGGCTCTCACGCCACCGCAGGGTTTGCAACCGTTAGTTCTTCGTATGACACGATGCTTACAGACGTGAAGCAAGCCGAAAAGTCAAGGGCATACTAGCCACAGAACCGATGACCGTCGGGGTGAACGTGTTCTTGAGTGAAGTCCACGTATCGACAAGCGTTAAGAGGGAAGCCATCAGGCTAGGTGCAGTGACAATCTTCATGGTTGGAGGTAACAACTAGATCAAAGAAAACAAGAATCAAGATCGGCCAAGGCCTCAGTCTTGTAGCCTGCAGGGAACACTGGATGATGCTCAAAGGTCTATCTGATCAACTTCCATATCAAACTCTTTCTTAATTCTTAATTCTTTATTGTACACAAAAAATTACATATACAACATGAGTGATTATAAAGTTGATGTACAAAGCGAGCTTAACTCAAAGAAGAGTTTTCTACTAGCAAACCTTAGAGTGATAGAGAGAGTTTACAAAAGAAGAGAAGTAGTCCAGTGTACAATTTTAGAATAATATAATATAAATCATAAATATACATACATAAGCACAAAATATACATACATACATAAGTGCAAAAAATACATACATACATAAGTACAAAATATACAACATACATATACTAATATTATGTCATTCCGAAAGAAAATGATCCTTGATTTTCCTCTTGAAGACATTCAGAGAAGGGCTGTCGCGTAGAGAATGTGGTAGAGAGATCCAGAGACGCACTGCAGTAACAGAGAAGGAGCCATCATAGCGGCTGGAAGTGTGACGTGGGGTACGAAGGAGAAGAGAAGTGGAAGTGCGACAGGGTTTACCCCTCGGGACAAAATACTCAAAGCGTTCACGAAGGTATTGAGGAGAATTAGGATTGTGTAGGATAGTATAGAGGAGAGATAGGATATGGGTATCTCGACGACGCCGAATCGGCAGCCACTTCAATTTAGTCCGAAATTCCGACACGTGGTCGTATTTGCGGAGGCCAAAAATAAAGCGGATGCACAAGTTCTGCAGTCGCTCGAGTTTATTTAGGAGTACCTCCGTTGCATCTAGAAAACAGACATCCGCATAGTCTATGAGCGGTAGAAGAAGAGATTGAGCAAGAGTGACCTTAGTGCGAAATGGTAAGAATTTTTGGAGACGTTTAAGAGACTGAAAAGAGTAGAAGACCCTTTTACTTACATCAGCAACATGAACCTCCCAAGAGAGGTTAGTATCCATATAGACGCCTAGGTTTTTCACGCTTTTCGAATAGCATATGGGCACTGAATCATAAACTACTGGTGGGAGGGCTTGGTGATTTAAAAGGCTGAGCATGTATCTACCACCAACAAAGAGCGCTTGAGATTTGCTTGGGTTCAGTAAGAGTCCAAAGGATTTTGCCCACTTGTTAATATTTTCAAGGTCACTATTGATGGCAGACACAGCCCCAACCAGATCACCCACTTTAAAATGTCGATATAGCTGCAAGTCGTCTGCATAGAGATGATAGTTAGAAGTTAGGACCTTAGTGATAGCATTTATGAAAATTGAGAAGAGGAGAGGAGAGAGGACGCCACCCTGGGGAACGCCCGCAGTCAATTCACACCAGTCAGAGGAGTCCTCATCGGCTCGAACAGACCGCGAGCGGCCCCGAAGATAAGATTTGAACCATTCAATTACCGAAGCAGAGACATTAAGAGAGGAAAGGATTCCTAAGAGTATGTCAAAGTCAACTGAGTTAAAAGCACTGCTGAAGTCCAGCAGAACCAATACAGTAATACATTTATTATCCATAGCCAGTCTTATATCGTCAGTTATTTTGACAAGAGTGGTCACAGTACTATGGCCAGGTCTGAAACCAGATTGGTAAGGACTCAGCAGGCTATTAGAGGACAAATAACAAGAAAGTTGCTTCTGAGCAATACTCTCGAGGACTTTGGAGAGGATTGGTAGGATGGATATTGGACGGAAATGGGAAGGTAAGGAGGGATTTGAAACTTTAGGAAGGGGTAGGACGTGAGCCCTCTTCCAAGCTGAAGGAAAGGAGTTTTGGAAAAGAGAAAAATTTACTATGTGAGTTATGATAGGAACTATTTCACTTAAAATAGGTAGGAACATTTGGAGATGAAGGCCATCATCACCTACCGCTTTAGTGGATATGGATTGGATACATTTCTTAATATCTAATTCAGTAATTGGGTGGAATGAGAAAGAAGTATTTGCTGGCAAAGGAAGACTAGAGAGTTCTTTGAGAGTGGAGGTTTTAACGTGGTTGTCGAGGGTGATTGGTGACTTAGAAAAGTGTGCATTCAGTGCATTGAGGTCCATCTTATCAGGAGAACTCTTGCTAATGGCTTTGCCAATACCAAGAGTCTTTAAAAATTGCCATACTTGTGCTGGGTTGAAGTTATCAATTGAGTTGTGAATGTGGCGCCTTTTTGCATTCCTACACAAACGACTGCAGCGATTTCGCATCTTCTTGTAAATAGCCCAGTTTTCCTCCGTGCGCCGCTTCCTGTACAAACGCTTAGCCTTGTCACGCTTAGCCATCTGAGTTTTTATTACTGGGGATAGCCATGGCGCAGGAAGGTGTTTGACCCTTACCTTTTTAAGGGGAGCATGTGACTCGTACAATTCTATGATAGTCCTGCTGAAGATTGACACCATTGAGTCTATATCCTCGCAGGTGAAAAATCTTTTAATTCTTTACAAAGCCCTCGACGAATCAACTATATCTTATGGTCTGTCGAGCTATGGTAGGACATATAAGACACATCTTGATCAAATTACTAAAAACAGTAGTGTTTATTTTGGGAACAACCTGTATCAACTTAAAAACTCTCCACCACTTTTGTTTTAAGGATGGAAGGCCGGAGTGGTCACTGATGTGCGCTTGTTAATATTAGAGAACTATTTCGCAAATAACCGCTGTAATTTTTATTCTTTTTACTGTTACTTTTAACCTAAGTACCTACTTAAGTGGTTATGATTTTTTGTTTATATTATGTTGTCGATGTTTTTGAAGAATTGCCAAACTTAAGTGGCAGTGGGCAGGGCACATTGCTCGCAGAACGGATGGCCGATGGGGCCGAAAAGTTCTGGAATGGCGACCGCGAACCGGAAGACGATACGTTGGAAGGCCTCCCACTAGGTGGACCGATGACCTGGTTAAGGTTGCGGGAAGGCGCTGGATGCGAGACGCACGGGATCGGTCAATGTGGCGACGCCTGGGGGAGGCCTATGTCCAGCAGTGGACGTCTTTCGGCTGAAATGATGATGTTTTTGGTGCACGGTAAAACTCTAATGAGTTTATGTTGGCATCAACTTAAATATATAACATGTATGTGTTACTACTGATTAAATAAATAAATAAAAATATGAACTACGGTCGAATTTAGAACGAGTTTCTCTCTTTGAAAATAATGAAGACGTGTATACCAAAAAAATACGTTTTAAGTCTCTACTGACCAAATTTTCTTGACTCTTTTGTGAGCACTGTCTAAAACAGTAATTTTCTTGGCCATTTCACGTGACTGCTCGTTGTTGAGGGTCAGAATACTCGTGGAATAACTGACGTTTACGAGATAACGTTCAACCCTTTCATCGGAAACTGTTTTCGATGCGAAAAGGTTGTAATAGAGTTGTTCGGGGCTTGTCTGGTTAAAGGGTTAAGGGGATGCTCTCTAATATTTGATATATAAAAAAAAAACAACAAATTTTGGCTATTAAGAGTATTGTTGAGATTTTAGTGTCAAATGATGATACATTATATGTATCTATGACCTCATCAAATTAAATTGCTTTAAAACTAGACGAGTCCGAGGTCTGGTTTCCGATTCAACTACTTGAAAAAACACAGACACAAACTCATAGGCCACACTCTTTTTTAATGTCCACACGTTATCTTGGTGAGATCCTTTGAATAGCATCAATGGTATTCTAGTAAACAGATATGTTATTAGCGCGCGTATTGTGAAGACTCGAATACTTCCTAATTGGGACGTATAGTCTTTAGTCTATGTCCAGCATGGCGAAAAGCGATACGCTTTGTTGAAACAAAAACAAAATTTAAAAAATGTTCATTTAGAAAGTGTACCAATTATGATAACAAAGTACATAAAACGCAATATACGTACATAGTACGCAATATACACCTCAATTTACTAATATATTTAATTATTTTTTCTAATATTCTGATATTTGGAGGTAAGAAAAAAAAAAGCATTGGTCAGAATAATGTTTGTTTACATTCACACGCATGTGACAAACACTAGACGTCTTATTAATAAACGTGGACTAAGGTAAGATTAACTTTATTCCAAGCATTAGGTTGGTACTAACAAATTTCCGTATTAATAAACACGGAATAAGGAGAGATTATACTAATCTGACTCTAGTCTTGGACTAAAAGTTATTCCATGGTGCTAGCTAGTTTAAGGTCGGAGTAAGATTGGATTAAGAGTGTATCCATGGCGACTACATTTATTATTTTTGATTGACATTTTGTTCGTTGTGATTTGATGATGAAAATTTTTTGTTTAATATAAATATATTGTACTAGACAGGAAACAGCATGCAATATGTCATAGAACGTAATTAAATTCAGCCATAAAACGTCCACTGTTGGTCGACAACTGGTTCAGGGCGTCCCACTATTAACACTCAGTTATTTTTAAGTTTCATGGATAAACTATAATATAGTATATATCGATAACAATAAATAAAAAATAAAAAAAAATAAAACAAAAATGCAATGATTATTGCGTATTTTACTGACGAAGTCAAAAAGAGCTTGATTAGTATTTGACTACATATCAGCATTATTTTGCCGGTATTCCAATTGTTCTTCTCTGTTCACCGTCATCTCAGTATGCAGACACAACCTTTTCATTATTATTTTTTGATCACCATTAACACAGTCCACCCACGTTTCTTTGATACAAAATATAAGACGAAAAACTTCACCTTAAATACAACACAAAATATAAATGCTGTGTAAGTGAGATATCGGTTGAATATGAAAGAATATCTTAAGTGTGTATTTACAAAAGGTTCTGCTATAATATTTAGTTTCAAGTATAAGAGTCACTTTTCGATAAAAATAAGACAAGTAATAAGACAGTGTCTGTATCGTAGTGTAAATATCTGAAACATTTTCAGATATTTTGTATCGAACGTTTGCAGTATGTTTTTGAATCTATACTTACATTATAAAAAGGAAAGATTTGTATTTTTGTATGTACCGAATAAACATGAAAACTACTGGACCGATTTCATAAATTCTTGGGAACCGTTGGGAAGCTACACTATCTCCGGGTGACATTGGCTTTTTTTTATCCATGTTTTTCCACGGGAACGGGTGTGGCTTTTGTAACCCGGCAGGTGGTAGTTTTATCTACCGTGCTATAGTAAATTTAGTAGGTATGGAATAGAGGAAATATTCAAATTAAACCACAGACCGTGCTTTAAAGGTACAATATTTATTAAGTCAATTAGACGGGTACATCCATCCAATAGATGGTTCAATATTTCCTAACCCTATAAAAGTTACACAAAGCTTGAAGTTCCGGCTCAGAACTTGTCTCAGGTGACAAGCTGAACAGGTAACATGAGAACAATGTTGTAAGTACACATTTACACAAACTCAGGGTCGTTTTAGTATGTTTGGATTTCGTGAGATGACCAATTAGAAACTCTTCGTAGCTCAATCGTATAAGAGATTAATTACAGATAGATCTAGTCGAGCTCAGTGCAGCATATAGGGTTTTGCTTAAAAATGCATCCTACACTTCAATTCTATAACAACCACTCAATACTAGATCTTCCTATCTATAAATGAACCTATGAGGGTCACTAACTCTTTGAAAATATAACGCAATGTAACAGAAACATTGCTACAGCCAATATAGCCTAACCGTTCAGCTGGTAAGCTGGTTAGTAGGTCAGCTGGTTAGCTGGTTAGCGAAACACGATCCCCTTGAAGTCGGTTCAACGTGCCCAGCACGAGAACCACACGACGATGCGCGTCCTACGGGGACGATATTGGAACAGAAATCTCTGGTCAGGAACCGACAATAGCGAAGGACGTTGGTACCTTGATGAGGTTCCTCGAACGGAGACGAAATAGGCGTATGCCAATGCAATGAGTTGGCCACGCTGTCCGCACACTCGTCGGGTACAACAGCAAGCACCAAACGGTCGTCCGCCCGTCCTTCTTCAGGCTAGCCTAAAGGAGCCAGATCTGTAACAATATCCCCCCACATAAGGAACAACGAACTCAACCAATCTCGAGAGATACAAAGAACAAGGAATCCTTAGGCGACTTACCTTGGCAAATCCAGGAATGAAACCCGGGAATCAGCTCGCGAAACTCCGTCGATCGGTAGCGGCTGCGCAGCAAAAGGTTTCGTTCTGGGAGTTCAGCAAGTCAGCAGAGGCACGCCATGTGGGATCTATCCCAGGCGGAACGCGACCAAATTCAGTATCTCTCTGGCGCGATCTCCCAAACGAATGTCCTTCTCCATGATGGACGTCCCGAATTTCAATTCCAACGACTCACGTTCCATAGACCAATATCGACCATAGACTAAATAGTGTCGACTGGTTAGAACTTAGTCGAGTTTATGTTTGTGATTAAATAATGTAACCACTCGACCATAAGATGATTTTGCAACGTCACACTTCGCTACTCTGTAAATGTATGATTTTTCACTAAAATAAATGTTTTTTTTACTTATGACACATTGTTTGAATAATGTATTTGTTAATTAATCCTGAGCATCTGCAAGTGTTCAAATAACTTCAAAGCAGTTGGAAAAATCGGAGTTCGTAAAACCTTTATCGTTATTGCTAGTACGATTGTTTTTCGAAGCGAAAATAACAGATTATGATTGGAACTAAAGCAATTAATAAATAATAATCAGAATTTTATCTTACAATTTCTGAAAGCGTTACTAGAACTACGTGTTTTACATTATCCAAAGTGACATGACGTTCTACGTATTATAAACTAGAAATAATGACGAGAAAGGCAATTATGTAAATAAAATATACCTAATATTTTATGCTGGAATGAAAAGTCACGTATGAAAATATGATGAAGGTGTGACAAGACAATCGCTTTTACAATTATCTCTTAAATATTCTCATATTAGTGGAAATCGAAAATCTTATTGAGAATTACATTTTCAGTTTTGGTTTTAAATATTTTACACTAGCCTTAGCCTGCGGGATCGCCCCAAAGACCTTGCATTTAATAGGGATAAGAATTCCTATGTCATTTAACCTTAGCGTAGTTTTATATCGACGCGCGCTAGTTGCGTTGGAAGGCCTCCCACTTGGTAGACCGATACCTGGTGAAGGTTTGCGTTTGCGTTATTTTTTTTAATACATTGTCCCACACTAGGAATTTCTTCCTGTATCGTGGGTGCGCTTACAAACATGTAAACTCACATACACAACACCCAGCCGGAACGGCTATGTGAACCTAGCACCCGACCTTAGAAAAAATAAACTTTTTTTGGTTTGATTGAAAGATATCGGTAAGTAGTAGATAGTAGTGAAAATTATTTCGTTAGTAGTGGCGCCAAAAAAAAAATATGGGCAGTAAAAAAAAAGTTCGCCCCCGACATTGTATAACCTAACTTTTTTCGGATGCATCTGGTAGGTAAGCGTTAGTAGTGGATTGTAGTGTATTTTTTTTTGTTTGTAGTAAAATAAAAAAAAGGGGAAAAAAAAAAAAAAAACTTCTTTTTTTCATAAAGATGAATTCAGTTTGAAAGTCTATATGGTTACTACAAACGCTAAAAATTACTGAAAAACGTTGGTAGAGGTGTGAAGAGGTTTGTAGTTTAATAACTTTCGTTTGTAGTAAGCTGAATAAAATATAAAAAATATTTTCAGTCGAATATTTTTTCATAAAGATGAATTCAGTTTGAAAGTCTATATGGTTACTACAAACGCTAAAAAATACTGAAAAACGTTGGTAGAGGTGTGAAGAGGTTTCTAGTTTAATTATTTTCGTTTGTAGAAAGCTTAATAAAATATAAAAAAATATTTTAAGTATCGAATATTTTTTCATAAAGATGAATTCAGTTTGAAAGTCTATATGGTTACAACAAACGCTAAAAATTACTGAAAAAAGTTGGTAGAGGTGAGAAGAGGTTTGTAGTTTAATTATTTTCGTTTGTAGTAAGCTTAATAAAATATAAAAAAATATTTTAAGTATCGAATATTTTTTCATAAAGATGAATTCAGTTTGAAAGTCTATATGGTTACTACAAACGCTAAAAAATACTGAAATACGTTGGTAGAGGTGTGAAGAGGTTTGTAGTTTAATAACTTTCGTTTGTAGTAAGCTGAATAAAACATAAAAAATATTTTCAGTGTCGAATATTTTTTCATAAAGATGAATTCAGTTTGAAAGTCTATATGGTTACTACAAACGCTAAAAATTACTGAAAAACGTTGGTAGAGGTGTGAAGAGGTTTTTAGTTTAATAACTTTCGTTTGTAGTAAGCTGAATAAAATATAAAAAAATAATTTCAGTGTCGATTATTTTTTCATAAAGATGAATTAAGTTTGAAAGCCTTTACGGGTACTACAAACGCTGAAAAATACTGAAAAACGTTGGTAGAGGTGTGAAGAGGTTTGTAGTTTAATAACTTTCGTTTGTAGTAAGCTGAATAAAATATAAAAAAATATTTTCAGTGTCGATTATTTTTTCATAAAGATGAATTCAGTTTGAAAGCCTTTACGGGTACAACAAACGCTGAAAATGACTGAAAGACGTTGGAAGAGGTATAAAGAGGTTTGTAGTTTAATTTGTTTTGTTTGTAGTAAGCTTAATAAAATGTAAAAAAATATTTTAAGTATCGAATATTTTTTCATAAAGATGAATTCAGTTTGAAAGTCTACATGGTTACTACAAACGCTTAAAATTACTGAAAAACGTTGGTAGAGGTGTGAAGAGGTTTGTAGTTTAATTATTTTCGTTTGTAGTAAGCTTAATAAAATATAAAAAAATATTTTCAGTGTCGAATATTTTTTCATAAAGATGAATTCAGTTTGAAAGTCTATATGGTTACTACAAACGCTAAAAATTACTGAAAAACGTTGGTAGAGGTGTGAAGAGGTTTGTCGTTTAAGGACTTTCGTTTGTAGTAAGCTGAATAAAATATTAAAAAATATTTTCAGTGTCGAATATTTTTTCATAAAGATGAATTCAGTTTGAAAGTCTATATGGTTACTACAAACGCTAAAAATTACTGAAAAACGTTGGTAGAGGTGTAAAGAGGTTTGTCGTTTAAGGACTTTCGTTTGTAGTAAGCTGAATAAAATATAAAAAAATATTTTAAGCATCGAATATTTTTTCATAAAGATGAATTCAGTTTGAAAGTCTATATGGTTACTACAAACGCTAAAAATTACTGAAAAACGTTGGTAGAGGTGTAAAGAGGTTTGTCGTTTAAGGACTTTCGTTTGTAGTAAGCTGAATAAAATATTAAAAAATATTTTCAGTGTCGATTATTTTTTCATAAAGATGAATTAAGTTTGAAAGCCTTTACGGGTACTACAAACGCTGAAAATTACTGAAAAACGTTGGTAGAGGTGTGAAGAGGTTTGTAGTTTAATAACTTTCGTTTGTAGTAAGCTGAATAAAATATAAAAAAATATTTTCAGTGTCGAATATTTTTTCATAAAGATGAATTCAGTTTGAAAGTCTATATGGTTACTACAAACGCTAAAAATTACTGAAATACGTTGGTAGAGGTGTGAAGAGGTTTGTAGTTTAATAACTTTCGTTTGTAGTAAGCTGAATAAAATATAAAAAAATATTTTCAGTGTCGAATATTTTTTCATAAAGATGAATTCAGTTTGAAAGTCTATATGGTTACTACAAACGCTAAAAATTACTGAAAAACGTTGGTAGAGGTGTAAAGAGGTTTTTCGTTTAAGGACTTTCGTTTGTAGTAAGCTGAATAAAATATTAAAAAATATTTTCAGTGTCGATTATTTTTTCATAAAGATGAATTAAGTTTGAAAGCCTTTACGGGTACTACAAACGCTGAAAATGACTGAAAGACGTTGGAAGAGGTATAAAGAGGTTTGTAGTTTAATTTTTTTTGTTTGTAGTAAGCTTAATAAAATATAAAAAAATATTTTAAGTATCGAATATTTTTTCATAAAGATGAATTCAGTTTGAAAGTCTACATGGTTACTACAAACGCTAAAAAATACTGAAAAACGTTGGTAGAGGTGTGAAGAGGTTTGTTGTTTAAGAACTTTCGTTTGTAGTAAGCTGAATAAAATATAAAAAAATATTTTAAGCATCGAATATTTTTTCATAAAGATGAATTCAGTTTGAAAGTCTATATGGTTACTACAAACGCTAAAAATTACTGAAATACGTTGGTAGAGGTGTGAAGAGGTTTGTAGTTTAATAACTTTCGTTTGTAGTAAGCTGAATAAAATATAAAAAAATATTTTCAGTGTCGAATATTTTTTCATAAAGATGAATTCAGTTTGAAAGTCTATATGGTTACTACAAACGCTAAAAATTACTGAAAAACGTTGGTAGAGGTGTAAAGAGGTTTGTCGTTTAAGGACTTTCGTTTGTAGTAAGCTGAATAAAATATAAAAAAATATTTTAAGCATCGAATATTTTTTCATAAAGATGAATTCAGTTTGAAAGTCTATATGGTTACTACAAACGCTAAAAATTACTGAAAAACGTTGGTAGAGGTGTAAAGAGGTTTGTCATTTAAGGACTTTCGTTTGTAGTAAGCTGAATAAAATATTAAAAAATATTTTCAGTGTCGATTATTTTTTCATAAAGATGAATTAAGTTTGAAAGCCTTTACGGGTACTACAAACGCTGAAAATTACTGAAAAACGTTGGTAGAGGTGTGAAGAGGTTTGTAGTTTAATAACTTTCGTTTGTAGTAAGCTGAATAAAATATAAAAAAATATTTTCAGTGTCGAATATTTTTTCATAAAGATGAATTCAGTTTGAAAGTCTATATGGTTACTACAAACGCTGAAAATTACTGAAAAACGTTGGTAGAGGTGTGAAAAGGTTTGTTGTTTAATAACTTTCGTTTGTAGTAAGCTGAATAAAATATAAAAAATATTTTCACTGTCGAATATTTTTTCATAAAGATGAATTCAGTTTGAAAGTCTATATGGTTACTACAAACGCTAAAAATTACTGAAAAACGTTGGTAGAGGTGTGAAGAGGTTTGTAGTTTAATAACTTTCGTTTGTAGTAAGCTGAATAAAATATAAAAAATATTTTCAGTGTCGAATATTTTTTCATAAAGATGAATTCAGTTTGAAAGTCTATATGGTTACTAAAAAACGCTGAAAATTACTGAAAAACGTTGGTAGAGGTGTGAAGAGGTTTGTAGTTTAATAACTTTCGTTTGTAGTAAGCTGAATAAAACATAAAAAATATTTTCAGTGTCGAATATTTTTTCATAAAGATGAATTCAGTTTGAATGTCTATATGGTTACTACAAACGCTAAAAATTACTGGAAAACGTTGGTAGAGGTGTGAAGAGGTTTGTTGTTTAAGAACTTTCGTTTGTAGTAAGCTGAATAAAATATAAAAAAATATTTTAAGTGTCGAATATTTTTTCATAAAGATGAATTCAGTTTGAAAGTCTATATGGTTACTACAAACGCTAAAAATTACTGAAATACGTTGGTAGAGGTGTGAAGAGGTTTGTAGTTTAATAACTTTCGTTTGTAGTAAGCTGAATAAAATATAAAAAAATATTTTCAGTGTCGAATATTTTTTCATAAAGATGAATTCAGTTTGAAAGTCTATATGGTTACTACAAACGCTAAAAATTACTGAAAAACGTTGGTAGAGGTGTAAAGAGGTTTGTCGTTTAAGGACTTTCGTTTGTAGTAAGCTGAATAAAATATTAAAAAATATTTTCAGTGTCGATTATTTTTTCATAAAGATGAATTAAGTTTGAAAGCCTTTACGGGTACTACAAACGCTGAAAATGACTGAAAGACGTTGGAAGAGGTATAAAGAGGTTTGTAGTTTAATTTTTTTTGTTTGTAGTAAGCTTAATAAAATATAAAAAAATATTTTAAGTATCGAATATTTTTTCATAAAGATGAATTCAGTTTGAAAGTCTACATGGTTACTACAAACGCTAAAAAATACTGAAAAACGTTGGTAGAGGTGTGAAGAGGTTTGTTGTTTAAGAACTTTCGTTTGTAGTAAGCTGAATAAAATATAAAAAAATATTTTAAGCATCGAATATTTTTTCATAAAGATGAATTCAGTTTGAAAGTCTATATGGTTACTACAAACGCTAAAAATTACTGAAATACGTTGGTAGAGGTGTGAAGAGGTTTGTAGTTTAATAACTTTCGTTTGTAGTAAGCTGAATAAAATATAAAAAAATATTTTCAGTGTCGATTATTTTTTCATAAAGATGAATTAAGTTTGAAAGCCTTTACGGGTACTACAAACGCTGAAAATTACTGAAAAACGTTGGTAGAGGTGTGAAGAGGTTTGTAGTTTAATAACTTTCGTTTGTAGTAAGCTGAATAAAATATAAAAAAATATTTTCAGTGTCGAATATTTTTTCATAAAGATGAATTCAGTTTGAAAGTCTATATGGTTACTACAAACGCTGAAAATTACTGAAAAACGTTGGTAGAGGTGTGAAGAGGTTTGTAGTTTAATAACTTTCGTTTGTAGTAAGCTGAATAAAATATAAAAAATATTTTCACTGTCGAATATTTTTTCATAAAGATGAATTCAGTTTGAAAGTCTATATGGTTACTACAAACGCTAAAAATTACTGAAAAACGTTGGTAGAGGTGTGAAGAGGTTTGTAGTTTAATAACTTTCGTTTGTAGTAAGCTGAATAAAATATAAAAAATATTTTCAGTGTCGAATATTTTTTCATAAATATGAATTCAGTTTGAAAGTCTATATGGTTACTACAAACGCTGAAAATTACTGAAATACGTTGGTAGAGGTATGAAGAGGTTTGTAGTTTAATAACTTTCGTTTGTAGTAAGCTGAATAAAACATAAAAAATATTTTCAGTGTCGAATATTTTTTCATAAAGATGAATTCAGTTTGAAAGTCTATATGGTTACTACAAACGCTAAAAATTACTGAAAAACGTTGGTAGAGGTGTGAAGAGGTTTGTTGTTTAAGAACTTTCGTTTGTAGTAAGCTGAATAAAATATAAAAAAATATTTTAAGTGTCGAATATTTTTTCATAAAGATGAATTCAGTTTGAAAGTCTATATGGTTACTACAAACGCTAAAAATTACTGAAAAACGTTGGTAGAGGTGTAAAGAGGTTTGTCGTTTAAGGACTTTCGTTTGTAGTAAGCTGAATAAAATATTAAAAAATATTTTCAGTGTCGATTATTTTTTCATAAAGATGAATTAAGTATGAAAGCCTTTACGGGTACTACAAACGCTGAAAATGACTGAAAGACGTTGGAAGAGGTATAAAGAGGTTTGTAGTTTAAATTTTTTTGTTTGTAGTAAGCTTAATAAAATATAAAAAAATATTTTAAGTATCGAATATTTTTTCATAAAGATGAATTCAGTTTGAAAGTCTACATGGTTACTACAAACGCTAAAAATTACTGAAAAACGTTGGTAGAGGTGTGAAGAGGTTTGTAGTTTAATTATTTTCGTTTGTAGTAAGCTTAATAAAATATAAAAAAAATATTTTCAGTGTCGAATATTTTTTCATAAAGATGAATTAAGTTTGAAAGCCTTTACGGGTACTACAAACGCTGAAAATTACTGAAAAACGTTGGTAGAGGTGTGAAGAGGTTTGTAGTTTAATAACTTTCGTTTGTAGTAAGCTGAATAAAATATAAAAAAATATTTTCAGTGTCGAATATTTTTTCATAAAGATGAATTCAGTTTGAAAGTCTATATGGTTACTACAAACGCTAAAAATTACTGAAAAACGTTGGTAGAGGTGTGAAGAGGTTTAGAGTTTAATAACTGTCGTTTGTAGTAAGCTGAATAAAATATAAAAAAATATTTTCAGTGTCGAATATTTTTTCATAAAGATGAATTAAGTTTGAAAGTCTATATGGTTACTACAAACGCTAAAAAATACTGAAAAACGTTGGTAGAGGTGTAAAGAAGTTTAGAGTTTAATAACTTTCGTTTGTAGTAAGCTTAATAAAATATAAAAAAATATTTTAAGTATCGAATATTTTTTCATAAAGATGAATTCAGTTTGAAAGTCTACATGGTTACTACAAACGCTAAAAAATACTGAAAAACGTTGGTAGAGGTGTGAAGAGGTTTGTAGTTTAATTATTTTCGTTTGTAGTAAGCTTAATAAAATATAAAAAAAATATTTTCAGTGTCGAATATTTTTTCATAAAGATGAATTAAGTTTGAAAGCCTTTACGGGTACTACAAACGCTGAAAATGACTGAAAGACGTTGGAAGAGGTATAAAGAGGTTTGTAGTTTAATTTTTTTTGTTTGTAGTAAGCTGAATAAAATATAAAAAAATATTTTTGTCATCGAATATTTTTTCATAAAGATGAATTCAGTTTGAAAGTCTATATGGTTACTACAAACGCTGAAAATACTGAAAAACGTTGGTAGAGGTGTGAAGAGGTTTGCAGTTTAATAACTTTCGTTTGTAGTAAGCTGAATAAAATATAAAAAATATTTTCAGTGTCGAATATTTTTTCATAAAGATGAATTAAGTTTGAAAGTCTATATGGTTACTACAAACGCAAAAATTACTGAAAAACGTTGGTAGAGGTTTGTAGTTTAATAATTTTCGTTTGTAGTAATTGGATAAAATTTAAAAAACATTTATCAGTTTCGAATATTTTTTCATAAAGATGAATTAAGTTTGAAAGCCTTTACGGGTACTACAAACGCTGAAAATGACTGAAAGACGTTGGTAGAGTTATGAAGAGGTTTGTAGTTTAATTATTTTCGTTTGTAGTAAGATGAAAATTCACACTCAATAAACATGTGGTGAAGTACGGCCCATTGTCTCTCACGGTGAGGAGACCTATGTTCCAGCAGTGGAAACATTAAAAATGCTGTGGATAATGATGACATCTTCTTATAAAATGCACTTTCCACTTCTGTTACGGGTTTTATCCATCTAATTTTTGTTTCAGAGCTCAATTAGCGTGCCGCAATTAGAGTTAATTGGTTATAATACCTATTTTTGTTTTAAAAAAGTAGTTTTTTGAAAACCGTGTGAATTTCTGTTGCAATCAAACATAAAAATAATCTTTTTCCGCTAGCTTGCATTAAGGCGCGTTTAACGACCACTCATACGCGTATGTAACTTACATAAAACGCCTTACACTTCAAATTTTGGTGTTTTTTTTCTATAAAAAAGTGTTTTTTGCCCACTGTGTAAAATTTCGTTCCTCTCTTGAATCCATAAAGTTAATATCTGACTAGCCCGCGCCGAGACGCATCTAACGGCATCTCTTATGTGTTTCTAGCTCACATAGAACCCTTTAAAATTAAATCCTATGTTATATACCTAATCTCAAAATCCACCTGTAGGAGCCAGTTCAACACATAAACCGTAATAATTTAACAATTTCTTTTGCGATTTGGACGCGGTTTTCGACGAATACGTTGTCTGATATCTATCTGCTTACCTTCTAGTAATTCTTAATCAACCTACGTGTTATCTTCATTCGTTCATAGGAAGAATCGAAAATTTTAATAAACCCTTTTTTTATTTTTGTCCGCTGATCTTAATTTTTTTGATTTTCTGATTTTTAATTCTCCTCAAAGTCTCATGCCTTACTATCACACTCGTGCCTTTATGTATGTATGTGTAATTAATGTATCACGGTAGGACCATTAGGCTTTGATACCAACGTCCCTGTACATGTAAATTAAGGTTTTCAAGGTACAATAACAATTCAGCCATAGACAAGATTACTACCGACTCTTGCCAAAACTTTTTGTAACGAATCTTGATAAATCGTATCTTGAGTTACTTTTTGTGAAAGATTGTTGTAACGTCGTCACCTCCTCGCAATATTTATAAGCTATCCGCTGCATTTTTGCGCTCGATTTTTGCTGACCTGTTTCACGTTTTAAGTTTTTGCTACAACTGTGCATTTCTCTCGGTTTTTTTTTTGATCCACTGATCTCAACACTAGGTCTTATTGCCGTTTACCTCTTGGATCTGTATTGAGTCTGTGGTGCAAACTCATTTTGCATACTTGTAGCGCATACAAAGATATTTTCGAGCATCAATTGTAAATAAAAATATTCTAGAACTTCAATTTCATCATATTTGTGTAATCGTTTGCTGTAGGATCAGTAGCTGATGAGTGGAGCAGCAGCCCTATTGTAATAAACGCAACCGTTGGGGTTGCATTGTTTACTTTTATTTATTTTTATTTATTTTTTTATTCACTTTGAGCTACCGTTTAACATGCCTCGACTGGCGGCGAATCCACCAGTTATTGTTTTCGAAGCTTTAAAAGATCTGCGGTTCATTGATGATGAAGGCAATCTTTTGCCGTGGAGTAACGATGTTTGGCAAACAGCAACCGTTGCAATGAAGGGTAAGATGTCGAAGGACTACATTTATCTTTACTTGTCACAAAACAGAAACGATGTTTTTAATAAAATCCATGGGATTGAAACGTTGAAGTCGACGAAAGACGACAGTAATGTTGACGACACGGCTGATGATTCACGGCACGATCCGAATTGGTCTATGGGCGAAACAAATTGCTTGTTGCCTGCCTTACGCAAAAACATAGATATATCGAAAAGTGAATGGGCTGTTCTCAAGTCTCGAGTTGTAGAATACAAGGAACGGGAATACGAGGTCCTCGTTATCGGTTGGGCGGACGCTCTCTACGATATTTTATGGACTCACATGAAATTGCCTTGTCCTTTCTCGTTCAAAAGCGCAAAAATTAATAGAAATCCTGGGGAGATTTTTTTGTCGGTTAAAGGCAGTTGCTCGGAATGCGAATCCAAAATACACATCTATTGTCAAAATGAACCAACCGAAAACGGGACAACGTTACACGTTTCCACTTTTGATTCACGTGGAGTAGCGCACCAGAAAAAACGGCAACTAAGTGGAGAAAGACGATTGCGAATCGGTAAAGAGTTACAAGGCAAATCGACATACGCTTGGCGACGTGATGAAGCGAATAGGTTGATGGAGTTTGAGGATGCTATTCCGGCTAATATACCTTCGGAAGAAGTTGTCCGTAAGGCAAAGCAGGAAGCTCGTGACAAGGATTTAGGTTTATTTAAAGTAAAATCTGCTCTTGCTAGTGTGTGGGACATGAAGTATGGATTGGAGTTTAACGGATGCATTCACGAGATTGCTCTCGATAAATTCTTTTTAATGTACTGGACTCCCACACAGTTACATATGTACAACAAATTTATGAAGGAAGACTGCGTTGGAAGCATAAGTATAGACGCTACAGGCAGCTTGGTTAAGCAACTCCCAAAACCGGATGGCTCAAAGCGCGTTGTTTACCTCTACCAAGCTGTTAGTGGATATCGGCAAAAGATATTGCCATTATTCCAACTGATTTCCGAGAAGCACGATACAAATACCTTAACATACTGGATTAGAGAATGGTTACGTAGTGGTGGGTCGTGTCCGAAACAAGTAGTTACAGACTATTCACTGGCACTCCTTAATGCTACCTCTCTCGCGTTTGACAACACAGATCTAAAAACATACATTGAAAAATGTATCGTCTTTGACACGAACGGTTCATCGCTGCAGGTGAACCCGCCGCATTGTATAATTCGACTCGACATTTCACATTTCATAAACATGGTGGCGCGTTGGAGCTGCTTCAATCGCGAGAGTCCCGAAAAGAAAGATTTCTATCTCCGATGTGTAGGTCTGCTAACCACATGTACGGAAATAAATGATTTTATACAGTTGTGTCTCTCTAAGGGATCGAATCAGAAACGAGGTGATCCGGCAGAGAACCAAAGTAGTCGACATAGCTCACAGAATAAGTAAGCTGAAGTGGCAATGGGCCGGCCATGTAAGTCGTAGAACCGATGACCGTTGGGGTAAACGTGTTCTTGAGTGGAGGCCGCGAACTGGTAAACGTAAGGTAGGACGCCCTCAGGCTAGGTGGAGCGACGACCTTCGCAGGGTGGCTGGTAGAAGCTGGATGACAGTTGCCGAAAATCGAACCAAATGGCGTGCAATTGGAGAGGCCTATGTCCAGCAGTGGACTGCTATAGGCTGATGATGATGATGATGATGATGATACAGTTGTGTACCGACGTACTGACTATTGCTTTTGCAACGCATGAAAACATTGATGACAAAAAGAGTCACTGTTTCGCAGCACAGAATCGAGTTTCCGAGCGCTTAAAAACGTATAATCTATCCGATAACGGTGCTGACAAACTCCGCGATGATCAGGACGAAAAGGAAAGCATGTTGGAACAGTTTAACGACGTTGATGACGAGACTGAACTGGATTCGAGTGTAGCAATCAAAGTTATTTTGAATAAAATCGAGTCCGACAGCAAAAGTGATCTTAAACATGGACGATTAAATCCTTATCAGTGCTGTGCGTTCGGTTCTCGACTATTAAAGTTGGCAAAACAGTTTGTTCTGTGGACTGCTGTTATGATTACCAATGATCCAAGTGGCTCAACTCTCGTAGAGTTATTCATTGACGATGACGTACGCCTTGTTTCCAGTTCAGCTCGCAGCGAAGAATACTTTCGCGAATTAAAACATCTTGTCTTCAGAAAAGAAAAATCATTAAGGATGGATAAGTTTCTTGTTGTCCATCTAAGGAACCTGGCAGGCACTACTATTTTGTTAAATGCCGACACAAAAAAATACAAAACACATGCGACGCCTCGAGTAGCTGAAGTTCGAAATGACCGTAAAAGAGTTTGTGAAGATAACGGTGATGGTAAGAGTGAGCACGATCTAGAAGACAAGTTAGACGGTGCGTCTCTTGTTAACACATTGGATGATACTTTGACGGAACCGGAACAGTCTATAATGGCTTTTCTGAATGAGAATGAAGATTGGCGTGGTCTTACAACGAAAACGGAACCGATCCAACTAAAAATGCAAGGTCGTCCCAAAAAAAGGGGAAAGTATCTGTCACCGTGTCCTGATATAGAAGTAATACGCCAGCGGCCAAAATTCCGTTTGACTTTGCCGTTACTCGTAAATGGTAACAGTTTGGGCCCTGTGAAAATCGGCAGACGAATTATTGCTGTGCGGAACACGTGTGTTTTCGACTCCACTGTGCAGAGTATGCTAGCTGCATATCACGATTTTGCTCTGTACTGCGAAAACATCACAGGGTCAAACATTGCTATTTATGAGTTTGTAGAGACGTTGTCGAAGTCTGGTGTGTGTGTAAAATTATATTATGATCGTTGTGAAATTTTGAAACACACAGCGGATATAAAAAATGGAGTGTTGGATTGCGAGATCAACGTCGCAACTTTGATAGAGTCACACATTCTACCAAATACACCGTCGCTTGAAATAAAAATTAATTGCAGAGATTGTACACATGAAAAAACAAGAAGCATCCCAGTCCTTGACCTCAATCCAGATCCAATATTCGAAAAAGCCATGGGAGGCCTACAGGAAGCTGTCAGTCAGTCCGCAGAATTCTACAAGGCAAAAACTCAAAGCGAGTGTGGGTTCTGTAAAGGAACCAACGTTGCTAAGACGTTCACTGGAGGAAGCCACATTTTCCTCAATCTTGAGGCTGCCGAAATTGGGTTGCTTGCTGCACGGCGTGGTCTAGCGAATTGCAGAAAAGAATTCACTCTGAAAGAAATCCCTGAATATCTTAACTATTGCGATCGTCAGTATAGAATAGTTTCAGCGATAATTTTTGTTGCAGGTCATTACTACGCTTGTATTAAACGAGCCTCTGGTACATGGGAAGAGCATAATGATCTATGTTCGTCGCAAAGAGTAATGGTGATTACAAAACGGGAACTGCTAAAACAACGTCGAACCCACTTACTATTCTACGTCCGAATTTAGAAAAAAAAATCAGACTCAAAATACTTTTTCCATTTTTTTTATTTAGCTCCTAACGAAAGAAC
This sequence comes from Orthosia incerta, assembly GCA_948252205.1. NCBI lineage: Eukaryota > Metazoa > Arthropoda > Insecta > Lepidoptera > Noctuidae > Orthosia > Orthosia incerta. The sequence goes on along the minus strand of OX411759.1, from coordinate 19,578,379 downwards.
TATACTATAACCAATTTTTAACCTCTTGAATCGTGATTTCGTCATTATCAGCGTTTGTAGTATACGCATAGGCCTTCAAATTGAATTTATCGTTTTGAAAAAATATTCGATACTGAAAATATTTTTTTATATTTCATTCAGCTTACTACAAACGAAAATTAATAAACTACAAACCTCTTCATACCTCTACCAACGACTTTCAGTCATATTCAGCGTTTGTAGTAACCGTATAGGCTTTCAAACTGAATTCATCTTTATGAAAAAATATTCGACACTGAAAATATTTCTTTACATTTTATTCAGCTTACTACAAACGAAAATAATTAAACTACAAACCTCTTCACACCTCTACCAACGTTTTCCAGTAATTTTTAGCGTTTGTATATAACCATATAGACTTTCAAACTGAATTCATCTTAATGAAAAAATATTCGACACTGAAAATATTTTTTTATATTTTATTCAGCTTACTACAAACGAAAGTTCTTAAACTACAAACCTCTTCACATCTCTACCAACGTTTTTCAGTAATTTTTAGCGTTTGTAGTAACCATATAGACTTTCAAACTGAATTCATCTTTATGAAAAAATATTCGACACTGAAAATATTTTTTATGTTTTATTCAGCTTACTACAAACGAAAGTTATTAAACTACAAACCTCTTCACACCTCTACCAACGTTTTTCAGTAATTTTCAGCGTTTGTAGTAACCATATAGACTTTCAAACTGAATTCATCTTTATGAAAAAATATTCGATACTTAAAATATTTTTTTATATTTTATTCAGCTTACTACAAACGAAAGTTATTAAACTCTAAACTTCTTTACACCTCTACCAACGTTTTTCAGTATTTTTTAGCGTTTGTAGTAACCATATAGACTTTCAAACTGAATTCATCTTTATGAAAAAATATTCGATACTTAAAATATTTTTTTATATTTTATTAAGCTTTCTACAAACGAAAATAATTAAACTACAAACCTCTTCACACCTCTACCAACGTTTTTCAGTAATTTTTAGCGTTTGTAGTAACCATATAGACTTTCAAACTGAATTCATCTTTATGAAAAAATATTCGACACTGAAAATATTTTTTATATTTTATTCAGCTTACTACAAACGAAAGTTATTAAACTACAAACCTCTTCAAACCTCTACCAACGTTTTTCAGTAATTTTCAGCGTTTGTAGTAACCATATAGACTTTCAAACTGAATTCATCTTTATGAAAAAATATTCGACACTGAAAATATTTTTTTATATTTTATTCAGCTTACTACAAACGAAAGTTATTAAACTACAAACCTCTTCACACCTCTACCAACGTTTTTCAGTAATTTTCAGCGTTTGTAGTACCCGTAAAGGCTTTCAAACTTAATTCATCTTTATGAAAAAATAATCGACACTGAAAATATTTTTTAATATTTTATTCAGCTTACTACAAACGAAAGTCCTTAAACGACAAACCTCTTTACACCTCTACCAACGTTTTTCAGTAATTTTTAGCGTTTGTAGTAACCATATAGACTTTCAAACTGAATTCATCTTTATGAAAAAATATTCGACACTGAAAATATTTTTTTATATTTTATTCAGCTTACTACAAACGAAAGTTATTAAACTACAAACCTCTTCACACCTCTACCAACGTATTTCAGTAATTTTTAGCGTTTGTAGTAACCATATAGACTTTCAAACTGAATTCATCTTTATGAAAAAATATTCGATGCTTAAAATATTTTTTTATATTTTATTCAGCTTACTACAAACGAAAGTCCTTAAACGACAAACCTCTTTACACCTCTACCAACGTTTTTCAGTAATTTTAAGCGTTTGTAGTAACCATATAGACTTTCAAACTGAATTCATCTTTATGAAAAAATATTCGACACTGAAAATATTTTTTTATATTTTATTCAGCTTACTACAAACGAAAGTTATTAAACTACAAACCTCTTCACACCTCTACCAACGTATTTCAGTAATTTTTAGCGTTTGTAGTAACCATATAGACTTTCAAACTGAATTCATCTTTATGAAAAAATATTCGATGCTTAAAATATTTTTTTATATTTTATTCAGCTTACAACAAACGAAAGTTCTTAAACAACAAACCTCTTCACACCTCTACCAACGTTTTTCAGTAATTTTTAGCGTTTGTAGTAACCATATAGACTTTCAAACTGAATTCATCTTTATGAAAAAATATTCGACACTGAAAATATTTTTTATGTTTTATTCAGCTTACTACAAACGAAAGTTATTAAACTACAAACCTCTTCACACCTTTACCAACGTTTTTCAGTAATTTTCAGCGTTTGTAGTAACCATATAGACTTTCAAACTGAATTCATCTTTATGAAAAAATATTCGATACTAAAAATATTTTTTTATATTTTATTAAGCTTACTACAAACGAAAATAATTAAACTACAAACCTCTTCACACCTCTACCAACGTTTTTCAGTAATTTTTAGCGTTTGTAGTAACCATGTAGACTTTCAAACTGAATTCATCTTTATGAAAAAATATTCGATACTTAAAATATTTTTTTATATTTTACTAGCTGACCCGGCAAACTTTGTTTTGCCATAAAAACACCAAACATTCACCTACCCAACACCTACCCTACACCTACCCTACACCTACCCTACACCTACCCTACACCTACCCTACACCTACCCTACACCTACCCTACACCCACCCTACACCTACCCTACACCTACCCTACACCTACCCTACACCCACCCTACACCTACCCTACACCTACCCTACACCTACCCTACACCTACCCTACACCTACCCTACACCTACCCTACACCTACCCTACACCTACCCTACACCTACCCTACACCTACCCTACACCTACCCTACACCTACCCTACACCTACCCTACACCTACCCTACACCTACCCTACACCTACCCTACACCTACCCTACACCTACCCTACACCTACCCTACACCTACCCTACACCTACCCTACACCTACCCTACACCTACCCTACACCCACCCTACACCTACCCTACACCTACCCTACACCCACCCTACACCTACCCTACACCTACCCTACACCTACCCTACACCTACCCTACACCTACCCTACACCTACCCTACACCTACCCTACACCTACCCTACACCTACCCTACACCTACCCTACACCTACCCTACACCTACCCTACACCTACCCTACACCTACCCTACACCTACCCTACACCTACCCTACACCTACCCTACACCTACCCTACACCTACCCTACACCTACCCTACACCTACCCTACACCTACCCTACACCTACCCTACACCTACCCTACACCTACCCTACACCTACCCTACACCTACCCTACACCTACCCTACACCTACCCTACACCTACCCTACACCTACCCTACACCTACCCTACACCTACCCTACACCTACCCTACACCTACCCTACACCTACCCTACACCTACCCTACACCTACCCTACACCTACCCTACACCTACCCTACACCTACCCTACACCTACCCTACACCTACCCTACACCTACCCTACACCTACCCTACACCTACCCTACACCTACCCTACACCTACCCTACACCTACCCTACACCTACCCTACACCTACCCTACACCTACCCTACACCTACCCTACACCTACCCTACACCTACCCTACACCTACCCTACACCTACCCTACACCTACCCTACACCTACCCTACACCTACCCTACACCTACCCTACACCTACCCTACACCTACCCTACACCTACCCTACACCTACCCTACACCTACCCTACACCTACCCTACACCTACCCTACACCTACCCTACACCTACCCTACACCTACCCTACACCTACCCTACACCTACCCTACACCTACCCTACACCTACCCTACACCTACCCTACACCTACCCTACACCTACCCTACACCTACCCTACACCTACCCTACACCTACCCTACACCTACCCTACACCTACCCTACACCTACCCTACACCTACCCTACACCTACCCTACACCTACCCTACACCTACCCTACACCTACCCTACACCTACCCTACACCTACCCTACACCTACCCTACACCTACCCTACACCTACCCTACACCTACCCTACACCTACCCTACACCTACCCTACACCTACCCTACACCTACCCTACACCTACCCTACACCTACCCTACACCTACCCTACACCTACCCTACACCTACCCTACACCTACCCTACACCTACCCTACACCTACCCTACACCTACCCTACACCTACCCTACACCTACCCTACACCTACCCTACACCTACCCTACACCTACCCTACACCTACCCTACACCTACCCTACACCTACCCTACACCTACCCTACACCTACCCTACACCTACCCTACACCTACCCTACACCTACCCTACACCTACCCTACACCTACCCTACACCTACCCTACACCTACCCTACACCTACCCTACACCTACCCTACACCTACCCTACACCTACCCTACACCTACCCTACACCTACCCTACACCTACCCTACACCTACCCTACACCTACCCTACACCTACCCTACACCTACCCTACACCTACCCTACACCTACCCTACACCTACCCTACACCTACCCTACACCTACCCTACACCTACCCTACACCTACCCTACACCTACCCTACACCTACCCTACACCTACCCTACACCTACCCTACACCTACCCTACACCTACCCTACACCTACCCTACACCTACCCTACACCTACCCTACTCCTACCCTACACCTACCCTACCCTTTTTTCCCCATTTTTTTTGTTTTTAAACCTTCCCTGTATTCTGTCGACCAAAACAAAAAAAGAATTATGCAAATCGGTTCAGCCGTTCTCGAGTTTTAATCAGACTAACGAACAACAATTCATTTTTATTTCTATAGATTCTATAGATTAAGCTTACTACAAACAAAAAAAATTAAACTACAAACCTCTTTATACCTTTTCCAACGTCTTTCAGTCATTTTCAGCGTTTGTAGTACCCGTAAAGGCTTTCAAACTTAATTCATCTTTATGAAAAAATTATCGACACTGAAAATATTTTTTAATATTTTATTCAGCTTACTACAAACGAAAGTCCTTAAACGACAAACCTCTTTACACCTCTATCAACGTTTTTCAGTAATTTTTAGCGTTTGTAGTAACCATATAGACTTTCAAACTGAATTCATCTTTATGAAAAAATATTCGACACTGAAAATATTTTTTTATATTTTATTCAGCTTACTACAAACGAAAGTTATTAAACTACAAACCTCTTCACACCTCTACCAACGTATTTCAGTAATTTTTAGCGTTTGTAGTAACCATATAGACTTTCAAACTGAATTCATCTTTATGAAAAAATATTCGATATTTAAAATATTTTTTTATATTTTATTCAGCTTACTACTAACGAAAGTTCTTAAACAACAAACCTTTTCACACCTCTACCAACGTTTTTCAGTAATTTTTAGCGTTTGTAGTAACCATATAGACTTTCAAACTGAATTCATCTTTATGAAAAAATATTCGACACTGAAAATATTTTTTTATATTTTATTCAGCTTACTACAAACGAAAATAATTAAACTACAAACCTCTTCACACCTCTACCAACGTTTTTCAGTAATTTTTAGCGTTTGTAGTAACCATGTAGACTTTCAAACTGAATTCATCTTTATGAAAAAATATTCGACACTGAAAATATTTTTTATGTTTTATTCAGCTTACTACAAACGAAAGTTATTAAACTACAAACCTCTTCACACCTCTACCAACGTTTTTCAGTAAATTTTAGCGTTTGTAGTAACCATATAGACTTTCAAACTGAATTCATCTTTATGAAAAAATATTCGATACTTAAAATATTTTTTTATATTTTATTAAGCTTACTACAAACGAAAATAATTAAACTACAAACCTCTTCACACCTCTACCAACGTTTTTCAGTAATTTTTAGCGTTTGTAGTAACCATATAGACTTTCAAACTGAATTCATCTTTATGAAAAAATATTCGATACTTAAAATATTTTTTTATATTTTATTCAGCTTACTACAAACGAAAGTTATTAAACTCTAAACTTCTTTACACCTCTACCAACGTTTTTCAGTATTTTTTAGCGTTTGTAGTAACCATATAGACTTTCAAACTTAATTCATCTTTATGAAAAAATATTCGACACTGAAAATATTTTTTTATATTTTATTCAGCTTACTACAAACGACAGTTATTAAACTCTAAACCTCTTCACACCTCTACCAACGTTTTTCAGTAATTTTTAGCGTTTGTAGTAACCATATAGACTTTCAAACTGAATTCATCTTTATGAAAAAATATTCGACACTGAAAATATTTTTTTATATTTTATTCAGCTTACTACAAACGAAAGTCCGTAAACGACAAACCTTTTTACACCTCTACCAACGTTTTTCATTAATTTTTAGCGTTTGTAGTAACCATATAGACTTTCAAACTGAATTCATCTTTATGAAAAAATATTCGACACTGAAAATATTTTTTTATATTTTATTCAGCTTACTACAAACGAAAGTCCTTAAACGACAAACCTTTTTACACCTCTACCAACGTTTTTCATTAATTTTTAGCGTTTGTAGTAACCATATAGACTTTCAAACTGAATTCATCTTTATGAAAAAATATTCGACACTGAAAATATTTTTTTATATTTTATTCAGCTTACTACAAACGAAAGTTATTAAACTACAAACCTCTTCACACCTCTACCAACGTTTTTCAGTATTTTTCAGCGTTTGTAGTACCCGTAAAGGCTTTCAAACTTAATTCATCTTTATGAAAAAATAATCGACACTGAAATTATTTTTTTATATTTTATTCAGCTTACTACAAACGAAAGTTATTAAACTACAAACCTCTTCACACCTCTACCAACGTTTTTCAGTAATTTTTAGCGTTTGTAGTAACCATATAGACTGTTCGCGACGAAGCGTCATCAACCATACTAAATGGTTCATAAAAAGTTAAAGTTTGTATGTGTAGACATGTCTGCTCACCACGGCGCGCCATCTGATACTAAAATGAATTTTAGAGGCCCGTCTATATTTATACTAAAATTTTACCTACATTTTTTGAGATAGTAGTATAATGTTTTTAGTATTTGTCAGTATGTCATAGGGTTCAATAGTTCACCCTTAACAGAGTAAAATCATTAGAAAGCATACTGATAAGAGTTATCATAGTAAAAAACATAAATTTCTGTCATACGATACGTCTGTGCTCGGCGACGGATTAGTTCCGAATGGCCCGTCAGATGGAGCACCACGATATATATAGTTTTGGAGTTTTTTGAAAATATTATAGTAATTAAAATCACGTTTTTAAGGGCTTATCCTATGTACTGGACATGTAATCAGTACATAATGATGAAACTATGTGAAGACCACATAGTTTCTGCTATGTAAATAAGAATATTGACTTGATATCTCAAACACCAAATATATGGTTTCAGGTCATTTTAGGGTATATGGGGGACCTAGACCGAGACAGGAAGCCTATATACACCTCATAGTTAGCGAAGTCTTTTATATAAAGCCCATTTACTTGAGATATCAAGTCAGTATATAATAGAAAAACTGCTGTTTGTCTGGTTTTGGTAATCGCTTTCGGTTTTAGGTGCCCTAAGTACCTAGAAACATATAGGTGTACTGGTAAAAGTACTACCATTGGAAAACTTGCTAAAAGGGCTTCCAGGCGGTTTCTAGATGGGAAGAATCGCTTGGATAGTCAACGAGATAGGCAGCCGTGAAAAATGTAAACAACGTAAAACGTTGAAATTTGTAGACCCTTCAGGTGGAATAACTCCATGAAGGGAATAGATGTACTCATGGTGTAAGTACTTTCGGATGGCTTGCTGGACTAGCTACCAAGCCATCACTTTGGAGCGAAAATCGCTCAAGTAGTTTAAGTACAATTCCAGAAAATAGGTTTCTGGAAATGTAATTTTTAGTCAGTTTTTGGCATTCCCTGGGACTATACACCCCTGGGAATTCCGAAAATAAGGAATTTTTGGGGACCTCCCGATGGCCCGTTAAATGCACCATCGTGTCGTCCCAATCTTATTAGTGTTATTATACCTAGTTTCTCTGGTAGCTGGGCGCAAAGAAAGTGACCAGCTGCCAAATTTGTACATAGCGAGGCACCTTATGTGCATATGACCTAGATAGACTTACATAAGCACTGGAAATGTAAAGTGTGGTCTATTGGCTACCAGAATCCCCATAATAGGCGGTGATTGTCTGGTAAGCCTAAGTAGGAGGTCCTAAAGTCGGTGAAATGACTTAGGAATTTATAGATTCATTACATAGGGGATGATATCCCATAGAAGATTCCCGAAAATAAGCTTTTTCTAGACGTCAACAGACAGCCTGCTATTGGCACCAGCAGGTCAACCCAACCTATAGATATCCTTAGGCTAGGTTAAAAGCTATTAAGGTTTTAACTGGGAAATAAAGGGAATTGTCCTTTAATTTCATGTAAATAGTCTAGGGAAGCTATCAATACCTGGAAATTAGGTATATTGATTAGATACATAGATAGGGGGCGTTACTGTGTTACAGTACGAAGAAATCCAGCTATTGATGGCACCATGGAAGGGGTGCGGTAACCCTATTTACCAAATATGTATAAGGGTTTTTTACATAATTAAAAATTATTTTCGGCGAGAATTTGCGGGGCTCTCAATAATGGCACGATGCGAGGGTATAAAGAACCCCCGGGCCCAAATAGAATTTGTAGTCATCCAAAGCTAGTCGCTTGTACTTGTCTTAGTAAATAAGAAGTAATTCTTATATAGAATCACGTCTCAGAAATTGTTGAGAGCCCTAGAATCGTGCCGTGTACTGAATAACTTAGTGTTTCATTTAATTCATCAACTTCAACCCTTATGAAGACATCCCTTTTCGATCCTGTCGAGCTGAACCTCGGAACCTGGACACCAGGAGTGCTGATCCAGAAGTAGGCAACCCAGAATCTGGAAATAACTCAAGTACAGCCAACACATCGTTGAATCGTTAGAGTCGATTTGCAACCCTTCGTCACTGCTGCAGCCAGGCATCCAAGAACCTTTATTTTCGTTGATGTGGATGGGGCGTTCAGCGGCAATGGCCAGAAGGTTTACGCCCTTCTTTTCTCGGGGCCAATGAACACGCTACGTCCTGCACATTTAATGGTCCTTGCGAGCCGAATTTTGGAGCCTGGAGAGCCCCAGGACGTCGGGAACAGCAGATCCAGAAAAAACAACTGGGTGCCTGCATATTAAGTCGGCTACGTGCAACACAACGTTGACCCGTTTGAGCCGAAATTCGAAGTCTGGAGCGCCCCAGGACGTCAGGAAGAAATAGTGGTGGAATTAATTTTTCGAATTTTGGAGAAATTAATTTCACAAATAAACCAAAAATCGACGTGCACTGCAGGGAACAAGTCCTACGTGCCCTATTTGCCGCTGGATCCAAGAGGTAAAATTCTGGAGACAGTTATTGAAAATACCCTATTTTTTCAATAATTGTAAGAAGATAGAAAAAATTTTCTGTGAGCCGCAAAATGCTGTATGAAGACTGATGCGCATCCTTGAAGCCCCAAGAATAGTTCCTGAAGACTTATCGCTGAAAACTACCCTTATGTTTTTAGCGATTTGTTTAAAAAACGAGCGCCCGTCAGAAAAATACAAGACGTGCGTTTTAGAAGGCTGATGTGCATCCTTGATGATTGAAGAATAATTCCTGAAGCCTTATGACTGAAAACAACCCCTAGGTTTTCAGGAAAATTTTGAAGACTGAATTTTCGTCAGTGAATGGAAGAAACGTACTCTGAAGACTTAGATACGTTTCGGATGTACTGACTACGCGGTTCCTGAAGCACTATCACTGAAAATAACTTTGACGTTTCGGTGATTTATTTGAAGATTGAATTTTCTTCAATCGAGCAAGATACGTGCTCTGAAGATTGATGCACGGCTCTGATGCTTTGGACAAGCAGTTCATGAAGCATCACCACCGAAAAGTAACCTTGACTTTTCGGTGATTTAGAATTTGATTGAATCATAGTCAATCAAATAGAACATACACGTTTATGGGAAAAATAAACTTGTATAGCAAATGCCTGAAGTTTCCTGAAGACTTATCACTGACCGTAAGTTTTTAGTGATTTTTTATTTGAAGATTGAATTATAGTCAATCGAAGTGGAGGTTAACTTCTGGAGATCGTCGGTTTGAACGCTGAAGCCCGGAACTGGGACTTATCTTTGAAAACTAACTTCGAGTTTTCAAAAGAAAATATTTCAACAACAATGCCGATAACCAGAACCAAAGGCAAGAAGCCGGAGGCATGGACCGCGGAGTTGGATCAGCCAGCTGGCATCAGACATGAGCTGCCGCCGGGTTCACCTTCCACAACCGAAGGGACCGAGCCGGCGGACGAGCAGCGCCATCTAGCGCCTCAAACTGAAAGCACTCCGACGCATCAACCAATAGAAACTGATCAAGCGGTTTCTACCAGATTAACCAGATTAGAAGGAGCTTCAGACACAACATTGAAACCTTCTCAGAAAGAGAAGATTTCCGAAGAAGACAGACGTACAGCGATGCCGATGACTACCCGGGGTGACGCCCGTATCGAACATAGCCGTCCGCCGTCAACTAGAGTGACTCAGTCACGAAAAAATATAGATAAAGCTCGCGAAGACTTACTCAAAATTAAGTTGGAGCTTGCACAACTTGCACTTCAGAGAGCGGAGGAAGAGGGTTCCGAAGCTGAATACTTGGATGACAGAAACTCGAATGACGAGTACGTGCGTTCATGGCTAGAAGAGGCACCAGAACCTCAGCCTGAGAAGGAGGATAACGTCGTGGAAGGGGGAACCAGAAATTCTATGCATAGACCCCTGACTGCGACCGCCACCAAATCGCAAATAGAAGGTCAGCATCCTAAAGAAAAAGAAGTGCGAAAACCTCCAGTTGCAGCGTCAGCTGAGTGTACAGGAGGTCAGAGGGATAGTCTCCGTCCATTCCTGACGGAGTTGACGTCCGCTATAGCGTCGCTAGCCGACAGAAAAATAGAACAGCGGGACCAACCGAACCCCTCTGCGTCGAAATTCGTCATGACATTGCCGAATTTCAATGGTTCTCATACTGAATGGCTATCATTTCGGGCCATATATGAGACAACTCGAGCGTATTTTACGGACGTCGAGAATACAGCGAGGCTGAGGAGAAGCTTACATGGACGTGCAATGGAAACCGTCAGCTCAGAACTCATCGGACATGCCAGGCCCGATGACATCATGAAGGAACTCGAGCTGCAGTTCGGCCGTCCAGACTCCATAGCGCAAGCTGAAACAGATAGATTACGCGGACTGCCGCGCTGCAGTGAGTCACCAAGAGACATCTGCGCGTTTGCAAGTCGCGTAAGAGGTGCTGTAGTCACGCTCCGCGCGTTAAAAAAGGGTCATTACCTTATGAACGCGGAGCTTATGCGATTGTTAACAGAGAAGTTACCCAATTCGCTACGAGCACAATGGTACCGATCATATTCGGAGAAGTACCAATCGGTGCCAGATATTTCATTGTTCAGTGATTTTATATCTGAACAGGCACACTTCTGTAGTCCATTCGCCCCACCCGAAGGCATCGCTTCGGCCGAGGCGAACACCAACAGACGCGTCACACAAAGGACGCATATAGCTACGGACCAACCGGTAGGAAAATGCCGTGTTTGCGACGTGGGACATCACTACGCCACTGGATGTGCACAATTCAGGGGCGTAGCTGTCGAGAAACGATGGGAGCTAGCGAAAAAACACAATCTATGTTATCGCTGCCTTCAACTTCGACAAGGCAACCACACTTGTAAGAAAAAACAATGTGGCCAAGACGGGTGCAGAGATACGCACCATCGGCTTCTTCATAGGAAGAAGCAACAGCAGAGGGAAGCCAACAAGAAGCCCGATGTTCCTGAATCCCGGAAGGATCCTCAGGAAACGGTGGCCAGTTTCGGGTCACCATCGAGCCAGGCGTACCTCAAGATAGTGCCGGTCCGGGTAATCGGACCGGCGGGAGAGGTGGCAACATATGCTCTCCTAGACGATGGGTCCACCGTTTCGCTGATGGATGAAGACATCGCGAGGCAAGTCGGGGCAGAGGGCCCTGTGGACCCGCTCAAGATCGGTGCGATAGGCAACACCATGCTCACCACCCCATGCTCAAGAAGAGTCAAGGTGACGCTGGTTAGCCCGCAAGACAGAAGGGTACGGTTCAAAGCACGTACTATACCTAAACTCAGCTTGGCAAAACAAACAGTGAGCGATAGGGTTGTCGCACGCTGCAAGCATTTAACCGACTTGAGAAAAGAGTTGATGTACAACAATGGCGTGCCAAAAGTACTCGTCGGCCAAGACAACTGGCATTTGTTATTGGCCAGCGAGATTCGCAGAGGTCCAAGACACCAACCAATTGCGTCACTTACAGCGATGGGTTGGACACTACATGGCGCGCACAGTAGTTTACTACGACAACAAGTACATCATGTCAATAGAATAACAACTGATGATAATTTGGATCATCAGTTGCGCGAACATTTCGCGATAGAATCGTTGTGCATAAACCCACAGCGACCCGCCTCTGACCCAGCAAGAAGGGCAGAGGACATTTTGAATCGATCAACTGTCCAATTAGAGAATGGACACATCGAAACCGCCATGCTTTGGCGTAATGAGCATGCTGAGATGCCAGATAGCTTTGAGACAGCTCTGAAGAGGCTCGTCTCAACAGAAAAGAAGCTGGACAAGAACCAGGAACTTCGAAGAAGATACTCAGACCAGATGGACTCGCTAATTGCGAAAGGGTACGCTGAAAGGGCACCCGCAATTAGCACGCCGGGCAAAACTTGGTACCTCCCGCACTTCGATGTCTTCAACCCAATGAAGCCAGACAAACTTCGCATCGTACATGACGCTGCCGCCAAATCGAGAGGAATGTCACTGAATGACTTCCTGTTAACTGGGCCCGACCTATTACAGTCGCTGCCAGGCGTAATGATGCGGTTTCGCCGTCACTGCGTTGCAATAACCGGTGACATAGCGGAGATGTTCATGCAAGTGAAGGTGCGGAGCCAAGACCGAGACGCGCTTCGCTACCTGTGGAGGGGAAACCGCAGAGAAGGAGCGCCAGAAGAATATAGAATGACGTCCATCATTTTCGGCGCAGCCAGTTCGCCTTGCACAGCAATTTTTGCAAAGAACTGGAACGCAAACAAATATATAGAAAAGCACCCTGAAGCTGTGAATGCTATACTACGTAGTCATTATATGGATGACTACCTAGATAGTTATAGAACTATCGAGAAGGCGGCAGAAGTCGCTAGTATGGTGCGAAAAATACACCTACAGGCGAGGTTTGAACTCAAGAAATGGGTTTCAAATAGCTCGCAGCTCCTAGAAAAGATGGACCCATCGCATATACAAACTGAGATGGTATCCATTGGAGATATAGATACGTCGGAAAAGATACTCGGCCTCATATGGAGGCCAGGCGAAGACACGCTGGGTTTCAACCTCACACTCGCGCGTCTGCCTGAGGGTATCTTGGACCGAGAGGCGCCCACCAAGCGAGAGGCGCTCAGAATAGTAGCGTCGCTATACGACCCACTCGGACTCGCCTCACCAGTAACCATCAAGGCGAAGCAAATATTGCAAGAAGCATGGAGGCGAGGCGTCGACTGGGATCAGAGGCTAGATGTTGACCTAGCATTACAATGGAAAATTTGGGTACAACATTTACGCCAACTAAAAAACGTTAGCGTACCAAGATGCTATCCTGGATATAGCGACGCTATAGAAATGCAGGTGCATGTGTTCACTGATGCAAGCGAGATGGCATATGCTACCGCTGTATACTGGCGGGCCACGACCGTGGAAGGCAAGCACTTAATAAGCCTTGTTATGGCGAAAGCGCGGGTGGCCCCACTGAAACTGCTTTCGATACCGAGACTCGAACTTCAGGCCGCGGTATTGGGAACCCGCGTAGCCGCAGCAGTGATGAGTGAACACGACTGCAAGCCCACGTCAGTAACGTATTGGTCAGATAGCAAGACCGTACTGACCTGGATTAGAAGAGGAGCGAGAGTATACAAACCTTTCGTTGCTCACCGAATAGCTGCTATTGAAGACAATAGCAAAGTCGAAGATTGGCGGTGGATACCCACCAAGATGAACATCGCTGATGCAGCAACCCGTGACGTGCCACTGCGGTTCAACTCGGACCACGAGTGGTACTGCGGGCCGAGATTTTTGTCTCTTGGGCCCGAATTATGGCCCACAGAGAAACCTCCGACTATAGACGACACGGGAGAAGAAAAAACTTTCGTTGTCACAGAAGGGGACAAGAAGAGCTTCATAGAAGCCGTTCCAGAGCCAGGCAGATTCTCCAGATGGGAGCGACTGCTTCGTGCGACCGCCACAGTTCTGCGTTTTATATCTCTTTGCAAAAATAGAACAGAGATAACGTCCTATAAACGGACGAGAAAAAACGCTGAAAAGGACCCAGACTGGCGCCAGAAGCCTGCTGTACCTGCACAGAAGCAGAAGCAGGCATGCAGAGCACCAACCCAGGTCAACAGACAAATTATAGAAGCAGAATTTCTCCAAGAAGCTGAGAAAATACTTGTCCAGGTCGCACAACAACAATCGTTCGCTTCAGAGTTAGCGAACGTTGAAGGAATAAATAAAAATAGCTCGCTGCGACCTTTACAAATTCAGGTCGTTGACGGCGTGCTGCGACTAAGAAGTCGCATAGCAGCTACGCAAGAGGTAGCTGAAGAAGTGATGCGCCCGCCTATATTACATGGCGACCATCACATAACGCAGTTGTACATAGACTGGACACATCGCAGTCTACAACATAGTGGCACCGAACTCACAATTAATGAGGTACGGCAGCACTACTGGGTCGTGAAGATGCGACCAACAGCGAAGAAGGTGATAGCAAGATGCCTGCATTGCCGTATACGCAAGGCACAGCCACCAGTACCTGCGACCGGCGACCACCCGAAAACGCGCCTCGCTCACCATAAGAGGCCGTTTACATATACCGGGCTCGACTATTTCGGCCCGCTATCCGTCACCGTCGGTCGGCAGCATCAGAAGAGATACGTAGCACTATTTACGTGTCTCACATCAAGGGCGGTGCACCTTGAAATCGCCGCCAGCCTTAGCGCAGACTCCGCCATATTGGCGCTGCGCCGATTCGCCGCGCGCAGAGGATGCCCAGCTGAGATACACTCAGACAATGGCACCAACATGCACGGCGCCGACAGAGAGCTGCGAGACGCCTTCAAAACAGAGGCAAGTCGCAGAGGCATCGTATGGCGCTTCATAACGCCATCAGCGCCATTCATGGGAGGCGCCTGGGAGCGCCTAGTTCGTTGTGTTAAAAACACACTATGCAATGTACTTACAGAGAAACACCCCACCGAAGAGGTGTTGTCCACACTGATTTGTGAGGCAGAGTACATTGTAAATAGCCGACCATTGACACACGTGTCGGTAGATGGTGATGATGACGAATCCATCACACCGAATCACCTCTTGCTCGGTGGGTCAGCCAGACTACCTACACCTGGCACGTTCACTGAGCAAGATATAGACAGCAGGAAAATATGGCGACGATCACAGATCCTCGCTGATATGTTCTGGAGTCGCTGGGTCAGAGAGTACCTGCCGGAGCTCCAAAACCGGCGGGAGCCACATAGTAGTGGGCCCAGATTTAAAGTGGGTGACCCTGTCCTGATAGCCGACGGCCAGCTGCCCCGCAATACGTGGCCGCGAGGCCGCATTGTGGCCGTGTATCCAGGAATCGACGGAGAAATCCGGACTGCTGAGGTACGCACACTTGGCGGTACCTTGAAGCGTCCGGTGAAGAAACTCGTCCCACTGCCCCAGTAACCAGAGATGCCGGAGCGGCGACCGTCCTCTCGGTGGGCCTGGCCGGCAGCCGAGAAATGCCGTCCGTCGCTCACCGAAGGAATGCAGCGCCGCGCCGACAACACTTCGAGTCGACACAGCGAGTCGACACAGCACTGCACGGCGGGAGATATGTTCGCGACGAAGCGTCATCAACCATACTAAATGGTTCATAAAAAGTTAAAGTTTGTATGTGTAGACATGTCTGCTCACCACGGCGCGCCATCTGATACTAAAATGAATTTTAGAGGCCCGTCTATATTTATACTAAAATTTTACCTACATTTTTTGAGATAGTAGTATAATGTTTTTAGTATTTGTCAGTATGTCATAGGGTTCAATAGTTCACCCTTAACAGAGTAAAATCATTAGAAAGCATACTGATAAGAGTTATCATAGTAAAAAACATAAATTTCTGTCATACGATACGTCTGTGCTCGGCGACGGATTAGTTCCGAATGGCCCGTCAGATGGAGCACCACGATATATATAGTTTTGGAGTTTTTTGAAAATATTATAGTAATTAAAATCACGTTTTTAAGGGCTTATCCTATGTACTGGACATGTAATCAGTACATAATGATGAAACTATGTGAAGACCACATAGTTTCTGCTATGTAAATAAGAATATTGACTTGATATCTCAAACACCAAATATATGGTTTCAGGTCATTTTAGGGTATATGGGGGACCTAGACCGAGACAGGAAGCCTATATACACCTCATAGTTAGCGAAGTCTTTTATATAAAGCCCATTTACTTGAGATATCAAGTCAGTATATAATAGAAAAACTGCTGTTTGTCTGGTTTTGGTAATCGCTTTCGGTTTTAGGTGCCCTAAGTACCTAGAAACATATAGGTGTACTGGTAAAAGTACTACCATTGGAAAACTTGCTAAAAGGGCTTCCAGGCGGTTTCTAGATGGGAAGAATCGCTTGGATAGTCAACGAGATAGGCAGCCGTGAAAAATGTAAACAACGTAAAACGTTGAAATTTGTAGACCCTTCAGGTGGAATAACTCCATGAAGGGAATAGATGTACTCATGGTGTAAGTACTTTCGGATGGCTTGCTGGACTAGCTACCAAGCCATCACTTTGGAGCGAAAATCGCTCAAGTAGTTTAAGTACAATTCCAGAAAATAGGTTTCTGGAAATGTAATTTTTAGTCAGTTTTTGGCATTCCCTGGGACTATACACCCCTGGGAATTCCGAAAATAAGGAATTTTTGGGGACCTCCCGATGGCCCGTTAAATGCACCATCGTGTCGTCCCAATCTTATTAGTGTTATTATACCTAGTTTCTCTGGTAGCTGGGCGCAAAGAAAGTGACCAGCTGCCAAATTTGTACATAGCGAGGCACCTTATGTGCATATGACCTAGATAGACTTACATAAGCACTGGAAATGTAAAGTGTGGTCTATTGGCTACCAGAATCCCCATAATAGGCGGTGATTGTCTGGTAAGCCTAAGTAGGAGGTCCTAAAGTCGGTGAAATGACTTAGGAATTTATAGATTCATTACATAGGGGATGATATCCCATAGAAGATTCCCGAAAATAAGCTTTTTCTAGACGTCAACAGACAGCCTGCTATTGGCACCAGCAGGTCAACCCAACCTATAGATATCCTTAGGCTAGGTTAAAAGCTATTAAGGTTTTAACTGGGAAATAAAGGGAATTGTCCTTTAATTTCATGTAAATAGTCTAGGGAAGCTATCAATACCTGGAAATTAGGTATATTGATTAGATACATAGATAGGGGGCGTTACTGTGTTACAGTACGAAGAAATCCAGCTATTGATGGCACCATGGAAGGGGTGCGGTAACCCTATTTACCAAATATGTATAAGGGTTTTTTACATAATTAAAAATTATTTTCGGCGAGAATTTGCGGGGCTCTCAATAATGGCACGATGCGAGGGTATAAAGAACCCCCGGGCCCAAATAGAATTTGTAGTCATCCAAAGCTAGTCGCTTGTACTTGTCTTAGTAAATAAGAAGTAATTCTTATATAGAATCACGTCTCAGAAATTGTTGAGAGCCCTAGAATCGTGCCGTGTACTGAATAACTTAGTGTTTCATTTAATTCATCAACTTCAACCCTTATGAAGACATCCCTTTTCGATCCTGTCGAGCTGAACCTCGGAACCTGGACACCAGGAGTGCTGATCCAGAAGTAGGCAACCCAGAATCTGGAAATAACTCAAGTACAGCCAACACATCGTTGAATCGTTAGAGTCGATTTGCAACCCTTCGTCACTGCTGCAGCCAGGCATCCAAGAACCTTTATTTTCGTTGATGTGGATGGGGCGTTCAGCGGCAATGGCCAGAAGGTTTACGCCCTTCTTTTCTCGGGGCCAATGAACACGCTACGTCCTGCACATAGACTTTCAAACTGAATTCATCTTTATGAAAAAATATTCGACACTGAAAATATTTTTTTATATTTTATTCAGCTTACTACAAACGAAAGTTATTAAACTACAAACCTCTTCACACCTCTACCAACGTATTTCAGTAATTTTTAGCGTTTGTAGTAACCATATAGACTTTCAAACTGAATTCATCTTTATGAAAAAATATTCGATGCTTAAAATATTTTTTTATATTTTATTCAGCTTACTACAAACGAAAGTCCTTAAACGACAAACCTCTTTACACCTCTACCAACGTTTTTCAGTAATTTTAAGCGTTTGTAGTAACCATATAGACTTTCAAACTGAATTCATCTTTATGAAAAAATATTCGACACTGAAAATATTTTTTTATATTTTATTCAGCTTACTACAAACGAAAGTTATTAAACTACAAACCTCTTCACACCTCTACCAACGTATTTCAGTAATTTTTAGCGTTTGTAGTAACCATATAGACTTTCAAACTGAATTCATCTTTATGAAAAAATATTCGATGCTTAAAATATTTTTTTTATATTTTATTCAGCTTACAACAAACGAAAGTTCTTAAACAACAAACCTCTTCACACCTCTTCCAACGTTTTTCAGTAATTTTTAGCGTTTGTAGTAACCATATAGACTTTCAAACTGAATTCATCTTTATGAAAAAATATTCGACACTGAAAATATTTTTTATGTTTTATTCAGCTTACTACAAACGAAAGTTATTAAACTACAAACCTCTTCACACCTCTACCAACGTTTTTCAGTAATTTTCAGCGTTTGTAGTAACCATATAGACTTTCAAACTGAATTCATCTTTATGAAAAAATATTCGATACTAAAAATATTTTTTTATATTTTATTAAGCTTACTACAAACGAAAATAATTAAACTACAAACCTTTTTACACCTCTACCAACGTTTTTCATTAATTTTTAGCGTTTGTAGTAACCATATAGACTTTCAAACTGAATTCATCTTTATGAAAAAATATTCGACACTGAAAATATTTTTTTATATTTTATTCAGCTTACTACAAACGAAAGTTATTAAACTACAAACCTCTTCACACCTCTACCAACGTTTTTCAGTATTTTTCAGCGTTTGTAGTACCCGTAAAGGCTTTCAAACTTAATTCATCTTTATGAAAAAATAATCGACACTGAAATTATTTTTTTATATTTTATTCAGCTTACTACAAACGAAAGTTATTAAACTACAAACCTCTTCACACCTCTACCAACGTTTTTCAGTAATTTTTAGCGTTTGTAGTAACCATATAGACTTTCAAACTGAATTCATCTTTATGAAAAAATATTCGACACTGAAAATATTTTTTTATATTTTATTCAGCTTACTACAAACGAAAGTTATTAAACTACAAACCTCTTCACACCTCTACCAACGTATTTCAGTAATTTTTAGCGTTTGTAGTAACCATATAGACTTTCAAACTGAATTCATCTTTATGAAAAAATATTCGATGCTTAAAATATTTTTTTATATTTTATTCAGCTTACTACAAACGAAAGTCCTTAAACGACAAACCTCTTTACACCTCTACCAACGTTTTTCAGTAATTTTAAGCGTTTGTAGTAACCATATAGACTTTCAAACTGAATTCATCTTTATGAAAAAATATTCGACACTGAAAATATTTTTTTATATTTTATTCAGCTTACTACAAACGAAAGTTATTAAACTACAAACCTCTTCACACCTCTACCAACGTATTTCAGTAATTTTTAGCGTTTGTAGTAACCATATAGACTTTCAAACTGAATTCATCTTTATGAAAAAATATTCGATGCTTAAAATATTTTTTTATATTTTATTCAGCTTACAACAAACGAAAGTTCTTAAACAACAAACCTCTTCACACCTCTTCCAACGTTTTTCAGTAATTTTTAGCGTTTGTAGTAACCATATAGACTTTCAAACTGAATTCATCTTTATGAAAAAATATTCGACACTGAAAATATTTTTTATGTTTTATTCAGCTTACTACAAACGAAAGTTATTAAACTACAAACCTCTTCACACCTCTACCAACGTTTTTCAGTAATTTTCAGCGTTTGTAGTAACCATATAGACTTTCAAACTGAATTCATCTTTATGAAAAAATATTCGATACTAAAAATATTTTTTTATATTTTATTAAGCTTACTACAAACGAAAATAATTAAACTACAAACCTCTTCACACCTCTACCAACGTTTTTCAGTAATTTTTAGCGTTTGTAGTAACCATGTAGACTTTCAAACTGAATTCATCTTTATGAAAAAATATTCGATACTTAAAATATTTTTTTATGTTTTACTAGCTGACCCGGCAAACTTTGTTTTGCCATAAAAACACCAAACATTCACCTACCCAACACCTACCCTACACCTACCCTACACCTACCCTACACCTACCCTACACCTACCCTACACCTACCCTACACCCACCCTACACCTACCCTACACCTACCCTACACCTACCCTACACCCACCCTACACCTACCCTACACCTACCCTACACCTACCCTACACCTACCCTACACCTACCCTACACCTACCCTACACCTACCCTACACCTACCCTACACCTACCCTACACCTACCCTACACCTACCCTACACCTACCCTACACCTACCCTACACCTACCCTACACCTACCCTACACCTACCCTACACCTACCCTACACCTACCCTACACCTACCCTACACCTACCCTACACCCACCCTACACCTACCCTACACCTACCCTACACCTACCCTACACCCACCCTACACCTACCCTACACCTACCCTACACCTACCCTACACCTACCCTACACCTACCCTACACCTACCCTACACCTACCCTACACCTACCCTACACCTACCCTACACCTACCCTACACCTACCCTACACCTACCCTACACCTACCCTACACCTACCCTACACCTACCCTACACCTACCCTACACCTACCCTACACCTACCCTACACCTACCCTACACCTACCCTACACCTACCCTACACCTACCCTACACCTACCCTACACCTACCCTACACCTACCCTACACCTACCCTACACCTACCCTACACCTACCCTACACCTACCCTACACCTACCCTACACCTACCCTACACCTACCCTACACCTACCCTACACCTACCCTACACCTACCCTACACCTACCCTACACCTACCCTACACCTACCCTACACCTACCCTACACCTACCCTACACCTACCCTACACCTACCCTACACCTACCCTACACCTACCCTACACCTACCCTACACCTACCCTACACCTACCCTACACCTACCCTACACCTACCCTACACCTACCCTACACCTACCCTACACCTACCCTACACCTACCCTACACCTACCCTACACCTACCCTACACCTACCCTACACCTACCCTACACCTACCCTACACCTACCCTACACCTACCCTACACCTACCCTACACCTACCCTACACCTACCCTACACCTACCCTACACCTACCCTACACCTACCCTACACCTACCCTACACCTACCCTACACCTACCCTACACCTACCCTACACCTACCCTACACCTACCCTACACCTACCCTACACCTACCCTACACCTACCCTACACCTACCCTACACCTACCCTACACCTACCCTACACCTACCCTACACCTACCCTACACCTACCCTACACCTACCCTACACCTACCCTACACCTACCCTACACCTACCCTACACCTACCCTACACCTACCCTACACCTACCCTACACCTACCCTACACCTACCCTACACCTACCCTACACCTACCCTACACCTACCCTACACCTACCCTACACCTACCCTACACCTACCCTACACCTACCCTACACCTACCCTACACCTACCCTACACCTACCCTACACCTACCCTACACCTACCCTACACCTACCCTACACCTACCCTACACCTACCCTACACCTACCCTACACCTACCCTACACCTACCCTACACCTACCCTACACCTACCCTACACCTACCCTACACCTACCCTACACCTACCCTACACCTACCCTACACCTACCCTACACCTACCCTACACCTACCCTACACCTACCCTACACCTACCCTACACCTACCCTACACCTACCCTACACCTACCCTACACCTACCCTACACCTACCCTACACCTACCCTACACCTACCCTACACCTACCCTACACCTACCCTACACCTACCCTACACCTACCCTACACCTACCCTACACCTACCCTACACCTACCCTACACCTACCCTACACCTACCCTACACCTACCCTACACCTACCCTACACCTACCCTACACCTACCCTACACCTACCCTACACCTACCCTACACCTACCCTACACCTACCCTACACCTACCCTACACCTACCCTACACCTACCCTACACCTACCCTACACCTACCCTACACCTACCCTACACCTACCCTACACCTACCCTACACCTACCCTACACCTACCCTACACCTACCCTACACCTACCCTACACCTACCCTACACCTACCCTACACCTACCCTACACCTACCCTACACCTACCCTACACCTACCCTACACCTACCCTACACCTACCCTACACCTACCCTACACCTACCCTACACCTACCCTACACCTACCCTACACCTACCCTACACCTACCCTACACCTACCCTACACCTACCCTACACCTACCCTACACCTACCCTACACCTACCCTACACCTACCCTACACCTACCCTACACCTACCCTACACCTACCCTACACCTACCCTACACCTACCCTACACCTACCCTACACCTACCCTACACCTACCCTACACCTACCCTACACCTACCCTACACCTACCCTACACCTACCCTACACCTACCCTACACCTACCCTACACCTACCCTACACCTACCCTACACCTACCCTACACCTACCCTACACCTACCCTACACCTACCCTACACCTACCCTACACCTACCCTACACCTACCCTACACCTACCCTACACCTACCCTACACCTACCCTACACCTACCCTACACCTACCCTACACCTACCCTACACCTACCCTACACCTACCCTACACCTACCCTACACCTACCCTACACCTACCCTACACCTACCCTACACCTACCCTACACCTACCCTACACCTACCCTACACCTACCCTACACCTACCCTACACCTACCCTACACCTACCCTACACCTACCCTACACCTACCCTACACCTACCCTACACCTACCCTACACCTACCCTACACCTACCCTACACCTACCCTACTCCTACCCTACACCTACCCTACCCTTTTTTCCCCATTTTTTTTGTTTTTAAACCTTCCCTGTATTCTGTCGACCAAAACAAAAAAAGAATTATGCAAATCGGTTCAGCCGTTCTCGAGTTTTAATCAGACTAACGAACAACAATTCATTTTTATTTCTATAGATTCTATAGATTAAGCTTACTACAAACAAAAAAAATTAAACTACAAACCTCTTTATACCTTTTCCAACGTCTTTCAGTCATTTTCAGCGTTTGTAGTACCCGTAAAGGCTTTCAAACTTAATTCATCTTTATGAAAAAATTATCGACACTGAAAATATTTTTTAATATTTTATTCAGCTTACTACAAACGAAAGTCCTTAAACGACAAACCTCTTTACACCTCTATCAACGTTTTTCAGTAATTTTTAGCGTTTGTAGTAACCATATAGACTTTCAAACTGAATTCATCTTTATGAAAAAATATTCGACACTGAAAATATTTTTTTATATTTTATTCAGCTTACTACAAACGAAAGTTATTAAACTACAAACCTCTTCACACCTCTACCAACGTATTTCAGTAATTTTTAGCGTTTGTAGTAACCATATAGACTTTCAAACTGAATTCATCTTTATGAAAAAATATTCGATACTTAAAATATTTTTTTATATTTTATTCAGCTTACTACTAACGAAAGTTCTTAAACAACAAACCTTTTCACACCTCTACCAACGTTTTTCAGTAATTTTTAGCGTTTGTAGTAACCATATAGACTTTCAAACTGAATTCATCTTTATGAAAAAATATTCGACACTGAAAATATTTTTTTATATTTTATTCAGCTTACTACAAACGAAAATAATTAAACTACAAACCTCGTCACACCTCTACCAACGTTTTTCAGTAATTTTTAGCGTTTGTAGTAACCATGTAGACTTTCAAACTGAATTCATCTTTATGAAAAAATATTCGACACTGAAAATATTTTTTATGTTTTATTCAGCTTACTACAAACGAAAGTTATTAAACTACAAACCTCTTCACACCTCTACCAACGTTTTTCAGTAAATTTTAGCGTTTGTAGTAACCATATAGACTTTCAAACTGAATTCATCTTTATGAAAAAATATTCGATACTTAAAATATTTTTTTATATTTTATTAAGCTTACTACAAACGAAAATAATTAAACTACAAACCTCTTCACACCTCTACCAACGTTTTTCAGTAATTTTTAGCGTTTGTAGTAACCATATAGACTTTCAAACTGAATTCATCTTTATGAAAAAATATTCGATACTTAAAATATTTTTTTATATTTTATTCAGCTTACTACAAACGAAAGTTATTAAACTCTAAACTTCTTTACACCTCTACCAACGTTTTTCAGTATTTTTTAGCGTTTGTAGTAACCATATAGACTTTCAAACTTAATTCATCTTTATGAAAAAATATTCGACACTGAAAATATTTTTTTATATTTTATTCAGCTTACTACAAACGACAGTTATTAAACTCTAAACCTCTTCACACCTCTACCAACGTTTTTCAGTAATTTTTAGCGTTTGTAGTAACCATATAGACTTTCAAACTGAATTCATCTTTATGAAAAAATATTCGACACTGAAAATATTTTTTTATATTTTATTCAGCTTACTACAAACGAAAGTCCGTAAACGACAAACCTTTTTACACCTCTACCAACGTTTTTCATTAATTTTTAGCGTTTGTAGTAACCATATAGACTTTCAAACTGAATTCATCTTTATGAAAAAATATTCGACACTGAAAATATTTTTTTATATTTTATTCAGCTTACTACAAACGAAAGTCCTTAAACGACAAACCTTTTTACACCTCTACCAACGTTTTTCATTAATTTTTAGCGTTTGTAGTAACCATATAGACTTTCAAACTGAATTCATCTTTATGAAAAAATATTCGACACTGAAAATATTTTTTTATATTTTATTCAGCTTACTACAAACGAAAGTTATTAAACTACAAACCTCTTCACACCTCTACCAACGTTTTTCAATATTTTTCAGCGTTTGTAGTACCCGTAAAGGCTTTCAAACTTAATTCATCTTTATGAAAAAATAATCGACACTGAAATTATTTTTTTATATTTTATTCAGCTTACTACAAACGAAAGTTATTAAACTACAAACCTCTTCACACCTCTACCAACGTTTTTCAGTAATTTTTAGCGTTTGTAGTAACCATATAGACTTTCAAACTGAATTCATCTTTATGAAAAAATATTCGACACTGAAAATATTTTTTATGTTTTATTCAGCTTACTACAAACGAAAGTTATTAAACTACAAACCTCTTCACACCTCTACCAACGTATTTCAGTATTTTTTAGCGTTTGTAGTAACCATATAGACTTTCAAACTGAATTCATCTTTATGAAAAAATATTCGATACTTAAAATATTTTTTATATTTTATTAAGCTTACTACAAACGAAAATAATTAAACTACAAACCTCTTCACACCTCTACCAACTTTTTTCAGTAATTTTTAGCGTTTGTTGTAACCATATAGACTTTCAAACTGAATTCATCTTTATGAAAAAATATTCGACACTGAAAATATTTTTTATGTTTTATTCAGCTTACTACAAACGAAAGTTATTAAACTACAAACCTCTTCACACCTCTACCAACGTTTTTCAGTAAATTTTAGCGTTTGTAGTAACCATATAGACTTTCAAACTGAATTCATCTTTATGAAAAAATATTCGATACTTAAAATATTTTTTTATATTTTATTAAGCTTACTACAAACGAAAATAATTAAACTACAAACCTCTTCTCACCTCTACCAACTTTTTTCAGTAATTTTTAGCGTTTGTTGTAACCATATAGACTTTCAAACTGAATTCATCTTTATGAAAAAATATTCGATACTTAAAATATTTTTTTATATTTTATTAAGCTTTCTACAAACGAAAATAATTAAACTACAAACCTCTTCACACCTCTACCAACGTTTTTCAGTAATTTTTAGCGTTTGTAGTAACCATATAGACTTTCAAACTGAATTCATCTTTATGAAAAAATATTCGACTGAAAATATTTTTTATATTTTATTCAGCTTACTACAAACGAAAGTTATTAAACTACAAACCTCTTCACACCTCTACCAACGTTTTTCAGTAATTTTTAGCGTTTGTAGTAACCATATAGACTTTCAAACTGAATTCATCTTTATGAAAAAAAGAAGTTTTTTTTTTTTTTTTCCCTTTTTTTTATTTTACTACAAACAAAAAAAAATACACTACAATCCACTACTAACGCTTACCTACCAGATGCATCTGAAAAAAGTTAGGTTTTACAATGTCGGGGGCGAACTTTTTTTTTACTGCCCATATTTTTTTTTTGGCGCCACTACTAACGAAATAATTTTCACTACTATCTACTACTTACCGATATCTTTCAATCAAACCAAAAAAAGTTTATTTTTTCTAAGGTCGTGTGCTAGGTTCACATAGCCGTAGGTCATACAAATATTTGTTCCGTGTGGGAATCGAAACCGCGACACGCAGCGCAGCAGTCAATCGTTCAACTACTGCGCCAACCGTGTGCAGGGAAGGCAAGGCTGGAAGGCGGGAAGGCGTGCATGGGTTAGGGATCCGCTGGATGCGAGATGCACGGGACCGGTCAATGTAGCGGCGCTTGGGGGAGGTCTATTTTCAGCAGTGGACTTCTTTTGGCTGAATTGTTACACTTTTGGTGATGATAATGAGTTTTTTTATCATTGATGCGATTTTTGTAATCGGAAAGTATTTTCACTTCTGAAAGATCTTTCATTAAACAACCTTTAGAATTCGTCACGAATAGGTACACAACGGATCAGACCAAAACTTTTTAAACCTGGGACTGATCTTTTTAGGGTTCCGTACCCAAAGGGTAAAAACGGGACCCTATTACTAAGACCCCGCGATCCATCTGTCTGTCTGTCCGTCTGTCACCAGACTGTATCTCATGAACCGTGATAGCTAGGCAGTTTAAATTTTCACAGATGATGTATTTCTGTTGCCGCTATATCAACACATACAACAAAAACAGAATAAAATTAATATTTAAGTGGGGCCCCCATACAACAAACGTGATATTTTTACCGTTTTTTTTTAGATAATGATACGGAAACATTCGTGCGCGAGTTCGACTGGCACTTGGCCGGTTTTTATTAATTTTTTTAGGTATAAAATGATGGCACGAAATATTTGAAAGTACTCACATGTCTGGACAGTGTTTGGTCCAGCTCCCATAAATGGTTGGTCAATTTTCTTTATAAATAAGGGTGAACATATCTAACAAAAATAATGAATCTAGCTGTTGAGAGTTTCTTTTTGTGGGAGTGTCATTTATGACGATAGTAATTTTATTCCAAAAGTGATCAAAGAAAATATTATTTATATACAATGTGGCTGGACTTGAAGTAATAACACTTTAAGGTCTTAAATACAGTTGATTTTATCAATAAAAATACTACACACAAAGGGTGAAATCACCACATCCTCAAAGATAGAGCAATTTTAGTGGAACCTGACTTACTTATTACGATATCCACATCTTCTAACAACCATAACTTTGGACCAAGGTCTCACAGATGCGTAAATTTAAGGTTCATCATCATCATCATCATATCAGCCGAAAGACGTCCACTGCTGGACATAGGCCTCCCCCAAGCGTCGCCACATTGACCGGTCTCGTGCGTCCCGCAACCAGCGGATCCCCGCAACCTTCACCAGGTCATCGGACCACCTGGTGGGAGGCCTTCCAACGCAACGTCTTCCGGTTCGCGGTCGCCACTCCAGAACCTTTCTGCCCCATCGGCCATCCGTTCTGCGAGCAATGTGCCCTGCCCACTGCCACTTAAGTTTGGCAATTCTTCGGGCTATGTCGGTTACCCTGGTTCTCTTGCGGATCTCTAAATTTCTGATTCGATCACGCAAGGAAACGCCGAGCATAGCCCTCTCCATTGCCCTTTGGGTGACTTTGAGCTTTCTGATGAGGCCCATTGTAAGCGACCACGTCTCAGAGCTATATGTCATCACTGGCAACACACACTGGTCACAATTTAAGGTTATTTTACGGTAATAACGTAGTGAATCAAAAGAAATATACAGGTAACACTCAAGTCAAAGATTAGATTTTTTGTATTGAGCCATAAAATACAAATTTTAAACATAATTTCACAATATTTTATAGCATTTAATACTTTGCACATTTTTTAGGGATTAACACTTGTCTTTTATTAGTCTTTGAGTTGGTCTACATACTTACAAAGGAATGACAGATCTAAACCAATAAGTTTTAATTTTATTATTGCCTAAAAATCCCCTGCGCATTTGTGCCTTATAATTTTTGCAGAATTTTAGGAAATGCAATAATAATGTGCGAGGAGTAAACCCCATAAGTGGGGTGTTTTTATCGTTAAAATTAATTGTATTTTATGGCTTTATAGTTTTATTACTACAAGTCCGGACACATTTTATAAATGTAAATAGCTGGAAATAGTAGGTACAACAGTCATAATTAACTAGAGACGAATTAAATACTCTCTCATTACCTAGAAACAAGATACTAGGTCTCAAAATTTTGCGATTTTGACTAATTACGTTACCTACCAAATAATAAAACTAACGTTTAATTAAGTCGGTTGCCTAGAACTCGTATAAATTATATAACGAAAGTAGACTTAGTTATTGGGGTACTTTATTATTAGGTAAATGAAAAAGTAAATCAGCATTTAAAGATGAACAAAAATATAGTTTACAAAGTGAATGTCACATTACCGAAAGATATAGAGATTGTCAATAAATCCACAATGTATGGCATTAACATGTACTAACGAAGAGTTATATATTATTATTTTTTTTTTTTTTGTAAATTATAGTCTAAAATTTTAAGGGTTGCCCCCCTAAAAATTTTCGACTTTCAATAATAGCTATTGCCGATTGAAACTTATTTCTTGCAGGCCGTTCTGTTTGGAGTTCTATGAGATGAATATGAATTAAGTAAGATTTATTCTAACTAATGTAATAATTGCCATTCAATGTACACATACACATACACACATATACATAAATATTCGCGAGCTGGCTGACCAAAACCAGATTTATCCTCCGACTGCACAGCAAGATTTTCTTCTTGTTTACATCTTTTTAGTTCGCTTTTGAAGCAGTCGGGTTTTTAGATTTTAGTTATACTTTATTTTTCGAATGACTTTAAACATACAAGTGTTATATATACGAAAGTAATCACCTCTAAAAACCTTTCATTTGGATACCCCACTCGATGGGGTTCGAAAAAAAAATATTGCAACCCCTACAATATGGCGCCCAAAATCCGCCATGTTTCTTTTTTCAACGGTACTTATCTAAGAACACTTGAGCGGCCAAGACCTGTCTAACGATGTCTTAATTATAAAAATCCGTTAAGTGGTTTGAAAGATACGAGGTACTATAGAATTTTACATACAAACATATAAGATATAACGCGTGAAAAACATAACCCTTTCCTTGCAGCCGGGTAAGAACAGGTTTGAAAACAGTAAGCCCTGGAGATCTATCTGTCGTACGTAAAACACTTCAGGCAAAATAACTCCATGATAAATTGTCGCTCCATCGAACAGGACTCAAATTCCTTTTGATGAAATTCTTAATATTTCATCGCAGTCGTTTCTGAAGGTAACTTCAATCAATCAATCTGTTTAGACATTCAGATCTTGTATAAAGCCTGCATTGGCAGAGACAGTAAGAATTTTTCTTTTCATTGTTGGCAAATCCTTCTTTTTGTAGTTTGAATTTGGAATGCGACCACGAAATCGTGATGACAATGAGTAATGATGGCTGGAAGGAATCTGGGTCGCTTCACTGGACTGAATGATAGTGTCAGGTGACCTGAAGAGGGAATCTTTATGATTTTTAAGCGACTATTTTGATATTAAGCAACGCGAGATAATCTGTATAAGTTTTGGTTACCTATGTATATCGCTGTAGTAGTTTTTGATGTTGTTATATCAAGTTATTTCAGTACGGAACGCTTTATGTTACCATATCAATCTTTGTATCATATTTGTCAAGCTTTGCAGTATTGAGTATGTGTAAATGTGGATAACTATATAGAGTGGAGTAAGACCAAAGGTATTATTATAACTATAGATTGTGTGAAAGCCATGGCTAGACAGGTGACAATTCAAATGACGGCGAATGTAGCGCCGACTCCAAATAAATTTGTATATGTAAAAGCAAATGGATGACGATATTGCTTAGGCTGATGATTTTGTGATGATTGCAGAAGAAAATCTACTGATATATAGATGTTTTCACGAAAAAGAAAATAAGGTTTCAAATATACACATACGTAAACTTACGCCTTTTTTCCATGGGGGAAACTACAGAATGCCACCTGCTACGATCCCTATAAATATTCATTTCGTTTCGTTTGTTCTTACATTTATTCACATGCTGGTTATGAGTACAACGCAATTGGCTTTTCTGAATATCACAAATATAATCCGTGTCCGTCCTTTTAGATTTTAAATAGAGAACCTTTGAGTTTGTTTAGGTACTAACTTCTGCCAGCGTGCCAGCGGCTTCGCCCACGTGAAAGTCGAAAATTATCATCTCATGTGCTTGCTATTCCTGACTATAATCTCTCTGTGCCAAATTTCATCCAGATCCGTCCAGCTGTTTGAGCCTGAAGAAGTAACAACGTACAAACACACACACACACACACATAAACTTTCTCCTTTATAATATTAGTGTGATAGTGTGATGTGTTGCTTTTCCAATGTTATAAAAAGGTCTGGGGGGTGACCATAAGCTATTAGAGTATATGACTTGTATACATCTGTCACTTACTCTAAGAGCTTATGGTCACCCCCCTGATCTTTGATTTGTCTTCAATATATTCTTGGTGCGATCAAAAAGTTCACTTGACTTGAGTCTAGTTTTACGTGATGATCAACAAATTATATAAGCATGCAGAATGGGAGCCCATCGCAGTGAAGAAACAACTTATTTTCTAAATTCCAAGAAACTTGTACAGAAACATAAGCAGTTGGTACAATTTATATTTCCTGTATTCATCATGTTTTTCTATTAAAATCCTACATGTATACTCATATATTTCTTTGTAAGGAATCATTTTTAAGGCACCTATTCAATATCCACTTAGCTCTTTTAGTAGCTGGGTTGCTTTTCGTTATCCAGTCTAATCAAAATCAAATGTTTTTTGTTTGTATGTGACAAAACTTGGTTATAAAATACTAGCTGTTGCCCGCGGCTTCGCTCCGTGGTCCACAGGAACCAATTTCGAAATTAAAAATAGCCTATGTCACACAGGAATAATGTAGCTTTCTATTGGTGAAAGAATTTTTCAAATCGGTCCGTAGTTTCGGAGCCTATTCGGTACAAACAAACAAACAAAAAAATCTTTCCTCTTTATAATATTAGTATAGATATCGGAAGAATGTGGAAGAAATGAAAAAGCCTTTTGTGGCAATTAACTAGAACTAAATTTTTTTTTTATTTTTTATTTAACAGTAGGCTCGCGTTTGACTACCATCTCGCCTGATGGTAGCGATGATGTGGTCGACGGTGAAGCACGCTGGGCAAGGCAATTCTCATAATATATATTTTTAAATTTCATAATGATAAGTAATATAAAAGTCTGTATTTTTCAGTAGCCCAGGTTCTGGAAATAGGCTTGCCTCTTATTACGGAAAAAGTGGGTGTAATGTTGCCTAACCCTCCGGGAAAACAGGCGTGATGACAACATCCAATGAAAGAAAGAAACAAAGAAAGAAAACAGATCTCTCCAAAGCCCTTTGAGTTAATTGAATTCTATTTTTAGTTCTATTGGTATAGACCCATGTTTGGAAACCGTACAATACACAAGGCAAAAGACAGGAGACCAGTCTGTCTTTTGCCTTGTCTTTGGACCATCTCCAAGAAGTTATAAAATTTGTGTCTGTTTATTTGTTCCTGCTAATCTCCAAAACGGCTGGGCTGATTTTGTCTGGAATTTCACTGGGAGAGCTGATATTAGATATAAGGAGTAACTACTTTTACAAACTAGGCTACTTTTGTTTTAGTAATCAATATATAAACAGGAAATGGGATATTATAGAATATACTTTATTGCACACCAAAAAGTTTCACATCTCCTAAAATCCTAAAACATTATGTAACAAGTATGTATGTGTGTGTAGTTCAACATACATGAAATATAAATCGTTTAAATAGGTTACGATACTAATGACGCAACATCAACTTAATTATGATGCTACAAACTGCACCTGCTGCACGTGGTATACAATTTTAAAGTTTGGGATAACCCAATTGAAAAAAGTCAAAGTCAAATATATGTAGGATGAGTGTTCATTAGTGTTTTTCTATGAGGAATGGAATGCAACGTGGTGAGAGAGAAGGAATGACAGTGAGAGAAGTGTAAACACAAAAATATTTAAAAGAGTAACCATGGTGTTTCTTGCCGGTTCTTCTCCATAGGAAACGACTAACCCAAACCGTGCACCTTTTGTCGACGTTTTATAAGTGCCCATGTAGGCCTATGTAAAATAAAAATATTTGATTTTGATTTTTGATTTTGATTTAGAAAGAGGCAGAAGGTAAAATGTCAGTAGACTGGGGGTTGGAGTTTGAGAGCTAAGACGAGAGGACGTTCAAAATTATTTTTGAAGATTTTCATTGTGTCGTGTTGAATAAAAAACTGGCCAAGTTCGAATCGGACTCGCACACAAAGGGTTCCGTAACATTATCGCAAAAAACGCCAAAAATCACGTTTGTTGTATGGGAGCCCCCCTTATATATTAATTTTATTCTATTTTTAGTATTTGTTGTTATAGCGGCAAGAGGAATACATCATCTGTGAGAATTTCAACTGTCTAGCTATCACGGATCATGAGATACAGCCTGGTGACAGACGGACAGACAGACAGACGGATCGTGAAGTCTTAGTAATAGGAGCCCGTTTTTACCCTTTGGGGAATATGTTCGGCGAAGAACTGGCAAACGCTAGTGCATTATAAATATTAAAAGTACTTCGATTGTTTATTTTCACGACTAAGCGGCTCAACCGATTTAGATGAAATATGGTATGGAGATAGTTTGAGACCATGGGAAGGAACTTGGATAGTTTTTATCTTGCTAGTTTCTTTGGGATGATAAAACACTTATTACGCGGGTGGAGTCGCGGGCAGAAGCTAGTTTATTTATATATATATATTATATATAGTTTATTCAAAATAAAGGGTTTATTTCAAAAATATAAAACACTTATGTTTAAATGTACTTAATTCAAAAAAATATAACCAAAAAGATATAAATAAAAAAAAGTTAAATAAAAAAATCAATAAACCCGACTGCTTAAAAAGCGAACTAAAAAGATGTAAACAAAAAGAAAATCATGCTGTGCAGTCGGAGGATACATCTGGTTTTGGTCAGCCAGCTCGCGAACACGTAATTTATACGACGAATGTTTCTCTTGTTATTTTTATTATGAGAATTCGAAACGTAATATGTATAATAAGTATGTTATGAAGTGTCGGTTTAATATAATTTCATATGAAAAAACAAAAAACCTAACTAGTATGTGTGTTACTCAATCACGCCAGACCGGCTGAATGGATCTGAATGAAATTTTCACGGATATAGTTATAGTCAGGAATAGCACATACAATATTTTACATCCCGGAAATATGTTCGGCGAAGAACTGGCAAAAGCTAGTGCATTATAAATGTGAAAAGTACTTCGATTGTTCCTTTTCACGACTAAATGGCTCAACCGATTTAGATGAAATGTTGTATGGAGATAGTTTGAGACCATGGGAAGGAACTTGGATAGTTTTTAACTTGGTAGTTTCCTTGGGATGATAAGACACTTATTACGCGGGTGGAGTCGCGGGCAGAAGCTAGTTTATTTACATGAGCCTACTTTAACTATTGAAAATAAAACTGACTTGGATACTTATCATACTGTTTTAATTTCATATTTTAATCTAGCTCAAATTTTCATTTACAATTAATATATGTTTTATTTAAGAAAAAAAATAGTTTTTTGGGGCTAAAATATTTATTTCCAGTAACAAAACATAAAGAATTAACGCGTGAAAAATAAGCTACCATTTATTATTTTCAGAACTTTTGGGCACTTCATAAAGGCCGAAACTATCAACGTCTATTGACAGTATCTAGACAAGTGGCATTCTTACAACAAAAACATCGCCATAGCGATTGAAATAAACTTTAAGTGAAAAAAATATAAATAAACAAGCGTTTTTGAACTGAAAGGTACTATTAGGTGCAAAAAACTGGCCAAGTGCGAGTCGGACTCGCGCACGAAGGGTTCCGCACCATTTCGCAAAAAGTGGCAAAAAAATCACGTTTGTTGTATGGGCGCCCCCCTTAATTTATTCTATTTTAATTTAATAATTATTATTTTTAAAGTGAATATACACCTAAATATTCTGTGAATATTTCAAGCGTCTACCTGTTGCCGTTATTAATATCGAGCAAAAAACGGCAAAAAAATCACGTTTGTTGTATGGGAGCCCCCCTTAAATATTAATTTTATTCTGTTTTTAGTATTTGTTGTTATAGCGGCAATAGAAACACATCATCAGTGAAAATTTCAACTGTCTAGCTATCACGGTTCATGAGATACAGCCTGGTGACAGACGGACAGACAGACATACAGACGGATCGTGAAGTCTTAGTAATAGGGTCCCGTTTTTATCCTTTGGGTACGGAACCCTAAAAAAACAACACTACACTTACACTTTATGCAAACTTCACTAGTCAATAGACATACAACGAGCTCAAACACGAGTGTGATATCTTATCTGGTTTAGGAGTTGCTATGGCCACCTTCCGAATCGCATCATGACGCCAGCTCCATAGTACATAGTACTATTATTATTTAAATGTTTCCAAAGTAACATAAGTACGCCAAGTATTAGCTGCCAGGAAGAGCTTGAAGATTGATTACTAGTTGCTGGACATACATGCGAAAGCTAGGTAAATCAAAAGTAAGCGGAAGTCTGGGGTTGCGGGTGGTCAGATTGGGGACTCTGTCCGCCCACCAAGTGACTCCAGGAAAGACGGTGGCACAGTGAGCACGTGCTGCCGTGCACAGCAAGGCTCAGTGGAGGCGCTTTTTCAGTCTCCCCATGGATGTGCCTTAACAGACGTTGAACAGAGGGGGCTCCGGGGTGGTCTTTTGAGATTTTAAAATCCCACACTCCCTTGTCTTATCGCCAAAAGTCCAGGCGCATTTTGAATGTTCCCCCCGTAAAAATGAAAAAAACGTTAATACATATAAAGCTTGTAAAAAAAAAGTGAGAGTCTGACTCGCACACAGATGGTTCTGTATAAACAGCTACATTGACCAAAATAAATAGGCAACATTACTAACGTTCATAAACAATGAAAGCACCGATCATTGCTCTAACGAAGGGACAAAATTAACTTTGTCATTCAAAAACTGTTATCCCCATACATCAATATACAAAATTTTTACATATCCAAGTATATTTTATAAGTTGGTCGACTACTACTCGTAAACTTGTAAAGCTTACTTAGCTGTGATAGTTTTCTTTTTAATTTCGTTATATATACTACTGCCGTGATTTTTTTCACATATTCAAAAGCAACCATTTAGCTGGCAGGGAGGGGATGACACTTAACTCTAAAAATTAGCGATTTAAAGCTTAATTTTACGCAAACGGATCCCTGAATTGAAAAATGGTGTTCACCGACCCGTTATTATTTTTGTATGGCCTACCCAACGATACTCCGCACTATGGGATAGACGAGAAAAAAATACATGGCTACTTTACGTGTACAAGAGGTACACTAAAACATTTTTTCATTTATTTTATTTAACCATTAATATGTATATCCATGTAAAAAATTTACCATTTCATCTCGTTACCTATTATTGTAATTTGTATTTATCATAAGGCGTTTATGAAAGTTTTCTTTATACGTTAATAGTAGTTTATGATACTGTTGCATAATGAGGGGTATTAAAACATGAGTGTGAGTTTAAAAACCGAGCCGTAGGCGAGGTTTAATAGTATTCACACGAATGTTTTAATACCTATACTCCATTTATTATAACATTAGACAAAAGAGGCTCGCAGAAGCAGGAGTACGAAACCTTTTATTTTCAAGTCAAGTTCAAACAATTTTAATAAATAATGTATATGTTTTTTTTGTAAGTCACAATGTATGGCATACAATAAAGCGTATTCTATCTATCTACTCGTCACGATTCTTGGATAGGTACATGAAATGAAAAAAAAATTAGTAACAATCAGTTTATTAAAAACAACTTTATCACAATATGTCCATGTTTTCAATCAACCAAATAAATACAACACAAAACACCACTGAACAATTTAGTCACTGCTACCATCAGTCATCACAAATGATAATAATTAATTGACATGGGTGGTAACAAAAGTCATAATTTTAACTGTAATAATTTAGAATGACAGAGAATTAACAAAAATACACTTTCACAAGCTAAATACCAACTAAGAAAACATTTGCCAGAGACAGAAGTGTGAGATGAGATTTATGATGATGAGGTCTTTTTCCTTAAAAGGAATATTTTTGTTTTTTTAGCCACTACTGAATATCTGCCGTTCGTGTGGCTGTAGTTGGCAGCTTCTCCAATTTCCTCGAATGATATGGTGCATTATCCATAACAATAACCGCACTACTCTCGATTTTTGACAATATTAATTTGAACCACTGTTCAAAATTGTGTGCATCCATTTCAGAATGGTAGTCTCCATCACCCTTTTTGGCTTCAAATATTAATTCACCATCCATTAGAAACCCATCCGTTAATCCTGTGAAATGAAATAAAAGTAAATCAATAATTGTGTACCGGTGGCGTAGATTACTTGATCGCTGGAAATAGATTTTAACCTTTAAGTAGCAACCGAAATTAACTGCATCATTACTGTCCTTGAACAGGATAATCTACGACCATAAATATCTTTCTCCGAGGGGAGTCATTAAGACTTAACCAGATTTCAGTGACAGAGAACGGAGTGATCATTTTATTAATGATTTGGTAATGTCACATTACCAAATCATTAGTAAAATGATCACTCGTTGATCAATTCTTGATTTAAATGTATTTCTTTTGAAATTATCAAAAGAAATACATTTAAATCAAGTTTTACCAATATGGTCAATGATAAGCCGTCTTCCTTTTCCAGTTGGGTTCTTTAAACCAGATGATAAACCTGCCCGGTGTGCTTCTTTTGACTTAATAGTATTGTTTTGCCATACCTTGCATTTCGTGTGTCCTATATGTATAATTAAAATTATAGATGTAAATACAATATTATATCGACTTATGTTGAACTATTAATACTTCACTGTATTGTTTTGCATAAAGGAGGTTTTACATAGCTTACCAAGTTATGTAACCTTCTTTCAGACTATAAATATTAGCAGCACTGTACCTTCATTTAGCCAAGTCTCATCTTAATAATATTTTTTTTTCCTTCGTTCCTTAATGTCTTAATTTTATGGAGATATTTCACCCTCCATAATACAATCTCTTGTTAATCAATTAGGGCATTTTTTCTGCTTCTTTTAATGTAAGTAAATTTTATTTTTTTCTTGATGATGTTGTAAAAGTGCTTCTTTTAAAATCGGGTAGAGACTCATCACTATTTACAGCTTCCAGAATCTTGTCCAACGTTGGTAACTCATTATCAAAGAAAAAAGAATGAATATTTCTCCGTAGAATGAATGTTTCCACTTAACGTTATATCATCATAATCGTCAGATTTTGAGTATTTTCAAATTCAAATTCAAATTCAAATTAAGTTTATTGCATCCATAATGTACATACAGGTGGTAAATATAAGTTACAGAAACAATTATGGACCCTGTCGGGCACAGCAACAATCTAGATACAGTCAGTGTCTAGGAGAGAGGAATAATGCTTAATAATTTTCCTATATAATTAACATTCAAGTATGGGTTAAATATACTAATATGTATGTGTCATGCTGTGTGTATGTTAAATTATGTGTTATTTTTACTTAGTTGTTTATTCGATAACATTTTTGTATTTATTACAATTAGTTTATTTGATATTCATAGATTATATTTATTAAAATTAATACTTAAAAGGTCCATATTATATTGTGCGTCAATTAATTATTAATGTCATTTTCCTTATCGAGTTAACAGCAATCTTTATTTTTAATAAAATTAATATATAAATGTCCATATAATATATTATAATTCTGAGTCAATTAATTATTAATTTATGTAATTTTACTTATCAAGTTAACAGTTGTCTATATGTTTAATAAAATTAATACTCAAATAAGTCCATATTTTATTTTGAGTCAATTTGTTATTATTAATGTCATTTACTTGTCTTAACTTTTATTGAATTTATCCGACAGATATTCGTCAATTGTGTAATAACTTTTATTAATTAAGAATTGTTTTAATTGATTTATAAATAGATTGGTTTTATTTACTTGTTTTATGTTTTCCGGTAATTTGTTATATATTTTTATCGACATAGAATACGGACTAGAAGAGTGCAATTTAAGGCGGGAGGAGGGTAGATCTAGTCTGTTTTTGTAGCGCAACGAATAGTTTGTCTGCATGTCATCACGTGTGTTGTAAGACTCTGGGTATTTGCGAACTAGTTTACATAATTCTAAAATATAAATATTAACCAAGGTAAGGATTTTGTGTTTCTGGAAATAAGGTTTGCAGCTATCTGTTTGTTCTATATTGGTAATTATTCGTATCAGCTTTTTTTGTAGGATAAATAGACTGGGGGCGTCTGTGCTATTTCCCCATAGGATTACGCCATAGCTTAACCAAGCGTGGGCATACGCGTAGTATGTCACTAGTGCGGTTTGTAGGTTGGTCGTTTTTTTTATTTCTCGTAGGGCATACGAAAACTTTGAAATTTTTGATTTAACTTTCTGTATGTGGGTTTTCCAATTTATATGTGTGTCTATTGTCAAACCTAGGAGATTGACATCATTAACTACTTCAATTTTTTGTTGGTTATATATAAAGTTTAAATTGATTTGATTTTTTTGTCGAGGGTGAAAAGTAATTAATTTGGTTTTGGTGAAGTTGATTTCGAGATTATGCTCGCTCATCCAGTTAATTATTGTATTAAGAATATTAGTAAGTTTTTCATTTAAATTAGCATTTGTTTGGCATGAGGTGATGATAGAAATATCATCTGCAAACAGTACACAGGGTCCGTCTATGATTTTAGGTAGGTCGTTTATGTATATAAGGAATAAGAGGCAGCCTAATACACTTCCCTGGGGAATAGAAGCGTGTATCGGTCTGACATCGGATCTTATCTGCTGTGTTTCTTTTGTTTCCTTATTATAATATTCCACCTCAACAAATTGCTCCCTGCCCTGTAAATATGAAGCAAACCAGTCGTGGGCTTTCCCACGTACTCCTATTCCGTATAGCTTATTCAATAGTATTTTAAATTGCACTTTGTCGTAGGCCTTAGACATATCAAATAGTATTCCTATTGCGTACTGTTTGTTATTTAAAATATTTAAAGCTTCTTGTATATATTTATAGACTGCTAATGTAGTAGATCTATTTTTCCGAAAACCGTTTTGACAATCATCGAATAACTTAAATTTTTCACAAAAAGAGTATACACGATCGCACATTGCTCTTTCAAAGACTTTAGATGCTGTGGGCAGAAGGGAGATTGGCCTATAATTATTTGGGTCTGTTTTAGCATCTTTTTTATGGAGCGGTTTAATTAAAGCTTTTTTTAGTAAATTGGGAAAAATGCCTTCTTCGAACGATTGGTTAATTAATTTGTAAAATGGTAAGGTTAGTTCGTCAGCGCATTGTCTGAAAAGAGTTGGTGGGAGTTCGTCTATGCCGTGACTATTTTTATTTTTTAAGTTTTTTAAGATATGGTTTACTTCATATCCATCGACTGGGCGTAGAAACATGGTATTTTCAGTGGGGTTAAGCACTGAGGCTACTCTCGGTTGGAAGCCAGGTGTTTGGCTGGTATTTTCCCCAATGGATGCGAAGAAATTGTTAAATATGTTAGCTACTTGTTTTGGCTCACTCACTAGGTTCGTCGTCGTTTGTATTTTTATGTTATTTTTATTAATTTTAGTGTTTTTATAAGTCCGTTCCTTTACGATATCCCACATAGTTTTAACTTTATTGGTTGATTTGCTCATTTTATTTATGTAATATATTTTTTTTGCCGTTGTTACAGTCTTTTTGAGGATTTTTTCATAGGTTTTATAGTATTTCGTAAGCACTGGATTGTTTGTTTTTAGGGTTAGAATTTTTAATTGTCTTTTATTTTTACAGGCTTGTTTTATTCCAACGGTTAGCCAATAATTGTTATGTTTTATTTTTAATTTAAGTCTGCGTGAAGGGATACATTCGTCTAAAATATTTATCAGTGTGTTTTGGAAAGACTGGTAATTCTCATCTACATTTTGATTCGGCAGTATTATATTGTTCCAGTTTTGTATATTTAGTTTGGATTTGAATTTTTGTATGTTACTGTTGGTAAATATTCGTTTGTTTACAAACCAATATGATTGTTTAATGTGTTGTTTTTGCAACATATGTATGATTGTTCCACTGTGGTCGGAAAAACCTAACTCTTCTACGGTTGTATACATATTATTTCCGTTAAAGTTCGTGAATATAAGATCTAAACATGTTGATGTGGTTTGTGAGATAGGTACGTGTAGGTTTTTTTATGTGTTGTTCAAATTTATACTCTAACATAAGATTAATAAGCTGGTTAGTTTTTAAGCTGTTTTCTAAAATATTTATATTAAGATCTCCTCCTATTACGACGTTAAATTTTTTATATTTTTTATTTATACAATGCATTATTTGTTTTAATTGACTAACAAAAATTTCTTCCTCTCTTCTATTCCAGTAAATTACAACTATTAATAGGTTTTGCTTTAGGAGCTTACATGCACATACTTCTATGCAATATTCGATAGACATATCTCTAATATCATAACATTCTATACAGTCCAAATGATCCTCTAACAGAATACAGACGCCGCCGCCACTGCGAGAGCGACGGCAAAACGATGCTGCAATTTTATAACCAGTAAATTGCAGATTTTCTAGTTTGACCTGTGTTAGCCATGTCTCGCACATGCATATTGCGTTGTAAATGGGTTTATCGTTGATGAAAGCCTCCAAAAGATGTTGTTTGTTAAAAATACTCTGGATGTTTTGGAACATAATTTTAAAATTTTGGCCTGAAGTTTCGAAAAGTACGGTTTGTATTTTTATTTGTGAGGTCTTGAGTCAGGTTATTATCGGTACTCGTAGATCCCGTTATGTTCACGTCGTCATGGTTCTGTATTTGAGATGTCCTAGCGCTATTTCCGTTGGCGAGGAGGGGGTGATTGCAGGCGACCTTCTGTATTGTACTCTTTCAGTACATTATAGACTGTTGCACGAGATATGCCTATAAAATAAGATTAATAATATATGTTATTCACAAATCATGTTACTTTCAAATACGTTTATTTATTATGGTAATAATTTTATGATCCTTACCTGCAATTTCTGCAGTTTTGTTAATTAACTGCGTCCTGTAAGCCTGGACCCTTTAACATGTTTATAAATATTTATGAATGTTCTTTTTTCTGCAGCACGAAGCGTTGTTTGCTTTGTTCTCTTTTTCTTGGGAGACAATATTTTAACGTCGTGATCAACGTTGGGGCCACGTTTTTTACGCTGTTGACACTGATCAGCTTTACCAGCAGTTTCAGAGCGTATATGTTGCGCTTGCAAGCCACTCAGGCCTGCACCAGGATCGTCCCTGTCCATTGTTCAACAAAACGTACCGCTTTGTACGAACAACACATAACTAACACTCATAACGATAACAAAACAATAACAACAGAAACAAATAACAAATAAACCACGAAAATTCAGCAATAACAACGAGAAAAGGCGTAGCATTCACAAGTATCCACAAGCGAATGACAATTGACAACTGCAGATTATTTATGCAATTTGACTTGACGGAAAGATGACATCATAATCCGACAAAATTAAAAAACACGTGCTGCCACAACTTATTAAGGAAATAGGTAACATTTTAGATTTTGTCGAGTTATAGTGACATGAAAAACGTTTCCGGTACTGTCCGCCCCTGCTTCTTTTAGGTTTTAAACATTGACACGACATTATTTTATGTAAAAACTAAATAATATTAAATGAAGGCCTTGTAATTTCAGAAGGTAGATAGGTTAAATAAGTGCAATTAAGTGTGACAACTGTTATTTAAGTTGATTATATTTAACTCCACATCAATCTTGACTGTAATAGTGTTAGTTGTATTTTTATTACAAAGTGTGCACCTAAAAGAGCCTTTTTTAACTTCTGTCTAATGCTATAGTAAATGGAGTATAGTTATGTGCAGTTTCATACACTACTTTATCTACACTCATACATTTTGGGATTGAACCTACTTAATCTTATTTTTTGTATTTTTCATGCCATAAAGTCGTGATAAATGCATCATAGAATAATCTCGACTTTGCTGGTAAGAGATTATGAGTAATTTCCTTCGCCGCATATATTTGGCGGCGTCAATTGTTCTTCACATTCACTAATATCAGACATTTTAAGCAAGAATTTTAAAAAGTCATGAAATTCAGTACAACGAAACCTGCAAAACGTATGAATGGCGCCAAATCCCAGCACATCACCGCATTAAATTGCGGTAAAAAAATCGCACGGCAATAATACCGCATGAAATCCGTGTTTTGCAACAGAATCCACCGCATCGCAGCGCGAATATAATTCGCGCGAATATTTTGAGCTCCATGAACAGGTGGAAAGAGACAAAAGTTCGCGCAAATAAAAATGGCAGTGCGTAATAAGCCTAAAGCGGGCATTGTTACAGACAAGTTAAAATTGGAATCATTTTT
This sequence comes from Orthosia incerta, assembly GCA_948252205.1. Taxonomy (NCBI): domain Eukaryota; kingdom Metazoa; phylum Arthropoda; class Insecta; order Lepidoptera; family Noctuidae; genus Orthosia; species Orthosia incerta. Next base: position 19,534,760 of record OX411759.1, on the reverse strand, counting down.
TTTTTATTAGGTATAAGAATGGCATTTCAAAAAATTTTAATAATTGATGGAATCTCATTAGTGATTAACTTCTTGGATTTGTCCTGTATCATAATAGAAAAAAAGTTATTTTATGATGCAGTTGTTTGATAATCGAAGGAAAATGTTGAACTATAATGGTTTTTTTTTTAATTTTACCTATCCACGAATATAAAGTACGTGTTTATGCAATATTTTTTGAATTCATAATTGGAACATTACGTTGTGAGTGTAGATAAAAGTAAATATTATGTTATTTAAATGTATACGTGCAATTGGTGAGAAATAAAGGCTTTATTATTATTATTATTCCATTTATTTATTATATTTACATATTTTTACATTTTTAAATATCATTCTATAAAAAATAAAATAAAAAAACATTTAAAAATACAAAAATAGTAGCCCACCGGTATCGGGAACAGGGTCCAAGCTACCGGTGGTCAGGGCTCCTGAGAGAGGAACCTCCTAACAATACGAGCCGTGTCCAGGAGTACCGCTTTCTGGATCAAGCCCTTGATCCAGCTGCCCAACGAGAGCCTCCTCAGATGTTCGTCGAGGCTCTTGGCTATTATACCATTGGCCGTCACGACTATCGGCACAATGACTGCTGTATTCACATCCCACATGTCGACAACCTCGCGAGCCAGATCAAGATACTTACTTTTCTTATCTCTCTCCGCCTTCACGAGGTTCTCGTCATGGGGGACCGCAATCATTGCGCGACGCTCTAGTCGGTCTATCACCACTATGTCAGGCTTATTAGCAACAACAGTCCTGTCAGTGATGATAGACCGATCCCAATACAACGTGACATTGCCATTTTCGAGAACTGGGTCGGGCACATACTTATAGTAAGGCACTTCTGATTCCACAAGATTGTATTTAAGAGCAAGTTGCTGGTGGATAATCCTGGCTACAAGGTTGTGTCTATGCAAATAGTCTCCGTTAGCCAGACTAGAACAACCGGAAATAATGTGTCTGATTGATTCCCCCGGCCGGTGACATGCCCGACAAATGTCAACCGTGCCGTCCTTCACAATATATTTCCGGTAGTTGTTCGTCATCATAACTTCGTCCATAATCGCAAAGACAAAACCTTCGGTTTCCCCAAAAAGGTCACCAAATCGCAACCAGGCCACGGACGCCAAAAAATCTACATCGGCCCATGTAGGACCCGGTAGAAGCGTCCGTGAAGCTCCTTGCTCTGCCATACCTCCATGCGGTCATTAGTATCTAATACTATAGGTTTGCGCCAGTTCTCGTTAGCCAAGGAGAGCGGGGTAAGGCCCTTGTCCACTGTTACCACATCTCGATGCATACCCACGTCAGCGGCCTGGAAGTATTCCCTAAGACTGCATACCTCGCGGTTGTGCAGGGTCTTAGCATTTAAAAAGCCACGACCCCCGCTCTTCCGAGGGATATACAGTCTCATAACCGATGACCGTGGGTGATGCATACGATTTGCGGTAAGCAATGTGCGGACTCTCCTATCCAGGGCGTCAAGTTCTGTCTGAGTCCATTTGAGTATGCCGAAAGAGTACATCAAGACCGGCATGACCCAGCCGTTGAAGGCGCGCACCTTGTTCCCGCCTGATAAAAGACTATTTAGTACTTTTTTCAGGCGGCCAAAGAAGCGTTCCTTCAACGACTGTTACACGTCAGTAACATTGATGCCTAGTGCTTCCGACATACCCAAATACTTGCAAGTCTCGGTTGAGGAAAGGGATCTAAGGTGTATGGAGTCCGAGAGTTGTATTCCCACAGATTCCATAATCTCCCCTCGCTTTACATGCATGACTGCACATTTGTCCACACCAAATTCCATCCTGATGGCGTCACTGAAGGTTTCCGTTACCTTCAGTAGCTTCATCAGTTGCAAGTTGTTGGGGGCAAAGAGCTTCCGGTCATCCATGTAAAGGAGGTGTGATATGACCTGACCACCTCTCCTCAACCGATAGCCCAGGCCTGAACCCTCCAGCAGTGTACTGAGAGGGTTCAGGGCTGAACAAAACCACAGAGGACTCAGACTGTCGCCCTGAAATATTCCGCGCTCGATCCTTATAGGTTCGCTGTTTTCCTGAATCTGCCGACATCCTGGATAGTGAAGGACCGTCCTCCACTGCCCCATACATGACGTCAAGAAGGCGCGCAGAGTTGTATCAATTTTATACAACTCCAGCACCCTCATGAGCCATGTATGTGGCACTGAGTCATAGGCCTTCTTGTAATCTATCCAACATGTCGCCAGATCCTTGCGGGCACGGCGAACCTGTTGGCTAATGGCAATGTCTATGAGGAGCAGCTCCTTAGTACCGCGAGACCCGTTCCTACATCCATTCTGAGAAGCAGACATAATGGCGTTATTGTCAATATGTTGATTAATTTTCGCTCTCAGAATGGATGTAAGAACTTTATAGACCGTCGGTAAACACGTTATCGGTCTATATTTTTTAGGTTCCGCAGTACTACCCGATTTATAGAGCAGGTGGGTTATTCCTGTCGTTAGAAACTGGGGCAGCGAGCCTGACTCTAAGACAGACTGGAACTGAGTTGCCAAACGAGCGTGCGACCTTTGGAACCATTTAATCCAAAAGTTAAGCAGTCCGTCTGGCCCTGGAGATTTCCAGTTGGGCAACGGACGGACTGCACGAGCCACATCTTGGGGGCTGATGGTAATTGCCCCCATTTGTGGTATCGGATCGCACGCCTGCTCGACCTCCCGAGTCCAGTCACCTTCGGTATGACTGACAGGCACCGACCAGATATCGCGCCAAAACGAACACATGGCGTCATTATCCGGTAGGCGCATATCAGTCACACCTTGGTCGGGTCGCTCCCAAGCCCTATAAACCCACCTTTCGTTGCTCCGGAATGTGCGATTCTGAGTGTATCGCTCCACTCGCCGCTTGTACCGACGAATACGGCTTGCCCATGCATAGATCTTCTGCTTCAGGAAGTCGATACGCTCTGTGACGCGGGACAGATAATCTTGAGAACTGATATCAGTCCCCGAGAATGCCCGCCTCACAAAGCGCATCACTCTAGGGCGAGTGTTGCCCTCCCTGAAGCAGATAAGCTTGCCGATGAGTGCTCTAGCCTCACCGATACGACGCTCAATCCTGCACTGCCAAGCTGGTATAGCTGGTCGTGTAGCTCTATCAGTTTTGGGTAATTTGACGTTAGCTACACGACATGCCGCTGCAGCCGCACAGTACAAGATTGAGTGGGTATCGGCAAGGTCTTTGCTGCTATCAAAAAAAATTGATAGCTGCGAATCTAGAGCACACACCAGCGCCCTATTTTTCTTATGCATGGGCAGACGAGGTAATCGAGGTCTAAGCTCAGGCGGTGTGGAACGATACTCTCGGAATGCACACTCCAAAGCGCTCCTCAATCGTTCATTGCATTGGGTACTCACGGATATAGCCCCGTCGTCGTCATCCTCTCCAACATGGTCAGGTCGCGGTGAAACACTGGGTTGCATTTGCACCGCGGCCGGTGGCAAGGCAGGCGAGACACGGCTACTCCGTGATTCCTTACGCAGTCTATCAATTACGGTGTCATCCAGCATACGGTTACGTTGGATGACCCGCACTTGATCCGATAGACGTTGGGCCGACACGTTGACAGCTGGCTCAAGCACCTGAAACAGAGAGAGCATCCGACCACGGTACGCAGTCAGGTTACTTCCCCCCTCTGTAGCCCCAAAGTATGCGCGCATGACGTTTTCATTAATCGATTGCGTCCATCGCATGCACTGCACACTTCCACCGGGAGCGGGGACCCTGTCAGAGGCCGATGGGCCTCGAGGTCCCAGGCAATCCGGTGGCCGGCGTCCTCCCCGTCGACGCGTAGGTGGTGGTGTCGTCGGCGGAGAGAAGTATTCGTCGCTCGAGCTCGACGCAACTGCAGCGTCCGGGATCGCTTGACTCACGGTTGTAGGGGGTCCCGACGGCTGCGAGGCGGAGCTGAGCGACGAACCCGAAGATGTTGGGCGTGTATTTTTGGCACGGGCCTGGCTTCGTGTCAACATTTTCTTCTTAGTTTTGTCTTCTTAGTTGTCATTTTTTTTTTTTTTATTATTATTATTATGTATATCCATGCCAAATTATAGCTTTCTAGTACTAAGAGTCTCTGAGCTAAGCTGCAGACGGACGGATGGGGAGACGGACATGGCGAAACTATAAGGGTTCCTTGTTGACTACGGAGCCCTAAAAAGTCCAAAATGTTTGAGGATTGTCAAAGACGAAATCCGTTACATTTCGACCATCACCATCACTGATGAAAATTTAATTACACTGTTCGTCTTGTAATTTTATGACGTGCTAGAGAAATTCAAACTTAAGATAATATCCCTGACAGTATTTACACACACCAAACATAATTTCTTAAACATGTGTTGGCCTGTAATTTCCATCGAAACACGTAATCGACCAGTTTCCCTGAGTTTATATAAAGAACGCGTGGAGTTTTGAAGAAAACTTGTGACTGCAGCCGTAGTGAAAGGCTGTACATAGTGTACAATATACTTATTAGTGATCAGCATTGGAAATGTATAGGTATTTTTTAATATACTCTGTACTTCTGAACAACGTTTGGAGTGAACCGTTTTTTCATTTATCAGGTAATTAGTTATTTATTATTAATTGTTTAGTGTTCCTAATGAAGCTTATCCCATTAACAGAAACTGCTCATGTAAATATTTGCGGTTCAACTATCCAAGGGTTTTCAAGAGAGTACAAAATATATTATCAAATCTGGAGGTCATAGATATAAGGTGGAGGTCTTATGTGCCTTATCACAAGACACGGACCCTATTATATGAGACATATCTAAGCGTATATAGTGGAATGCGGGTATGATCTGCCCAATCCTGCGGGAAATAAAATGCGTGATGTTAGGTTTGATTTTTCGTAAGGATAGGCGACGATACCTGAGGTCATTCCAGCAGCTTTCAGAGTATTATGGTTCGGTTAAGTGCAGTAAATCTCCAAATAGTATAAAACTAAGTCGCTGTTTGTGTCTGTCGTCATCAATTCTGTTTCTCCGCTAATTTCTTCTAGACCACGCAACCGTTTTTGATTCGGTTTTCGCGAATAGAAAGAGCGATAAATGACGAAGGTTTTTGTACATACATTGTCCCGTTTGAAACCGGGCTAGTTATTAATAGCTATTCTATCTATACTATAATATTATAAAGAGGAAAAATTTTATTGTTTGTTTGCATTGAATAGGCTCCGGAACTACTGAACCGATTTGAAAAATTCTTTCACTGTTGGGAAGCTACACTATCCCCGGGTGACATAGGCTATATTATATTTTAAAATAATGTACTACGACTTTGCAGAACACATCATTATTTACAAAAAGTGTCGGACAGCATATGTCTAACTGTTATAGTTGTGCCACAATAACTGTCCTTTTATTTAAAAAAAATAATTTAAATGCCGCCGCTAGAAAAGTATTATTGTATTTGTATCTTGGTATCAATCGTTATCAAAAAAAAATTACTTCATATTCAAGACTGTTTTGATTCCTTTATAGATTATGCATTAATTGATTTTTGTAAATTCTACATCTAAAGGGGTAAAAAAAGGGATGAAAGTTTGTATGAAATTTTTATAGTTTGTAAATAGGACACATGAAATTTTTGATTTACGCTCTTGGTTGATTAAAATAATTCTTGTATTTATTAGTTTATGGAAGAGGAGCTCGTGGCTAAATAATAACAGCCGCACGGGTCCATCATCAAGGTTAAGTAACGCTTGACGAGGTCGGTCCGTGGATGGGTGACCATACCAACATACTGACTTTCCTCCGTGCCTCGGAAAGCACGTTAAGCCGTTGGTCCCGGCTGTTATTTGAAGATCTTTGACAGTCGTTACAGGTAGTCAGAAGCTTGAGATCTGACACCAGTCTTGCCAAGGGGTACCGTGTTACCCAGTTACTGGGTTGTGGAGGTCAGATAGGCAGTCGCTCCATGTAAAACACTGGTACTTAGCTGAAACCGGTAAGACTGGCGGCCGATCCCAATATAGTTGGGAAAAGGCTAGGCAGATGATGATTAGTTTATGGAAATTCTACCCCTAAGGTGATAAAATAGGGGTTGAAACTTTATGTGAAATTTCTTCGGTTTGACGCGAACGAAGTCGCGGGCGAACTGCTAGTTATTAATAGATTTGGTTGTGTCTCCTGATCATATTTTACTTATTAAAAGTTTCTTCAAGAATTATTTACTATAAAATTATACTTAAGACTTTTGTCAATTTCTCAGCAATTATATTAATTAACATAATCTATTTAGGTGTAACTTAAAAATTCTCAGAAACTTCTGTGAAGTCTTCATTAAAAATAATTACTTGAAAATGTGGCCATCAAAAATGTACACTATAAGTACATGTAAAAGTTTATTCTAAGACTTAACCATTAAAACTTAGTCTTTGTTGTATATTATTTACTAAGCCATGAATAATTTGCTTTTGTTTTACTATTTACTTTAACAAATTTAATAATAAACCTCTTTACCGTCAGACTCGAAACTGGATTCAAGCGTTGTCAGATTCTGAAATATTCATGAATAAAAAACCGGCGAAGTGTGTCTCGGACTTAGCATATTTAGGGTTCCGTACTAAAGAAAAAAACTGATTTATCAATATATTGGTATTTGTTGTATACGTAATATTAAGGGTACACTAGTCGACGGCACGAACTATTTTGTGCGCGGGATTAAAATGCATTTTATATCAACTGACAACACGTGCGGAAGAGATAGATTCTGTGATGAGCAGTAGGAAGCTAGTTCGCGTACGAATACACGCTTTTGCAAATTTGTAGCGAAATGCATAATGATTTACGACGAAACCGAGCGCGCGAAATTTTATAAACAAACCTTTGGCAGTCTAGATATCATGAAAAAACGACTAAATCTATCCGTTCAAAATAAAATTATTTGCATTGTTGAACTAAATCTATCCCTGTATGGAGGCCATTTTGCAATTTTCCGTCTTCTTATGGTATTTATTCGAGCCCAAAAATGCGTTAAAATTAGTGTCTAAATGTGGAACTTTCGACGCTCATTACTTTCAAATATTTTACTTTTTTGCTTCCATACAGGGCTAGATAATGATGAGACAAATTGATATCACTTTTTATTTTGAGCGTACATAGTCAAACAGTGGAATAATCCCTACTACGTTTACATGGAAGAATTTTCGACTAGTGTAACCTTAAACATTATAACCAAATTTCAAGTTCGTTGGTCATTGGGAAGTTAGAAAATTCTTTCAATCGAATTGCTTAACCGTTCCGTAGCAATATTCAGTGATTCATAATGACCAGACAACGTGATAAATATAGAAGTTTAAATCAGTATTTATTGTCATTACATTGCCCGATTTGGCTTGGTTATATTCATAATGCCCGGGTATTATACATCGTGCCCTGATTAATCACTTAGTCGATGACAAATACATCTTCCTAGTAATCTTGGTTCACTATCCATGATATAGATTCTCTAGTGAATTAAAAACCGGCCAAGAGCGCGCCGTACTCGCGCACGAAGGGTTCCGTACCATTATCGCAAAAAACGGCAAAAACATCATGTTTGTTGTATGGGATCTTAAATATTTATTTTATTCTGTTTCTAGTATTTGTTGTTATAGCGGCAACAAAAGTACATCATCTGTGAAAATTTCAACTGTCTAGCTATCACGGTTCATGAGATACGGCCTGGTGACAGACACAGACAGATGGACCGTAGAGTCTTAGTAATAGGGTCCCGTTTTTACCCTTTGGATACGGAACCCTAAAAAGCAATTCTTCGGCTTTGCCTACATAACTCAACTGCGTATCAGTATTTGTTTGTTGTGTTGTTTGTATTATTATTTAATAATTAATCGTGCATGACAACCTAAATAAAAAGGATTATTATAATAAGTATTACCATTTTCGTTACAGAAAAGCCGATTTTCTTCTGTTTCAAAGTCTGCCCTCTCTATTGCTCGCAACGCCGGAGTGACGAGGGTAAGACCTCTTTAGCTATAACGCAATGTTGAACATGTTCCCTTTAATTTGGGCTAGTAAATTGTTTTGTAAGCCCTGTTCTGATTATAACACTGTATGGTGCGAAAAACGTTGAGTAAGATCCCGACCACGGACCGTAAGGCTCAGTTTATACCAAGACGCGACGATGCTGCGCAATTTTTCAGAAAGTGGTATATTACAGAACTTTAACGTAACATAACATCATCATGACACTGGCCTTATTTCATGCCACTTGGGGTAGCCGAAACACGTTTTCTTCTTTCATTACGTCTTTTTAACTGTTACGCTATTAATGACTATATTTGATGATAGTTTTCTTTCATCATGTATATATTTAAATCATATATTTGAATTTTATTTTATGTCCTTTGATTTTCCTTTGTTTGTTTTAAATTCTTATTTTATTTTATGCGACTACCTATGACAATGATGTGCATGCCTGTGACTTGCTTACAGAGGATCTTTTCTGAAAGTTATTTTTTGGTATGAATTTGTAAATGAGTCGTTGGTCATCATCATCATCATTTCAGCCGAAATACGTCCATTGCTGGACATAGGCCTCCCCCAAGCGTCGCAAAATCGATCGGATCCACCGGATAGCTAGCTTTGTTTAGTTGGATAAATGAAAAATGCAGATTGGTAACGTGTGATCCGTATATTGTATTCTTGTACAGTGACATGACATAAGTGACAGTTACAGTAATATCTTAAAATACATGTTGTGTTGCCAACACTACTTATGGTACTTAGTCTGTTCTTTCATACCACTCCTCTCACAATCGATTCATCTTTTCTTTGATCTTCCGCTCCCTTCTATTGATAGAAGGGAGCGGAAGATCAAAACAAAGCATAAATATTTATTTCTTTTCCACAAAGGTGCCCTGAAAACTATATAATATTGAAACATTATTTGGTACATCTTTCGTGAGAAACTATTACTTAAACTCAAGAAATCTATACAAAAAGATGTACATTTCAGTAAAATCTAGAGTGCAGGCTCGTGTGTGTTGTCTTGATGTGAGCTGATCCTAAAGAAATATCACACATAATGCGAGACGCTAAAAACCGGTCAATGTGCTGACGCTTAGGGGAGGCCTATGTCCAGCAGGGGTCGTCTTTCGGCTAAAATGATGATGATAATAAAAAAAAGGTTTTATCCACATACATAATATCTGTAGTTTTATCATTTGATTACCTTGTCCATTACTATACTATACTTCATAAAAGATAGCTTGGTCTCTGCGACAGCTGTCAGTATCAATATAGTAAAAATTGCACTTGACAGGCTAACGAAATCGTACCAATAACTTATACGTCAGTTTGACATATGTCGCAGAGATCAAGCTATCTTTTATAAAGTATATGATGAGAACCGACACCTATCCTTGGAACTGCCAATGTAACTTTCATCCCTAAACGTCCTAAGATTTCTCGCCACAAGTGTCTCGTTAGTGTGTATAGAGGCGTTTCAAACTACCCCATAAAGTGTGCACTAGGTCCGACCTCTAAGCTCTGTAAGTGCCAACAAAACCCACTTCTGTATTTGAATGGAATATATCTTTCTACTATAATCATACTTTATATTATAAATGTGAATGTAAGTTTGTTTGTTACGCTTTCACGCGAAAACTACTTAACTGATCATCATGAAACTTTGTACACATATTCCTGGAGGTATTAGAAGTAACATAAGATACCTTTTAATGAAAAAAAAAATACGAAAGATATCACTTTTTCCGCGATAACCGACATTCACGCGGACGCTGCGAATGCGAAAGTTTGGATGAATGTGTGTATTTTTGTTACTCAATCACGCCAGAACGGTTGAACGAATCTGGATGAAATTTTGCACAGAGATAGATTATAGTCAGCAATAGCACATATGATACTTTTATCCCTAGAATATGTTTCCTAGGGATATTTTCAACTTTCACGCGGGCGACACCGCTGGCAGAAGCTAGTATGAATAAATATGAAATGCTGTTTGTTGGTTTGCGCATCACTTGAAAATTGGTTTTTAAAAAAGTTTACCATATTGGCCAGACCAATTTGGTTATTTTTTTGTTTTAAAATGATTGTGGAGTAAATAATTTGGGGAAGATAAGTTGCTTGAAAACTGAAAACATTCGAAAAAATTGCTAGTGTATTTTTCTATGTTATTTTTGTAATAAATCAAAACTTTGGACAGGATAACGTCCTCCTTTAATATAGTTCAGGTTTTACCATTAGGAGACAAGAACTCGTATATAGCTAAAACATTTTTATTGCAGATGCTGCATCACTGATCTACCTAGAAGACCATCCGTCCTCTTTTGACTCTGACGTTTGGATCGAAGATGACCCAACCTTTCCTCCAGATCCATACCACTACGGGCACTTCATATTCTGCAAGCCAAAGCCTACGACCACTACACCTGGACCTACAACCACAACTATGGAAACGACCACCGAAAAACCGACCTTTATTTGCATTGTTTGCAAGAAGAAATGTAATTATCCGAAGAGCTAGTTATAAAGTTGACTAATAAAAAGTCACTGTAGTGCTATAGATTTTTCAATACAGTTGTTAAACATGGCGTACTTTCAGAGGCTATAATTATGTTTCGAAAATTAAATCTTTCGCATAGGCATCTTTCTGTTACGCGGTCGTGACTTTTGTTTAAGAGATCGATCACATTACGTTTGCAGTTTAGTTTTAAATTTATAAGTCAATTAAAAAAAGTTTAGTAGCAAAGAGATTTCATACATAGAATAAAATGGGATAGATTTTATACGAGGAAAAATTAATGATTCCGTACGTTTTAGCATGGAATGCTCAAAAGTCGTTTTTAAATGTTTGTTTAATATATTTAATTACTAGTTTTAATTTAATTATTTTGTCAAAAATCGAATCCGCTGTATCCGTTGTAAAAAAAAAACTGTTTCTAAAACGCACCATTTTATTTTTTTGTGAATAAACAAATCTAATTCTTTGGTTTATTTTTACTTTTTCCCACAACTGTATTGAAAAACGTCGTGTGATACACGGGTGTGTAGATTATTACAAATGGGCTGTCATTAACAAGCCCGAGCCGAAGGCGAGGGTTTTTAACGACACGAGTTTGCAATAACCTACACACCCGTGTAACCTACTTTCCACCCTTGTATCACAATGTACTATAAGGGTTTAAATTGATCTAGTATTTCAATCCAGCGTTTGACTGACCAATTATTAGCAGGTGTCTTTAGAGCTCAGTACTGGTCTGGATTGGCTTGAAAAGTGTTAACAACTTTCATAGCCTTGTCTAAACCATATTTGAGTCGGCTTCCAGTCTAACCAAATACAGCTGAATATCAGTATACTATATCACGGGGTCCCAGCGCTAAGAAAGAAAATTTGGTTCTAATAAATCTCAATAGATGGCGCGTTATGCACCGATTGGTTATTGAATTGTGTGTAAAATTAACATTTTCTGGAATTGAACATAAAAATATGTTCTTGTTTAATCAACACTCCTAAGCAAAAAATTATGGAATATTGGGCTTTCAAAGATAATTTAAACGGATCATTTAAAATTGATGCTAATAGATGCGCGGTTTTAAATTTCTGAGGCATTCCACTCGATTGTTTAAATTTGTACTGTAACACATTTTGGTGCAATGAAACTTTAAAAACGAATCGTTACTGCATTTAAAGAACAAAATATTCACAAATGGAGTAAACCCTTTTAATTGCAAGGCACTACTAACACCATCTATCTATCACCGTAGAACGGTACCGAACGCGATCGATGTACCTAAAATAATCAGTTTAATTAGACGAAAAATGCTAGTTACATCAGCACGGTTTCTTTGTATGAAATTAGGCATCTGTATGCTAGTATTTATTATCGGGTAGTATTTAAACGTAAATCAATAAATATCCTTTTTCTATGCAATAAAATTCCGAATTCTCTTCAAAATTACTGATTGCGCAGCAAAATCTTCAACGCAAAATATCACTAAACACACTACAATTTATTTTCGCAGCGTACAGCGATTTTTCCTAAAGCAAAAGCTTTTTTATTAATGCACAGCTAATAATCTTAATGCACATCATACATGTTAACTCTTTTTCTTTTAAATCCATGGTTAAAGTTTTTACAATTACTATTTAACGAAAATGTCGACGGAGCCCCGCTGCGCGGGGCTCCTATTTCTGTCTAAAGGGTCTAAAGTAACCTAACACGAAGAAGATGACGGGAGCTGAGTTCGCTCGCTTTGCTCGCTCACTTCAGCTGCCGTCATCTTTTCGAACCTAACCTGTCCGTGTCGGGGTGCCCTAAGTGCCCGAGCTCGCTTCGCTCGCTCTTGGACTAATGACTTCTTGAAAATTAGGACAAATGTGATGAACAGGTTTTGTTGTACTTACTGGTTAATATGCGACTGAGATAGTTATTTTGCTACGAAATATGGAAATTTTCTGTGCAGTTAGTATTTCTGCTATGTATGTAGTATTTTTATACAAAAATAAATTTAACTGTATTGCATTATGAGGAAAAAAGTAATGTCATATTTATGTATAATTTCGAATTATCTGCAGTTTGAGTTTTGCTAAACATTTAGTAAGTTATTTGATGTAAAAAAGAATATAAATGATGAGTATGTATTGATAGACGATTATTTTATTTGATATGCAATTTATAATATCCCTTTATTATCTGTAGCTGGTGGCGTTCTGTAGTTTCTGCCTACCCCCATGGAAAAAAGGGCGTAAGTTTATGTATGTATATATAACTGATATTCAACTGCATTTAATAAATATTATATATACCAGTTAACCAGTTATCCCAAGTGGTGTCGTGGTTGGGTACCCGACACCACTTGGGATACACTTGGGATAACTGGTTGTTAGATTCTCTGGCTTTTACTACCCGTATAAACTGTCAAAGATCCATGATTGCATGTGCAATATTAGTCAAATCTAGTTCCAGTGACACTATAAAAGTGCTGAATTGGAACACTGGATCAGTGTACAAACAGTTTACTAGGTAGGGTACTGTAACATAAATAGATTATTGTGTTTTATTGCCCGTGCGTGTACACACATGTTTTGATTGATAACTTTAATCAGAAAATGTATCAATATTTTTTAGTTCTTATAGCTAATAATAATTCATATATGGCGTGCTTATATTAATTTGTAGGCTTGACCTCGAACGAACGCCATAGAAATTATCAAAGACAATTGATAACAAAAATTGATGTTATAGTGATTTTAATTGGCCAGTTTTGTAGATCCGGTTCAAAAATTCTGTGAGCCCGCTGCCTTTGTTTGATTATTTTAATTTCTAACTAGAGCCCTTGTTTTTAGATAGTTTCAACCAAACAAAAAGAGAGAGTAATTTTTGTGATAAATGAAATTGATAAAAAAAAGGAGTTAATTTGTTTGTATTTATCTAAAATTATGATTGTACGTTTGCTTTTGTGAACGTTTGTCCTGTACTTATTGTGTGTTGAAAATTATAGTTTATAATAATATTGATTAGGGGGTATAAATATATATAACAGTAGATTGTTCAAATCAAAAGCCTAGCAAACCATAAATTCGCAATAAATTAACCTAAATATATTTATTTTATAAATTTATTTAACTATGATTTAGTGTTTCATTTTCGAATTGATTATAATTCTGTGTTAATAAAGTCTGCGATAACTCTGCGAATGATTAATTAAGTTAGCAGCCGGGGCTATTATTCAAATAAATGGAGACTTAACGTAATTGAAACTAGGTTTGGTAATTTGTAAGAAAATTTAACTGACTTATTTGACATAAGATTACATGTCCCTCCTAGCTGGGGCGTTCACAGTAGTCGTCCATCGCAACCGACCTTGCGCTTCACGCTTCTCGCTTCACGTCATGCCGATACTCGTCGCTTTTGCCACCACAGCAAAAATTACTAACACACTAACAAGTTACCTATTCCTAAAACCAATAACTACTGTTTAACAAAACGATTCGTTTTTGACACCATCTAACTTTAGGCTACTCAAAGAAGTTTTTACTTCACAACACGATAGTACTGGCCACTTGACAAGACGACTTTTGACTCTTGAGATTAACAAAAGAAGATGAGACAAAAATAATAGAACGTAATTTTTCATCCGATTTAGGTTATACTTACGATTTTCATCATCATCAGCCTTTTAATGTTCCCAATGCTGGGACACAGACCTTCTCTCTGTGAGAGAGGGAATGGGCCTTATTCCACCACGTGGGCCCAGTGCGGATTGGTGGTTGTCACATGTCTTCGATTTTTTGGTTCTAGGACATGCCGGTTTCCTCACGATGTTTTTATTCACCGTTACCACTGGGCAGCCACACTCACATTTACATTATCACATCATATTACAATTCCACCGCACTATTCCCAAACCACTGTAACTCCTGGAAGCCAGAATCAACAGCGCCACTGTTGTACCACCAGAAAAGCGCCGAGGCAATGAAGCTCGACGAAGTCCCGGAGAATGAATTTAAATGTCTTGGATCCCGCACGATATTTACAGAAAAGAATAACGTAGGAGTAGGAAAATAACACACACAAGCAGGAGACAGAACCCATCACATCGTAGTGTGATTGTGATACTGAAGAATATGAATTAATAAAAGCTTGTTATTAGCTTTTATTAATTCAATCATTTTTAGGATCCCGAACCTCAAAAGAAAAAAATTGGACCCTTATAGGATCACTTTGTTGTCCGTCTGTCTGTGTCTGTCCAGCTGTCTGCTAAGACCCTTCATCTCGGGAACGCGTGGAGGTGTCGAGTTAAAATTAATATCGTATACTTAAATTTGCAACCACTTGCAGCTGTGAAAAAAAGAAACTTCTAGATCAATAATGACGCATATTTTACACTCGCAAGGAAATCATAATCTACAGGGTACTTCCTGTCGACATACAAGTCCTAGAATCTTAAAATTTGCCAAAAAGCAATGTCTTATAGCACAAGTAAAGGAAAAAAATGTACCTACTTAAAAAAAAGATTAATAATTTTTTTTTCTCAAAAATGGTATGTAATGTTGTCATAACATCTCTAAAAAGTATCCAGAAAGTGAACCCTACCGGAGACTTATTCACAACTGTCCAGTAAGAAGCGAGATTCAAATTTGGATCTCCTACTGTCCAGTAAGTAAGTATGTAATTTACTTACTGGACAGTAGTAGGGATTCGTCCGATATATCAAAACGTAACTTAGAATATGTGTTAGATATCATATCATATCGATATCTATATCAAAATAACCGATATTACAAAAACTGTATCTAATAAAAACCTTATTAGCGTGCGAGAACGAATAAGTCAAAACTTAAAACCGTAACAATGCGGAAACGTACGAACTACGAACAAAACGCAAACTTCACAAACGATAGGAACCATATGCGCTACCTCTCTTTCTAAGTATTATTTTGCGTTCGTTGTTAGTTTGCTCATCTAAATAACATTTTAAATTATGTAAACTGTACTAAATGATATCAATATCCAAAAACCGTTTTCGATATCGATATGAAAACTGTACATCGGTTACATAACCGTTAGTGCAAAAAAACAAAAACACCCATCTCTAGACAGTAGGTCAGCAGTTCAGATTTGCTTGGGTGTTTGTGTATGTGAGTTTATATGTTTGTAAACGCACCCACGATACAGGAGAAATTCCTAGTGTGGGGCAACGTCTTTAAAAAAAAAAAAAAAAAATAGGCCTCCCCCAAGCGTCGCCACATTGACCGGTCCCGTGCGTCCCGCAACCAGCGGATTCCTGAACCTTCACCAGGTCATCGGTCCACCTGGTGGGACGCCTTCCAACGCAACGTCTTCCGGTTCGCGGTCGCCACTCCAGAACCTTTCTGCCCCATCGGCCATCCGTTCTGCGAGCAATGTGCCCTGCCCACTGCCACTTAAGTTTGGCAATTCTTCGGCTATGTCGGTAACCTTGGTTCTCTTACGGATCTCAATATTTCTGATTCGATTACGCAAGGAAACGCCGAGCATAGCCCTCTCCATTGCCCTTTGAGTGACTGTAAGCTTTCTGATAAGGCCCATTGTAAGCGATCACGTCTCAGAGCCATATGTCATCACTGGCAACACACACTGGTCATAGACTTTTGTCTTGAGACACTGTGGTAAGTTGGACGAGAATACACCGCGCAACTTCCCGAACGCTGCCCAGCCGAGTCGGATTCGACGGTTGACCTCTTTCTCGAAGTTGGCCCTACCCAACTTGATCGTTTGTCACAGGTAGACATATTCGTCCACAACTTCGAGTGTAGAGTCTCCAACCTTGATAGGAGTGGGTGTAACATGTGCATTCAACATCACCTTAGTTTTGTCCATGTTCATTTTCAGACCCACTCTTTCGGAAGCTCTACTGAGGTCATCGAGCATTGTACTGAGGCTCTCCATGGTCTCAGCCATGACCACTATGTCGTCGGCAAACCGAAGGTGAGTGATGTACTCGCCATTAACGTTGATGCCTAGGCCGCTCCAGTCCAGAACCTTGAATACATCCTCCAGCGCAGCAGTGAACAGTTTCGGAGAAATGACGTCTCCCTGTCTCACGCCACGCTGGAGAAGGACTGGTTCCGAGGTCTGATCCTGAAGACGGACTGACATGGTGGCGTTTCTGTACAGACACTTCAACACCTCAATGTACCGATAGTCGTTCTGGCACCGTTGGAGAGACTGCAGTACAGCCCAAGTCTCGATCGAATCGAAGGCTTTCTCGTAGTCCACAAACGCTAAACAAAGAGGCTGGTTGTACTCTTCGGTCTTCTGTATAACCTGCCGCAGCGTATGTATGTGATCTACGGTGCTAAAGCCTTTTCGGAATCCGGCTTGTTCGGGAGGCTGGAAGTCGTCAAACCTGCGCGCGAGACGATTCGTGATGACTCTTGAAAACAACTTGTAGACATGGCTAAGAAGTGAGATGGGCCTATAGTTCTTCAGCCGGGCATTGTCGGCCTTCTTGAAGAAGAGTACCACCACACCCCCGCACCATGCCTGTGGCGTTTTGCCCTCGAGTATGACGGAATCAAACAGCTTCTGAAGGGCCTTAAGGACCGGTTTTCCACCCGCCTTCAGGAGTTCAGCCGTGATTCCGTCATCACCCGGCGCCTTGTTGTTTTTAAGCTGTTTCAGAGCCACCCTAATCTCGTACAGGCTGACATCCGGGATATCTTCGGTATAGTGTCGGGTCAATCTAGCTCTTGGGTCGTTTGCTAAATTCGCAATGGGTTTACTGGTTGACGTGTACAACTGCCCATAGAATCTCTCGATCTCCCTCAGAAGCTCCAGTTTGGTGGATACGATCCTGCCATCATCGGTCTTCAGTTTTGTGAGCTGGCACTGCCCAATAGACAGATCCCTTGCAAAGACCTTGGAGCCCTTATTCCGCTCAATCGCATCTTTATTACTTTCAGTATTAAAGCGGCGGAGGTCGCTTTTCAAGGACTTTGAGATCCGTCTATTTAGCTGCCGGTATTTCACCGCATCGTTTGAAGACTGCAGGATCATCTCACACCTCTCCTTCATTAGCTTTAGAGTTGGATCAGAGAGCTTTTTGTTTCTATCTGTACGGCGGGTCTTGAAAAACTTAGACCCGACCGTATGGACAGCTTCCATGAACCCATCGCTGTAATCGTCCACGGAGCTCCCTAGGCACTCGAAACGATTCTGGAGTTCGAGCTGAAAGGTTTCGGGGTTTTGGATCTGGATCTGTGATGGACGGAGGGTGGACTTCATCAGTCGAGACCTTTCAAGCTTGATATTAATGTTCAATGTGCCTCTTACCATGCGATGATCGCTCCCGGTTTTCATCGAATTGATCACAGAGACATCATTGAACACTTGCTTCTTAGTTGACATGATGAAGTCGATCTCATTTTTAGTTACACCATCGGGGCTTTGCCATGTCCACTTCCTGTGCTCACGCTTTCTGAAGAAGGAGTTCATCATATAGAGGCCTTCCTTCTCAATAAAACTGGCCAGTAGGTGACCCCGGTGGTTCCGACGTCCAACTCCAAATTGCCCCACTTGCAGCTCATCCTCGTCTCGTTTGCTCAGTTTTGCGTTGAAGTCCATGACAACGGTGATGTGAGTTTTGAAACCATGTATGGCTTTAGAGATATCCTCATACATGCTCATCATCCTCTACCTCGTCGTCGGGGTGTGCCGAGGTTGGGGCGTAGACCTGTATTATCTGAGTATAAGGTACGCCACCCTGGTTGACACACTCTCGATCTTCACCACGTTGTTCACAAGGGACTTGTGGACGATAAACCCGACACGACCCTGGGACTGCCGGTCACCCTCTCGGAAATAGAGCAGGTTACCGGATTTGAGGATTATCGAGTCCTCCCCCTCTCTTTGGACTTCAGATAACCCTATAACACTCCATCGCAACCTGCTCAATTCTTCCTCGAGTTCGGTTATCTTCTCGTTGGTCCGGAGTGTTCGCGTGTTATACGTTGCCAGGTCCAGTCGTCGGTGTTTATTGGGGTAGCCGGGTCCACTCCGGGGATTCTTTGCACCCTTGCCACGCCATCGCCTCGACCGCTACCGTAGTCGAGGGTAGACGGGCTGCCGGGCACTCGGGGCCGTTTTTTTGTTGTGCTTATCATGGTTTGGGGGGGGTATGCCGTAATCGCCACGCTTGGCAGGCGGGTTGGCGATCGCAGTTTGTTGATAAAGTGCCCAGAGAACGCTGCTGCCCTTTCTCTGGTGTTTCCCTTAGTCGCCTCTTACGACACCCACGGGAAGATATGGGATGGTGAAATTCTTTACGTCCGTCACCATACGATACATTTTTTGTGATAGATATATTTTTGAGTCCGTTAATCCAGATGTACAACAAACAAATATAAATGCCCCCGGTAAATCGATCACAATATCTATCAGTAATTGGCCTAATATTGTTGTTAAACTTTCTTTCATTTTTGAGAAAAGCATTAAACAAGCCTCAACCAGTAAGAAAGCCATCCTGGCCTCGTATATAACCGGACCTCACCTGCGGTTCGGTCCGGTTAACTCATACTTGGCCAGGAAGGCTTACTTACTGGATTCTGCAGTAATGTACTATAATTTATTTGCAGTTGGTAAACTGACTGCGAATTATGTCGATATATGGGGACTACTGACAGTTTTCCAACGGTAAAGTTAATTTTGCCTGTCAATTCTGTTTATCTTCTGTTGCTCTCATGAAGTTCAGATTACTGAAGTTCATGAGAGCACACAACAACAATAGCACAATAAAATCAGTTAATAAATTATTTTGGTGAATATAGCTGTTTGTACGGAACCCCCAGTTTGCGAACCCGACTCGCACTTGACCAGTTTTGTTTAAATACGAAAGCTTGTTGTCTACAGTTGTCTTAAGCGTGTTGTGATTTTCGCATAATTTACACCATCATCAATCGTCTGTATTTCCATGTTACGAGACGTAGAAACTTGGGAACTTTCTACGTCAGGCAACACAAAATCAATCATTCTACCAATGCGTGAAAGTTGTACTAACTATTGTATTAGTACAACTTTACTATAGCTTATGTAGTATTGTTTTAGTTTCTATACGCGTGATTAACTACTCTTTGTTTGAAGTTAGAAAGTTTCGAAGATTATTTAATGATGTCTACCTTCGTGCTTGTAGTTGTTGAAATAGTTTGGAGTGACGTTACTTATTTTCTCTTCGGTACATAGATCAGTAGGGCTATTTTATAAAATATCACGGTGATGGGGTGAAGTGACGACAAGCTGCTTGCTCACTTCGAGCCTTAACCTCGGTCTTCAAGCTGCGATGCCTTTACTTTTTTTGTTTTGGGTGGGATATCATTGAATGGCTTCTCCCGCTCTGGATGAAGCCAGACTGCTGACTCACGGTTTAACTGACCCTCCCGTGTTCCTACAGTTGCTTGTGTCAGGGCCGCGGTAACTCTCTTTCAAATTTATCAGCGACGCTCGCTGCGATGTCTACAGAATCGACAGGCAGATACTTTCTCGTACCTTTCCAATTACTGTGGGGGTAACTATGAATCTTAACAATGGATTAAGTGACTTACTAAAAATATATACACCAACCAGCCACCAACCAGTTTTTATTATAAATAAAAAACGTTGCCTCACTCTAGGGTTTTTTCCTGTATCGCGGGTGCGTTTACAAACATTTAAACTCACATAAAAACACTCAGATCCAGCACTACTATCTGTAGGCCATAAAAATATTTGTTCCGTCAGTCAGGGCATCGAACCGCAGACACGCAGTGCAGCAGCTGATCCCTCAACCACTGCGCCAACCGTGTCTTGTTAGACACGGTTGGCGGTTGGAAATATCCTACCTATCGCACACCGATATATCACAGTAATGAACATATTAGATGACGAGTTCATTGCCATAAAGCGAAGCACCATCAAAGATTCAGGGCTTCTACAAAAAAATACAGGTGCAAACTCCCACTAAAACCTTTCCCGATGTCTATTGAGAAGATAAAATTATGTTCTCTGCCATATCGACAAAAAAAAGAAAAATATCTAAAAATAAAATCGCATAAAAAATCTTAGATCACAACATATTTAAATAGATGTGATACTGTTATCGCGCTAAGACTTCGATCCGGACACATTCCGTGCAATAAGTTCTTATACCTAATGGCAAAATCAGCTACGGACAAATGTGATTTTTGTATTGATTCCGTGGATGATGTTTATCACATATTAATCGAGTGTGTCTGCAATGAGGAATTTAGAAATAGCTTAAATTGTAGATTTAGAGAGGTAGGTTACTGTAATAGTGTTTTAGCTGTGCCAATTTCCGACGCAGCTAGGAAACTATACAAACTACCTATACTTAGATTAAGTTAAATGTTATATCTATTTTGTTAAGCTAACCAGGGCGGCATAATCGCGTGTGCGACAAAGCCCTTTTATATTGAATAAAAAAAAAAAACATATTTAAAACTACGTACGTATGTAAATCACAAATGTGACTCTCACAAAACCAGTGACACAGGTAACAAGTCAAGAACTGGTGTTTATGCTGGTATTATTAAACATTACTTCAAGACTATCTAGATAAAACCGAGACTTCCTTGAAGCAAGTTTTTATGTAACTGTTGAAGTTGTAGAAACTTATCTTTACGCTAATTCTTGCGGTTTAAAACCTGCATAATGATTACTGATGACCTATAAATTTGTTGCAACGTAGGATTTTACCAGATTAAGTCAGCAGTAGGCGGCCCATTGTATGAGTACACACGAGTGACGGCGAATTATGGCAGCCCGAAGTCTCATTGCAACACGGTGATCACGACCGTCTGCCAAGAGTATATCGACGAAGTAGAAAAGGATCTAAGGAGGATTAAGAAGTTCCTACTCTGGCCAGAAGGGCGTTAAATGCCTGCTTTTTTGGCGTGAGGCCTGAAAAACAAAGGCGTCGAACTTTTGCGTCCTAACGTTACAATTTCATGATACTGGGTACCTTGACCGGTTGTATTCCTACGAACTACACTGGCAATCCAGGACAGGCCGCCCGAAGAGAGGAGAAAGTTGTGGGTAGAGAAGTGATGACTTCGTTGAGCCTAAGGAACATCTGCCGTTCGGTCATGAATTGCAGTGGCTTGGAAGGCAAAAATTAATCAGCTACGTGCCCAAGTAGGCCGCTGCAATTAAAATTTGCCAAAATGGGGCATTATTGATCTGACCCGGTGCAACTGTGGTGCCCCTGTACAGACCATGTCCACTTCCACTTTCTGGAGTGTCCTGGCTGTCTATTCATTGCACCCTGGAAGACCTGTACAGTGCTTATGTTGCTGCAATAAGCGTGGCTATCTACAGGCCCCAGACAATTTAATTAAATGTGCCATCGAATCGAAAATAAAAAGAAGAAGACCGGCTGTGTGCCGTAGTTACTAAAACAATTAAACATGCATTATGTCTCCCGTGGATCCACGTTGGAGGCACTCAAGGGTTTAAGACCTCGATAAAGTAACATTTCATCGAGTATAAAGATTATTACAAATGCAAAATGTTTGGGATTGACCAGGTGATATTTAGTAGCGCATGGGAATCCCACAAAGTTTGGAGTTTTGTACTTTTCTTTAACTCATAATTTATCAGTTCGTTTTTAGGCTTCTTATAATAGATCCTGATCATCATCCCCAAGCGTCAACTCACTGACCGGTTCCGTGCGGATCCCTGCAACCTTCACCAGGTCATCGGTCCACCTGGTGGAGGCCATCCAACGCAATGTCTTCCGGTTCGCGGTCGCCACTAAAGAAACTTTCTGCCCTATCGGCCATCCGTTCTGCGAGCAATGTGTCCTGCCTACTGCCACTGAATTTTGGCAATTCTTCGGGCTATGTCTGTAACCCTAGTTCTCTTGCGGATCTCTACATTTCTGATTTGATCACGCAAGGAAACTCCGAGCGTAGCACTCTCCATTGCCCTTTGGGTGGCTGTTAGCTTTCTGTTGAGGCCCATTGTAAGCGACCACGTTTCAGAGCCATATGTCATCACTGGTAACACACACTGGATACGATAGATCATGATACTTATTTTAAATTAATGCTTTAGGATTTTACTAGAAACTATGTGTGTTGATACATTTATTTATTTATTATATACTTTATTGTTCACCACTTAAATAATATTATTACATTTATTTACGAACTAGCTTCTGCCAGCGGCTTCGCCCGCGTGTATTATACATAAAACCTTCCTCTTGCATCACTCTATCTATTAAAAACGGCATCAGAATCCTTTGCATGGTTTTAAAGATCTAAGGATACATAGGGACAGACAGACAGCTGGAAGCGACTTTGTTTTATACTATATAAAGATGAAACACATTTTAGCAAAGGAGGTGAATAGGCATTCATACTTTTCAAATCCACAACCTTAAAGATTATTTACCGTAGTAAATCCATTATTACATAAATAGGTAACAAGTTTATCGGTAAAATATATGCCAACGATTCCCGGAACTTATAACACTTTTCAACATAAACTTCCTTGTCTATCCAAAACTTTTCTTTACATAAGGCTGAAGCCACACCGGCTGATGCTTGGAGCTATGCTACTACCCATACTTATCCATAATCTACCACTGCAGGGCAAAGGCCTCTTTTTATATAGAGAAGGCACTAGCATAAATCACCACGCGAAGTTTTAATTGATTTTCAAAAGGGAACCACTTTAGAACCCATCAAATAAACAGAGTCGGTTCTTAAAACTTACTACAATTTCTAGTGACATATTTGTTCTGGTTCTCATCAACAGATGGCGTGAAAGTTAATTGTGTGTCACCAACCTAAGCGACAATGTGACGCTTGTGTATCCTTGTAGCTACTAGTTTATCTCTAAGCTTGGCACGTGTCGTGTGGCATTAGCCTAAAGGTTGGAAGCTGAACCTTTCAACGAATTCCAACTGTTTTGTCGTTCGGAGGGTATGTTGAACTTACGAAGTAAGCCCAGGTAATAGATACGGTCGTCGAGGTATTCTTGGAAATGAAGAAGGGTTTTCTTATAGTTGTTTTTGTATTTTTTTACAGATTGACAGGCTTTGAATAAATACGAAGTATAAGAGTAACATGTTTTTAATATTCTCAATAAGTAGTGTACTTGTTATAATTTTCATGGGGAATGAGGAATTTCCTTAAGTTTGCCGTCCTTATTAGCGATAATACCAGATGTTGTACTTACAGCGTGTGTTTTTTTTCGAAATCAACGGGTTTAATTCCTGGCTAGGAATATTGATTTTTCATAAAGCCAACAATTTAGTTTTAATTTTCATCAAAATCGGCTCTATGACTCCTTTGAGTGTTTTCCACTATTCCTCATAGTTTCTGATTTAGCTATCTACGACCATTTGAAAAACTCACCCAGTATAAGTAATCCGTCGATGGTATAGATTCATTGGTAACCGAGGTCGATAGGAGTTGTACCACGTTTTTTTAGCTAACAATATCTATTTCATCCTACCGTTTATTTAGATGTATCAAGCTACAAAGGAAGCGTTTCGTGCAATAAATAGGGATCAGGAGGACTTGGCTATAAATATTTTAGTGGTCTTCATAAACCACAATATTATGCCTAATCGTCTGAAAGCAGCTTACGGGCGCTTTTTCAAATATAAAACGTTGTGGTATTTTAAGAAATCTGTCTTCCAGAAGATGTGTACATTTAGTTTGTGTAATCCCAATTGTCGAACATGAGTGTTTGGACTAAAATGCCTTCTCTAAAATTTAGATTTTCCGTTTTTCAATATTTTAATAATAACCATTTAATTCTAGCGATAGACAAGACCATTCATAAAAAAAAAATTGTTCAAACGTTGGTGCGTTAGAACTAAAGTTCGCTGCAGCGCTAAAATATTTATGTTGTCTAATCAAACTATTAAAACATGTATCGCTAGATCGCCTATAGAGTTTAGTTTACGCGATTTGTTTAACATCGTTTTAAGTAAGGTGTACGGATTGCAGTACAGTTCAGTCGAACAGAGTGAGTGTTCAGATCGCCAAATCTAGTGCGTAGTAATATAACGATGTTAATAACCAATATATGAAGGCCGCCTCTTCTCTTACAGAAAAAACTAAAATATTGTCCACCTCACTGGTTCAAAAATGGATTGTATTCAAGATTTTCAAATGTTATATAAATGCATTAGGCACATTAAGTTGAAAAAGGATCTAATTTCTATCTAATAATGGCCGCCTTTATATTCTGGGGAACATAATACAGTACCAATACCTACATGTTACTGTCCCACAGCTGGGCAAGGCATGAGCATTAATCACCACGCAATAATCACCAGTTCACCACCATCGTTTGCTCAAGATCGGTTGGCGATTTCAAATGTATTTATTAAATGCAAGTCCAGGTTTCCTTACGATGTGTTCCTACAGCGATGTCCATGATAAACTTAGAAAGTACATTGGACATACTGGTCACATTGGTTCTTACCCGGATTTAAAGCACGAGAGGCGAGATCTTAGCTACCACGAAGATTGACGTTGTACGTATAAAATATGTTATTCTTCTTATATGTAAAAAAACGTGTTTTGCCCTATATCGAAGTATCACCAAGTTTGCAACAGTATTAGCAGTAAATTCTCACCACCCACATATTTTCATCAGAATTCTTGATAATATCTTCGAATCTATTTTAATCTAACTCGATGAACGAAACGTGTTCGGCTCTCAATCGGGTCACGCTTCAGAGATCAGATCTCAAATCTTAGTTGATCCCGGCCTAACCTACACGTCGTTGCGTGTTTGACATGAAATTCGTGCCACGAGTGTTGATGTAGCTGTTTTTTTTTTTTGATATTACGTCTGATGGCCGGTACCGACCAATCGAACGAGCGGACGACTGGGAATCATAGCTCGCTTGCTTGCCTCACATACTCGGTCCAGTTTGGTAGCTGCCTCCGTTCGCTTACCCGGTAGAAGACGTCTTCAACAGCAATTCTCATTCGTCAGCTTTCGCTAGTTCTGTGTATATGCTCCTAGACAAAATGACATTTTAACGACAATGGTGATTGCCGATAAAATATAATTTTGTTCGCTTGTTCTGTGTTTAGGTCCCTGAACAAAATGATATTTTATCGACAGTGGTGATTGCCAATAATATACCATTTTGTTCGCTTGTTCTGTGTTTAGATCCCTAGACAAAATGATATTTTATCGACAATGGTGATTGCCGATAAAATATCATTTTGTTCGCTTGTTCTGTGTTTAGATCCCTAGACAAAATGATATTTTATCGACAATAGTGATTGCCGATAAAATATAATTTTGTTCGCTTGTTCTGTGTTTAGGTCCCTAGACAGAATTATATTTTATCGGCAATGGTGACTGTCGTAAATCCGAAATGTTTGAGATTAATCACAAGACATTCCAGATACATTTTTTACTTTTCGACAATCGTTATTCTAATAGTATTTCCCTTTTCTAGACATTCTAGTCTCGTATAAAAATCGATATTATCGATCGATATTGGTATAGGCGTTGTTGGCGCCAAACAAACATGTAAATTAATAACTAATTGATTATACTGATTAAAGTTAGGTTGATCTTCGTTGGTGGTTTGTTTGGCGCCGCCTCAAAATGCTAGACCAAAAGTTTTATTTTTATTTTCAGTTTCTTATTTCGTTGATATTTTTTTTGTCGAAAAGGTCTATTTTTCGCTTTTCAGTTTGCTTAATTTTAACAAAATTGGTTCATAATTGGAATTTCAGTGGGAAAATTATCAATAAATCCGTTTTTACTCCCTCTAAAGGGAGATTTTATTTTTAAAATTTAAATAGGAACAACCGACCCCAATATAGTTGGGAAAAAGGCTAGGCAGATGATGAAATAGTACTTTGACGTATACTTTTACCAATAAAAAAAATGTGTGAGTTATGCGGTCATACATAAACATATACATGTCGAATTGAGCACATAATACTACCTTTTTTTTCGTTGGTGAAAAAATAAGGTACAACTCAGCCAAAATACAATGAAACTGGTTTGGGCAGAAATTAAAACGAGGTAAACAAATAACAGGTTTTATGCAGTAAACGAGAGCAGTAATATCGCCAGTGGTATCGGCCGCGACTTACAAGTTGTACGTCGTGGGTTCGAGCCCAGGCAGGCGGTTTACTTTTTGTAAATTATATCATCACCACGGCTCTCAAAACGGTGAAGGAAAACATCGTGAGGAAACCGGCATGTCCTAGAAACAATAAAAAGAAGACATGTGACATCCACCAACCCGCACTGGGCCTGCGTGGTGGATTACGGCCCATTCCCTCTCACAGAGAGGAGGCCTGTGTCCCAGCAGTGGGAACATTAATAGGCTGATGATGTGATGATGTGATGCAGTAAACGTTTAAAAATATAAATAAAGTTAGACTCCTGCTGCCGCCATCGAAAAGACATCGATGAATAATCCATCCGATCAAATTGGCTACGGTAGACATTCTACATTTAATTTATTCTAAGGTGGCCATTCTCAACAAAGATTATTAGTAGCAGTAGAACACATGCGATATAATACTCGTAAGAATACAGACTACCCGAGTCGACGGCGCGTAGTGTTTCACGCGCGCCTCAAGAGATGTCAGCGAAATGACGGGGTCCGCTAGGGCCGATGCCTGTCTGGGTCGCGGATAAATTTGAAAAAGAGTTACCGCGGTCCTGGCTCAAACAACTGAAGGAACACGGGTGGGTTGTAGTCATTACATAAAAAAGGTATACAGACTAGCTAATTAGAGATATACACTCTTTACTTTCATAATTATAGTCATGGATCAGGCGTGGGACAAACGGTGTAAAGGTGTTTTCTGTGATATACTTCTTAACTGACCTTCTAAACGCGGCTGTTACTGGAAAATTCCTAGTGGAAAAACGTAATAATACTTGCCTATCTGGAAATAGAGACCAGAATCACGCGCTCAGCCGTCGCGTGGTAAATGTGTAGTTGTTGTTGGTAAAAGAAAAGTTAATATTCTTAGCACATCGAGCGCTTTTCGTGCTTCGGATTTTGGTATAATCTGACATCGTTTCTTTTTTCGTCATGGGGATCCTCATGAATATTCGCCACCCTTTTTTATCGCAGATAGGCTTGCGCTTGACCACTATCTCACCTGATGGTAAGCGATGATGTGGTCGAAGGTGTAGCACGTTTGCCTAGAAGTAACCTATTCACTCTTGACTTAAAGACCCCTGGATTGTAGCTATCGGGAAAAACAGACTCCGGCAAAGAATTCCACTTCTTAGCTGTACGCATTATGAAAGTATTTCCAAAACGTTTAGTGCGTATGGGTGGGATGTCCACCATGTACCGATGGCGCATCGCCGTACGTCTTGTAGTCCGATGATGAAACGGGCTTGGCGGAATTAGATCATGCAATTCCATCGCACATTCCCCAAAATGTAACCGATAGAAGACCGACAAGCTGGCAACTCGGCGACGATGTTCAAGGCTCTGGAGTTTTGACTCAACCAGTGCTTCATTGCCAATGAGCCTCTTGGCCCGTTTTTCGATCGACTCTAGTGCATCAAGCTGATATTTGGCAGATCCGTCCCAGAGATGAGAACAGTACTCCATGCAAGATCGCGCCTGAGCCTTTGCTTCAATGTATGGGCCAAAATTGAGTGTCAATGTCAACGTTACACCAAGAAGCTCAAGATGGTCCGTTATCGACACGGTTACACCTCGGTAAGATGGAGCCGGATGAAATTGGCTCTTTTTAGCGGTGAAAAGACACGCCTGAGTTTTAGCGGCATTAAACTTGACCAGATTGGCATCACCCCATTCGGAAGCCGCCTCCAAGGACAAGCTCAACCGCTCCACCATGGCCTCACGAAGAGACAGGACCTCAGGCCCAGTAGCCCGTGCGTTGGACAAGTATGTCTCAGCAACAGTGTTGTCGTCTGCATACCCAAAGGTGCCGGGTTTTAGCAGCTCATTTATGTGCAGCAAGAATAATGTCGCTTTGAGTACCGACCCCTGAGGGACCCCGGCATTAATATCCAATTGGTCCGATGTACAGCCATCTATAACTACTCGAATGGACCGATCCCTCAGGAAGACTGCAAGCCAATCACACAGACCACCGGGCAGACCGAATGAAGGAAGCTTACCAATAAGGCTTTCATGCCAGACCCTATCAAAAGCCTTCGAGATGTCAAGGGAAACGGCAAGCGCTTTCCCGTGTCTCTCGATGACCTCACTCCATATGTGAATGGCATACGCAAGAAGATCCCCAGAAGACCGATTTCGGCGAAACCCGTATTGGCGGTCACTAAGGATGTCGTTAGCTTCTAGGTATGCCAGGAGCTTGCTATTAAGCACGCGTTCCATACTCTTACAGAGTATAGACGTTACAGAGATGGGCCTGTAGTTGGCCGGGTCAGCTAGACTGCCCTTCTGGGGCACGGGCTGTACGTTCGCTTGCTTCCAAGCATTCGGCACTTTTCCAACCTCATAAGAAAGGCGAAACAGGCGTGACATGATCGGGGACAATTCAGGCGCACGGGTCCTAAGAACAATTACTGGTATAGCCGCTTGCCTTATTCACGTCTAGGTTGCGCAACACCCTACGTACGTCCTTTTGATGGATGCGAATGTCCGACATACTCATCTCGCATCCACACCCTGCATCGCACCGTGGGGTGGGTGAAAGGGTCTGTTAGATTCTTACTGACTTAAAACATCTTGATTAACCCTCGCACACTTGTGTCGGGGTCTGCGGGAGCATTATGCAACCATTTTACGTCTACGAAAGGCGCGCGTGGAACACTACGCGCCGCCATCTTGGGTCCTAAAGATCTGCTCCAACCTTAGAACGTCAGTTTGCTTATTAACTTAAAAAATGACCTTTGAATTGCATATTAAGTATCTAATACTGCGGTTGCGAAGGTTAGAGGTGTCAGACACTCAGATTATATAATACCTACATATTTGTTTATTCTTATAAACGAATTAGTTACATATTTATATAAATATAACTGGATGAAGCTGAATGCCAGTATTTTACGAGGAGTGAGGAGTCTATCTGACCTCCACGAGCACGACTGATGCTACTGTTGTTAAATATTACTAATATATACGAAAGTTTGAATGGATGCATGGATGTTTTTTTGTTACATAATCACGCTAGAACGGCTCAACGGATCTGGTTGAAATTTGGCACAGAGATAGATATTAGTCAAGAATGGCACATAGGAAAGAAAGAAAGAAAAAAAAAAAAAACAACAAAGGCTACTTTTCATCCAGGTATAATGTTCCCTTGGTATGATAAAATACTTTTCACGCGGGCAAAACCGCTGACAGAAGCTAGTTCTACATAAAGAAAGTCTAACAACCATCCAAAGAAACTTGTTTTAGGAAACTGGCAGTTTGTAGTGAAAGAAAAATATTTCTTCGTTTTCCTCTCTACTTTGAACCTATCTTTTTTCTTTTTATTTACTTATGTATTCGCTTTGCTCCGTAACTGTTATTTTTATTGTCGTTGGGTGTGCGAGTCCTTTGGGAACCGGCAACCCGAATATTCGGAGTTTATGTTCAATAAAAGTAGTTTTATTTAGAGCTCTTACAGACACACTTTGAGGTTTTTATGGTCGATTAGGTATGTCTAGCAATGCATTTTTGTGGCACTATGGGCATTCCGAATTGTTTCTTTATTAATATTTTGGTGTCTCTCTTTCAATCTGTCATTGTTGCTGTTGTACTGTATCTTTGTAACATAATTTTTTTATATCTCTACTTTTTTTCTTATTCAAATGATACGATAAATGCGCTTATTCCGAAAGATGCATTTGTGATTGCAGTGTTTTATTTTGTTCGCCCGACCAATAACACAAGTTATAATGTATATTTAACCAGCGGTTCTTCAATCCTAAAGACTTAAGAAACCCACATAAAATGAATGCACCTCCGTTAGCGGTCAACAGATGGTAATATTATCAGCACAACACATCACAATTTCAAACTCTCTCCAACAGAAAATCGTTTTACTCGAACTGTTTACAAAGAGATAAAAAACCCCATGGAAGCGACACTCATTGTGTTTTCTTTTGTACGTTCACGTTCATCGATGCTGTCTAAATGAAATACCACCGCGCTCGACTCACCACCCCTTTAAGACGCAAACTCACCTTATCCAAAACAAGGTTATCGTGGTTCTCAAGCGTCCTTACAATCAATGCCATGAGTGCACATAAACTTCTATGATTTCTAACGTCCAAAATCTGGAGGAGGCTTCTCTAAAAACGATGAAGGAAAACATCGTGAAGAAACCGGCATGTCCGAGAACAAAAAATTCGAAGACATGTGACATCCACCAACCCGCACTGGGCCGGCGTGGTGGATTACGGCCCATTCCCTCTCACAAAGAAGAGGCCTGTGTCCAAGCAGTGGGATCATTAATAGGCTGATGATGTGATGTGTGTGTGTGTGAAAAGCTGGAGACATTCAAAATGCATTCATCTGAACATATTTCATAAAAGAAAAAATAGCATTTTATATTATGATCAACCAGGTAACGTCGAGGCAGTCATTGTGTCTCTTCTATACATTCTTATTCTGTGCTGTATACTGAATTAGGTGCAGTTTGTCTGCAAACTAACTGCCAGCTCCTATTTGCACTCCGTTCAATCAAGCACTAAATTAACAGAATCAGGTTTTATTTTGTCTGTGATACTTTGTTTTGGTTCAGTGAACAGTGAGAGAGAGTTTAAAGGGCTAAGTTAAAGATTAATTATAAGGTGTTTTGTACTTAATTTTTATTTTATTTTAATTGTTATTTTTAATTTTAACTAGACTATGTTTATAATTTTAATTTTGGTTATGCTTTTGTTTTAACTTTGATAAACCTAGTAAGATTTATTATTTTATGAAGCATGTGATGCTAAGTAAGCTATACAAAATTAAAATTGTAGTACTAACCTTAGATATAAGAAAACTTTATTTTAATATGTATGTAGCAGTTGAGGAGCTCGTGGCTAAATAATAACAGCCGCATGGGTCGATCATCAAGGTTAAGCAACGCTTGACGAGGTCGGTCCGTGGATGGGTGACCATTCCAACATACCGAGTTTCCTCCGTGCCTCGGAAAGCACGTTAA
Source organism: Orthosia incerta (assembly GCA_948252205.1). Taxonomy (NCBI): domain Eukaryota; kingdom Metazoa; phylum Arthropoda; class Insecta; order Lepidoptera; family Noctuidae; genus Orthosia; species Orthosia incerta. The sequence continues at coordinate 19,503,079 of OX411759.1, read as the reverse complement.
GCCGTTGGTCCCGGCTGTTATTTGAAGATCTTTGACAGTCGTTACGGGTAGTCAGAAGCTTGAGATCTGACACCAGTCTTGCCAAGGGGTACCGTGTTACCCAGTTACTGGGTTGTGGAGGTCAGATAGGCAGTCGCTACATGTAAAACACTGGCACTTAGCTGAATCTCATAAGACTGGAAGCCGACCCCAATATAGTTGGGAAAAGGCTAGGCAGATTGATGTACCAGTACATACAATTGTTGTTTGGTGAAAAATAATAAATAAGTAAAATGAACTCCAAAATTGTCTGAATTTGAAATATATTTTATTTTATTCAATTTAAAGCCATGTGGATCAACCAATCAAGTTCAAGCCAGGTTTGCTGCTCCGCCGATCGGTGATAGTTCCTTCCTCACTGAAAGCCCTGCGCGGCGGGTCGGAAAGCAGAGGATTTAAACAAGTGACATTCTGCAATGTAGCAGTGGTGTGGTGTAACGATTGTTATTAATTCAAAATGTATGTTAACGGAGAATCTGACGTTCTAGTCGACATACCCAGATAAGTAAGTAGCTGGGTTGTAACAGGCCAGCGAGACACGTCGATCGTTATTCTACTACACCTACCCGCGGAAAGAATATAATAAAAAGTTGTGAAAGATATCTTTCACAACTTTTACATGTTATTTCAAACGAAAACAGGAAATAATTATACACACACGTGTCTCAATTTTGCTGACTCGGGGATTGTATTTTCTCCATCGCATTAATTTCGTTAATCTCAAATAATTATGAATGGTCACACATCTGTTAATTTGTTAGGTATGTTTATAATATCGAATCGAAAATTAGGTTTGCAAACATAAATGTATGGGCAGATGATTCTGCCCCAGGAATAGGTGAAGGGGCGTTTTGTGGGACTGTCTTTATGTACAGTCAAGGGTCAAAAGTGCAGTCGTACTTACCAAAAATTAAAGTGTCTTCTCTTTATAGAACTCACTCTAATCTCGAAGCAGTCCATCACCATCTGGAGACTGATAGACCAGCTCTTCTTTTCCTTTCGGAGACGTAGATCGGATGTCCGTCAGACGTGTCGTACTTATCATACCCAGGGTTTACCCTGGAGCACAATTTTAAACCACGCGCGGGTGTATCCATGTACACCCGAGACGACATCTGTTATCGGCGTCTCCGAAACCTTGAGGACTCTAGGTTTTCCGTGCTCTGGGCAATGGTGGACACAGGCCTGGATAAAATTATTTACGTCTGTGTCTACCGATCGCACAGCGGAGATCAGGAGACAACCAGGCTTACGGAACATCTGTGTGAGGCGGCTGATACGGCACAGCAGCGGTACCCTTCTGCCCAATTAGTAATACTGGGGGATTTATGTACGAAAATACATAAATTGGACGGTGTTGCTACCTTGCCTAATGCTATTATCAATTTAAACAAAATTAAACCAAATCAATTACAAAACCAAACTAAATTAGCAGTTACTAGTGCTTAAAATGCGTCAATATCAATTTCTAGGTCATCATTACAATACTCATTACATTTATCTAAAGCTCTTCTAAAAACCGTATTCATCTCCTCGCATTGTCTAAAAGACCATTTTTCTCGGATTTACGATCCTTGTAACGTGGGAGTAATCCTCGAATCGTATTTACGTTGTAATTTACGGGGTTTTACGGTTTTTACAGCCCCGTTGCTATGCAACGACATTTCATTAGGGACACCCACACTCCTGCGAGACCTTGTGATATAAAGCCTTGGTTATACGTATGTGTACACATAAGGCTTTAGTAGAGTAGTTTGTAACAAGGCATATCAGCCACATATGTCGATCGTCAAGGGTAAAAAATAAAGGAAAAAAGAAAACACATTTTATGTTCTAAGCCACTTGAGCACACAATATAAATAAGAAAACTTAAAACTAAACAACATTAAAAAACCGGCCAAGTGCAAGTCGGACTCACGCACGAAGGGTTCCGAACCGTTGTCGCAAAAAACTGCAAAAAAATTACGTTTGATGTATGGGAGCCCCACTTAAATATTTATTTTAGTATTTGTTGTTATAGCGGCAACGGAAGTACATCATCTGTGAAAATTTCAACTGTCTAGCTATCACGGTGCCTGAGATACAGCCTGGTGACAGACGGACAAACAGACAGACGGACCGCGGAGTCTTAGTAATAGGGTCCCGTTTTTACCCTTTGGGTACGGAACCCTAAAAAGGGAAAAATCAATAGAAATATAACATTGTATGTCCCACGGCTGCGCCAAATACGACCAGTTCAGCAAAATGTCACGCAACTAGTTATTTTAAAACAAGCATAGTTTTATTATTACAGATTATGTCGCTATGAAAAATACATCGTGGGGTCAAACCCAAAATGCAAGATGGCGTCGCGCATAATTTTAGATTTTGTTTTTGACACAATAATCGTTTTTAGTGTTCTCGAAAACCATGAAAACGACACCTATCTAAATCGAACCTCGGTAAGTGTTGCTTAGCCTTGGGGTTTCACCACCCCAGCCACTCAGGGTCAAACACTGACCCATCCAAAAACCGGCTTTAGTAAGTATTGCTTAACCTAGCGCCTTCACGACCCCAGCCGGTTAAAGCAAAACTCTGACCTATCCAAAAGCCGACCTTGGTTAAGTGTTGCTACACAACAATACCACCTGTCTGACGCGAATTCGGGTTGTGGTCGCATCTGTTGGCGCTCAGAACGCGTTCTGGCTTTTCTCCACCGCCAGAACGCATTGTGGTCGAATATAGTGATAGCCACAACACGAACTTGCGTTTTGGGCTGAATAAATTTATGAAAACGCGTTATGGCCGGTTTTCAAGGTACCACAACCCGAAATTCGCATTGAGTCCGTTTGAAAGAAGCAACAACGCGTTTTGAGCTCTTTTTTGGGTTCCGTACCCAAAGGGTAAAAACGGGAACCTATTACTAAGACTTCGCAATCCGTCTGTCTGTCTGTCTGTCTGTCCGTCTGTCACCAGGCTGTATCTCATGAACCGTGATAGCTAGACAGCTGAAATTTTCACAGATGATGTATTTATGTTGCCAAAAGAACAAATACAATAAAATTAATATTTAAGTGGGGCTCCCATACAAAAAACGTGATTTCTTTGCCGTTTATTGCGATAATGGTGCGGAACCCTTCGTGCGCGAGTCCGACTCGCACTTGTTTCACCCAATGAGCGTTTTCGATCTTTGGGCCTAACATATATTATACTAGCTTCTGCCAGCGGCTTCGCCCGCGTGAACAGTGTTTTTTTTTATCCCAAGGGTTTTTTCTATCTCAGTGCCAAATTACATCCAGATAAAAAAATAAAAATGTTCCGGCTCTGGGTGTCTTGTGTATGTGAGTTTATATGTTTGTAAACGCACCCACGATACAGGAGAAATTCCTACTGTGGGGCAACGTGATATAAAAAGAAAAAAAATTGATTTGTCCAGCCGTTTTGGCGAGATTGAGTAACATCAAATTGATTTACATACAGCCATCCAAACTTTCACATTTATTATATTAGTAAGATAAGATAGTAATAAGAAGTACGATAGATTTGCCTCGAAGAAACAGTTGTTGTTGTTTACGTAAACAACACGAAGTAGGGATTTATTCACAAAATGTACAGGAAACAGACACTTAGTCGTAAGATCCTTGTCTTGTTTTTCCTTATGTTTGACTATCTTGCTCTACTTAGAAAAAAATCTTTGGCAGGCTTATTCAAAAGTAGGGAGGTTAACTTTGACCTACACAAAACGAAACAAAAGTATTTAACTTGCAACTAGGTTGATTTATTGAAGTCTCGGTTACCAGTATTTTTTTATACGCTAAGTAGTAGGAGTAAGGCCCTTTCCTGCTGACGCAACGCTATTTAAATTGCGTTGATAGGTGATATCGCGTACATATTTACTTAGGAAATGTGAAGTGGGTATCGGTCGAATTGCATCGCATTGCGTCCATATAATGTACTTTATTGTACACCAGATTTTATCAAAAAAGGAAACATAAAATTAAAATGGAAAGTGATTGCCTGGACATAAAATGGGGTTGTCATTGGTGTAACAAAAAAAAAATACCAATATTGACAGATAGATAGATACCATATTTTAATAGATCCACAACTACGTACTTATGCTATATAATATATACATACATACTCAATATAGGCAAAGAAAGTAAACGATGACTATCGACAATCATCGCACATTATATCAAAATGACAAGAGCGACAGATAATGGTCTTTTACGATTATAACAACTGAGCGGGCAATGCATTCCGCAGACGAGCAGCCTGGACAGTAAAGGATTTATCCAAGAAAGTGTTGGAATGCATTGGCATTTTAAGTCGCAAGTTATCTGATGACCTAAGAGAGGAAAGCTGTAAGGAAGAGATAACTTGCGATTGCGACTGTGAATCGCAGATAAACTGAAAACGATCCTTGGTCCATGTAAACATACTTGCAATTTTACTTATTAAAAATCGCTTATCGGTGTGAAATAAATCGAATTGCATAGTGTCATCGGGAAGGGCACTAAGAGTTTCTTAACTGACCAGATAAGTTGTTAAAGAAAATCATCTTGTAATTAAAAACCAAACTTTTAAAACCGTAATCGATAGTATTCATAAAAATCGTAACAAACAGGCAGGGTTTCATAAAATAACAAGATTAAAAAAACTACCTCAAAATAAAAATATTAAAACTGAGTTGTTGAACAAAAAAATAAAAAGCCGTCTCAACAGAGCTATTTCAGTATTCCACACGTTACCCGAAAAACTGAAGACTTACGGACTTTACAACCGAGAAAATGCTCCTACAGTTCGCCGATTGTAGTTTTAAATCTTTTTATTGCTCCTTGCTATTTAAAGCGGTGCTTACACGTTTCGTGTTGATACGCTTCGCAATTTACCCACTGAATAAGAAATATGTTAGCCGTATAGTGTAATATAAAAATAAAATTTTCAGAAGGTTTTTCTACCTCTTTTTTAACCGACTTCCCAATAAGGAGGAGGTTCTCAATTCGGATGTATATCTTTATATATATAATGTATTTTCGGCCATAACTCCATCATATATAAACGGATTTGCAAAATTCTTTTTTTGTTTGAAAGAAGTTTATACCAAAATGGTCCAATTTAGTAAAGATTTGATGAAGAACTTCGGAGATAATTATATAACAGAACTCTTTAATAAATGACGGCAAATCTCCATGGTTCCATCAAAGGAGCAGACAATTCTTACAAAAATACAATTCGTTTTTTGAAAGGTGATGTTGATAGCTGACTTCACATGGTCTACTAATATACCTACTCTTTAAACTGCCAATTTTTGGCAGTTTAAAAGGCCAAAGGAATTTATGCTCTGGGTAGTACTGTTAGCATAGACCGGAATTCTATTTTTACACTTATTTATCTTTTGTTCACCAAAGCGAGTTTCTTGACAAGTTCTGATATTTAAAAATTGTTTGAGCACTAGCAAATCTTAGTCGCATTATGTGCAATTAGTAAGATCATAATTTTTCAAAATAACATTAGGATGGTCTTTGGTCAGTAAATGTCGAGAATTCGAGGAAGACAGTGGTTAACGCTGAGTAGCATTAAGCACTGTGCAGACGTGGGACTTTCATCCGCAGAGGTAAAACTAATTCCTTCTCTTTTACTTAGAATTTTGTTGAAAACATAACGGCAAAGTTGAGAATTTAAACAGAACATACAGAATGATCTTTACCATTTTTGATTCAGAAAGATAACCATTGCAGTACATTCCATAATTCAAATTTTAATCCTTTGCGGACAAAAGTCCCTCGTCTGCATACTCGTACTATTCAAAATTTTAAAAGATCATGATTATTATTTTACAAACTAATTAGAAGACATTATTCCTGCTGTACGGCCAATCACAATTTACTTCTTTTCGAGTCGATGGAAGACTCTTTAAATATTTTGGGCCCAGTCTTTAGCCATGTTAATCCATCATCTTCTTTCTAAGTCGATGGAAATGTCTTTAAAAATTAGGTCCAGTTGGTGGCCACAATAAGCTTCCAGAAATATGTGCCTATAAACGAACATTCAACTGACAATAACAATAACTTTCTCCGAAAAAGCGATCATTATTAAAAGCACACTTGTCCCATACTCGACTTATACAAGGATGTTTTAACGATCCAACTATAGTTTACCCCAAAATAATGTTTATTCGGCTAACCCCTCGAAAGGCGAATAAACATGATATGTCTGTTGTAACTGTCCAGTTTTATCGTATCACTCATAGTATTTGTCAACGACCGTTCTGTTTAACCATCGTTAGTTTCAATGTAAATGTGTCTGATGTAAATAAAGCCAGGTTTAAGCATAGGACAAACACTCCTGTGCCTCGCCAATTGGAGTTGTAGTTTTCCTATGAAACTGTATTTGATGGCGTTTAAACAAACAACGTTTCCTAAATCGCGTTATTTGCCTGCAGTTAGCCCAGTCACAGATAATATAATACTAGCATACAGATGCCTCATCCCATACAAAGAAACCGTGCCGACATAACTAGCGTTTTTCATCTGATTAATCTTATTATTTTTTTGTACATCGAACGCGTTCGGTTCTGTTTCACGGTGATAGATAGATGGTGTTAGCAGCGACTCGCAAGTAAAAGGATTTATTAGGTTCGTGAATATTTTTTCTTTAAATACAGTGAAGGTTCGTTTCATAGTATTTTTTTGCACGTTTTTACAGTTTTTTTGCACCAAAATGTGTTACAATGCAAATTTTAACAATCTAGTGGAATGCCTCAGAAATTTAAAAATGCGCCATCTATTGGCATCAATTTTAAGTGATCCGTTGAAATAATCTTTGAAATGTAAATTAAGAGTCCAATATTCCATAATTTTGTACTTAGGAGAGTTAATTAAACAAGAACATACAATTTTTATGTTGTAATTCCAGAAAATATTAATTTTACACACATTCAATAACAGACAGGTGCATATTGCGCCATCTAGTGAGATTTATTTGAACCAACTTTTCTTTGTTAACAATGAGACCCCGTGGCCCAGTAAATAAAGTCCGTGATTAGACCTGTCGTACTGTATGGATCAGAATGTTGGTCTTGGAAAAAGATGGATGAAAAGAGATTGCATGTAGCAAAGATGAGAATGTTGAGATGCATGTGCGGAGTGACGAGAATGGATAAAGTGTGAAATTAGTATATTAGAGGAAGTTTGAAAGTGGCGCCAGTGATAGAAAAGTTGAAAGGAAACCGTTTGTTCTGATATGGTCATGTGATGAGGAGGGATGAAACGCATGTTACTAAAAGAGTTTTGAATATAAATGTGGATGGATGGAGAGAGAGGGGAAGGCGAAAGACTTCTGTTATCACGAATGGACCTCTAAATTTCCTATCCAATATTGTTTGATTACGTTCACAGTTTTGATGAACACGTAACCACCTTAAGAAAATGGTATAATTTTTGCGCGGTGACGATTGATTTCGGATTCAGCAACTTTTTGGATGTTTGCTGGTGCATCCTCCCTAACCGAATCAATATCCAAGCGAACCTCGTTGTCTTTATGAGTCCAGTTTATTTTATTTTAAACTCTTAACTCTTAACTTTTTTTAAGAAGAAAACTAAAACTATATGTCCTAAATGATAAATGATAAATGATTTTATTTCTGTAAGTTGGTTTGTACAAACACTTTTACATGTCGATCATATGTTTAAAACTAGATGAGGTCGGCGTTTCCTATCTGACTACTCTGAGAAGAAAGGCCGAAACAAACTCAGAGGTCACAGTCTCTTTTATAGTCCAGACAAAAATCTTGGTTAGATCATGTGAAGACCATGTAGATTGATGTCTGAAATGGTCTTTTGAGGAAAGAACCAGCCAGATTGAGTGGACCTGTCCAGTCAGTGCACGCATTTGTCAATAACCGAGCAGCTCAACACAGAATTTAAGGAGCTCAACGATTCGACGAACAATACCAAAGAAAGGACATTCGGGTTGGCCGCAAAACTACTCAAACTGCCAGACCACGATTAAAAACTAAGATAAATTAAAAACAAATAGTCCACATAGTCTTCACATTCACAATAATTAAAATAAAATAATATAATACTTTAAAAAGTAAATATTCTTGTCATTGCAAGAAAACCAAATAATAATAATAAAACAAAATTCACGGTGGAAAATATAAAAAATCAAAATTAATTTTTAATTGGAGCAGCTCAATCCCAAGCCTTTTTGTCCTCAACGTAATCTTTGATGGTATAAAACGCTTTCTGGCACAACTTACGTTTAATGAATGATTTGAATTTATTAAGACTTAGAACTTGTTAGTTTTTATTCTAGTTTAAGTTTTTATTCAGTGACTGGGCGACTACAGGACTTAGAAAAAGTAGGGAAAGACTTTACGAGCTATATGACCTTAAGCCTTGTATTAACACTGAAACATTTATAGGTATGTTGCTACTTATTCAAGAATTTTTAAAAATACTTGCAAGGCAGCTAAGGCCTTGTACATTAGCAATAAGGTTAAATTTGCAGAAAATAAAATCAAGACTGTTTGGAAAATTATAAACAATGAAACGAATAGGAATAAAAAAAAAAAACTGATTACACGCTTGAGACCACACACGGACTTATTAGAGATAACAAAAAAGTTGCGCAAGAATTTGTAAATTTCTTTACCAACATCCCAATTAAAACTACTGAAACCTTAAATTCTTCGCCATCGCTTGCTTTCGGATTATTAAACGCGAACGTTTCAGCCTGCCCGAATGTATTTAACTTTTAACATATAAACCCCATAACAGTAATAAAAGCTTTTAAGCAAATCAAGATCAAGCCGACTGAAGATCTGTGGGGAATGTCCATCAAAGCTTGTGCCTCCATTATTCAGACTATAGCGCCGTACTTGGCTTTGATTTTCAATTTGTGTGTAGATCAAGGAGTCTTTCCGGATCTAATGAAATATAGTAAGGTTATACCACTTTTTAAATCCGGGGACAGTAAAGACACAAATAATTATAGACCAGTATCCGTGTTGCCGGTATTCAGCAAGGTTTTTGAGAAGATAATGCTAAATCAAATGCTCATTCATTTTAATACGAATAACATCTTGCATGATAAACAGTATGGTTTCACCAGAGGACGTTGTACAACTGACGCTGGTGTCACCCTATTAAAACACATATTTAATGCGTGGAATGATGGTGGCAAACATTGTGTTGGATCATTTGGTTCCTTTTTAGTTTAGGTTTAGCAGAGACCTCTCAGCTAAACCATCATGAATTATAATATAAATAATGATGAATAATGCCATGCCCATGCCATTCCCATGTCAGTTAGACTTCAGGATCAGACCTCGGAACTCGTCCTTCTGCAGCGAGGTGTGAGACAGGGAGACGTCATATATCCGAAGCTGTTTACCGCTGCACTGGAGGATGTCTTCAAGGTTCTGGACTGGAGAGGGCTAGGCATCAACGTCTCTCTGAAACCTCTTTGCCATATTTCATTTTTATACATCAAGCGGTTTTCGATATTTCGTGAGGAGTGTGAGTGACCTTTCGCTTATATATTAAGAAGATGTATTTTTACGAGCTCTTTTTTAACTTGTCTTGTTAGTACAACATTCAGTTGCAAGAATTGACTTACTCAAACAATTGAGTAAGTCAAATCTTGCAACTGAATTTTAAAACAGTTACCCAACCGATTGAGCTAAAATGCATACACGTTAGGTTTTGGCGACAATGCACGGTAAGCAAAAAAAGCTTGGTAAAATTTATAGGATACCATTTCATTGTAGAACAGATCTGAATTGATGGGAAAATATGGTAGATATGGGCAGCAAATTGAAACCATATGAACTGATTTTTTTATTTATAAAATAGAATATCGGAATTTTACTATTGATTATTTACTGAATCTTAGTTAAAGAATCGAATATAATATGATAAACTTCTGACAGAAGTAAAAACTGCCAGTTATTCCAAAGTTTTAAACCGCCACGGTGACGTGAATTTGACTTACATCTATGGTGACGCCGCGCGCCGGTTCTACTCTTACTCAGTCAACTATTAAAAAAAAAAACCGGCCGAGTGCGAGTCGGACTCGCGTACGAAGGGTTCCGTACCATTATCGAAAAACAGTGCAAAAAAATCACGTTTGTTGTATGGGAGCCCCACTTAAATATTTATTTTATTATGTTTTAAGTGTTTGTTGTTATAGCGGCAACAGAAATAGATCATCCGTAAAAAAATCAACTGTCCAGCTATCACGGTTCATGAGATACAGCCTGGTGAGAGACAGACAGACGGACCGCGGAGTCTTAGTAATCGGGTCCCGTTTTTACCCTTTGGGTACGGAACCCTAAAACAAAAACTTTTTTTAAATAAAACAAATATATATCATAAAAAACATAACGTTTAATATTATTTACACTTATGCACTTAGAACACTAGAAATAACTGACGCTGATATTCTGCTGAATCCTTGCAGTGACATATGGTCGCTGAGCAGACGTGATTTGTTGGTGTTGTTACAGTTAATTCGGATAACAGTGATCTATATTGGGTTAGTATTACAAAAAGCTTAAATTCTAGTGTTAGTATCATTGATTTAAAATAAAAGTCTTAATTATAAGCACTGCGTGCAGAGGATGACCAGCCAGGAACACATGTTTCCTATCTAATCACCCTCCGCAAAAAATGTCGGTTATCTGGAGTATAGCTCTCAGCCGCAACTCAATTATGCGAAGAAATACGCTTTGATTACTTGATTAGGTATTTATAAAGTTAAATGTATAAAATAACGAATAATCTTATGAAAAACTAATAAATAAATGATGGCGTAGGTGCAAAAAATGTAAACGATGTGGCTGGAGTAAAGTTAAATATGTTAACAATAAATAAATATACCTAAATGACATGTGTATTTTAATAAGTAAGTATCCAACAAAAGATCCACAAGTTATTTAAGTACCAAGTGCCTATACAGGTTTTGACCACGAGATACGCTAAATAGACAAATAGACAGATTGTCTCGGGAAGGACATGACAACCAGTTATATAATGGACGTGTTCAAAACAGCCATCACCAGTTTTTTCTGCGAGGCGATAAGAAACTGCCGCAGTCGAATTTTGAAGGTTACAAGGCATTTAAGATTCCTTATCGGCGGGGGAATATTGTTGCAGCATATGGCGTATCTAAAACTTCCCTTGAAAGCAGCTGTCTTACGTAGTCTGTTACCCCGCGCCCCGGTCTCACACACCGAGTTTTTGCCAAAACTCCAAGATGTGCGTCCGTGGCGCCGGGGTGGTCTATCAGTGAGGGACGCGTAATGAGTCAAATACATATCAAGTACACAAAATCACAATTAAATTCGATGGCGGATAAAAAAAATATTCGACTTTTTCGAACGAACCGGTCGGGTTAAGCTTTCACTATCGCAACGTCCCATTAGCATGTCGGTGGCGCAAACTCATAAATTTTGGCACTTTCAAAAATGACTCAACGTGGCATAAGAAAATTCGACTAAACAATCACCAGGTTTACTTTTTTACTCCTCATTACCTGATGGTATCGTGGTCGGTGGATGATAAACCTTGCTCTTATGAAACACTTGTTTAAAACACACAAAAATCTTAAAAAATATATAACATAAAAAGGTAGTAATTAGGTATAATGTTGATAACTTATGTTAAATTTATCGTATCTTAATTAGTTTCAAATAACAAGTTTCTTTCTTTGTCAAGGTTTAGGCAATCTTCGGTTTAAACAATTTTATATGTCAAAAATATTCTGTTGCAGGTTTACGAACATATTTTTCAGGCATGACGATATCGTCACTCATAGTAGTCATGACGGAACATTGCCTTGCAACCATCCTTTGCCTTAATTTACAAGCATAATATTTAAACCACAATTCTCGATTGCTCTTAAGAACAATCAAAAAAACATCCAATATTAAAGTTGTCAAATCGCCAAATAATGTGACAAATATCGATCCTTCTCGTATGTGAACTTTCATTATGTTAATTATGAAATAATGGAACACCAATGGGATGTCGCACAATATAAATATTATGGTGGCTATATATATGCGACGCCAGATGTGAGTAACTGTATGTGCGCTAGTGTTTAAACTTCGAAAAAGTGAGTAAATAATTATAATGTATAAGATACAGCTTATTATCAAAGGCAAAAACATACATCCTAAGTAAAAATATGAATAATCATATTTGTTATATGTAAAAAAAAGTAAAATTAATTGATATATTAAAGTAATTACCCAAGCAAAGATGCTACTTTTAAGATACATCCTTTTAATATTGCCATCAAAAAAAACTTTTACAAAATCAACGTAAAACATATGAGATAAAACTAATAACCAGTGGTTTCTTACATTTGATAAGTAAAATTGCGGATTACCTTTCACTGTTAACCATAAGTTTATGTTGTAGGGTAACAAGAGTTCTATCGAAGTTCTTGAGCACAGTAAAAAGTTTGTTAAAAGTGTGTTGAGAAACACAAAGTTTTTGTAATTACGGAAGTCTTTAATAACGCACCATGATGCCACTCCGAATATCAATGTAACTAGTGTCAGAGCAAGCAAGATTTGATCTATATTTGGCAGTTGTTCTGCTAATAGATCCCAAATATCTTTACTCTCAGCAAAGTCAAGTTCGTTGGTATTGTTAACAGACATAGCGAATGTCACTTGCACTGTTTTGGGCAATTCACTGTTTATTGGTAAAATGTAAAAGTGTTTTCTTTCAGCTTGACGGAAAGCACTGTCCATAAAACACGCGTTGATTCCGAAACTGTTTTAATAAATTTATTTTAAGTTGTTAAAATGTAAACGTGATTAATTCAGCTTGACGGGAAGCACTGTCCAAAAACACGTTGATTCCGAAACTCATAGATGTTCGATATGGTAGTAAAACAGATTGAACATTTATCTATTTTAATGTTTTAACCCTGCGGTTGTCGTAAGCATTACTTTATATTACTACGATTTTGCATAATTTAGAATTAACGAAAAACTGAAAATGAACTCTTGAAATTTCGATTCTGTCAGTTGAATGGTTAGTATGTGAACGTGAAAGAAAATGATTTAGAAAATAGTTAAAAAAAGGATGTCAGCTCTAAGTTAGCCGCTATTTACGGGTTCCCAGTTTATCAGTTTACGCTTGGCAACCCATAAATTACGACTAACTGAGAGCAGACTGATGTTGTATATGCAACCACGATTTAGAAAAATGCTTAGTGCCGAATGTCTAGTGTTGGGCAAAGTTTAAGCAAAAAACTAACTCCTTGATATTGCCAGGCCGCAATCTATTCTACTATATTTCATAAAAATGTAGTTTTATGAAAAAAAACAAAATATATACCGCCAGATTTTTGCGGCGGGATCCCATACTAATAGTATGAATAATAATTATAATCTTTACAACTGGATTTGACGAAAACACAACTAAGTCCTTATTTGAAGCGCTGCAGGGTTAAATGTCAACAACTTATTATTAATCAAGCTTGCACTCAGAATTGTACATAGTTTTGAAATAACAAACTTAATATTATACTCGTCAAAGCTCACATTTCATTGCAACAAAAATGATAGTTGGTATTTATGTTTTTGTATCTTGTCTACATCTGACAAATAAATTGTATTAAACAGGTCAGGAATTATAAATTCAAATAAACTTTATTTTAAAGAACTTGTTTTTTAGGGTTCCGTACCCAAAGGGTAAAAACGAGACCCTATTACTGAGACTCCGCGATCCATCTGTCTGTCTGTCTGTCTGTCCGTCTGTCACCAGGCTGTATCTGAGGGACCGTGATAGCTAGACAGTTGAAATTTTCACAGATGATGTATTTCTGTTGCCGCTATAACAACAAATACTAAAGACAGAAAAAAAAAAAATTAAGTGGGGCTCCCATACAACAAACTTGATTTTTTGGCCGGTTTTTGCGATAATGGTACGGAACCCTTCGAGCGCGAGTACGACTCGCACTTGGCCGGTTTACTTTTTGTAAATGTTATTTATTTTTGTTTATTATTTAAGATGGATTTGCCCTTGACTCTAATCTAGGTCAGAGGTGACAGAAACAAAGTCGACGATGGAGTAAACTTACCCAGAGCTGGTTGTTTCTTTTGAAAAAAAAAACAGATTGTAGTCTGTTTTCCGATTTCTGGGATAAGAAAGGGTTATTTAAATGCTGGTCCAGCTTCAAAAACAACTCGGCGCAAAAACAAGCGATAAGCAGAAAAGGTTTTGAAGTATTGTCGGACCTGCTGAAGACTGTATGAATATATTTGTATTGTACAAAACCCAATTTCTTTTAGTATTATATAAATGCTCAGCACATGACATGTGTGAGTTGAGTACTATGTACCGACTGTAAATCTACCATTTACTATTTATCTATATGTCGTTCGTAGACTTGTGTGTGCCTTGGCAGTTTAGTGTGTCATGCTCTTTCTAATGTCTATCTGATGTTGGCACATATTGTATTGGATCATTTGGTTCCCTTCATAATGGTTGAGCTGAGCGGTGTCAATCCATGAGTCTTGTTCATGATTGGGCGCCAGTTGGGATTGGTAATTTTTTGGCTGCCTCGGCCTGTTTTGACCCCCTATTCAAAAAGAGGGGTGTTATTAATTAGGTACTTATTGTATTTTTGAATTGCTTGTTTTACTCTAGATTCTTTTACGTCATTCTCACATATATGTGTTTTGCCAACAATAATGATGTAACCAAATACTTGTAATTAAAACTGATGGAAATGAGTGTCCGTGGAGTTTCTTGCTCGTTCTTCTCCATAGAATCCTACTAGCACTTGCCAATCTGCAATAGATTCATTTTTTTTTTGTTTGACAATACGAGTACAATAATACCTTTAAATGGAATAGGAATAGATATGAAGGAGGCATAGACATAGCTCGAAGAATAGCCATTATTAAGTATCAGTGGGCAAGTCAAATTGCTCGAAGATCGATGGGGCTGAAAAGTTCTGGAGCTTACCGGAAGACGCTGGTTTGGTTGTCTTCCCATCAGGTTTTCCGATGACCGGTCGCGGGCATATGCGAATGTGAAACACACAGGACCGGTTACTGTGGCGGCACTTGGGATACCTATGTTCAGCAGTGCACGTCTTTCGGCTGAAATTAATATGATGATGATGGACGGGTTTACTTACGTTCACAATTTATTATTTAATTCAAAGGGATCCTAACTGGTTATTTTCGGTTTTCATCTAAAAAACTATTTTTAACTCCTGACTGAAAAAGAGGGACTAATAAGTTTGACGTGTTTAACTATGTGTTTGTGTATCTGTCTGTGGCATCATAGCTCCGAAACCAATGAACTGATTTTGGTTTCATTTGATTTTGTCGTTATCTGACTTTATCAAGAGAGTTCTTAGCTATGTTTGATGTAAATCGGTTAAGTCGTTCAAAAGTTAAGGGCGTTTTACTGTTTGAATCGGGTTGTTTTCGTAAGATATCGTGTCATTATAACGTGTTCAATAGATTGTCGATCGAAGCGTGTCTCATCATATCAGCCGAAAGACGTACACTGCTGGACATAAGCCTCCCCTAAACGTCACCACATTGACCGTTCCCGTGTGTCTCGCAACCAATGGATCACCGCAACCTTCACCAGGTCATCGGTCCATCTGGTGGGTGGCCTTCCAAAGCAACGTATTCCGGTTCGCGGTCGCCACTCCAGAACCTTTTTGCCCTATCGGTCATCCTACCCCATGGCCTGTTCTGCGAGCAATGTGCTCTGCCCGCTGCCTCTTATGTTTGGCAATTCTTCAGGCTATGTCGGTAACCCTAGTTCTCTACATCTCTACATTTCTGATTGAATCACGCAAGGAAACTCCGAGGATAGCCCTCTCCATTGCCCTTTGAGTGACTGTAAGCTATCTAATGAGGCCCATTGTAAGCGACCACATCTCAGAGCCATATTTTATCACTGGCAACACTCACTGGTCATAGACTTTCGTCTTGAGACACTGTGGTAAGTTGGACGAGAAGATACCGCGCAACTTCCCGAACGCTGCCCAGCCGAATTGGATTCGACGGTTGACCTGTTTCTCGAAGTTGACCCTACCCAACTTGATCGTTTGATCACTCGAAGTTGTGGGCGATGTCTACCTGGGAAGCGTGTCTATTACTAGATAAATTATGTAGCTTGAAATAAAAATTGTCGCGGGTTTTTTAAATCTTTAAACTTTACTTGTTTATTCCATATTTACTTTTTTGAGGCTTATTATCGAGTTTTGGTCAAGGTTATATTAGGAAAAATCAAGTTTATAAATAAAAGGACTTCATTTTGCATAATACTTTACAGTTGTGTTTGGCCTAGGGGAGACTGGGGCTGGTTGTGGCAATTCGTTTAGTGTCACAACTTTTTGTTGCTTTGATTGTTTTATTATAGGTTTATTTTATTACATAAATATTCGGAATTCAAGGTCAAAAATATTTTTCTGCACCAGAATAAATGCATAAACTCTTTGATTTTAAACCCACGCCAGGGGCTGGTTGTGAAACAACGGGGTAAAATGTTACAAAAAAAAGCAAACGGCATCTAAGACTTTATATTAAAAAAACAACTACAGCTTTTTTATTCCCTATAGGCTCGCGCTTGACCCCACCACCTCACCACCTGATGGTAAGCGTTGATTTGGTCGACGGTGAATCAGGCTTTGATCAAGCTTTGCCTAGAAAAATCTATTCACTTTTGACTGTAAGGCCTCTAGATTGTAGCTGTCGGGAAATACAGATTCCGGCAAGGAATTCCACTCCTTAGCTGTACGCACAATAAAAGTGATCCCTAAACGTTTTGTGCGTATGGGTGGGATGTCCACCATATACCGATGGCGCATCGCCGTACGTCTGGTAGTCAGATGATGAAACAGGCTAGGTGGAATTATATCATGCAATTCCATTGCACGATTGCCGAAATGTAACCGAAAAAAACCGACAAGCTGGCAACTCGGCGACGCTGTTCAAGGCTCTGGAGTTTTGTCTTGACCAGTGCTTCATCGCCGATGATCCTCCTGGCCTGCTTTTTGATCGATTCTATTGCATCAAGGTGGTATTTGGCAGATCCGTCTCAGAGATGAGAACAGTCATCCATGCATGATAGAATTTGCGCTTGATACAAGTTGAGCAGCTGCTTTGGCGTGAAGTACTTTCTCACATTTCCAAGGATCCCCAACTTTTTGGCAGCCAGCTGAGACTTTGCCTCAAAGTCAAAATATAGATTCCAAAATTAAGAATCGGTGTCAACGTAACGCCAAGAAGCTCAAGATGGTCCGTTATTGGCGCGATCCCATCTCAGAAAGTTGGATTCGGTTGATATTGCCTCTTTTTAGCGGAAAAAAGACACGCCTCGGTTTTAGCAGCATTAAACCTGACCAGATTGGCATCGCCCTATTCGGAGACTGCCTGCAAGGACAGGTTTAAACGCTCCACCATGGCCTAATGGAGAGACTGGATTTGCCCGTTGCAGCCCGTGCGTTCTACTGCAACAGTGCTGAAGTATCTCTCAGCAACAGTGCTGTCGTCTGCATTGCCAAAGGTTTTAGCAGATCGTTAATGTGCAGCAAAAATAATGTTGCTGAGAGTACTGACACCGGCATTGATATAAAATTGGTCCAACTTCTTAGTTTTAATAAAGATACAATATTATGCCGTCTACAATCCTACTTGAATTTTGTTTGGAAAACATGTTTAATAGTTTATGAACATACTTAATCCTACTTTATATTATAAATGTAAAGTTTTGTGAAGATGGATGTTTGTAACTATTTCTTGCAAAAATCACTACGAATTTTAATGAAACTTTACAGTTCTATAGCTTATGATACATCAGAGTAACAAAGTGCGTGTGCGGGTCACAAATAAATATTTTTCTTTCTTTGTAAAGGCTGGTCTGAGATAAAGCTATGTTCGCTGATATCATTATCAGAGGTTGCGAATGTCACTTGCACAGTTTTAGCTGATTCAAACATTATAATTAAGCTTGACATAAAGCACTACTCAGAATCACGCATTGATTCAAACACTAATAGAATTATAATTCAATATACGCTGCAAAATTAATGAAATGTTTAATATTATTATCTTAGTATACCAAACCTGAATCCAGGAATTTATATTATTATGGGGCAATGAACGTAATATCATACGTTAATAAGTCCAAATTTCATTTCAAGAAAATTTTAATACTATCACTTTTACAATCTTCGCAGAAAAATCGACTTAGTGGCAATGGAATGTCAATTATTTTTATTATTTTTTCTAGTAGGAATAATATATTAATAGTAGTAGTAGGAATAATTTAATAAATTATTGTTGCTGATATCGATGATTATAATCTGAGGATACGGTAGTGCCCCCGCCAAGACGAGCCAAGCGAAGCGCACGGGCACTACGTAGGTACTGTATGTGTCTAGTCAGCGAGCGCTCGTACGTCTTCGGATTTCTTTATGCACATCCACCTTCTCTTCGGCGATTTTCTTTTGTGCGCATCTACTACTATCTTGCATGCAGCACGCTGTGCCTCGAACAATTTATCAGGCAAAATGATTATTTATATTTTTGTTATATTTTATATTAAAAAAAGTGAAGCTGAAAAAGTTAAGTGGAAGGTAGCGAAACGACCACGCCACATATTTTGAGTAAGGTGTTGATTTTGTGAAGTTAGGGCTTGTAGAGTTAGGGGGTGTAGAGTTAGAACACTGACCGATTTTTTAAATATACGGCAGTATTGGCTGCTTCAGCCCAGAACTTCTTATCAATATCTGCTTCGAACAGAAGACATCTTGCTCTCTCCACAATGGTACGATTTGCCCTCTCGCTAAGACCATTTTGTTCCAGTGTATAGGGGTTCGTCTTTTGGTGTACTATGCCTGCATTCTTTAAGAATCTTCAAGTTATTTGCTACAATATTCACGTCCATTGTCAGTTCGCAAAACTTTGATTTTTTAATCTTGACTATTTTCTGCCATTAACTTGAATTCTTTAAAATAACTTAATGCTTCACCTTTAGTTTTAAGAAAGTAGATGAAAGTCATTCTACTGAAGTCATTAATGAAGAGCTGAAAATATCTAGCACCACCAATAGAACTCTTCTCCATGGGGCCACATATATCAAAATGAACAACTTGACATATATCTGTGGCTCGCGTGCAACCTGTTTCACAGTTTGACTTACTTGTTGTAAAAGTGACAGAATATTCCATTCCGTCAACTAATCCACGTTTCATTTTGTTCATGTCGTTGCTGTTTATATGTCCCATTCACCTGTGACAAGTGTCACCATCAGCCATTGGTGATGTTAGTAGACAGTTCTTATTAGTTTTCAGGTTTAACTTGTAAACACCATCGATAAGATCAGCCTCTGCCACTAAATCGCCTGACTTATTTCTTATAAGGCACTTAATTATTAGGCTCGAAATTGACACTATTTCCATTCTTCATCAGTTCGCTGACAGATAGAAGTTTTGTCGTAAGACTTGGCACGCACAACACATTATTCACGGTAATATCAAAGTAGTAACTTGTTGTGATTTCTACGTCTCCGGAACATAAAACAGGGACATTCACTTCATTTGCAACAATTACTTCTGGTAAAGTTGGTGAATACATGGGACTTTTCAACCAGTTCTCATTCGCAGTCATGTGAAGAGATGCTCCGCTGTCAACGTACCAATCTTGTTTTGTTAACTACCCGCTTAAGAAAACAACGTTAAAAGCGTTAGTATGCTTCTTCTTCACTAGTTTTTTATGCAACAATGTACACTGGTTGTGATAATGACCATTTTCTTTGCAATTGTAACATGTTATTATTTTCGCCGCTATGACAGTTGAATTTGACGTATGCGATTGTGAGGTATGTTGTCTATGCTTGCTAGTGTTGCCACATTTAGTCTTCTTACTAAAATTGTTTGCAAGTAATGCTGAATTACATTCAGTTTCACTTACTTGAACTGATACCATGTCGAGAAATTTGTTTTAATGGAATCGGCCGTTATTCCAATCCCAGAGTGCTCGATAGCCATCATAGGCATGAACCGTCCTGGTAAACCGGCAAGCATTAATGAGCCAATCCATTGATCATTAATTTCAAATCCTGACCTCGTTAATCACTGTGATGTCTCGACTATTTGTATCACATAATCCGTCATGTTTTCACTGTTTTCTAACCTTATTGTAGAAACGAAGCAACGTAATCTTCCTCAAAAATTCTGAATCGTCGAACAATGACTTTAAAGTCGTCCACAATTCCTTCATGGTCTTCGCACATAAAGGTGCACATATAACGATGAATTTATCTTCAAAATCACTTTAGCTCGTGTTTTCGCATCTGTCGCGTCTTCTACGCCTGCAGAAGTACTAGGAGATTCGTCCTTTATGTATTTGTTGACGCTTGACGCCTTCTAGTATTAGCAAATAACATGCATGTAATGTAATGAATTAGCAATTTCAACTGCGAACGCCCTAATCGTCGTAAATCGCCCGACCTTTCAGCTTCGGTACATTCGCCAGAAAATTTGAACCCATTTTTACAACACTGCACACGAAAATACTAACAATAACTATTACTTTTCAATTAAATTCGGGACTGAGCCCATAACCTATTAAAAATCAAGAATGGCGGTTGAAAGAAGAAGTTTTTATTGCACAAAAAAATGTCTACCGACAACATACAAAGTTGCATGTAAAACGACACTAGATAGCGCCACAAGTATTTATTTTGATTTTATTTCTACACAGGGCTTTTAGCTTGATTTATTTTAAATTAATTTTGTTTTAGTTATTAGATATTATTATAATTTGGTTTTTATTTATTTTTATTTAATTTAATTAATTTTTGAATTTGTTTGATTTTATTTTGATTTATAATTTGTTTCAGCTTGATTTATTTTTGATAAATTTTAACTCAACTACCATTTCATTTGATCTTTATTTAATCATGTTTTACTTTTAACTTATTTCGATTTCATTTTTGATTTATTTAATACTTTGCTGTGATTGGAATCAATTGTAATTTGATTTTAATTTTATTTATGATATTATTTTGTTTTAATTTTAATTTTTGATTTTTTGTTACTTATATGATCTGTTAGCGGTAATTTTTTTTTTTTTTTTTCTTGAATTCTTTATATAATTTTTATAATGTGCATGTAAGATTCACATCTAGTAGGTGTCAATCAGAGTTATTTTGTTGTACATAATTTTTTTGCATACTCGATTATACATCAGTTTTGTGAATTACAAATAAAAAAAAAAATTAAAAAAAACACATCCCCTTAAAGGTTAAATTTATAAAAATCCCTTCTTAGTGCTACATCATAAAAGGAAGCACTTTTTTTTAGCCTGCAGAATTGCATACTGCATACTGCGCTATCACGGGGAGCGCAGTTATGTGGGACTTGAACCCACTAAAACTCCACGGTGTCCTCCTGTGCCGCTTATGGCGGGAACACCGGGAGGCGTTTGTACTCACTGCGTACCCGCCGCGGCTGTCCGTCACCGGACCCTCCTCTGGGGTATACACCTTATCACCGGCGCACTAAAACACATTGTACGCCGTGAACGCCCCAGGGACCAAACCAGCACATGGGTGCTAGACGACCCCGTGTATCACCCTTGGTCCCCCTGTGATGGGTCTGATCAGTGAACCCGCCACCTACCACTTTTTTTCACTGCGGCCCCACCGCATCCGCCATCAGACGGTGGCGACCCTGTCCAGGCCGCGGAATGTAGGGAGAGCGGCGCACCGCAATACCGGCACTCTTCTCCCGCCGCGGCCGCCAACCAACAGCCGCCATATCGTATGGGTATGGGAGACCCCACACAACATCGCGGCCTGCTTCAGTTGCGATGTTGCCCAGGCGACACCGCAACCTGCATGTTGGCCGCTACGTCGTCGGCTCATCGGCAAAAGCCCTGACGAGCGGCCCCTTCTCGGTTTCCTCTTCGCTTCACCGTGGGTGACCAAGCCACGGCTACTGAGCCCCCCACCTCAACAATGCGGGAACCCATCAGGGGGAACCAACCACTCTACCCTTTGTTTTATTGTAACATTGTTTGGCTTTAGCAATTAAAAAGAATTGACAACTGTGAACTTGTGCTTTATTCACACCGAACGGAAACCAACATTATACAATGTACTAATTTATACCTGTCTGAATTTTTCCATTGTGATTGATTGATCCATTCATGAATCGGAAAACCAAGTCTAACAGCATCATCGTTCTGTTTCCCGATTGAACGCATCTTTTATATTGGGCTCATAAACCCGTTGACGGTAAAGGATTACCCTTATACAATAACTGTTAAGTTTGCTGTGTTAACTTACTAGGTCATAATATACTATTGATTTGATGCAGAATCAGACCGGTTATTTTCACATCCGGGTCACAACCTAGGCGCGATAGATTTATTTGTTATATCTTTGAAGAGACAGGTTTTTGAAAGGTCATTAGGAAGTATAGTTGGCTTGGCCAATGTTGCCTTCCGAAAACACGATAGATTTTTTTGTAAATCAAATTTTATTGGCCATGGAATAATGAAAATAGGTTAGAATATAACTTTAAGCGCCGAACTTATTTTATCCCCCGATAAAACAGAGGAGTGTTTTTTATAGTTTTTTAAGTTTAACTTGTATCTGTGTGTCTGAGTATTTGTGTCTGTGTGTGTCACATCGTAGATCCCAAACAGATGAATCGATTTTGTTTGTTTGTATTTTGTTCCTATTTTTAAAGTGACTTTATTGATAGTACTCTATGATTTAAGATAATCTGTCCAGCCATTTTAAGGATGACTTTCACCGGTCCCATGGATTCTTCGAGTTTTACTTTGACGTTTCGACCCCAGTGCATTTTTAAACGAGTTCCCAAAAAGGAGGAGGTTCTCAATTCGGATGTTTCTATATATAGTTTTAATGTATTTTCGGGCATAACTCTGTCATATATATACAAATTTGCAAAATTCTATTTTTGCTTTTAAATCTTCTCTTTCTTTTTGGCACAATGAGCTCTTTTCCGTCTCCCTTTTGTATTTTTATATAGATTTGTTTTTTGTTAGTAGATTCAATTGTATATATGTAATAAATTTAATACATATTTTTGCTCGAAAAAAGTTTATTCCGAAATGGTGCAATTTAAAGGTAAAGACCTGATGAAGAACTTCGGAGATATACAACAGAACTCTTCAATAAATGACGGCAAATCTCTCGGGATTGCTGCAATCGCATATTTGTTTATTGTTTATACCATTTCATAACATACCATCACGCCAGTACGCTCTAAACGCGTACGCATATGTGTACAGTTCACCCTGGTACACTCTCATTCCAGTAACATAACCATGTTCAAGTTACATGTTATTCGGGTAATCTATTCTGACATTATTGTGGGCATTATAGCTACTGTGAGAACCCTGAACCCATTTAAAAGCAAACTCCTTGCCTATAATAAGATTAACAATAGACAACTACTTAGTTTTGGAAGGTAATAGAATTTAGAACATACCTATATAAATAAGTGAAGATGTTTTTGCTGAGCTTTGATTGTGGCACGTTGTTGCTAAATTATATCAGATGATGGTGATTTCTGCAGTTAATTCGTAGCATCCTGGGCTACGTCCCTTACAGTACTTTACTATAGAACTTGTCCATTATGTATCACTAAAAGTGAAAAACAAAAATCTTTTTGTATTTTTTTTATATTTGTTTTTTTGGTATGGTAAACAACACAACGATAAAAATTTAATGTTGTAAAAATTGTATAGCCTCTATGTAATGCAATAGATTCAACTATTTGACTGCCCGTAGGGAAGTTGTTGTTTGGTTTTTCCATCTGGAGTTTTTATTTGTGTTTGCCGGAGTCTGGATTTGTGTCCGGTTAATGGCAATAGGGTCGCCCCCTTTTACGTGGGAGTTAAATATTACTGCCAAATTGTAGATATGCTACGCGGACCTGTACCGCGTCTGCCTAATCCATCGGGAAAGACGGGCGTGATGTCAGGAGTTATATCTACTATAGCATTATAGGTATTACAGACATGATAATAATTAATTAATCCATTTTATTAAAAAATAATAATTTCATGTTACCTTTGGTATTTTACTCGATTGCTTTATTGTGTTATAAAGACAATTTAACACGTTCGTGGTCAGTGAGTCAAAAAAACTCCATACGTAAAAGGATACAATACTTTTATATATGTAAATTTTAAGGATGGATTATAGTAAGTTTAAAACAGCTATTTGCTAGAAAAGAAACAAAAACAAGATTTTAAGAACATATATTTTATTCATTTACAATTAGTAATATAAAAATATACACATTTACAACATAATCTAATTACTATCCATCAATCAATGAAATGAAAAATTACGTTATAAACACAATTTAACACGTTCGCGGTCAGTAAGACACCGGTTTTGCACATTCCTTTTTTAATATTGAAATTTCAAGGATAGATTATATTAAGTTTAAAACAGTTATAGATTTGCTATAAATGAAACAGAAACAAGATTTTAAGAACTAATATTTATTCATTTAACATTTTTTAAATAAAAATATTTTCGTTTACAACATAATCCATACTAATATAATAAATGCGAAAGTGATTCTGCCTGGCTGTTTTTTTGTTACGTTGGTACGCCAAAACGGCCAAATCAATTTTGATGAACGTTGGTATAGAGATACTTTGGACTTTGGAGTAGGGTTAATTGCAGTTAGACTTATAATTTAAAAAAAAACATTATCATAACAAGTGTTCATCGAAGGATGAACCCTAATCTAATTGCAATCATATAGATTAATAAATAATTTAATAATAGCCTAAACTATCAGTCAATATTGGTCAATATCATCGTTTAGGCCGTCAGCCATTATGTATTCTAAATATCTAATAACATTGGAGGATTGGAGGAATAACATTGCGTAACTTACATTTGCCCCTGTACGTGTGTACGTGTATCTTGTTTTACACAGAAAGTCTTATAAGTCAGCATTGATTTCATAGGTAGCAATGTTATTTGAATACTTATTGAGGGGCTGAGTAAGGCCATATATTCTGCATAATTTATAATAAAATAAATAAATTAAATTAAATAACAAACTCTGCCAATTAGAACAGCGAACTTGTGTATCAGCTAACTGTTCAATATAAGTTTGTTTTTGTTTAGGTTCAAGAGGTAAGGGTAAACCTCTCTTGTCCTCCTGAACTCACCAGACTTACTATTCCATAATACTCGTAGTAACACATCGGCCTTTGCGGCACCTTATATTTACCTAATGTTTTATTTTATTTATTTATTTCCGATTTATTAAAAGAATTCTTATGATGTAATGTGTCTGTGTAACAATATTAACGACGGAAGCTCATAAAATAAAATAATCATTGCAATCTCAATATTCATATTTTTCATAGGCTATGGGGGAGCCCTTGATATGATGCTATCTTGACGCATAGAAATCATGAAGATACTAGACCTTTCCCTTGACAGTTTATTTGATTTTCTTACATAAAACTCATACCAACATGTTCGATTACTCCTTAAAACAACAAATAAAACATTTAATATTATCGTAGTAATATCAATCAATGATGACTCCAGAACCACTAATTGGTATTGGAGAAATGGCGCTATGATTTCTATAATATGATTGAACGCTAATGAGACGTCACACATTAAAAATATTAATGTGGCTATATACAAGCGACGCCAGATGTTGGTGGTTATATGCACTTGTGCGCTCGAATTGAAACTACGACAAAGTGCATATACAATTATGATGTATAGGATACAGCTAATAACCAAAGGTAACCATAAACATCCTGCAATAAAATAATAATATGGCCCAAATGAATACATATGGGCAAAAATAAAAATAACGATATTTATTAAAGGAATTCCCCAAGCAAAAATGCCACTTTTAAGAAATCTCCTTTTGATACTGCCGCTGAAAACTTTGACAAAGTCAACATAATACATATGAGACATAAGTAACAACCAGTGGTGCCATACCATTAAAAAGTATAGAAGCGCGTAGTTTTTGGTTTCTACTAATAACCACCATTGCACATCCATGGATACGGTAGTCGTTGGCAGTACAAAGAGTACACCATTTGTTAAAAGTGCGTTGATAAACACATAGTTTCGGTAATTACGGAACTTCTTGATAATAAACCATGATGTCACTCCGTATACACATGTAGCTACAGTCACAGCAAGCACGATATGGTCAATAATATACAGATGTTGTCCTATTAGTTCCCAAACATTACCAGTCTCAGTAGAACCTCGTTCACTGGTATTGTTATTATGCATAGCGAATTACACTTCCACAGTTTTTGGGGATACACTTTTTATTTAAAGCAAAATATGTATATTTCTTTTAATATGGCGTGAAGCGCTGTCTAACACACGCGTTGATATCGAAACTGATAGTTTGATATTGCTACAAAACGAGTTCTACATAATTATTACGAATTTTTTAACCCTGTTACGGTCGTGCGGATTGAACTAATAATCTACTGTTGCACTGTTTTAAATTCACGTAAAACTGCACCACATTCAATTTCATTTATTTTATCTTGCACAGTCATAACATAATTACATTAGGTATTGTGGTATAAAATTGAAAGTAACAAGTTAGCAACGGGTCCCAAACTTGCCACAGCCTAAATCTTGGTGACCCAGACACACAAAGTTTATAAATTTACGTGTTCTACTAGCCTATTGAGAGGAATAGTGCAAACAACATACATAATCTTTTCAAATGTCTAATTCTTAAAGTGGAATATGGTCTTCTTAATGTTTATGATTTATTATAGTAATTCACTTGCCTGGTATTTACGTCCGAAAAAAAATTATGGACGTGAGCAATATACGGGTATATATGGGTACTTTTATCTAGACAGAGTGACATTCGATCAATGATAAAGATTGTCAAAATTTCAAATGAAAGGGGTTGATCATGTGAATTTTTAGAAGCGCAGATAGCAGATATTATAATAAATAATTTATAAGTTAAAGACGTGTCACTATTTTCATAAAGCCGTGAATAAACAATGACATTAATTAAAAAAACATTATAATAGAAAGCAGTTATTTTATGACCTTAAAGGATTTATTAAAGTTTGGCATAATTACAATCAGTTTAACTTAAAACTAATGAGACTTTTAAGTGAATTTCAAAATCCTGCTCAGAGTTCACGTACAACATACATAGTCCACGACACTAGTGAAAATATGTAATTGTTGCTGTCAAAAATTGCAGTTCTCCTAACTAAAATACATAACGACACCACAATAGATCCCAATGGGTCGAAGTGTCCGAGTTATTCCTCGGCCCCTCCATAAGATAAGATAATGATATCAAACAGTTTTGTTCGATTGTTTGCCGTGAGAATTTTCGCAAAATATTTTCTTGTTGCGTGTTCCTAGGTAACGGTTATAGTTTAAGTTCGCGCGACCACTTTAGGGTTATGAATAAAACTTAGAATGCCAAATTATATATAGTTTTGGAATAATGAAATCAATAATATACAAGACAAAGCTCAAATTTATTTGCAACCAATCTTGTTTTTGATGATGTCATTGAGTAGCGAAATATCTTGATTTCTAATCGTTTACAGTTTTTTTTTTACATTGGAACAGTACAGTAACACGTTTTAAAATCAGACATTCTCACGCTTCATTTCATTGAGTTACCTTATTGGATAATTTTTAACAATTTGTTTGGCTTTCTAACCCTATGCATCGGGAAACCAAGTCTAACAGCCTTATCTGTCGGTTTCCCGACTAAATGGTTACTACATTGAACCCCTTTCCAGCAAACGGGTTATAAGCCCCTTGAAGGAAAAGGGGTTACCTTTATACAGTTACTGTTTGGGTTGTTAACGTTTAATTACTAGGTTACAATATATTACATCGACATCTCGAAGGCTTTTGAAATGGTTTGGCATGAAAGCCTTATTGGTAGCTTCCTTCATTCGGTCTGCCCGGTGGTCTGTGTGATTGGATTGCAGACTTCCTGAGGGATCGGTCCATTCGAGTAGTTATAGATGGCTGCTCATCGGACCAATTGGATATTAATGCCGGGGTCCCTCAGGGGTCGGTACACTCGGTACTCACAGCGACATTATTCTTGCTGCACATAAATGAGCTGCTAAAACCTTTGGGTATGCAGACGACAGCACTGTTGCTGAGAGATACTTGTCCAACGCACGAGCTACTGGGCCTGAGGTCCTGTCTCTTCGTGAGGTCATGGTGGAGCGGTTGAGCCTGTCCTTGGAGGCGGTCTCCGAATGGGGTGATGCCAATCTGGTCAAGTTAAATGCAAAAACACAGGCGTGTCTTTTTTCCACAAAAAAGAGCCAATTTCATCCGGCTCCATCGTTCCGAGGTGTAACCGTGCCGATAATGGACCATCTTGAGCTTCTTGGTGTACGTTAACATCGACACTCAATTTTGGCCCATACATTGAGGCAAAGGATCAATTGGCTGCCAAGAAGTTGGGGATCCTTGCGAAGCTGAGACGGTACTTCACGCCAGAATATCTGCTTAAGTTGTACCAATCGCAAGATCGATCTTGCATGGAGTACTATTCTCATCTCTGGGACGGATCTGCCAAATATCAGCTTGATGCACTAGAGTCGATCGAATTTTGACTCAACCAGTTTCGCAATTTGACTCAACCGGTGCCGCATTGCCAATGAGCCTCTTGGCAATGCGGCACTGGTTGAGTCAAAGCTCCAGAGCCTAGAACATCGTCGCCGAGTTGCCAGCTTGTCGGCCTTTTATCGGTTGCATTTCGGAGAGTGTGCTATGGAATTGCATGATCTAATTGCGTCAAGCCCGTTTCATCATCGGACTACAAGACGTACGGCGATGCGCCATCGGTATATGGTGGACATCCCACCCATATGCACGAAACGTTTTGGAAATACTTTCATAATGCGTACAGCTAAGGAGTGAAATTCCCTGCCGGAGTCTGTTTTTCCCGACAGCTACAATCTCGGGGTCTTTAAGTCAAGAGTGAATAGGTTACTTCTAGGCAAGCGTGCTACACCTTCGACCACATAATCGCTTACCATAAGGTGAGATAGTGGTCAAGCGCAAGCCTATCAAAGGTAAAAAAAAAAAAATTATATATTTGAGTTGATGCAGAATCAGACTGGTTGTTTTGCATATTCGGGGTCACCGCTTAGACGCCTTTTTTGTCATATTTTGCAAGAGACAGGTTTTGAAAGGTAAAACATTGAGACTGCAAAGCGTCAAAAAAATTCAATCGTGCAAAGAAAAAAGGTAGAAATAACCTTTAAGCGGTGAACCTATTTTATCACCCGATAAAACCAAGGGGTTTTTTTAAGTGTTATAAGTTTTACGAGTATCTGTGTCTGTCTATTGCATAACAAGATAGGTTCATCTGTTTGTTAGTTCCCAAACCTATTTTGTTTTTATACAATAACTTAGTTTGTTGTTTTGTGATGTAAGCTGTGTATACCTGTAAAATTACAATTTTATAATTTTTCTTTCTAATGGCTGTTGTTGATGTACAGTCAAAGGCCAAAAATGCAGTCTTACTTTCCCAAAACTCAAATGGGTAGTTTTTGAAGAAGTAGTTAAATTATCCACAACTGATTATATTCGTTGTATAGAAATTAATGTATAGATTATACCTACTAACCGTGAAAAATTGAAATGCATCTGCCTTAAAATAAATGGCCGCTGTTCAAGTTGAGTGGGACTTCACTTTTGACCCTTAAAGGTCTATCCAAACATATCAGGGCCGTGCCCGGGACGTGCACGGGACTCAAAAAAATCTCGGTGGGTACATTTTGTATGAACTCGTTTACACACGTCCGTGCACGGGCCCGTGCACGTCCCTGGCATGGCACTGATATGTGTGGACAGACCTTAACAGTAACCTAAAGAATAATATTAAGATATGCCACAAATCTAAATAAATGGCGTGTGTTTGGAGAAGTCTATGTCCAGCTGTGGACTGCTGTAATCTGTAGCCCGAAGACTGCGCTACCCAGACTGCGTAAAGAAGCTGCGGCTTCATTCACATTGTATGTAATGAAAAGAGGATACTAAGTACTTAGTTATAAGATACTTAAATGTTTTTATTTTATCATATCTTGTTTACAGTTTATTAAGTACAAAACGGCTCTAAATTTGTTGGAAATGAAACAGAAAAAAGATTTTAAGAACTTATATTTTATTCATTTAACATTTGTACGATATAAAATGTTCTCGTTTACATCATAATCCATACTAATATAATAAATGCAAAAGTAACTTTCTGGCTGTTTGTTTGTTTCGTTTGTACGTCTAAATAGCTGAGTCAATTTTGATGGTCGTAGGTATAGAGATACCAACTTATTTAGTCTTGGTTGGTTGGCTGGGCTTTTTCGCAGAATGTCTCTTTTGCAAAATGTCCTGCCCTTTTCCCAAAAGAAGGCCTCTACATGATGAACTGCTCCTTCAGAAAGCGTGAGCATATAGGAAGTGGAACTGAAAGAGCCCCGATGGTGCAACGAAAAATGCGATAGACTGAATTCTTCATGTCTTTGAATAAGCACATATTCAATGATGTATCTGTAATAGAGACAAGCAACTTGTGCAAAATGGTGAGACTGAGCAATGACCACCGATTTTTTTATCGCAGTGCGTGCCCTGTATTTTCTGCGTTATTTTACAGCACGATTCTAAAATCGTGTCGTACTAAGTAAAATATTGGCCATACACTAACACTATTTATGTTAATAATATAATAATCATCCAATGTTTTAAGTTTGATATTACACGCTGTAATATAAAACCTTCTGTTTATCCTAATTAATTTAGACTTCTTCGTTGCACTTGCATTCAAAGTTACTTATATTAAAACAACATAAATAATACATAATATACCTATAATAATAACATTACCATCCAATCCGAAAGCTCCAAAGTTTATATTACATACAAAGACCCACAATTATTTACTAATACTCTCAGAATGACATTGCCACTGCCACAGTTCCTCTGCATCAGGGAGGCAGCTCAATTGCAAATTAAGCGTCTGTGACTATTTCACTATTTACTCAACAAATATGCCAGATGCACAACTGCAGGCAGACGGCAACTTATATTTACCTAATATTTTATTTATGTGTAGTGATCACAGACAGCTATAATAATGATTTTTGACATGTAAAAAAAACAATATGCGAGTTCTTATTGTGTAAATATTAATGACGCAAGCGCATAAACTAAAATAATTATAGCAATCTATATGCATATTTTTCTTATGCTATGGGGGAGCCCTTGATATGATGCTATTTTGACTCATAGAAATCACATGCAACGGCTGAATCTACCCATAGGACTGTATCTCGAAGTTACAAGTGATTAATTAGAATTACTCTTATTATTCGTTTTCTTCACTGAAAAGCTGCTTAAAAGCCAATCTATCTTCGACTCTTCTCAGGACAGTGGTCACCGAAAGTCTTGCAACCGCTCTGATTCAAATCGACCAGCGAATAGGTGAACGTCCGTGTGATCTATCGCTACACATTAACTAGAGATTTATTTAATTTAAGGATCACCAACGAGTGTTACAAAACCATACAGCTTAAACAAAATTTAAAAATTGGTTCACATCATCATTATCCTGTAATGCACACTCAATTACAGGCACCCACAGCTTTTACATAGCCGAGCATACACAGCCTAATATAATTGATTAAAAACATGAAAAGTATATAATAAAAAAATAATTGATATGCGATACGAATACGAAATACAAAAACAAAACATTAAAATTTAGTTTTACCTGAATGTCAAATAATAATAACAGTAATATCAATAATTAAAACATGTCGACCTTTAAATCAAATTATAATGGTATTTAAATAATATTTAAATAAAATTTAAATAAAAAATAGAGATTATACATAAAATTTCCTAGATAAAATAAAATGAGCATTAAATTAATTTTGGAGCTTTATAAGTTATAAATTAAACATTACAACAACAAAAAGACGAAATAATAAACCTTAGTATTACCTAAATGTCAAATAATAATAATAACAGTAATTTCAATCATTTTAATTAAAGTCAATATTAGTTAAATAAAACATGTCAACATTTAAAACAAAAATTATACTGGAATTGAAATAAAATAAAGTTATGAAAAAACAGAGATCATACATAAAATGTCCTGGAATAAACAAAATAAAATCTACATTAAATTATATTAAAGTAAAGTAATTAAGTAAAGTAAGTAAGATAGCTCTAGTTAACTTCTAGTAATTGACCACGAAGTTAAACCCTTTAAAAAACAATAAAAATTGATTGTAAGTCCTTAGCAGGTTTTCAGGACACTTTGCTGGTATTTCCTAGTGGGACTTTTACAAGAATCTTTTTAGAGTTCCGCACCAAAATGGTAAAAAGGAACTCTTATGGTGCGACTCAGCTCTGTCCGTCTGTCACAGCTGGTTATCTCAAGAACTACTAATGATATTAATTTGAAATTTGAAACAGTTTTTGATAACGTTTGCCCATCTATATTGTAAATAATAAAGAAATATTAAATGTTGTTGTTGTTAATGTTATGTTTGTATGTCGTTTTGTGGCAATCAAAAATTTTTCTTTCTAAATAAAAATAGTTTTTTTTCCCAAACAAGGACGGAACGGGTTCTCAAAAATTCGAAGTGGACTACTAGGGCATGTAGGGTTTCTCAAACTTTTTTTTTTTTAGTTTTCTACTTTTGACAAAAAATACCGTTCCCCCTAATCTCCGAAGTTTGCATAGAGAAAATCTGAAATTATTCTATATGATAGAAGTATATGTAAAGATTACAGGAAAAATAAAACGATGTCTCTAAATAGCACACTCTTTCAGAAACAAGCAACAAAAATTACATTAGTTCCTCTATCGGTCAAGAGATGGCGCTGACCTAAAACTGCAATATTTTACTCCACAGTGTTTAAATTCTTTGACAAATATAGACCTCGCCGATAGAATTAAAATTCTTTGACGAATATAGGCTTCGCCAGTGAAAATTTTAAAACACTTCACGTTTCACAACCAAAATGTCCTCCTTCCTACTTGTACTGTTCGCCATTCTACTTGCCCGTCTGTTCACCTATCCACCTGTCCGCCTGTCCATTTATCGTACTTTTGAAGGACTGTACGTAAAGTGACACTATACAAAATATTTATATATAATGGTACGGAACCTTCGGTGTGCGAGTCCGACTCGCTCTTGACCGGTTTTTTTTTGTATTCTTTACACCAATTTTATGTTATAAATGTCTTTTACAACCTCAGGTCCCTGGATACTCGGACCTTTGGGAGGAATACAAAAGGCCAAAAACACCTTTCAGAGGCTCGTTAGATAGGTACTTTTAATGAAATTAAAATTTTATTGTTATTGAGTACTCCAGTATAACTGACCGACCTAATTGGGAAAAATAAAATATTTTCCTTTCCAGGGTAGGTATATTTTTCGCCTAAAAATAGATGTATAGAATGAATCCCGACTATGGAAACGATGTATGATTATATGCATTTTAACGTTCATGTAATTTTTGGTACATTTATTTTCCGAAAGTTGGATAGAATAGAGTAGAATAGAATACAAATGTATTTCTCTTAAAGGTACATTTTCGATAAATAGTATCTAGGTTACAGCAGATTCAAACCTTGGTGAGAGCTGGAGTACGTGCTGGGTTCGAGACCTGTATGACAGATCTCCAGGCTCACTTCCTTAAAATTACAATATTATGGTGCACTTACGTACTAGAACAATGTGAAAGTATCAAATTGAGATACATTTGTATTCTTGTATTCTTTTGGAACGAAGTTCCTTATCGCGCGTTGCGAAAGTGGGCTAGACGGAAAAATTATGACAAAAAGTTGTAACGACACTTTTTGCTATAGTTGTAAGCCGTGCGGCGTGCGCGTGTTTTGTGCGTGTTCTAACCTATACGCCATATATATATGTGTATACATATATATATATATTATATGTATATATAAGTGTATATATGTATGTTTTTGCGTTGAGTATTTCGTATTTCTTAACTGCCATGTTAGGTTTAACGAGTCGACAAGTAGCCTATGTTACGCGGAGCACTCAAACAAATCCAACCTCACCTCACCTGTCCTTATCGGATTTATTTAGGCGCTAAGAATAAACAGATCAACAATATCCTTACATACAGAGACTGCCAAATTCATAACCCTTCCAGTAGTAGGTTAAAAATAACAACCTCTTCTTCACAACAACTATAATGTAAAGAGATTTACTGTCATCTTGACAAGCTAAAAGGGCTCATTTATCATCGGCTTAAGGGCCCATAGTTTGAGCGGCATCCACACACACATGCATTTCCCCTACATCCCAAGATGTACATCCCTTAACCCGCAATGTATCATAAATCTTGGAGGCTGATTCCTTAAATACCGCAAAACACCGCAGAGGTTTCAAGTATATGTCACAGGATAATTGGAATAAACGCTTATTCGCGAAATACACCTTATGATTAAAATAATGAGGACTTATTATTAGAAACTAAGAAGGCGTTTCTTAATAGTACAAACTAATATCAGAAAACGATGACGAAACCTTTGCGCGATTTTGACAATCTATACTAATATTACAAAAGGAAAATATTTGCTTGTTTGTTTGTACAGGATAGGCTACGAAACTACTGGATCGATTTAAAAAAAAACATTCATGTAATGGATTATTCCCGAGTAACATAGGCTACAATTTATTTTCAAAAATATTAGAGATCCTTATGAAAATTGCAATAATGTAATCCAAAGTAGCAAAATATTGCCTATAAAATTAATTATTTGGCACTCGCGTGTTAATACAGGGTGTCTGGCGGCAGATTTACATTTTAAAAATCGAATATTTCAAAAAGTTATAAACGGTGCGGGGGGAGGGTGGTGTCATTAGAACCACTGATCGTGCGGATTTCTCAGTCACGATGTCGCAGTGGTCGGGTGAGCATCGCGCATTCGCTATCGAAGCGTTTTTCAAGAGCCACGATTCTTACGTACTCGCTCGCCGGCAGTTTTGTTCACATTTCAATATTCGACGGATAAGCGATGGACCGAGTGTGAATTTAATTCGTTCGTGGGTGGAGAGGTTCCGCGCAACTGCTTCGGCTATGAACACACCACGGCCAGGGCCTAGTCGATCGTCAAGGACCCCGGAAAACATCGCACTGGTGGAACGGAGTTTACGTGAAAATGCACGACTTTCCATACGGAAAAGGGCAGCTTCACTGGGACTTCCAAGAGCGATTGTTCATGAAATTTTGAAAAAGGACATGAAGTTCCATCCTTTTAAAATTCAAAACATTCAAGAATTAAAAGAAAATGACTTTGTGGGGCTACCTCAAAGCGCGAGTCTACACCAACAATCCGCGAACTGTTGTGGACTTAAAAGAAAATATTCGGCGAGAAATCGGCGCGATTGAACCGAGTTTACTGCAGCGTGTGGCGCGGAATACGAGGCTCCGTTTTGAACAGTGTGTGCAACAAGATGGAAGACATTTGGATGACATCATATTTAAAAAATAAAATCCGCATTATGACTCTGTATTTTAACACTTTTATTAAAACTATACGTATAAAGGTATTTATTTTATTTTATTTTGAAAACCTAAATCTGCCACCAGACACCCTGTATTATCAAATTCGGCTTCGCCTCATGTGATAAATCCACGCTCGTGTTTTAATAACCCCTATTATATGACCATTGCATAAACTACTATTCTGAATGAAATTTTGAATGTAGGTTGGTCACGTCTCGTATACAGCAATAGTCAAGTCTAGGTCTATCTAGATTCTAGACCAAACATCTATTAACGATATTGGTTTAGTTCGGACAACAACAAAGAGATATAACAATAAATATTTGGCCTTAATTCTTGCAATTTGTGTAGGTATACTTCGCAAATCCGAAAACAACACATATTTATGAAAATATTGGATATTCTCAATGCAAATGATTTTAGGATTGCATAACTGAATGTTTACTTCAATAATAAGAAATATTAGTAAAACATCACTGACTTACGAATAAAAAACTGATTCACATGTGACAAGAATCTCTTGAGTACTTTGGACAAACATTGTATCAGCAAAAAAGATTTTCTAAAAATCAAAAATATTGTGCAATGGTACATCACGAGGCTAATTCCAAATATTTTGGCATTTCCATTGTCACTATCACCGGTAGAAAGAAGGTTACTTTTACCGGTCTAGAGCCCAAAAGGTCATGACATTGAAGTCATATTAAAAAAAAAAACATGATAATAATTTTGGACCTTTGACAATTTTAATATTGTTGTTGCTGATAGAAGGCCCTTTGAATATAGCTCAAAGTTCATCTAGACTTAGCACAAAATATTTGAGAATAAGTCATTCTGTAGGAGCTATCAAGTGGTATCTCGATCAGTCCATACAAAAACGAAAGCATGACATGGAATAAAGAAGATGTAAATGAATCTTCCATACAATCGTAAATGATGGGGTTGACTAACAGAGGGTAATTCATATTCTTCTTCGATATGTGTGAAAAAATAGGTTTCTAAATAAAATACAAAACCGGCCAAGTGCGAGTCGGACTTGCACACCGGATTCCGTACAAACAGCTACATTCACCAGAATAATTAGGTACCTGAAATTCATAAGCAATAACCGAACATTGCTCTAACGAAAAGATAAACTTGGTTGAGCGATTAAATTAAATTTGCCGTTGGAAAACAAACATCAACATAGGCCGCGGTCAGAAATGATAATCGTTTTTTTTTATGTAGCTACTACGATTTTCAGATTTTTTCCTTTAATTGTGCTATTAGACTAACTTATTTCAAAATAAAGAATTTCCTTTTGAGGAACGTAACATTCTTAAATGAGAGAAAAATCCTTTTGAGGAACGTGACGTTCTTAAATGTCAGCGTGCTGATGAAAAGCCTTGCATCATCCACTAATTAACGGTACCAAAACATTATTAGCTAAATAAATAATGATCAAACATTTGTAGGTGAACACAATTCTACCGAAATCCGTCAATTTGGTAAAATAACAAATGACTGCTGTTTTCTTTCATCTATTTGTGGAATCAATTTAAATGTAATTATAGACCAGAAAAGTAATTTACCAATAATAAATTGGTGTTACTAAATTTAATTTTACTTTATTGGCTTCGATCAATAATACACTAGATGCACAATCCCATACAAAACTTATCTTTAAAACTGTTGTCAATTGTGTTCCAACGTAATTCTAAGAATTCTAGTTGAAATAAATATACATTAATGCAAATTCAACCTTAAAAGCAATGCTTAAAGTTGCATTCACATAGCTATGTACAAAAAGCAATAAAAAATGTATGACCTTTCTTCGCTGCTCAACATACATCAAAACAAAAAAAATACACGCATGTCTAAATTACAAAGTTTCAGAACAGTCAATGTTTGTTAGAATAGTTGGCGCGTTGTCGACGTTAACGTTTGTCAAACTAAAGTAATTGATTCATCATAATTCATTCATCATAATTCATTTTACTATGGTTATTTGCACAATGTTTGAACGCACACTGCGGCATTTTGACGTCTCAATGGTGGCTATGATTGGACCATACTAATTTGAAATAAGACCACACCCGTATTTGTGGCCTTAATTTACGGCCCGTTTTTGAATCGCTTACCGGTCATCTTGTGTATTATTGATCGAAGGTGTTTATATTTTTTTTATTGGGATACAATAAATACCAATATAAGACTTAATTGGAAGGAGCACATTAACGGCGTGTATAATAAATTGAGATGCATGCTAGCTAAATTCTCTATTATTAAATGCAAAATTCCATATCAAACTCTATTAATGCTTTACAAAGCCCTGGTCGAATCAACTATATCTTATGGTCTGTCGAGCTATGGTAGGACATATAAGACACATCTTGATCAAATTTACGTAATCCAACTGCGTATATTGAAAGCAATTGTCCCTCACAACATTAATAAGAAATACAAAAATGATTATCACAAATTATTTAAATTCTGTAACATAATAACTATACATGAACAAACTAAATTTGCACTGTTAAAAGATTTTTTTTTAATGAAAACCTAAAGAAAGCAAAAAGCGTAAATAGTAATGAAATTAGGACTCGTAGCGTCGTCAATGCTCAGCTGTTACTACCAAAGTACACAAATTTACACGGCAAGAGAT
Organism: Orthosia incerta; assembly: GCA_948252205.1. Classification (NCBI taxonomy): domain Eukaryota; kingdom Metazoa; phylum Arthropoda; class Insecta; order Lepidoptera; family Noctuidae; genus Orthosia; species Orthosia incerta. Next base: position 19,464,796 of record OX411759.1, on the reverse strand, counting down.
CATTAAAGTATATAATACCTTACCTTATTAATGATCTACCCATATCATTGAGGGACAAAATAACTCAGGAAAACATAAAATACAAACTAAAGGAATATTTTTTACAAAAAATAAATACCTAAATCTATAATTATATATATTCACTAGTAAAATATATTATTTAATTAATTATAAATACATTGTTTAAAGCAATAAAAATCAAAAATAATACCTAACAATAATACCTAACAATAATATCAAAACAACGTTGAAAACTAACAATTACTAAAAATAGTAGTTTTTATTTTGGGAACAACCTGTATCAAAAAAACTGTCCACCACTTTTGTTTTAAGGATGGAAGGCCGGAGTGGTCACTGATGTGCGTTTGTTAGTATTGGAGAACTATTTCACAAATACCCGCTGTAATTTTTATTATTTTTACTGTTACTTTTTACCTAAATACCTACTTATGTACCTTGTACCATAGATTTAGATTTTTTTTTGCTACGCAAAAAGATACACGAAGCGTGCGAGCGAGAAATCCTAATCAAGTAGGTACAAACCGCCCAAGAGAAAAAGAGAGAGTGAATGACGTACCGATATGTAATTTTTTTCGCGAATAAGTAACCCTAGCGGCCCATCTGTTTTACGCCGCGGTGAATTTCTTGCATTTAAATAATAATCTTTAGATTTAAATTGATAATATTAATTATACAATTATGGGGATTTGTTCTGTGAGTGAATGTGACGTTACAAGACGAAATAACCCCAATAAATACACGTTTCACAGGCAGCGGTTCACAGGTAAATACAATTTTGTCCTTGGATTGTTTTGAACCATATTTTGCCGAATTTCTGCTAGTAATCGGCTCAGAAAAAGAGTCTTACAATAGTATATTGATTTCCAATGTTTTATATAAGTATATTTCGTATATATAAACAAAATTGGCGAAAATATTATGTAAAAGAGTAAATTGTTTGTTTACGCTAGGGCTTGACAAAGCGGTGACGTCATGAGTATCGATAAAAACTTAATCGTTTTTAGTGACATCATGACATGAATACAAACTTATTTAGTCAGGTTTTGTTAAAATAGATTTAAGTTACGATTGAGAAGATGTTTTTATCGAAACTGTGCTTAAAGTTGCATGTTTATTATATTAGCCTTTATTTTTCGGAGAGTTTTGATGTTTTGTTACTTTGAGTAGGTTTAGGAATGTCATTATATTCTTCTTCTTAGCGTGTCGATGGCAAATATAAAAAGTTAAATATTGTGTTTGGCCCAAAATTCAGCCACGGCAATACCATTCGGTGACGCAGTCATAAGGTCATTCTGAGTAGAGCTGCACGGTTATTGACAAATCCGTGCACTAACTAGACAGGTCCACTCAATCTGGCTGGTTCTTTCCTCAAAAGACCATTTCAGATATCAGTCTACATGGTCTTCACATGATCTAACAAAGATTTTGTCTGGAATTTAAAAGAAACTGTGACCTCTGAGTTTGTTTCGGCCTTTCTTCTCGGAGTAGTCAGATAGAAAATGCCGACCTCATCTACTTTTATAAAATATGTAAACGTGTTTGTACAAACCAACTTACAGAAATAATATCATTTATCATTGAACTATCTGCAGGCCATACAAATATTTGTTCCGTGCGGGAATCGAACTCGCGACACGCAGCGCAGCAGCCGATCGCTCAACCACTACGCCAATCGTGTCGTCAATTTCAAATACCTGACGCTGCGGTATTTTTTATTAGTACTTCAAATACTTGTGGCTTCAAAATACATTTAGCGATTTTATTAATAGATGCGTTCTGCAGAAAATAGCGCTTGATAGCTTTCATAAGCAAAATGGCGACCGCGTACGTCAAATTGTCAAGTACCTTGTAAATTGTAATTTTCATTTCAAACGGTTATTTTCACCGAACTTCTGTGTATTGATTAAGTTTATTAGTACGAATGTCACGATGGATGACTGAGTGTATATTGTTATTTGTATTTTAAATAAACAAAGTTAAAATACTGTATTTTACATTTTAAATACACGACTTCAAAATATTTTGTATTTCGTATTTTAAATACATGAGAGATATCATTTTGTAATTTGTATTTTAATTAAAGCAAAGCATGGTTTTTGCCCAGCAATCGTGTTTCTTATGGTGTTCACCAAGTATCGATATCGATATTGAACATGGACTTTTTATCAACATTTTTTAACTAACACATGGACAAATTCCCTCACACATAGATTTTATATTTTTGGTTTCGTTTTCCATCTGACTCTGTGTATCTTGTACATCCTATATCTATGCCTTTTACCTACATAAGTGGTTATGATTTTTTGTTTCTAGTATGTAGTCGATGTTTTTGGTGCACGGTAAAACTCTAATGAGTTTATGTTGGCATCAACTAAAAAATATATAACATGTATGTGTTACTACTGAATAAATAAATTAAAAAAAAAACAAACTAGGTACTGTTTACTATCAAAATCCAAATACGTGACAATGTGACGATGAAGATAAAATATATTTTACGGCTTAAAAGAATTGCGACAAAAAATTGCTGTCGTATCGTAGTGACATGGTTCTGTCTGTGGTAGCTTTTATTGAATATTTGGTGCCGACCTATGAAAATATTTTGTTGGAAAAGGCAACAAAATGAGAAACTTGACTGTGGCAAGAAGAAAGTGCCTTGCAGATATTACAGATTATTTACCTACAGCATTTTATGAAGCACACTGACTGAAAAGAGTCAAATAAAAATGTACTTAATAACCAGTGTTTAAGTGAGATTCATAATCCCGCTATTGGCCGGCTCGTCGTGTCTGTCATGACAGATAACACAGTATTTAGAGGGTCATAAATAAAGTAATGCCGAACCTTTTCATCAAAAGCTGCGGCCATGGCGAAGCAATATAAAGATTGAAGGTTCACTGGCTTTCTGTAGACTGGGCTTATTTTTTGGGGTTCATTCAAGTCTAGTGACATTTGATCGCTTTATTAGTTAGATTTTGGGTTTTAGGAACGACATGTTACGGTAGTGCGACGCAGCCGATCATCATCACATAGTTTTATTTTATTTTTTTATTCGAGATGGGTTTGCTCTTGACTCTAGTCTAGGTCAGAGGTGACAGAGACAAAGTCGACGATGGAGTGAGCTTACCCAGAAGAAGCCTGTTCACTCTAACTTTGAAGAGATTTGGGTTGTATGCGTTCGGAAACACAGACGCAGGCAGTGAGTAATAGTTTAAAAGAGTAAAGTCCTACATTGGCCATAGAGCCCCACATAGTATCTAAAACACAAGGTAACTCTTACAGTGTACATCAAAAGGGGTCAGTCAGATTCTACCAAAACTAAAATGTCAAAAATTTCTTTACAATGCATGTCCTCGAAAAGAGCGTTTTTCAAGCAGCCAAATTGTGCAGAAAGTGTCAATTTTTTTTACTAGTGCTTTTCACTTTCCTGAACTTTTTTAATTTTTAACTACAACGTCAGCCCGCCGCATAGAGTTTTTATTATTTGAGAAAATTTTAAAAATTAGTTAAGTACAGATTATCATTCATATTAAAGGTAAAACAAAACTAATACTTAATTTAAGGCGTTTTTAATTACTCTAGATTTAGATTTTGATCAATAAAGGATTTTAAATATTCATTAAACATGTTTGGCAGAATGAATATTTTGCTCGTGCCTTTTTGCGTTACGACGTGACAGCTATTTGCACATGCGCAGTAGATATGCCCGAGGAACTATGAACTATTAGTTAATCTGTGGATATGCTGAGCGCTCTTGAATAAGCGCCATTTTATTAATTTCTTGCTTGGTTCAGATATATTTTTTTATTTCCTCGCACAATACATAGTAAAATGTTGCATACACGTGCGTAAGATGATTTCCGACTCGTGTCGATTTATCCAATCATCGGAAATCACCTACTTTCCGCACTTGTAGCATAAATAACTATTATAGAAGGAGGTTAATTGTTTTGTTTTATAGAAGGTCAATGGTTTACGGCTGATATAATCTATAGCATAGAATCTAAATTCGTGAATGATTAACCTTCTTCTACAAACAAGTTTTAGATACTTTAGTTTCGGTAAGGTACGATTGCACTTTGGACCCAGTCAAGGGTGCAAAGTAACTATTGAAGGACGGTAATGATATCTATACAGTATTGTGACTCGGCCCTGTCATTGAAATATTTACCTACAGTCGCGCGGTACACCATCGCACCGTTCGTTTGTCACTGCGGCGCGTTCGCGACCGTACCGACCGAGAGTTTACCGAACTCGAGGCGCGTAGGTATGACTCGCGTTCCGATCGTTTATATGAAGATACATTACTGTATAGATATCATTATCGTGATTGCAGTGTCAATATTTATGCCTAAGGCATTAACTCCGCCTTTGTACTTATGCATAAAGTATAAATAAATAAATATTTTCTCGAGAAAAGAGTGGAGAGAGACGCTCGTGGGTTGAGGTTATGGGGATCAGATAGGCTGTCGTTCCACCATGCAAAATAATGGTACTCAGCTGCAGATAGTAGGACTGCAAGACGAATCCAATATCGTCAGGAACATGATAGGCAGATTAATCGACAAATTTTGTGTTTTGATTATGTGTCATGAGCACAGAAAAAAATAAGTAAGAAAAGTATGATTCCTGCCCCCGCACCCTGACGTGTCAAAACTATCATAATTCGACTGATAAAAAGGGATAGATGTATATAAGTCATATACATTTGTCTCTTACGTACACTCAACCTTACTCTAAAAGCTTTTTGGTCACACCCCTGGTTGCGAACTTTGTCTTACTAGCAACAATACAGAGTTTTGCTATTTGCTAATTAGTTTTGTATTATTTTATTTAACTTTATTTTCTAATAACTTAAGTAATTTAAAGTTACTAAACATGCACGGTTACTTCTTTATTCAGTTATTACTTTTAAATTTGTAACTGTATTTTTTTTTAAAGGTGTAAATCTATACTGTTGACCGGCTATGTGCTTCTCGCATTCAGTTGATTCCAGCTGCCTTCACCACGTCCATTGGTTTAACCGAGGCTTACACTGTTGCTACTTCAGAACCATTTGGCCCCATTGGCCATCCGTTCTGCGGTCAACAAAAACTACCAACTTATTTCCAGTTGCAACCAATGACGGTCGAAAACATTTTATTAAATCATGAATAATAGTTTTCTTCAACACAATAATTCCTTTAGATATCACTGACATCGGTGAAGGAAAACTTTGTGAGGAAACTTGGACTTATATATTTAAAATATGTGTGAATTCGCCAAGCCCCCTTAAGCAAGCGTGGTGATTAATAGTTGTCCTGCAGTGGGATAGTAACAGACTAGTATTTAGATTATATCTAGATTAAGACGACGACTAACGCCAACGACCTTGAGGGAACAAAACGTGCACTCGTTTCACACCCGCGCGACCCTAAATTTAGTAGTTTTTTGTACTTTTCTTATTATTCTATGACTTTAAAAAAAAAGCTTCAGATCAAAATGTAGATAATAAAATTGTCTTTGAGATGGTGTCGACTTCATTACAATACGCCCAGCGGTTTTGGTGCGATTGTCGTGTTTCTGTCCGTTTAAGACATAACTTTACAAATTAATTACACTACGTTATACGAATAAAACTCAAAATTTTCTTATATAAAATTATTAAGAAAATGGTCTCATGTAACATATATTTTTTCCAAAAAATTACGACTAGCTATTTAGACGTGATTCTCATTTTAAAATCAGCTACTCAAGGGGATCGGCGCCTTAAAGAACCAAGTTAGTGGTACGACGAGCCGCAATAGATTTCTTTTGGGCACAAATATTTACTTTGAAACCCTTGAAATCTTGCCCGGATTATGTTGTTTGTGCATGAGAAATAGATTCATATGTATGCAAATGTTCCTAAAATATTCGGTAGACGAGTAAACATAAGACTACGATTCGCTTTTGCTGTAGATTGCAAAGCAGCTTTGGGAAAATGTAACTCATCATCAAATCAATACATTATTTTTCTTCCCTTCATCCATTTTTTGTGTACACAAAACATAAAAACAGATACAAATACAATATTATGCAACTTATGTACAAAGGCGAGTTTCAATCATAATTGGGTTCTCTAACAGCAAATTGTGCCGTATAATATCGGGTTGCCTCAAACCGACTCCGCTCAACAAACTATATCCGTTGGCTGGTATTGCACCTACAATAGTACGAAGGGATGTCGCATGCGCGCTTAAGAAAAAGTACCAGGAAGCCGATGCCCGACACCCACTCTACGATCACACTACAACCCCGGGTAGACTTAAGAGTCGGAAGAGTTTTCTTCGATGCACACGGGCCATCCAAGACCCACCGCATCTAGTGAGAAGCAGGTTGTGGAGATAAGCTCACCTACCACCACCCGATTTCGTGAAACCCCAGGAACACCTGCCACCTGTACGTGAACTGCAGTGGCCTATATGGAAAGCACTCAATCGTTTGCGCACCCAAGTAGGCCGCTGCAAACACAATTTAAGAAGAAAATATATTGTATTCAAAACCATTCCACACAAAACAATTTTTGCAAAAAGTTTCCCTTTTATAATAAAATTAGTAAAAATATTTCCCTAAAGAAAATGCGGCATTTTAAATTTAAAAAAGTAGTTAAAAACTTGCTGGTTGTATTAAATTATAACAAAGAAACTGAAAACCTCTAAAGTGTTCCTGGGTAACCTTCAACACAAGCACATACCTATATATCTACCTACAATCACACATATATACATTCCAAAACACGCAGGCACACACCCACACACACACAGCTACACACACACACACATGTTCTACTTAATGGGGTTTTATAGACCCGTCTGATGCCCATTGTGAGTGCGGTGCCCCTTTGCAAGATATGGCACACATGCTGGAGTGTCCCAGGTGCCCATACTCCTGCACTTTGGAAGACCTTATGCTCGCCACTGACGCCGCAATTGGGGTGGCCACCTACTGGGCCCAAAAATTATGAAGAGTTTCCCATCGACTCGAAAAGAAGAAGAAGAGACAGCAAATTTCAGACATTTCCAAATGAGGACAGTACTTAAAAAGGCACAACAAAAATATAAAAAATATTAGGTACCGTTAGCATTATTTGTCATTTTTATCATCATTTTCGCTTACATCCCATTTAGGAAAACCGTCCTTTTGGGTCGAGTAAATCTGAATAATCCTTTTACGCTTACCACAAATTTAGATAGATTGCTTTCGTAAGTTCCACACTTCCAGTCTATGTTATCGTGTCTAAAGCCTGACCTTTAAGACCCTTCAATATTTAAAATATGTCCCTCCTAGCTAACCCCGCATTGTAAGCTTTTAGTCTACAATGCGTAAATTACATACAAACTTTAGGCCTGAGCTAGTACCTAAAAATTGTAACATGGGTATTTCTCATTTGGAAATACTAGAATATTTTGTAATATAATGTTAAATAGATGTATTTGGAGAACGAGCTACCGAAAATTCTTGAGAGTATGAACTACGAGTACTATCGGCAGCTTTACACTTAAAGACAAAGACAAAGACAAAGACAAAGATATTTTATTTCAAGTAGGCCACCAAGCGGCACTTTTGAACGTTAAAATAATAATAATTGATTCTACCGTGCATTCGGAAAGTAGCTTGTAATGGAGAAGAATGCACAAGAAACTCCATAAATCCTTGGAGACGTTCTATTTGACGTTTAAATATTGTACCTGTCCTTCTTATCCAATGATATTCTAGTATACAGATATGTTATGAACGCGTGCATTGTGAAGACTCGAAAAGGTCCTAATTGGGGTCTTTAGTCTATGTCACCCATGGCGAAGAGCGATAGGCTTCGTTGAAACAAAAACAAAATTTAAAAAATGCTATCGTGTGTGTTTAGAATAGTGCCAATTATGATACCAAAGTACATAAAACAGAAGGTATCTCATACCAAAAGTGTGTAGGTATCTGTGCTGCCGCTGCTTTGCGGAACACTTTTTTCGGTTGTTTTGTGAGTGTATAACGTATCTGTTTATTAGAATATCATTGTTCTTATCTATATAAACTAGCACCGGTTCCATCTATTCTCTAATCCATAATTATTATAAGTGAGAAAAAAAAAAACCTTTATTTGAAACTACTTATTTATTATTATATGCCTGTATTATCCCACTGCAGGACAAATGCCTCAATATTTTACTTCTACTACTCAATATTTAACTCTAGGTCTATCTGAGACTCCCTGTCTTGGCCTGTCGCGATTACGAGTACTATATTCTCAGGAAATTGCATTGCACTGATCGTGAGTTTGACCCATTCGAACATAGAACCTCTTCCTTTTTTGAAAGTCAGTTAAAAAGTAATATATAACGTGTTTAGAGTAGAGTTTTCTTGAAAATTATGATCAGTTAAGATTGCTTGAACACATTAGTGAGCGAATAAAAACCCCACAATATTGGTGACATAATTATCAAACTTCTACTTGACAACTTTACCGCTGTATATGGTAATATAATTGGATGTGACGGATCATTTCTCCCTCATTGATAACAAGGACGCGCGTTGTGAATATTTAACAGCACCACAACACTTGAAGCCAGCAAACTCAAAATATTACAGAAGGGAGGCTCCACACAACATTTGAAAATACACAGGAACATATTATGAAAATAGCACAATAGTCACCACATATAGCCAGCATTCGACTGAGATTGGCAGAAATCGACATACGGCCCAGTCAGAAGCCTAAAACTTTGACAGTCAGTCTTGCCAATGGGTATCGTGTTACCGTTACTGGGTTATGGAGGACAGATGCTGATGAGGCAGTCGCTCTACATACAATGCTGGTATTCAGCGGCATCCAAAGGTAGATGATGACGCTGATATTGCCTCATTTCCATATGCTTGAGATGTACACAGTCACACAGACAGTACAGAGATATTTCATTACATCTCATAAATATTTCATTTAAATTATTATATATATATATTTTTTTTTACCAGAACCATTGACCAATAGTTCACAACTGTTTTAATCTTAACTTAAGATTTCATAGACAAAGGCTTATTAAAAGGAAAAAAAAAAAAAACTTCCACATCGTTGTCAACGTGCCCACTGGCAGCATTGCCACGTTGCCATTATAGCTTCTGTATAGGTATCGATGTTATGTGTTAGTTTTTTTTTGCAATCGGTTGAAAATAAATGATTAAAAAAAGATTTAATATTATAGATACGGCGAAAATGTTTCTCTTCTACAAAGAAATTTAAGTTATAATAGGTTTGAGAGAGCACTACTGCATATTTGACCCTGGATTGTACCAACGCTCGTTGTTTGTAACCAACCTTCTGTACTATCCTGAGCTATAACTCTAAAGTTAATATCTGACTTTACGAGTTTGATATTATCTGTTCTTCGCTAACAAGTAAAATGTCTCCGCTTTATCTTTGCCGCTTGAGCTGAAATTCACTTTATTGTTGCTTTGTACAAGCTTTTTGCACCCGTTTTATTCTTACAAGTATTTAGATTTGATGTCTGTTGAGACACATATTTCTAACTTGCTGCGGTTGTTCTTACAGGCGGTTGCTTCAAGATATTCTCGCTTCCTTATAAATGTTCATTGTTATAAAAATAATCCAGTGCCTAAATAATCTATCTGTAACAGCGGTTCTAGAAATTAGATAATGTGATATTCTAACAGCATTCACTGCATGATATTTCGGTATTGCTAATCCTGTAACTCATTCCTGCAACCCTTTTTTTTTGTTGTGAAATCATCCAATGAGTTTGCCCGGTCTGGGTGAAGCGTGAAGACGTGTCAGACTTTTACTGACTAAAACCCACCCGTGTTCCTTCAGTTGTTTGTGCCAGGGCTGGGGTAACCCTCTTTCAAATTTATCCTCGACCCAGACAGGCAATCCTGACCCCCTAACCAAGTTACAAACATTTCGTACCGAATCTCTTTACTACAACCGTTAACGCCTCCTTTTTGTATGGTCTGACCCCGCGTTCAGATGTGTCATTCCCATACATTGATTCCTTTTCTACTAGCGTTATCGATTGTAGATTGTCAACATTTTGAGTGTGCGTAAGGGACAGATGTATATGACTTGTATACCTCTGTCCCTTACGCACACTCAAAATAATTTTACTCTAAGAGTTTATGGTTACCCCCTGTACATTTTAGACGTTTTTAAAATCTTTATCACTAGTAATGCGTTAAAGATGCTCTAGATAAATTGTCAAATTCAATTTATTGTATCCATAATGTACATATAGGTGGTAAATATAAGTTTCAGAAACAATTATTGTCCCTGTCGGGTACAGCAACATACTAGATTCAGTTAGTGTCTAGGAGAGAGGAATAGCGTTCAATATTTTATTTGTGAACATTTTAGGTACCTATCTATTCTTTATGTATCTGTTTTTATTTGGTTTAATGTACTAATGTACGTCTTTTTATTTTTATGTTATGTTATATGTTTTAGTTAATAAATAAGTGAGCAGTGAGAAGAGAATGAGAGCAGTGATGGCCCAGTGGTAACGGCCGCGACTTATAAAGGTCCGTTTATACCTACAGACACTGAACGTGCCAGACACGTGCCGTGGCAGACAAAATAATATTCTTTTATACAGTGTCTATTAACGTATTTATATCTATCGTTACACGGCCGCGCAGACACCAACAGACACGGGCCGTGCGCGGCCAGTATTCACGGAAAGAATATTTTGTCTGTACGGTTCATGTCTGTACGTGTCTATAGTCTACCTACCGGTCAGTTTGAACAGAGCATAGGAACCGGGCAGATGTCTTTTGTTTCCTTGACCTGTCGGAATCGCGCAGCACCAACGCAATTATGAATAAATCTTCCATAGAGTCTGAACATTGTGAAAGCTGTTCATAAACTGCTTATAGAGCGGGCCCGTCGCTGACAACGGTGTCTGTCGATGTATGACACGGCACGCTCAGATATAAATAAACGGTGTCTGTCGGTGTCTGCCCTAGGACGTGTCTGACACGCTCAATATCTATAGATATAAACGGACCTTATGTAGTAGGTTGCGGTTCGAACCTAAGCAGGCGCTTCACTTTGTATAAATTATTTCATCACCACTTTAAACGGTGAAGGAAAACATCGCGAGGAAACCGGCATGTCTTAGAACCAATAAATCGAAGACATGTGACATCCACCAATCCGCACTGGGCCCGCGTGGTGGATTACGGCCCATTCTATCTCACAGAGAGGAGGCCTGTGTCCCAGCAGTGGGAACATTAAAAGGCTGATTATTACTTATTAATTTATTCGCATAAGTTTTTGTATTAGAATTAGTACATTTGATAAACATAGTTCAAATTTAATAAACTTAAAATGGCTATATTATATTTTGAGTCAATTATTTATTAATGTCATTTAACTTTTCGAGTAAACAGTTATCTTTATTTTTATTGAATGTATTCGTCAGATATTCGGCTCGTGCTCATGTGTGAGTAAATTGTGTCCTTCCATAAGTGATGGTGACCATAGATATAGTATGTACCAAAAAAAAAAACTAAATCTATGATGGTGACGGTTAAAATACCAAAATGACACGTGACATTTCGATGGCAGTTGGTAATCTTATAAATAATTGACGTACTCAAGTCGCTGTCGCGGCGTTTCCGTTGATGGAATGTCACTTGTCTATAAATGTGACATTCTATGAAGTCCTCATTTTACATTTCTCATTTTACATTCCGCGATAACTTTGTATGAACGCCTACGAAAAATCAAATTTAAAATCTTAATGTAATTACTGTTACCCTTAAACTAACAACGAGTATCATTCGTAACCATAAAGTTTAACTTATAATTATAACGTTTTTCATAGCTGTCAAATCTGACTTCTTAGATTTTCACGACTTTAGAGCCTATGTTCACCATTTTTAATTTAAAATTCACACTTATTGATTCAGTGTCATGGATCATTATGCAGGAACCTTGCATTTTTCTGGATAAAAAAAAAAGCTTATGTGGCAGTCAGCGATAGTGTGGTAACTTTCTCCCAGTAAAAAAAAAAATACTGGATGAGTGCTTCCAAAGATTACACCTTGTATACAAAAAAAAACAAACCATTTACATTTAAAGTCAAATAAATACGCTATTTGCTTCGAAATTGCCACTAAACGTTTGCACACAAATGGCACAAATGGCATGTTTACGCAAAACACGCCATATTTACAGAAAATTTACGCTAAAACTAAACCAACTAATTTTGGGTGGAAACTCAAGCAAATGTTTAAAAGTCAGGCAATGTAGGTGATTATTTTAGGTACAAAATTGCTAACACAATCTCATGAAATGTATTTAGGAACTTTACCCGCTGTTAGGTTTAGTTTGAACTAGAGTATTTATTTTTAAGTACCTACGACGTTTTAACAGAAAGGTGATATGGACCAGGTGACAACACTTTTTTCTCAAATGGTCGTGGGTTCGAACCCTGGCAGGCGTTTTGCCTTGTGTAAATTATTTCATCACACTGCTCTCAAAACGGTGAAGGAAATCATCGTGAGGAAACCGGCATGTCTTAGAACCAAACGTTCGAAGACATGTGACATCCAACAACCCGCACTGGGCCCGCGTGGTGGATTACGGCCTATTCCCTCTCATATAGAGAAGGCCTGTGTCCCAGCAGTGGGAACATTAAAAGACTGATGATGATGAATATCAGACCAAGACTACCTGCAGCCTAATTGTGTAAGTGAATTCTACAAGGCTAAGGTTTGACCGCCATCAATCGACCCATCACATGCGAGATGAAAGGCGTGATGTGGATTTCCGTCTATTTGATTGGCCGAATTCACTTACAAATTAAGCTGCTGGTTGGTGTTGTGGTTCCCAGCGCTGGCATTGAGGTCGAGGTCCTTGTTCGATCCCCGGATCTGTGCTCGGTGGACGCCTGGACGGCAATTGACTCAGCCCCGTTACGTAAGGATTAAAAAAATATTGGTGACAGGTGTTGGATAAACATTAAGCCTATCCTTCTAAATATCCTATCCAATGTGTTTCCCTTCCTAATTTAAAATTGGCGCCATACCACTGGTGCCACGCTAGCGCCTCACTGCGGTGAGAGTGCGAACCAAGACTTAAAAAATGGCGAAAAGCAGATAACTGCTCCCGCGTTGTGTCCGTTTAAAAACAAGGTTAAAAAATACCCAAAAGGCTTCGCTAGAAATTGATTGACTGATTGGTTATCGTAACCCTCCTTGTGAAGTGAAATCAAGCAAAACGTGAACTTGTAGTGCATATTGAATCTCCGCCACGCCGGCCGGCCCCGTAGTCCCGAGTGTAGCTGATACCTTCAATCCCTGCCTGTCCAGGTGAGTGTTTATACTTTTTCTCAACGCAAGGAAACTCAGGGTTGCAAAATACTAGCATCAGGGAAATGCAATTGTTTCTGCGGACGAAGTCCCATCATGTGTCTGTGCACTTCATGTACTCATTTGCTCAAACCTTCATTCACCATCATATGTTATGTTAGTCCATTGGGGTATCTACTTACCTACTTAGTAACAAAGAGAAAAAAATAGTACAGTGGTTGGGTGAATATATTTATAAAAAAAAAAGAATGTATGGATAAGAAACCTAATGTAAGATTCAATCTTAGTTCTTACTAATATTATTAATGTGAAAGTTTGGATGCATGTATGTTTATTACTCAATCTCGTCAGAACGGCTTAACGGATCTGGATGAAATTTGGCACAGAGATAGCGTATAGTCTGGATAGTCTTTTTTTTATATAATCTTCCCTGGGATGATAAAACACTTTTCATGCTGGCGAAGCCGCTGGCAGAAGCTAGCATCTCATCATTTTTAAAATTATCTAAATTTTGCTTGTTTACTTGTTAGCCTAAAAACTACGCTATTTCATAAATTAGCTTAATATGTTTGTACCTTTACCTTTATGTATTACTAGCTTCTGCCCGCGGCTTCGCCCACGTTCAAAGTTAAAAAAAATGCTCCGATCGCCACCAATCTTTACAGAATTATCCGCTAAAATTTCATTAAAATCGGTCCAGCCGTTTCGGAGTCTATAAGGATCATACATACATACTGTTGTATTGTTCATAATGTCGGGCAAGTGAACTGCGTCCTGTAATACAGGCTCGGCCTAGCTCAGGCGCAGTTGCTCATTTTTATTTTTGACATATATGTAATAGGTGTATTAATTTAATCATAATGTTCAAAATTGTACAATTTTATGGAGAAATCTATACTAATATTATAAAGAGGAAAGATTTTTTTGTTTGTTTCTACCGAATAGGCTCTGAAACTACTGGACCGATTTGAAAAATTCTTTCACCAATAGAAAGCTACATTATTCCTGAGTGACATAGGCTATTTATTAATCTGAAAAATGGGTCCTGTAGGGTGGTCCACGGGAGCGAAGCCGCGGGCAACAGCTAGTAAAATATAATTTGAATTTGAATACTTTCTATTTTATATAGATAGATAGATTATTTCCATTTTATGCAGTCAAACTTTATTTAAATCAAGAGTGTTTGAAATTTCAAGTCATCCCACATTATTACACTTCCTATTCCCTCAGTTATAATATTCCCAAGTTAAATCCTATTGTTATATAATACACTCCACACTCCTAGCCATGTAACTGTACTAAGTATAATCCCCGAGGAACCACTATTAACAGTAACTATACTTACTTGATTAATTCGCTACATATTTCAGTCTTTGTGTCCTGTTTATTCTTGGCCAGATTATATGACCCAACTTGAATTGTATTTGCTGTATCTGGTCTTGTGGATTTGCTTTCATGTTCAGGATATGTGTCTAAGTAAAGAGAAGATACATTCTGACTTAAATTACGTTTTGTACTAGTACCAGTGGGCAGGGCACATGGCTCGCAGAACGGATGGTCGAAGTTCTGCAGTGCCATCGCGTACTGGAAGACGTAGTGTTGGAAGGCCTCCCGCTAGGTGGAGCGATGACCTGATCAATGCTACGGGAATCTGGTGAATGCAAAACGCACAGGATCGATCGTTGTGGAGGCCTATGTCCAGCAGTGAACGTCTTTTGGCTGAAATGATGATGATGGTGATGATTTTTGAAGTGAATAGACTATAAATTAATTGATTTAGAAAGACCATGATTCTATGAAAAACAGCCAAAAAAAATCTATTACTTGATGCATATTGTTGACGACATTGCAGAATTCTAGTTCGATGAAGGTCGAAAATGATTTATTGCAGCATACAGATACATAGGCGGACTTAATGCCTGTGGCATTCTCTACCAGTCAACTAAGGGTAGTTGCGAGATAACATGGCAACTACAACGATTAAAAAATTCTAAAAAAAAATGAAATTTTCACATTTATTACATCACTAGCTGTCCCACGCGGCTTTGCTCTCGTCAACTGGCTAACTACCTACCCATCTACCCTGCCTACCCTACATACATGATTGTTGCGTAACTGAAACCGTTTACGCAGCGCACGCAATGGAGCTTGCATTGCGTGCGCTCCTTAAAAAGGAATAACTTTTCCCGTTTTTGCGACATTTTTCATTTATGCTCCGCTCCTATAGGTCGTAGCGTGATGTTATATAGCCTATAACCCTCCTCGATAAATTGACTATTTAACACAAAAATATTAAATGTTTTCAATTCCAACCAGTAGTTCCTGAGATGAGCGCGTTCAAACAAACAAGCAAACTCTTCAGCGTTATAATATTAAGTATAGATAAGGATTGGATAGCGTTTAACTTATGACAACCTAAATAGAAGTGGTCTTTTAGAAGTGTTTTTTAATTTGTAGGAAAGTTCAACGAGTTTTTCTTTGTGATTTTTCAACACACAAATGTATATACGATATCTATACAAAAACAAATTTGAAAGCGATTTCATGTTTACAAAAAAGGCCCTTAGGTTGAAACTTAAATAAAAACACATTCAAGAGAAACTCCTGGGGGAAAATGGTAACAAAAAGTCCCGAACAAGACGTCTCGGGACGCTAATTGTCTAACTCTTGAAGGAATTGGAGACATTTTGATGAAAGTGTGAGTTAGATCAAGCAGTTTTCTTTACAAATAAGTTATGTGTGGCCAAAAGTATAAATCTGAGTTGACTTAGGTGTTTTTGGGCTGGCTTTGCAGCTACTGCAATGGCAAATTCCACAAGCACCTTAAAATTTATATGAGTATTTGATAATCACTGAAATCCAATGCTATTCTTAATAAAATTTGTGTATACTTAAATTATGTATATGTATTAGAAGTATCAAATAGAACCTGCGAAAAGATCAGAATTTAGGCGGCATCGGCTTTCGCTGAAAATCATCGCTTTGGATCTGTCTCGCATCTCGCACGCGAGCCTCCCAGCATTATGCTGAGCGATGACAATTTTTCGCGGGTTTGACGCATAGTTTCCCTATTTGCGTATATATCAAAGCAAATGACATTGCTACTTTTATCATAAAGCCAATTTCAGTTCCAGCTTCAAGAGGCACAGAGGCAACAATGTGAAGTCCGAAGAATCACATCATCAGCCTTATAATGTTCCCACGGCTGGGACACAGGCATCCTCTCTGTGAGAGAGGTAATCGGCCTTAATTAACCCACCACGCGGGCCCAGTGCGGGTTGGCGGATGTCACACGTCTTCGAATTTTTCGTTCTAGGACATGCCGGTTTCCTCACGATGTTTTCCTTCACCGTTTTAAGAGCAGTGGTGAAAAAATAATTTACACAAAGTAAAGCGCCTGCCTGGGAGTCGGAGCCGTTACCACTGGGCCACCACTGCTCTAACCAAAGAATACTACACCACTTTTGACCCAAGTGGGGGTGGCAATGGTGATGGAGGAAACTTCGAATGGCCAGCAAAAGAAAGTATTCGTAATGTTGACTTACCTAAAACTTTTGGACCAAAAAGATCGGACAGCATCCGTGTGAGGTATTTACCTATTACTTCTGTATTATGAATTTGACTAGCTTCTGCCTGCGGCTTCGCCCGCGTGAAAATTGTTTTATTATCTTATGGGATCATCATACTGGGATATTAAGTATCATATGTGTTAATCCAGGTTTTCTAAATGATCGGCTACACACACACTCAAAACGAACCTCAAATGTATCCAGGAAATGGGATACTGCCGTTTACCTGAAAAGATTTTGACAAAATTCCACTATCCATACAAATTATAGCAACCTTTTTTCTACCAATGCAATATTTGCAATGATTTTAGTACGCACATTTTCATTTGGTAATTTTTTGGCAGAATATTACCGAGGATAGTGTCATTAGGGCATTTGGTCTTTAATGAAATGATTTATTACAGCAAACAATCTTTAGACAATAAACGTTTGGTCAAATGATAAGTTTGACAAAAAATATAAAGGGAAAAATAAGATTTTTTGGGAACAATGTAATTAAAAAATGAAACTTTATTTTAATATAATCATTTATATGTACATACTTAAACACTAAACAAAAGTAAACTTTACAATCTTAAAATTAAACTAACTACTTACACTATATACAAAAGAAAGGTAAACTTAGGCGTCGAAGTACTCATCCACATCGCTGTCATCCGGGAACGTGCCCAGAAGACTGGCAGCATTGCCACGTTGAATGGCAATGCTGATTCTTTGCGCAAAGAAAGAGCCAGCCCTCTGGTCACGCACGGTGTCGATCAGTCGGCGAGAGATCTCCTTAAAAAGGAGACGTGCACTTGGGCCCCATGACCCAAGCGTTTCGACCCCAAACGGCTCAAAACTGTAATCATTTATGCAACACAAAATATTTATAACTTACAATATTTTTTTTTGCAAAGGACATTAACAGTTTTGCCGCGGCAGCGGCCGCCAAGCGCCAGATTTCCTTTTTTGCAAAGCAAGCATGCATGATGGTTAAGGGCCTACATACGCTTTAGTGCCGTAAAACGGCAACTTTCTAAAGCATACTCCATAGTAACGGCTACGTTTAAAGGTTTGAAAAAAAAAAATATTTAGTATTGATTCATGTACATAATTTTGAACACAAGGTTTTTACGTGTAACTAATAGTTTTGCTTTAAAAAAATAATTAACAACACGATAATTTTCGCAACTTTTGGAAACTCCTCCAAAACGACTTGGATGTTTAAAAATATTTTTACACAGAAAAATTGATGGCTGGTATTTCTTCATAACTAACATAGCATATGTAAATCAAATAATATTTTGCAAACAAAACTGTTCAAAAGGAGGTTCAATTTTGATATTTTGGCATCGAGCGGGCGCACGGCCAGTACTGTGTTAGCATTGGGGTGTATATATCGCCTTAATGAATTAGTGCAAGAGCGAGCCGGAACTTAGGGCACCCCGACACGGATAGGTTAGGTTCGAAGAAGATGACGAGTTCGCTCGCTTTGCTCGCTCACTTCAGCTCCCGTCATCTCCTTCATGTTAGGTTACTTTTGACCCTACACACAGAAATAGGGCTCCTATTTCTGTATTTAGTTAGACAAAGTTGACTGAATAGAAATGGTAAATTGAAAACTGACGATACTAAATATTTGGTTTATTTTATTTTGCGTAAAATGTGTTATTCTAACTAAAATATTACAACATTAAAATTGGTAAAAGCACTAGTTGGTAAACAAGTTATTGTTTAAACGTTCACTTGTCAACATTAGGTTTGCGTTACAATTATTTGTGTAGAGATTTTTTGCTAAGTAATAATTTGGCAAATTAAATTATGCGGAAATTTGTTTGGGAAGTGATAATTTGTCAATTTCTTTTCGATGAAACAAGGGTAACCCACAGGAAATAGGTAGAATTTGTAGGATGTGTTCGGTTAGTCGAGCATAGCGGGACTATAGAGGATACTAGTTCCGCTATGCTCGACTACAAAAATCCGCTATGCACGAAATTCTTCGATTCAACGTAAACAATTAAGCAGGAAATTAAAAAAATATTGAATTTAAACTAAAAACATCGAAATCTTAGTTCGAAATATTTTTAGATGAAGTTTCTCTTTTACGGATAAACGTTTCTTTTTTTATAGTTTTACGGAATGGATGGACACTTTGTTTTGAAAATGAATGACGCGACGTGTTGAGTGGCAGCGAGGCGAGTGTGCGTTAGTATGGTGAAACGGAACGGTTTATTAACTTTTTTCGCGAAAGTAACGGAATTTACATAGTAGGTTTACGTAATTTACTTTTTAAATGGTTAAATAAAATATTATACTGTAACATTTTACTTCATTGCCCGTTAATTTGATTTAGTGCAATGCGGCACTTTTTAGTGGGTATTTTTCGAGTCGAGCATAGCGGGACTAACCGGATGTGTTTTCTACTTTATAACTAAGTCAGTTGAGCAGGTCCTTGGCCCCACGATGAAAAAGTCCGGGATTATCCGGGTATATAATAGTAGATTATAATAAATGTGAAAGTTTGTAGGTTTTTGTATCAATAATTATTTCTCATTTTTAGGATTTTGTTGGAAGGAGATTAGTGAAACATATACCTCTTTAAAAAAAAGTATCATAACTATTTTTATTATTTGATATTTCTTTTTAAATAATGAGTAGATAGCTCTTAAAAACTGCACAAAAACGACTAGCGCGGCGTTTTTCTCGGGGAGGCGCCTTAAGACATTCCAATCGCTATCGCAACACTTTTGTTGATGGAAGGTTTTTTTTTAGATGGGTTTGCTCTTGACTCTAGTCTAGGTCAAAGGTGAAGAAGACAGAGTCGACGATGGAGTGAGCTTACCCAGAAGAAGCCTGTTCACTCTAACTTTGAAGAGATTCGGGTTGAATGTGTTCGGAAACACTGACGCAGGTAGCGAGTTCCATTCATTCGCTGTGCGCAATATGAAGGATGTTTGGAAGCGCTTGGTGCGAATTAGTGGAATGGCAACAAGGTAAGGATGATAACTTGCAGTGCGTCTAGATGTCCGATGGTAGAAGGGGGCTGGTGGGATGAGGTCGTGGAGTTCTTCAGCACACTCACCGAAGTACAGTATGTTGAAGACCGACAAGCAGGCAACCTTGCGGCGATGAGCCAGGCTGTGAAGCTTGGCATCCGCCAGTTCAACGTTGCCAATGAGCCTCCTGGCTCTGCGTTCCACCGAGTCAAGCGCGGCAAGCTGATATTTAGCTGAGCCATCCCATTGGTGGCTGCAATACTCCATGCAGGATCGGACTTGCGCTTTGTATAGGGTTAAAAGCTGTCCAGGCGTGTAAAGTGTCGCTTCACTCTATTTAGGATGCCTAGTTTTTTGGCCGCAATTTGGGCTTTGTACTCAATGGAGGCGCCGAAGTTGAGACTGGATGTCAACTCCATGCCTAGGAGCTCGAGCCGATCAGTCACAGCAACAGACGCACTCCGAAAAGTAGGATTTTGATCGAAAAGACTCCTTTTAGCGGTAAAAAGACACGCCTGTGTTTTGGTGGCGTTAAAGGAGACCAGATTGTCATCACCCCACTGGGAGACAAGGCTTAAGATCAAATTTGTCCGCTCCACCATAGCCTTTCTCAAGGAACGAACTTCATCCAGGCTGGTTTTTGCGCTGGACAAGTATCTCTCTGAAACAGTACTGTCATCTGCGTACCCAACAATACCAGGCTGAAGAAGGTCATTGATGTGCAGCAGGATAAGAGTTGCAGAGAGAACAGACCCCTGAGGAACTCCGGCATCAATAGCCATAAGGTCAGAGGAGCAGCCGTAAATGACTACTTGGATCGACCGTTCACTGAGGAAGTCTGATGTCCAGCTACAAAAACCAGCGGGGATGCCATAAGCAGGAAGCTTACTGAGTAGACTCGCGTGCCAGACCCTGTCAAAGGCCTTCGAGATATCAAGCAATACAGCAAGTGCGTTGCCGTGTCTCTCGATGGCTTCACCCCAGCAGTGCGTGACATACACAAGAAGATCGCCAGTTGACCGTCCCCGGCGAAAGCCATATTGACGGTCACTGAGGTGATTATTGTCTTCAAGGTATGTCAGCAACTTACTGTTCAGTAACCTTTCCATAACTTTGCACAGAATGGAGGTAATGGCGATCGGACGGTAATGGGAAGGGTCTGCACGGTTGCCTTCTTTGGGCACTGGTTGCACATTTGCAAGCTTCCAGGATTTCAGCACCGTTCTTTTTACTAAAGAGAGGCGGAACAAGCGTGTCAATACAGGAGACAGTTCAGGCGCACACTGCCTCAGTATATTCATAGTACATGTGACTTGTTTAGAGCCTCTGGATGTTTTGACAAACATTATCGCTGCTGGGATGTCACTAGTTTTCTTTCTTTCTTTCATTTTGTCTAGACCCTTATACCGTTTTTCGGAAACTATAAGATTATGTTATAGTAAACAGTGCCCAATATAATATTAAACCATTAGCATTCCTTTGTTTTTATTCAAGCCTACTTACCTGTTTTCCAAATATCCCAAGCGTTTCAAAGTATCCTTTATTTTTTCTTCTAATCTTCTTTTCATTGAAACTTTTGCCGTAATAAATGTCTGTGTTGGAACTTTGTTCGAAAACCCGAAACTTTTGACGGGACATGACGCGTTCCGTGTTCAGAATTTAAAAGTGGTTTCGCGCATCTTATTGTTTTCATCTGCTTGAGAGATTAACTTGAGAATTTGTACGTTGCTATAGAAATGAAACGCAGGTAGTAATTACTTCACGGTATTTTAACAGACTTAAAAAAAAGGAGGGGGTTCTCAATTCGTCAGAATCTTTTTTTACATAATTATGTTTCCCGATTACCCAAAGACGCCCGACCCAATTTAAAAAATGCTTCTTTTTTGTGGTATGGTATACTTTCAGGTGTCCCCATCATCAGTCAGGTTCGAATTTGATGATGGGATCCTGTAGAAAACGAGGGAACTTCTCGAATATTGTGGTGAAGTGGAACTGATGAAGAAGACCACAGATGGCAACTGTGGAACTCCTTAATGTTCCTCTAAGTATGCCACTGGAATAAGATATCTCGAATACTTGGACAACCGACTATAATGAAATACTTATAAATAAATGGTACTGATGAAAATGGTACTCCCTAGTTTCCAAAGCTTCCATCAGTATTTTTTCGGCCTCTTCGAAACTGGGTGTCTAGGCGGCTAAAGCAAGGTCGTCTACGTATATAAATCGTTGCGTTAGCGGAAAGGTAGGATGGTCGTTTGTGTATTTGAACTGCCTACTAATAAACTGATTTATCGCTTCTCTTCTCTAAATAGTATAAAACAAAGCCGCTGTCTACCTCTGTCTGTTATGTACAATCTGCACATCATATCTTATGGGAGCGTATTCTTTGGCAGAATGAACGCAATTTTATGTTGAATAATGTACAAGCTGCATCAGGAGTTGTTATGGCGCCTCCACGAGCAAAACGCCGCCGCTAGTCGGGTTTGTGCAGTTTTTAAGAGCTATCTACTCTTTATTTAAAAAGAAATATCAATTAATAAAAATACATTAAATTTCTACATAATGTTGATTCTAAAATGGTAGTACACTTTTTTTTAAAGAGTTATAATATGTATCACTAATCTCCTTCCAACAAAACCATAAAAATGAAAAATAATTATTGATAACTGCATGTCTCCTCGTAAAGTGTTTATTAATTATTTTTTGTACTAACACTAATGGATAGACAATTTGATAACGAACATTTTGTAAGTTTTATTTTTTTTAAAAGACCAATATTCGATTTTATAAAGATTTTATTCTAAAATCTGGGCGTATTCACTACTGTAATTCATGCGCCACCAGTGCCGCTAGGCCAATAGGAATGCTCATATCTCATGCTGATTTTTTGGTCAAGGTACGGCCTTAACTATACAGACCTTGTGGCAACTAGAACAAATTTTCGTGCGTTCAATCGTTTTTGCCATACCTATTATTGGAAACGAATATAGCAGCTCACAATGTAGGACCCATTAATATTAATAAATAATTTATATCCGTGGTGCTACGCACCTGGGCTTATCCCAGTTGTAAACGATCCTTTGTGCCTTTTGGTGAGAAGTGGAAATTTGTACTTTTTCCTACTCCTCCGTTATTTTTTTTGATTAATTTCGTTGCGTGTACCAAGACAGTTAAATTCATTCTCCGGGACTTCGTCGAGTTACATTGCCTTGGCGCTTTTCTGGTGGTCGCCACTGTTGATTCTGGCTTTTAGGAGTTGCAGTGGTTTGGGAATAGTGCGGTGGGATTGTACCTCTGTCTGTTTCTCGACTTCTTCTTCTAAAATCACGTAAAAGATTTTGATACTGTTTACAATAATAAAAAAAGAGCGACAAACGCGGCAGGTTCGTGTATACACCGTGAAATTTAAGTGGTTGTTTTCCCGCGGCAGAACGACTTGCCTTTAGGAGTACTTTCGAAGCATAGAGTTAAAGTAAAAAAATAACGATGTTTTTGTTTTAAAATAATTTAAAAAATATTCATCAACTCGAAAAAGTGAGTAACAATAGTAACTTGTAGGTACTAGGTATTACTCGCGTCACCACCGTATTATTCACCGTAGTACCTAGTACCTACAAATTACTATTGTTACTCACTTTTTCGAGTGTTTTTTTTTTTTTTTATTATTTTAAAACAAAAACATCGTTATTTTTTTACTTTAACTCTATGCTTCGAAAGTACTCCTTAAGGCAAGTCGTTCTGCCGCGGGAAAACAACCACTTAAATTTCACGGTGTATAATTTGTCTTGTGCAAAACTGGTGCGGGTCGCTAGTAACTATTAAATAAATGACTTATTTAGATCCTTCGTTATCTTTAATAATATGTCATATTTTAAATAATATATATTTCTCGAAGGGTTAAGCAGAGATGCAATTTTATCACACCCGAATTTTGCCCGTTATGTTTAAGCCCCAAGTAGTAGGGGCAAGCCTATTGATTTCAACCGGGCACAAGTTCAGACTCATATTTTGAGCTCATCATCATCATCATTTCAGCCGAAAGACGTCCAATGCTGGCCTTGGACTCCCCCCAGGCGTCGCCACATTGCCCGATCCCGTGCGCCTCACATCCAGTCGGTCCACCTAAATCAAAATCAAAATCAAATATTTTTATTTTACATAGTCCTACATGGGCACTTATAAAACGTCGACAAAAGGTGCACGGTTCGGGTTAGTCGTTTCCTATGGAGAAGAACCGGCATGAAACTCCATGGTTACTCTTTTATTTTTTTTTGTTTACAATATTTCCATGTTACAGCATTAGTACTTGGATATGGGGGGACAAAGTAGGCCCGACAATAAGTCGTACGAAATTGAAAAAAAAACAAACAAAAAAAATAATGCACGAAATAAAAAGTTAACAAATGTTAACAATCATCTAGAAATCTAGAAAGCCTACAATGTTCACACATTCACAATAGGTAAAAGAATCTATACAAAGGTAAAAAAAAAAAAAAACAACACTAAATTTAACATGTGGCACAAATACTGTAATCAGTGCTGTAACTATTCTTAGCAAAGGGCTATAATGATGATTGAAAAATATTGTAAAAAGTCTAATTAAAAGAGAAAAAAAAATGAGATTGAGAATAGTTAGAGATATCCATATATTTGAGAGAGACCTTCCAACGCAACGTTTCATTTTGAGTTCATTAGAAACCAATAGGTACTTGGACCTGGAAAACTTAACTAAGACAATGTAACACTTATTATTAAACCCGGAGTAAAATTTCGCCAAGCTTGAACCTCGAAAAAATTATGTTTAATACTTAAATGATCTTAGTTGTAACTTTACTCTGAATTTATAAATAAGGAAGCATTCTTCTAGAGTATTCTTCGTAAAAAAGTCTTTTTAAATAAAGTTTTTATTTATCTCTTTTTTGTTTTGATGGGTACCCTTTCTTCCTTTCTACCTTCTATTACTATTACCAATTTAATCCAAAGTACATCTTACGACGATTCCAATAAGCTCAAACACGACTACGATACATTGTTTTATTTCGGAGTTCCAGTGCTTACCTTCGGGATCAACATCAGTTTAGTTTGATGTTACCATTTTCATCAGTACCATTTATTTATAAGTATTTCATCATAGTCGGTGACTATTCGAGATATCTTATACCAGTGACATACTTAGAGGGACATTAAGGAGTTCGAGTTGCCACCTGTGGTCTCCTTCATCAGTTCCACTTCACCAAAACATTCGAGAAGTTGCCTCGTTTTCTCCAGGATCCCATCTGCACCACGGCAATGCGCCATCAGTACATGGTGGATATCCCACCCATACGCACAAAGCGTTTAGAAAATACTTTCATTGTGCGTACAGCTAAGGAGTGGAATTCCCTACCGGCGTCTTTATTTCCTGATAGCTACAACCTAGGGTTCTTCAAGTCAAGAGTGAATAGGTTGCTTCTAGGCAAGCGTGCTTCACCTTCGACCACATCATCACTTAATGTCAGGCGAGATAGTGGTCAAACGCGAGCCTATAACAAATAAAAAATAAAAAAATCTTCAAATCCTAACCTGATGAAGGGGCCACCTGAAAAATATACCTAACCACACAAAAGAAGCATTTTTATAATTGGTCCAAGCGTCTATGGGTAATCGGAAAACATATATAAAAAAAAGTTGCCGACGAAATGAGAACCGCCGCCTTTTTTTGAAGTCTGTTAAAATAACATGAAATAATTACCACCTGCGTTACTATTTCTATAGCTACATACAAATTCTGTTCAAGTTAATCTCTCAAGAAGATGAAAACAATAAGAAAACCACTTTAAAATTCTGAACACGGAACGCATCATGTCCCGTCAAAAGTTTCGCGTTTTCAAACAAAGTTCCGACAAAGGCATTTATTACTGCAAAAGTTTAAACGTAAAGAAGATAAGAAGAAAAAATAAATAAACAAAGAAATCCAAATTTTGATGGCTTGGAAGTAAATAGAGACAAGATAAACAACTAGAAGATTTGGTTCCGTATGAGGATCGAGATAGCAATATGGGGTGTGTGTGGGGTGTGTGAACTTTCCGTAATAAAATACCTATAAATTACATAGCCGAGTATACTTTACATGCTCGTTGGCCGGTTGGTACACTTTTGAGCATGAGGTCTTATTCTGTGGTTGGGTAGTGTTTTTGAGTTTTACCAGCAGGAATTTTTCAGTACCAGCCGGCTGCCTGGTTCTCTGCCCATCATCATCATCATCCTCGTCATTTCAGCCAAAAGACGTCCACTGCTAAACGTAAGCTTAACGTAACGTAAGCTCCCAAGCGTCGCCACATTGACCGACTCCATGCGTCTTGCATCCAGCGGATTCCCACAACCTTAACCAGGTCATCAGTCCACCTGGTGGGAGACCTTATAACGGAGTTTCTGCGGTTCGCGGTTGCCACTCCAGAATTTTTCTTTTTCGGTTCTTTGCCCGGTTGATTGTAAAAGTCTTGCCCTTGGATGCAGCCAGCCAACCAGGCAACTGAAGTGCTAAGTGCTACCCTGTAGTTTTCTTTGAATTTCACTCAAGTGATCGACCCAATTTTTAGGGGTTGGTACAGCATGTTTATCCATACATACATAATATACTGGTCGTCACCTCAATAGTCATCTCAGCAATACATCAAAGTGAATTTATTTATTAAATAACTGAACTCAGTAATATTCCTAAAATATAAGCGAAACATATTTTATAAGTGGTTTCAGTTCAAACACTCGGTCTGCGTCGACCGTATTGAAAATCAAAATTAAATAAAAATACTGACGCCAGTCGTTTGGTACCAATTTTATTTCCATTAAATTACAAACAGATTTGTAACGAAATATAAAAATATTTTGCTGGTTCTAGTTGAGAGTATTTCGTTTCTTAACTAGTTGTTGCCCTCAACTTCGTCAGCGTCAAACCCATAAGACTAAAACAAAATTAAGAGTTTCGTTTATTTTTACGCGGAAACCTAATTTTTCATTACATAATTAAAGAAGTCTAAGTTATATACGTCAACGCTCCGTTCAGCACAAATCCGGATCCAAAACCCCTAGAGCTTTCAGTTCGAACTCCAGAATGGTTTCGAATGCCTAGGGAGCTCCGTGGACGAATACAGCGATGGATTCGTGGAAGCTATCCATACGGTCGGGTCTAAGTTTTCAAGAACCGCCATACAGATTGTAACAAAAAGCTCTCTGATCCTACTCTGAAGCTCATGAAGGAGAGACGTCAGTTGACCCTTCAGTCTTCAGACGATGCGTTGAAATACCGGCAGCTAAATATACGGATCTCAAAGTCCTTGAAAAGCGACTCCGCCGCATTAATACCCAAAGTATTAAAGACGCGATTGAACGGAATAAAGGCTCCAAGATCTTTGCAAGAGATCTGAATATTGGGCAGAGCAAGCTCACGAAACTGAAGATCCGATGATGGCGGAATCGTATCCGCGAAACTGAGAGAGATTTCATGGGGAGTTGTACACTTCAACCAGTAAACTCTTTCGCGTGTCTGGCAAACGACCCTAGAGCTAGATTGACCCGACATTATACCGAAGACATTCCGGACGTCAGCCTGAACGAGATTAGAATGGATCTAAAACAGCTTAAGAACTACAAAGCACCGGGTGATGACGGAATTGCGGCCTTACTCCTGAAGGCGGGTGGAAAACCGTACTGGTTTTAAGGCCCTTCAGATGCTTTTTGATTCCATCATACTCGAGGAGAAAATGTCACAGAAATGGTGCAGGGGTGTGGTGGTACTCTTCTTCAAGAAGAGTGACAATGCCCTGCTGAAGAACTATAGGCCCATTTTACTTAAACACTTTGTAAGGCAGCTTTTCCTTACCCAACCGGCTAACTCGTGGGTAGAAAGTAGCTTGAGACAATTGCAGGGATTAACTCACATGAAGCTGACTGAAGTAAAACACATTTAAGTTTGGTCAACTAATTTAATTCTTCAAGCACACATT
The DNA here is from genome assembly GCA_948252205.1 of Orthosia incerta. Classification (NCBI taxonomy): domain Eukaryota; kingdom Metazoa; phylum Arthropoda; class Insecta; order Lepidoptera; family Noctuidae; genus Orthosia; species Orthosia incerta. The sequence continues at coordinate 19,436,905 of OX411759.1, read as the reverse complement.
CCATCATTACAATAACTTGAGGTTACAAAGTATGAACCACTCACTTTCTGAAGGGATATAGATTACCCACAATATTCAATGCTGGAGATATGATTCCTCAAACAGCATCGTTCTCTGTGTAGCTGTCCGTAAGCTTGCTGGATACCAAATGATAACAATTATGCTCGGAACAAGAGGAGACTGCTGTAGCTTGAACAGCTAGTTGACCATTAGCTTTCTTAAGTATATAAAAATTATAGCTAAAGAGGAATTTGGAGCCCTGCCAAGGAGAAGAAAATTGCATGTTAGGATCAAACGCACATGTGTCATGAAAATGGGCATTCAGACAAATTCAAACTAGTACTCACAGCGCCTACTGGAACATTGATTATGATGAGCTTTTCATCTTGACGCTAGCCAGCCTTGCCCCATATAACATCACGTATCTTTTTGGATCCTTGCCTTTGAGGTTATTTTTGGACACCGTCCTCTCAACGCAAGTTCACTCATAGTAAAGGCTCAAGTCCTCGCAAATACCGACCTTGAACACTTTACTTTTAAGCCGTAGGCCTTTTACAAAATTATCATTTTTTTGTAACCAATGTGAAAAGACTTTACAATTAATTATTCTATGTATTGAATTTGTGTGTTTGTTGTATTAAATGATTTCACACAAATAAGATATATATTTTATTATTAACATTTTAAATAGTGTCAAACATACATCAACGCCAGATGTTGCTAATATATGCACTGGCAATTTTTACCCGTTACAGTATCTCCTTTCCCGGTTAAAAAAATTGAGAAACAATTTTTTAATATAGTTACCATCAATGCACACTTTGAAACCAACATACTCCTTGACAGGTATTGAGGCAGTCCAAAAAAAATTATAAGAACTACCTACATTTATCAAATTATTAGGTTTTTAATTAGGTACAAAATGTACTAAACATTAAGACCAATAGAAGTAGTCCATTAACTACCGGATACGAACCTTGATTGCTCTTATCCAAACCTAATCAATCATACTTGGTAATTGTCCTGCAACAAACTAGTAATGCATAACATCTATTTATCACAGCACAACCGCCAAGTAATCAGCTTATTTATAAGTTCATTAAAATCAATGTATGATTCATTGTAAAATAAGTATTTTAAATGTTTAAGAGTCGGGTATATGAGGTTATTCAAGTGTAGACAAATGTCTAATCAAGTTAAGTTTTTACAACAACAGGGAACACTGCCATTGAAACAAAGCAAGTGCTATATTAAGTACCAAGTTGTTGATCAAATGTAAACAAACAAATGTAGGCAAGTACCACATCAAGTTAAGACTCATAATGAAGAGCAACGTTGCTTTTTAAAATAGCAAACGCCACATTAAGTACCCATCCGTTGTATAGATATAGGAACATACCCAATCAAGTTAAGATTCGCAACAGAAAGTAATCACCCCACAACAATATGGAGTGCATTACATTGAGCACCCATTCATTGTATAGATGTGGGTAAATGTCTATTTAAGTTGAATTTCATAAAAAGAAAACTACCAAGTTTTTGCTCATATATGACAAATACCTAATCAAGTTAAGATTCATAGCAAAAAGTAACATTGCTTTCTAAAATAGCAAATGTTACATTAAGTACCCATCCGTTGTATAGATAGGACAATACCTAATCAAGTTAAGATTCGCAACAGAAAGTAAATACCCCCATAACAATAAGGAAAGCATTACATTGAGCACCTATTCGCTGTATAGATTTCAGTAAATGTCTATTTAAGTTAAGATTATAATGAGAATACTACTCAGTTTTTGCATCATTGTGTTACCTTTCATCCTTCCATATACATACATAACCTATAAATGATTGATATATCTAATGCATTTTGAAAAAAAACCTTATACCCTACCAGCATTCATTCATCCCTTTCTTAGTTAAATATTTGCACCTCCATTATTGAATTGGTGCAAATATTAAACCATTAACACAACAATGATTGCAACTAGGAGTCTCCATACTTTAAATTAATGTATGTAAATCAATTGAGGACCATTATTGACATGGACAGCTTCAGGCATTCCGTGTACAAGAAACACTTATCTTTTATTATGGCATTGTTTGTTGTATTCCGTATAGGAAACAACATAACATATCTACCATAATGATCAGAGTATAATAATACCACATTGTGTTTCTTTTAGTTGACACCGGAAAAAATAACCTAATAAGCTTATGCACTGTTCACATGTACAAATTTAGGTATGTTGTGTACAATAAACACTAGTATTTTAACCATAGCAGGTGCTTGTTGCTTCCATATAGGAAGAAATCAACATAACATAGCTACTATGATACTCAGAATTTACTATTTAATTGTGTTTCTTTTAATTGACACAGTATAAACATCCTAATAAGTCACTACAAATTGTTAGAAATATTTTATTTTATTTATTTTAAGATTGGGCGCCAGTGAGATCATCATTAAATAGAAATATAGATGTCTCACAACTTCTCTTAGCATCAGTATCTTCCCAGAGAATTTTGAAATTAAGTTTAATTTATTTTCAGTTTGAATGATTTAGTTTGAAAAAATAATCATTTGGGAAATTCTCATAAAGTGATTTTAAAAGCTAGCTACGATACATATAATTGTAAAAGTACCTCCTGAATTTACTTTTATTTAAATGAAACAGCTCAGCAACAGGTTTCCGAACACATGTGTACCTTATCCGACAACGTATGTGCGGGTTAGTCCATTAGTTTGATGCTTCAAATCCACTCCAGACTACACAGGAACGACACTGCTTGCAATCCACGTCTCCAGTTGCTTTAAGATCTGTTGACATATATAAAAACATTTAAGTACATGTTTAATAAGTTCTTCTTTATGAAGATAGACAAACAAAGTTGCTTTATGCATGTTGAACAAAAAACACTTTTTGTTCTAAATATTCAAAACTAATTATCAGTAAAAAAAACATTCATTAGTGAAAAGGTATATAGTTTAAATCTAAAATATGTGACTATAACCCCACTTTTAAACTTTTATATAATGCAGGTGTTTTGTTTTTTTTTTTTTTTTTTTTAGTTTAAAGAAATGCTTTATGCATGTTGAACAAAACATATGTTTGTTCCTTATAATAATATATAAATCTAATTAACAGTTATAATAACTTTGTTATATTAGAGTGATTTATATTAAGTTTTGCAAAACGCTTACTAGTGAAAAAGGTTTAGTTTGAAAATAAAACTGTGACTATAACCGCACTTTGAAATTTTATATAAAGTTAATGTTTTGTTATTTTAAGATTGAAATTAAACAATATTGAAGTTAACCAATAGTTTGGTTAAGCTCTTAAGTATCAAAGTTATTCCAGACACAAAAAATAAAAAGTTAAGTACTTCAGTAAAACTTCATGCGACACGTTGGGCGTACAATTGTAAGGCAGCTTTTCCTTACCCAACCGGCTAACTCGTGGGTAGAAAGTAGCTTGAGACAATTGCAGGGATTAACTCACATGAAGCTGACTGAAGTAAAACACATTTAAGTTTGGTCAACTAATTTAATTCTTCAAGCACACATTCCATCATTACAATAACTTGAGGTTACAAAGTATGAACCACTCACTTTCTGAAGGGATATAGATTACCCACAATATTCAATGCTGGAGATATGATTCCTCAAACAGCATCGTTCTCTGTGTAGCTGTCCGTAAGCTTGCTGGATACCAAATGATAACAATTATGCTCGGAACCTTTTGCAAGAGGAGACTGCTGTAGCTTGAACAGCTAGTTGACCATTAGCTTTCTTAAGTATATAAAAATTATAGCTAAAGAGGCATTTGGAGCCCTGCCAAGGAGAAGAAAATTGCATGTTAGGATCAAACGCACATGTGTCATGAAAATGGGCATTCAGACAAATTCAAACTAGTACTCACAGCGCCTACTGGAACATTGATTATGATGAGCTTTTCATCTTGACGCTAGCCAGCCTTGCCCCATATAACATCACGTATCTTTTTGGATCCTTGCCTTTGAGGTTATTTTTGGACACCGTCCTCTCAACGCAAGTTCACTCATAGTAAAGGCTCAAGTCCTCGCAAATACCGACCTTGAACACTTTACTTTTAAGCCGTAGGCCTTTTACAAAATTATCATTTTTTTGTAACCAATGTGAAAAGACTTTACAATTAATTATTCTATGTATTGAATTTGTGTGTTTGTTGTATTAAATGATTTCACACAAATAAGATATATATTTTATTATTAACATTTTAAATAGTGTCAAACATACATCAACGCCAGATGTTGCTAATATATGCACTGCCAATTTTTACCCGTTACAACTTAGCCATGCCTACAATCTGTTTTCAAGAGTCATCACGATTCGCTCAGTACAATGCTCGATGACCTCAGTAGAGTTTCCGAAAGAGTGGGTTTTAAAATAAACATGGACTGAACCAAGGTGATGTTGAATGCCCATGTTACACCTACTCCAATCATGGTCGGAGACACACTCGAAGTTGTGGACGACTATGTCTACTTGGGACAAACGATCCAGTTGGGTGCGGCCAACTTCGAGAAAGAGGTAAACCGTCGAATCCGACTCGGCTGGGCAGCGTTCGAGAAGTTGCGCGGTATGTCTTCGTCCAACTTAACATAGTGTCTCAAGACGAAAGTCTATGACCAGGGTGTGTCGCCAGTGATGACATATGGCTCTGAGACGTGGTCGCTCACAATGGGCATCATCAGATAGCTGACTGTAAGCTATCTGATGATGCCCATTGTGAGCAACCAAAAGGCAATGGAGAGGACTATGCTCGGCGTTGCCTGGCGTGATCGAATCACAAATGTAGAGATCCGCAAGAGAACCAGGGTTACCGACATAGCTCGAAGAATTACCAAACTTAAGTGGCAGCTGTGGGCAGGGCAGAACGGGTGGCCGATGGGGCAGAAAGTTCCGCAGTAGTGTCCGCGCACCGGAAGATGTTGCGATGGAAGGCCTCCCACTAGGTGGACCGATGACCTAGAGAAGGTGGCGGGGATCCGCTGGATACGAGACGCACGGGACCGGTCAATGTCGCGACGCTTGGGGTATGCATAATGTCTAGCAGTGGATGCCTTTCGGATGGTGTAATGATGATTATGGCGGTGAAGTTATCTACCAAAATTGCCGAATTGCCCGTCATAATCAGTCCAGCTGTTTCGGCGATTACCCGGGACAAACAGACAGACGGATCACCGACGGACAAGTCTTTTTAAATTTATTTTTTGTTAGAAGTCTTGTATATACTTTCATATGAATTTAGTAAAAAGCTGTTATTTTGACATTACAAACAGGCACTTAAATTTTATTTTTTTGTTGTATGTAGTATTGTGTATGAAGTATATTACTATATTCTTCAGGTATTTGAGGTAACTGTCAATAAAATCTTACTAATTATATAAATACGAAAGTTTGGATTGATGTGTGTATGTTTGTAACTAAATCACGCCAGAATGGCTGAACGGATCATGATGAAATTGGACACAGGGATAGATTATAGTCTGGAATATACAGAGGCTACTTTTCATCGCGGTATGATGTTCCCTTGGGATAAGAAATGCGGGCCAGCCCCAATTCCTTCCTGGTAATGATCGCTGACAGACTAGAATGTCCATTGCTGTTCCATTGCCGGTTAGGAAACTATAATAATTATGTTTTATTTTATTTGTAATTTTAATAAAAATGACAATTTTTTATCTAATATAATTCATAATTTAATTTTTTTTAATGTATCAAATTTTAATTGTTTAGTATTTTACTTGAGTTAAATTAATTAATGTGACTGCGTGTGCTGCTATTATTGTTATTATGTTATGAGTCTGTGTTACTTGAAATAAATAAATTGAATTGAATTGAATATAGGTAATTTGAAGACTGTGCTGACTTAATTCGTTAGTGATCTTACAAGGGGTGAAAATAAGTACTCCCGAATATGAACAACGTTCGCGATTGGATCTACTATGACATTAGAAAAATATCGGTTCTTACGTACACAATTTTTCTTGCCATAGTAAATTGATCCCATGGTAAACTTGGCTCCTATCATTTTGTCTTCTAAAAGATTGACAATGAAATATAAAATATTGTACATGTTCATATTCATATTCACGGGATCATATAGGTATGATTTGCAAGAAAGCGTACTGAAAGGTTTCGTGCTGAGGCAGTCGCAAGGTTTCACAAATATTACCGCGCTCAGGGTGTTGTATGACGCTTTGGTAAGGAGTCACTTAGAACACAGTGCGGTGATTTGGGCTCCTCATCAAGCGAAATACAATGTCATGCTGGAGCGAGTACAAAATAAATTTACAAGACACTTCTATTTTAAACTTTATGGAGTTTACCCATTTTACTCGCTAATGTATCCTACACTGTTTGTACTGGGAATGGTGGGGTACAATGAACTCAGAGTGCGCCGGGAATTTACACTCGCGGCATATGTACTAAAGCTCCTGCGTGGTACATGACCCGGGTGTGCTGCGTCACCTGAAGCTGTGTGTGCCAGACCGATACGTGTAGAGGCGGCGGCGGCCGCCACTGCTGGCCGTGCCTGCTGCTAGAACCAATCTATTGTCAAAAACCCCTCTCACCCGCACAATCTGTGTGCTCAACAAATTACATGAGAGGCAGGTAATATTTTCGTGAAATAGGAGTGAATTCGCAAGAGTTTTGTTAGTTATAATTAAAATTTAGATAAGTAAAGTTTTATTTTATATTAGTTTAGAAGATTTTACTTTTTTTTGTTCACTTACCATCAGGAGAGATAGTGGTCAAGCGCGAGCCTACCAATAATAATAAAAAAAAATAAAAAATGTCAGAAGTTTAGGTTTATATAATTATTATACATTTATGCAAAGTCTGATTTTAGATTAAGATTTTAACCACTCTATTGTATGGTTCAACCTGTAAGATAGTGTGTGTAAGTTAAATAAATGTTGCTAAAACATCTCGATTAAGCAAAAACTAGCTTCACAAGAAAATAATAATAATTATGTAAGATCTTTAAGACATCTATGATGTGGCACTATTTTACACGAGTACAATAAGTGCCGGTAATCCTTGAACAATTTCTTCGCTTAGTAGCTCAGAACAATTTAAATTAAAGTCTACTTCATCGATCTTAAACAAAAGGCTTTCATACAATGCCTTGCATTTAGTGAGAATGTAGTAATCAAAATTAGTTTCTCGGATGGCGTCACCAATAGATTACAGGCTGCTTGGGCAATCGAGCATAATAGGGTCCAATCAAGGGACAATGGGATGAGCAGCTTAGCTGCAGCTGAGGTCTCTGATTAAGCACAAGGATATAGACGCCTCTGCCAACCTCTTCCGGGAATATATTCGAGATTTCATATTCATAAAATAGTACCTTTCCTAAGTAAACTTGCTTTTGACTTGAGATATTTTTCATTTTGTATTCTATTTTTGCCGGCACAAAACTCGTGTTCTTCGACGCATAAAGTTCAAATATTCAGAGATGTTTGCTCTATTATTTCGTCCTAAGGTATTTGCACAATGTTGCTATACGACTATAAGTCGATACTAAAAGATTTTTACATGTTTTGATATGTATTGGTGTCCTATAAAAGCGTCTTAAAACAAACTAAGTACATACAATCCTACTGAAAAAAAGTTGTTTATATTAGGCAAAGATTTTTTGTTAGTACCTACCGATTCACAAAACTAACAGAAACCAGCCAAGTGCGAGTCGGGCCACACGCAGTAATAGGGTTCCGTAGTTGCACAATAATGCGGACTAAGAAGAGGGCGTTTTTACCAGATTGCAAAGAAAGGGTTATGTTTTTCGCGCGTATCTTGTATTTATTTATGTTTGTTTATTTGTATGCATGTTATATTATTTTTACCTCATATCTTTCAAACCACTAGACGGATTTATATAATTAAGACATCGTTACATATTTCTTGACCACCAAAGTGTTTTTAGATAGGTGAAGTTGAAAAAAAAACAAACATAGCGGCCTTTGGGCGTCATATTGTGCGGGTCCAAATTTTATTTTCTTCCAATTCCATCGAGTGGGGTTTCAAAATGAAATGTTTAATTATTACAAAAATATCAACCACTTATATGTTTAGAAGTTATTCGAAAAAAAATGATAACTAAATAGTTGTAAATAAAAAAAGTCAATTTAAAATCTAAAACCCGACTGATGTTTTTGCACAGACACAGACAGATCAGGAGGGGGATACATATTCGCGAGTTGGCGAACCCCCCCCGGGTTCGCCAACTCGCGAATATGTATCCCCCGACTGCACAGCATGATTTTTATTGTTTACAGCTTTTTAGTTTACTAAATAAATACATAAATTTAGACGGTTTCGGTGGCTCACGCCAAACGCTGCCGGCCACTTCCATGTCTTCAGCACTTCCATTCCATTCGAGCGTAAACATTATTAATTTAGAAATCATTATTATTAAGGATGTTAAGATTTTAATTTTTTATATGTTTACATGGATTACAAACTTATATTTACTACCTGTTTTACACAATTCACAACATTTTGTAAATAATTTTTCAATGGAATTTGTACAAAATTTTACTTTTCCAAGTACATTTTATAAGTTGATCGCATATTATGCACGCCACTGACGCCGCGATCGGGGTGACCACCTACTGGGCCCAAAACTTATGAAGAGTTTCCCATCGACACGAAAAGTAGAAGATTACTTATAAACTTGTAAAGCCTACTTACCTGTGATAGTTTTCGTTTTAATTTAGTTATGTAAACTACTGTCGTGATTATTTACACATATCCAAAAGCAACCATTTAGCTGGCAGGGCACACTTGACCCTAACAAAAATTAGCACTTAAAAGCTTAATTTTATTCTAAATTATAGTTTCCTAGTACTAAGATTCTGCGCTAAGCTGCGGATGGACGTGCAGTACAGGTGGACATGGCGAATGTATAAGGGTTTCTTGTTGACTACGCGCAACCATAAAAACAAGAGTTAGTATGGTAGCCCGCTGAATCGCATAGAAAAATATTGTAGTAGAATCGAGAGCGAATCAGCCAAACATAACTAGTTCCGTGAATCATATTGCTGCTAGATTAGAAACCTCTCCGTTGAACCATCACAATAAGCGCGTCATCCAATCAGAGTACAATACCCGGACGGCTTATTTTTTAATCTCGCTCTCGTCATATTGAATACTACGAGATATTTTCCGGGATTACTACTGCGGGATTACAAACTGAAAAAAGAACACTATTGTATTGTGTTGGTTTCACAGCTTGAATCAGGAACTATACCTATTAATGCTATTGACTTCGGAGATTTGAAAAAAGTGATTACGTAGTTTGTAGGTATCTTAAATGCGAAGGCAACTTTGCCTCTCTGTTTGTTACATTTGCACTCTTAAACCTGCAAACCAAGTTTAGTATGGAGAAAGTTTTTTTATTTTTTTTATTTAAAAATGTCGTGGGTGCGTTTACAAACATATAAACTCACATACACAAACTCCCAGAGCCGGAACAACAATTTGTAGATCATACAAATATTTGTTCCGTGAGGGAATCGAACCCGCGACACGCAGCGCAGCAGTCAATCGCTCAACCACTGCGCCAACCGTGTGCCCTAGATTGCACCATAGATTGGACCTTTATCATACTTACCCAGTAATAAACTCTTTGGGATAATTTTCTACTTTTACACGGGGAAGGCGATAGCAGAAGAAGAAGAAATGAAGTTTAAATAAATATTATTGATAATTTTGCTGAAATAGTACTGCCGGAATGGCCGTAAAAGTAAAAAAATTACAGATGAAGCAAGTTTTGTGAAGATTTTTGCGGGCTTCCGCAACCGTAACAAAGGTTTTTTTTTCTGTCTCTTTCAAGTTTTCTGTTAGAAGAGCTCTATATGTTACCCAAGGTTATGGGATTAGTCTATTTCCATCATAAAGTTCTGTACAATGATTCTCTGCCTAACACTTTTAGTTTTCAACTTACTCAAATAGTGAGAGCCTGTATGAATTTAAGTAGGTACAATAGGTGGCAATAACGAGAAATTAAACGAATACATGGTAACTAGGATGTAGAAGGGAATAGTAAATACGTCATGACTCTGTAGTATATGTTTGTCAGCTATAAGTATTACTGACAATAACCTACTCATAGTGACTTCGTTCTGTATAGCCCCATAAACAACAATGGCGAAATCTTAGCTGACTTAAATTTGAGCATCTGAAAGTGAGTTTTAAACGAAACACATTATATTAATTGTCTACGTTTTTTAAAGTGTAATTGGGCTGGTTCTTAAATGATAAAACAACAAAGTTTTTTGATTTTTGATTTAATTTCTTTAGCTTAGTGTTGTCAGCATGGTCTTTTCATTTATTAAATTAATCTGCAAAGAATATTTACAGATTAACCTTCTTAAAAACTTTTTCTAAAGCCTAATGCTGCCCACGTACTCTTCTAGATACGTATTAGCGAGTTGTCAAAGGAATTTTGCGGGCGGGTAGCGATGACGATGTCTATAGAATGGCCGTGATCAGGCTTGCCTGTCAGTGCTTACCGATGGGTAGCAAACTGACTGACAGGTTCTCACGGCTGATGTAACAAGATAATTAACTTGGTATACCCCTTATTTTCTGGATAGATAGACAGCAAAAGGTGGTTTTGCGGAATATATTCTAATGGAGTTCGCTTACAGTCTAGGTTTAGTCGTAAGTTGTGCCAGAAAGCGTTTTATACCATTAAACATTACGTTGAGGACAAAAAGGCTATGGGATTGAGCTGCTACAATAAAAAATTAATTTTAATATTTTTATATTTTCCACCGTGTTTTGAATTTTGTTTCATTTTTTTTTTTGGTTTTCTTGCAATGACAAGAATATTTACTTTTTAAAGTATTATATTATTTTATTTTAATTATTGTGAATGTGAAGACTATGTGGACCATTTTTTTTTGTTTATTTTTAATTTATCATAGTTTTTAATCGTGGCCTGGCAGTTTGGGTAGTTTATGCGGCCTACCCGAATGTCCCTTCTTTGGTATTGTTCGTCGAATCGTTGAGCTCCTTAAATTCTGTGTTGAGCTTCTCGGTTATTGACAAATGCGCGCAGTAACTGGACATATCCACTCAATCTGGCTGGTTCTTTCCTCAAAAGACCATTTCAGACATCAATCTACATGGTCTTCACATGATCTAACCAAGGTTTTTGTTTTGTCTGGACTTTAAAAGAGACTCTGACCTCTGAGTTTGTTTCGGCCTTTCTTCTCAGAGTAGTCAGATAGAAAACGTTGACCTCATCTAGTTTTAAAAATATGATCGACATGTAAAAGTGTTTGTACAAACCAACTTACAGAAATAAAATCATTTATCATTTATCATTAGGTGCTAGAAATCAATAGTTGGCGATGTTAGTTAGAGTTGTTTCGTTTTTATTTATTTCGCACGTGCAATAATGTGCATTGTTGCGCAAATAAAAAAAATCTTCGGGCACACAATTTTATTATAATAACTAGGTCCCGTATACTGATTAAATTCCCATTAAAAATAGTGGTAGAACATAAAATTCATAATGTATAAATAAGCTTTATGTACCATGCAAATACCAAATACTACTAACATTAACGGTAAGTGCAGTAAATAAAAAGGTACTTAAGTAAATATACCTTTCCATACAGAAAAGATAAATAAAAAGAAGGATAAAATAAAATAATGTAGGGTTAAAACATCAGCAAGCCCGATACAAACATAAAATCATAATTTTGTTAAAATTATTCAGCAGTTGCTTCAGTCGTAGGTGTAGTTGTAGTCGTAGGGATCGTAGTCGAAGCAGTCGTAGTCGCAGCAGACGTAGTCGCAGAAGTCGTCGTTGAAGCGGTCGAAGTCGATGTAGATGTAGTAGACAGTGGCGTAGTAGTTGACGGCGTGATACACGATGGATGGAGTCCTTTGCAGAACAGGCATATTAGCTGTAAAGTAAATTAAAACTGTTTCACATAAAATTTTAAATTTAGCTCGTGATAAACAATCGGTAAACAGTGTCGAGATTTTTATAAACAAGCTCTTGTATTAAAAGGCGCATTGTCACGAGAAAATAACGTGTGTTCAGTCGGACACAGAGAAGTGGGTCAAATTTAACTTGCAAGATTTGGTTACAGAGACCGGGACAGTAAATTAAGCTTTGCAATAAGGGTGATTGTCCTTAATAAATAGGCTTGGTAAGTAATTCGTAAGGTCACGTCACCAATCCCTGTCACTTCCGTGTTAGGCAATTTATATTAAGCGTAGGGTGACTATTTTTATGACGTTTTATAAGATCGATCGTTTCGGTAAGTAGATTCATAAAAGCTTTTAAATATAGCGACCTATAACTATTTTTAACACCTTTCGAGTATTACGGTAATGCAAATGGTTATCGACTAATAAATTGAAGAATGAATTTCATAGTCGATAAGCATTCAATCTCAATTTTTGTAAATGCTATCACTAAGGTCCTAACTTCGAACTTTCATCTCTATGCAGACAACTTGCAGTTATATCGCCATTTTAAAATGGGTGACCTCGCCGAATCTGTGGCTGCCATCAATTTGTTGAGAATATCAACATGTTAACTGAGTCCTTTGGACTCCTCCTGAACACAACTAAATCTCAAGCGCTCATTATTGGTGGCAGATACATGCTCAATCTATTGGATCCCCAGTCTCTTCCGCCAGTAATGTATAACTCAGTGCCAATATATTATTCAAAAAACGTGAAAAACTTGGGCGTCCATAAAGAAACTCACCTCTCTTGGGAGGTTCATATTGCTGATGTGAGTAAGAAGGTCTTCAGCTCTTTTCAGTCTATTAGCCTCCGCCAGTACGACCATGTGTCGGAATTTCGGACCAGATTGAAATGGTTGCCGATTCGGCGTCGACGAGATACCCATATCCTATCCCTTCTCTATAATATCCTACACAATCCTATTTCTCCCCAATATCTTCACGAACATTTTGAGTACCTCGTCCCGAGGGGCAAACCTTGTCGCACGGCCACTTCGCTTCTCCTTCGTACTTCATGTCACACTTCCAGCCGTTATGATGGCTCCTTCTTTGTTACGGCAGTGCACCTCTGGAACTCTCTCCCACACTCCCTACGCGATAGCCCTTCCCTCGATGTCTTCAAGAGGAAAATTAAAGAGCATTTCCTTTTATATCAATGTCAGTAGATAGTTAGTAGTTAGTAGATATTTGTATATATGTATGTATTTATGATTTATTTTTATGATTATAATTATGTTATTTTAAAATTGTACACTGGATCCTACCCTCTTTTGTCACCATTCTCCGTCACTCTCTAGGGTTTGCTGTAAAAGAACTCAACATTGAGTTAATGTCGCCTTTGTACATGTACTTTATTGTCACATTGTATTGAATATCGTGTTTGGTGTACAATAAAGAATTAAAGAAGACAATATTTGGACGAGCGTGGTGATTAATGCTCGCGCCTTCTCTGTATGAGAAGAGGTCTTCACCCTGCAATGGGAGTAACTGGTTGGAATAATTATTATGATTATATTTGGACAAACCTTTTGGCTGCGAATAAAGTTAAATCTGTTGCAGACTTCACTAAAAGTTGGAGCAGCTGCCTTGAGTCCTAAAAAGATACAAAACGGAATATAGTGCAAAGGCTCAAAATTAAACTTAAATTGTTCATTATCTTAGTGATACACACAATTATAATGTTTTGGTTTTTGAAGTTGAGTATCCCACACTCAACTTCAAAAACCAAAACATCAACAATCAAAATATCAACACCATATAATCAACAGTTTCATTTGTCAATGAATCAGAATAAAATTAGATTTCAACATAAACGGTTCAAAATGTCAACACTTCAGATGAGCAACGAATGTGAATAACATTGATTTATAACATAAATACATCATACATCTTAAGCATACTTTGTAAACAAGCATAATAATATTACAAATTTGATATAATATTCAAGATAAGAATTCTTGGAAACATGCTGGTCCTGCTCCATAGGGCAATCTTTAGTGTAGGCAAATTCAAACTGGTTAATCTATATTATTCATAATTATATTATTGTTTTTTTTCTTCTCTTTTCGTTTAAGAAATTGACTCGCACACTGTTCCGTTGTTGTTGAATTAGGAAATTTACCTATGTTTGCAATATTTGTAAGTATGTGAGAACCATGTTCCTATTTATCAAAAGAATGAATTACCTGTTAGTGTTTGTAATACTTTATATTTCGTTTATACGTAGTATAGTATTGTTAGTCTAGGTGCAAGGTCCGCACGTATATGAATTAATGTATATATGTAAATATTGTAAAACACTATTTTTTTAAGAGTAAATATGGAGTTTCTTGTCCGTTCTTCTCCATAAAGCTACTTTTCCGAATCGACGGTTGAATCAATTATTGTTACTTATAAATTATTAATTTTTGACTGCCGAAAGTGCCGCCTAATTGAAATAAAGGAATTAGATTTTGACCTTTACTTTAACTTATCATTATATCAGCCTGAAACTATTCACAAATAGTTGGTCTCCAACTTTGACGATACTATTGAACCTACTGTAATTTATTCAACGGTTATGATAGATGACCTCTTTATTCATAACCTTGTATGGCTTGTATCATGTGTGCAATGCACTATTTAATTATATTTAGAAATTTATTATCTCCCATAATTGTTACCTCCAAATCCAGCATGAGATCCATAAGGCCAACCAGCCGACGATCCTAATAAACAAAGACAATAATAAACTTTCATTAGATCATCATCCGCTAGATCCAACAATTACTGATTTAATAATAATCCTAATGGATGTTAATATTGTCTTAATCCAGGCCCTTGAATAAAATTAAAAATAACAACCCTCTTAATTGGTTAGGGACCCAAAAAGGGCTGAATTACACTGTCGAAAGGTTCAAATAAAACAAAATTTTGACAAGGCCCCTTTGAAGTGTAGCTATTTTGAGATTTAAGTGATTGGCAATTTGAGCCTCGCCACGATTGGTTCGGATGAATATCGAATTCTCAATCAAACATTAAATAAATATTTAAGTATAAATCAAATTCTGAAAGGACAGTGGTTACCAATATTTCAATAAAATGTGAAACTTGATAGGCAAAGATAGAAATATCAGTACTCAAAAGTGTAAAAAGAGAACAAAATAGAAATCCATTCACATTTATACCAGGAGAACGTAATTAAAACTGAAAAGAAATGGAAATAACTACTCTACTAATTACAATTCTCATCAAACAGGAAACGATAAAAGAGCAAGAAACTAGACTGAAGCTAAAGTTAATAAAACAAAAGACAAACCTTCAGTTCTTCCAATAGAGAGACAATGTGATATTGAATAAAACAGAATTGTGAACAGATAAAACGAAGTCGCAAATAAAAATGCCATGACTGAATCTACGACTGTCGACTCGAGTAATGACAAAAAATCTGTGGAGCTTCCGTTTAGGAGCTTATATTGTCTGAAGTCGTTTGCGCTAGGGATGTGTGGATACTACATGTTTTTTTTTCTGATTATGAATACTTATGTGGGTGCGGGGGGAGGGGCAGAGAAAATAAATGTTGTGTTAATTTCTCTCTTTCCAGTATTCCGTTATCTAGTATTGGGATAATATTATTACTAAGATTATCAAAAGATAATCTTCTTAATAATAATAATGGCGTTTGCTTACAAATATATGCAGTAAATATCTCCTTTTTATTACACTTTTTGCTGTATTACTTTTTCATAGATAAATACAAAATTAGCAGACATTAGCTAAGTAGTATCTAATCGCAAGTAACAGCGTTTACAGTACCTTAAAGCATCCTTTCATTAATATGACCTTTAACAAAGCTTTATATCCGGTTCAGTCAGCCCAATCTTGGTTAAAGATCTGTGATAAAACGCTACAGAAAAAAAAACATTAACGAAATCCAGAATTATGCAAACCCAACACTTTTCCCGTTATCTATTCAGTTTAACTCCTTAACAGGCGTACCATAACTTTGATGGCTAATTTACCTGGTCCAGTCAATTCAGACCTTTTCTTCCATAGGCTTGCCTGGAGACCAGGGTTGTCTATACCCTGGTGGTTGTTCCTAACGATCGAAGGCGACTGAGCCCATTGTACAACAGGTTGTCACGCACTTCTGAGATTGCTTCTAATTTTATTTTCATTTTATGAGTCTTAATGCTGCCTGGAAACTAGGTCTCATAAAAATGGAAATTGCTTTAGTTCTCGTGACGTTTACTTGTTTTGTCACTAAGTATATTTGTGTCTGTTTTACAGCTTGGAGTTTAAATTTGTTGCTTAAACATCGTAAAATTCCTAAGTGTGGCATAGACGGATAGGTCGTACTTCCTGTTTAAGCATTTATTTTTATTTCGTTTTGTTTTTAACTGGCCTATCTACACTACGCTCTCATACCTATTAACACTGTGTTATGATAACTTTGTAGATTATGAATATTTTTTAAATAGGTGATTTTTTTTTATTATCCCATGTTTTGACATTATACCGAGTATATCGGGATAAAAAGTAGCCATTGTGTTATTTCAGACTTTGTAGTCTGGAATAGCACATAGGCTAGATAAACCGGCGTGATTGAGTTGCAAACTTCCATTTAAACTTTCGCATTTATAATATTACAATTGGTTTTATTTTTTTATATTAATTCGAAAACATGTGACATTTACCAACCCACACTGATGGGCCCGCGAGGTGGATTAAGGCCCATTCCCTCTCAAAGAGAGGAGGTCTGTGTCCCAGCAGTGCGAATGTTAAAAGGCTGATGATTTATAATATTAGTAGGATGAATTAAATTAGATTTCTACTGCGATTAGATCTTTTTTCGCCTAATTCATATTATGTGCTGGCTGTCATTTTAAAACGATACTACGTGTTATGTTTAGGAAACATTGCATCAGTATGCATCTTGTGTTTCCTTCATGCAATTGTCTCTTTTCTGCCGACGAATTGTCAATTGGATGTAACTCTATTGTAATACGAAGCTTAACTCGCTTTGGAGACCAACAAATATAAAAACCGGCCAAGTGCGAGTCGGACTCGCGCACGAAGGGTTCCGTACTTGGTAAATTTCGGTTTACGATTGATGACGTATTAAAAAAAAACTACTTACTAGATCTCGTTCAAACCAATTTTCGGTGGAAGTTTACATGGTAAAGTAGAACATATATTTTTTTAAAGTTTTATCATTCTCTTATTTTAGAAGTTACAGGTTACGACACACACATTTTACCACTTTGGAAGTGTCTCACGCGTAAACTATTCAGTTTAGAAAAAAAAAATAGAAACCTTAATATCATTTTTAAAGACCTATCCATAGATCCCCATACGTATGGGTTTGATGAGAAAAAAAAATTGAGTTTCATTTCTAAGTATGGGGAACCCCCAAAATTTATTGTTTTTTTGTCTATTTTTGTGTGAAAATCTTAATGCGGTTCACAGAATACATCTACTTACCAAGTTTCAACAGCATAGATCTTATAGTTTCGGTTAGAAGTGGCTGTGATATACGGACGGACAGACAGACATGACGAATCCATAAGGGTTCCGTTTTTTGCAATTTGGCTACGGAACTCTAAAAAGTAAGTAAAAGTATTTATTGTCTCAGAAATTTATGTACCTATTTAATTATATTAAATTTTATTAAAAAAATTATAGGGAAGGGTATAATAATAAGGGATTGATCACTTGACATTTCGATAGCTTGCCAGTTCCTTACATTGTTCTCATTTTTCCGATCGCTGTGGCGACATTTTAGTTAATAGAATGTCACTTAACAGAGCGTCTGGTCTGATCATAATGTTAGAATGTTTGCAATTCAAAGACAAGACATATTGCCGCACTCAGAGACATTTAACGGTTACTTAAGGCGTTCCTTAGTGTAGATTTTGTACTAAAAATCTATACTAAGGAGAGCTTTAAGTAACCGTTAACGTCTCTAAGTGTGGCAGATAGTGACAGGATTTGAAATTTATTTAGTACTTGCTTCTGCCAGCGGCTTT
Source organism: Orthosia incerta (assembly GCA_948252205.1). Classification (NCBI taxonomy): domain Eukaryota; kingdom Metazoa; phylum Arthropoda; class Insecta; order Lepidoptera; family Noctuidae; genus Orthosia; species Orthosia incerta. The sequence continues at coordinate 19,418,852 of OX411759.1, read as the reverse complement.
GCTCGCGTGAAGGTCGAAAATTATCCCGAGGGAACATAAATTCCCGTGATAAAAAGTATCCTATGTTCTATTCATGACTATAACCTATCTCTGTGACAAATTTCATCCAGATCCGTCCAGCCGTTTGAGCGTGAAGAAGTAACAAACATACAAACCCACACACACACTCACAAACTTTCGCTTTAATAATATTAGAAAATTAGATTATTGGCTAACAACATCTGTACCAAATATTATCCATAATCTCGACGTTGGTGCAACTTACTTATTTTATGGGTATCAATGAGGGCTATCGCGTTGAATTTGCCGCTAGGAGCGCTTGTGTAAACCACTGCTTTACCCTTTGTAGAGTGAGGTTTCAAAGTGTCAAAATTCATAGCTTTTTGGCCTTTAGCGCGAGTTTATTTACTTCTTTTTTTATTGTTGTGAATATTTTCCAAAAATGGCAGATTAAGATAGATACGGCTTTTAATAACCACTGCTTTAATATAATTTTATGTTTTGGAAAAATTAAACTTCCTTTTGTTCGAAAGAAAGTAAAGCTCTGTGTTTAATCATTTATTTTATTTTTTATTCATAAATAAAACTGTTCGCTCTGTCACTTGCTACTAAGGTTTTATTGGTTCAGAGTCACCCAGTCGACACCGGCTATCGCTGAAAACCAGCGCTGTGGCTCTGTCTCGCACACGAGTCCCAGCATTATGCAGAGCGATGACCGTTTTGCGTAGTTGTGTTTATGTTATTTTTTTTTTGGTTTTTTATATTTTTTATGCGTCGTGCCTGGCGCAAATAAACAATTTTTCTTTCTTTCTTTTCTTTCTCATTCAGTTTATAAACCTATCCTTTCAAAAGTAAAGATAAACATTGTAGGTACACATTACTTTATACTAATATTATAAAGAGGAAAGATTTGTTTGTTTGTACCGAAAACAAAATTCTTTCACCAAAAGAAAACTAAATTATTCCTGAGTGACATAGGCTATTTTTAATCCTTAAAATGGGTCCTGTGGGGTGGTCCACGGGAGCGAAGCCGCGGGCAACAGCTAGTGATATTATAATTATGAGAAAGGACCAAGATTACTTCAGGTCAATTTAAAAGGCACCATTCAGAAATATAGTGAATCTATAGTTTCACTAACTATATTTTCAACAACAACAACAAACTCAACTCCTTAGAAACATAAATAAATCAAATTAACTTCGAGTGAAAGTCAAACGGCCCCTGCGCCCCTTGCATAAGAGAATCGTTTGTGATGCAAATTAAATCCTATTCACTGAAATAGCCTTATTTTGATTCAGTACTTACCCCCTTTTGACATACCTTGAAATGTCAAAGCCTAAGTTAACTGTGACCGGTTGCAGACCCTAAGTAAATTTGATTCGGGTTCAAGGATTGCTACTCGTCACAGCTTCGGTAAACAAGTTACGATGTGAATCTTAAACGAGTTCAGGGGTGGATTAGAAAGATTGAGATAAGATCAATGCTTTTGAACATTTTAATTACGGGAATAGCTCTGGGTTTCTTACTTACTCTGAGAGACCTCTCTGATGGCACGACGCAAATCAAATTGCGTCGATAGGCGATATAGGTCGGATATCGCGTACACGTATTTTCTAATAAAATTGCAATGCAAATCGGTCGAATTTTCATCACATTGATTCGTTGACTTTCAATTTAAATTGACTATCAGTGTGATATAAATCAATATAAATCGTATCAGAAAAGTCACTTAGAATTGAGAATAAGCTGAAATGGTATCTTGACTTTTGAATCCCACATCTCAGTGAGTTTAAAATCGTTATCCTACGACGAAATACGATCGAAGTCTTCGATTATGAGTGATCTCATCTCATATACAATTTTACTGTCGTCGTCTGCCTTGCCTTTACCCAACTATATTGGGCTCAGCTTCCAGTCTTACCGGATTCAGCTGAGTACCAGTGCTTTACATGTAGCGACTGCCTATCTGACCTTCACAACCCAGTAACTGGGTAACACGGTACCCCTTGACTGGAGCCAGATCTAAAGCTTCAGACTACCCGTAACGACTGTCAAAGATCTTTAAATGACAGTCAGGACCAACGGCTTAACATGCTTTCCGAGGCATGGAGAAACTCGGTATGTTGAAATGGTCACCCATCCACGGACCGAACTGTGACAAGCGTTGCTTAACCTTGAAGATCGACCCGTGCGGCAGTAATTATTTAGCCACGAGCTCCTCACAATTTTACTGTATCTAGTATTATATCTAGCAGTTTTTTTTCTAATGCATAGATACCGACTAAGACTTTCAAAAAAATTCAGGGGTCATTGCTGCTTGAAATCCTATAAGTCAATATTACATCGAATAATAAAGTTTTGGCATCAAATATCATCAATCAAAAACAAAATAAACTTATGTCTTCCAACTGACTTTATAAAGCTTCATAAAATGACGTGACTTACGTTTTCTTTTATTTCAAGTATTCAAACATCAGAAAACCTAGAAAAGGAATTCTCTTGTTTTTACGATCCACTTACATTCCTTTAACCTTCTTTTACGACTTGCCAGGACTGGGACGAAAGTTTTATTTTTCTAAAGAATACTTAGTAGTATCTTCTATTAAAAATGCATCGCAGAGGCACAACAACGGTTTTAAAAATGTGCCAATGATTTTTACAAGGAAGTGCTTTATCGTGGGCATTTTTTGTACCACATTTGTATGCTTCGGTATTCAGTTCTTTTTAGGGTTCTGCAGTCAAAAAGGAATCCTTATAGTTTAGCCATGTCCGTCTGTCCATCCGTCCGCCGTTTAGCGCAGAAACTCTTAGTATTAGAAATGTTATTTGGCATGGATATACATATTAATCACAAATAGTTCGGCCCTGTATTTCAAGAGTTAATAGAATTTTGTGCCAGTATTTTAAAATAAACATGTTTAACAACAAATAGTAACTACTCGTATAACGAAAACGGGAAAAGGTATAAAAAGCCATTTTACTTGACTCACGGAAACTTAAACATACATACTTTCGGCACTTCTTCAAAGGAGTCTTAACCGTACTTAGTGCTATATACCTAAGCAATAACATTAGACCATAAATTGAAATATTGAATATCGGGCTTCTAACGACCGCTACGGCTGTTGCCTTAATTACCACGCTCGCCAAACAGATAGACGACTGTATCTAATATGCTAAATTATTGGGTACGTATTTGTGTGTATTACCTGCAGTGCTATTCTCTAAGGATACAGCTTTGAGCGCAGTGCTGGTGCCAGCGACGAATCTAAGTTTGGTATTCGCTAAGCCGCGAATAGCGACACTAGCGCTCTAAGCTGTGACGGCCGTGAGTTAGAACTACTCAATGTCGAGCAAGTTGACAGTTCTTCATACATTTTGGTATTCCGTAAGAATAATAATAATAAATTGTAGTTCTAAAAACTAAAAAACACGCTTTATTGGTAAGGATAATGGGACAAACTGTTTAAATTATTGCATTGTCATCGGTCCTTGATAAGTGTGCAAAGTTTCAAATCAATCCAACGTTTTGAAGTGGGTGAAAATCACGTTCAAAGATTCCGTTACATTGATACATTGTTACATTGATACATTGATACATAGATACATAGATACATAGATACATACATACCAAGCTAATAAAAGCGTGTTAAAAAACAGCGTCGAAGACGCTCGCAGCCTGGCTTACAGCCTCGTATTTATCTGTCAAATCCAAAAGCCACTATTTTTGCGCGTAACGTAATTCTTCTTGGATTTTAATCTAACTAATACTATAGGTAAATGTGAAAGTTTGAATGGGAAGTTTTGTTGGTTTAAATGTTTGTGGATGTATGTTTGTTACTCAATCACGCCAGTGTTACATACTCTTTGAATCACGCCAGAACGGCACTGGATGAAATTCTGCATAGAGATAGATTATAGCTAGGTAAAGGAATAGCATAGGGGATACTTTTCTTCCCAATAGAATGTACCCTTGGGATAAGAAAACACTTTTCACGTGTTTGAAGCCACTGGCAGAAGCTAATAAAATATTGTATTAAAATATTTTTTTACCAGCTTACCAGTTTGTTAGCTTGGTTAACTAAAGCTACATATATTAGAAGAAGCTAAGAAAATTAATGATTTTAACAGAGCTCGACAGGCGAGAGAATTAGCAACGTTGATAACAATATCCTGGGATAGAGACACTTTATCCATAGTTACCTTCAGGCTTTAATAACATACCTAGGTATTGGAAAACGACTTAGCTCTTAGCGTACAGGCGTTTTAAATGTTTAATGTGAATTTTAATTTATATATTATGTAACTAGCTGTTGCCTGCAACTACGTCTGCGTAGCATTAGTATTTCGAATAGCCATTTTTTTATTTCAAGAAAAAAAATTGTAGGTTTGTGGGCCGCCTTACTAGAGATATTATTAATTCATCATACAAACTTAAGGCAGATTTCCATGATAAAAATTATATTATGAAGGACATAGGATAGTTACCTACGGTCTCAAACTGTTTCCATAGGTACCATCAGCGGTTTAAGCGTGAAAAGATAACAGACAGTTACTTTTGCATGTATTATATTAGTATGGATTACATAGGTTAATTAGTAGGATCTTTAATTAAAATTATATGTCATAAATATATTTAAATAATATTTGTTGTGATGTGAATCATGTTTATTGGTCCGGCTTCATCATCATCATATACGTCTAATGACGTCCACTGCTGGACATAGGCCTCCACCAAGCGTCGCCACAATGACCGGTCGCGTGCATCTCGCATCCAGCGGAACACCGCAACCTTCACAGGTTCCTTCCGGCTAGATACTCAATCTTAATAGGCCAAATTCTTGTTTGTACAAGCAAAATTGTACATTAAGACTGCAAAACAGATTAATATGTTTATTATGGAAAATAATTAGACATAATATACATATTGACTAATAAAAAAAACTCAAAATGATAAAACTCAGATTTATTTATTGAACTATTTTCCAGTAATAGAATTTTATTCTATAAATATCTTCAGTGTATCTCCATTTGCCTTTGTGAAGGTTGTTGTGAAATGAGCATTGGATTAGATGGCCTCATACCGTTAGCAAACAACGCCTGCGAGGAGCTGTGAACATAAAAATGCAATAAATTACTATTAGAGGTAAAAAAATATGCAGGATACTATGTATAACAGCATCACTCTCTCTTTCTGAAGGAACAGATATTATAGGGAGACACATAGTATTGCTGGTTAATTGATTTTTTGGCTACTTTTAAAAACACCAACAACTTGGTCCAACCTGGGAATGAAAAGTGAGAACACTATTTAATTATCTAGAGCTTCTTACACTGCACCAACCAACAATGCATGAAGAGGCAATTGAGGCATCTCTGCTTTGAGGCACTGCAAGTGATCTAGCCTCAAAGTGTAATACGAAATATAAACAAATTATAACATACCTAGTAAGACTTTTCTAAAAAACTTCATCACTTGTTTTGTGTTCTGCTGGTTTTCCATTGTCATATTGTTCTTACGCCAAGATAGCCCTGGTTTTACATCCTGCAAATTTATTTCAACGCAGTACTATCATATTTGATCTAAAGATAAACATATTATACCTACTTCACTTCACTTTTTTGGAGAACAATAATATTGTCACTGTACCTAAGTATATTAAAATACTTACATTTCACACAGTCACACAACTATGTTAAAATCATATTTGTAAATAGTTTTAAATAAAAACAAACAAATTATCAAACAAAGAAAATTCGGTTGCGATTTTGCGTGTTGGTTGTGGCAGCGTCACAGCGCGTTGCTTTTACTTACGAAATAGGCAAAGAAATTGTCATTCAGCCTTAAGATGCAATAATAAAAATACATTAGTTAAACTATTATAACTATGAAATCGTTTGTAGTTTCACTCTATTACTTAAAATACTTAAAAATAGACCTATATTATACATTTTAAGGCCATAAAACTCTCAGTCGAGATTTATCGATTGTAATTTAAAGAATTTGTTTCAAGCCCTAATTCGTCTACGAAATTATGACGGGAGATGTCAGTCTACAGTTCGTCGACGACCATAACCGCGCTAGAGAATACCGTTTGAATCAGCGCTGCACGATCGGTCGATCTCGAGACTGTCTCGAAGACGAGCTCGTCGACGAGCACAGCCAAGAAACTGTCTCTTAGAGAATAGCATGGCTGTACAGTAGGAGGTAATAAGCCATTCATATACAAGCAAAAGTGCTCTAAAATAGGGTGAAGGAGAATTCGTGAGGAAACCGGCATGTCCTAAAACCTAAAAAAAAACAAGACATGTAACATCCACTAAAGCGCACTGCACCCAAAATAAAATAAAAAATCGCAGTCAGAACTCGGGTCTTGCCGCGCGGGGGCCGGCGCGCATAAAAGGGAAACTGCTCTTCAGAGAAACATTATCGAAGCCGAAATTCTCACTGGGTGTGGTTTAGGTGAAACTGTTTTCATGCCGCGCATACCTCTCATCCCCAACTCGACTTCTTCTTCCAGTGTAAGCGCATAGAATTCGCGGTAGCTGCTTAGTTGGCGATTACCATATACAAGAGTCAAAGGCACATCCTAAAGGCCGCTGGTGTCGACCTAAGGTAATTTTTTCCCACGGCCAACTGTGCCAAATGTGGCTTGCTCTCGGGCTATTAATGACCCAGAGGGAATAACAATATAAGTTATTAGAGTATAAAAATATTTTATTTAAATGTATCTTACTCTACTATCTAACTTGGTTTTACCCGACTGCAAGGAAAGAGTTATGTATTTCGCATTTATCTTGTATGTTTGTAGGTATCTAATATTCTTTATTACCTCATATCTTTCAAACCACTAGACAGATTTATATAATTAAGTCATCATTAGATACGTCTTGACCGCCCAAGTGTTCTTAGACAGGTGAAAATCAAAAATACTAGACATGGTGGATAACATAGGGCATAGTATATATCTATATTTGCCAGTTTATAGAATATCGTTTAAATTGATCAAATACTGGTTGGAGTGTAGCCTTAGGGGCATTATGGCGCGAGGACTTAGAAAACATAATGTTTTTTTTTTCGGAAATTTACCAGTTTTATTGCAGTTTCGGGTTAACCTCAACCATAAAAACCATTTAGGTTCTTATGGTTTAGGTTAATTTAGGTTCTGAAAAGCATAGCCTTACGACGCACAGGCGAGAGCCAAACCTCGAAATGTGACTTTTTACTAAGGAAATTCAGTCGGAGCTTTCTGCCCATATTTCCTCTTAATCCTCCACGCTTTTTTATTTTTGGGTGGGCCTTCAGAAAAACTGAGAAATCGACGATTTATAGCCATTAATCATGGTATATTATTATACCTTCCTGGCTTCGTTATGAGTTTACCTTAAAAATTATACTATTTAAAAAGCAAATAAAACAGATCCCATCTCGCAGTGATTAAATACGCGATAGCAACTTATCACTTTTATAATTTAAATCACTTATCTTTCACTCGTGCCATAACTTTATTACAATATATCGAATTCACACATATATTAAACACTTTATTACGATGTTACAAAATGTGTAGGCAATGTTTAGACAAGCAATTCCAACTAAACAACACTCAACAATATTAAAACGTAATAAAAACTATTTTGTTTACACAAACAAAATAGTAACTATTATGTCTAAGTATTATTATTGTACACTGACAACCCTAAATTCCGTTCCTCTCGTTCAGTCCATCCAAAGGTTGTCTGTAAGAGATTGCCCTGTGCGATAAGGCCGCCCATTGTACACTTGCTTTTAAACTTGTTTGTCCTGTATATATATTTTTGTGGTGTACAATAAAGAATATAATAAATAAATAAATAAACAAAAAAAACATGGCGTCGGATTCTCAAAAACCACAGAAGCATTTTGTAAAAAAAATATGTCATTCAATTTCAATCAAAGTGATGTCTCACTAAAATGTTACTAAGTATGTAAAGTATGAATCGATTGACCGAATGATACAGCCAAAAAGTGTTCCTAGTGAATATTTTACGTCAAACACCACCGTCCAATCGGAACTGTGAGTTAGCTTCTGTTAGTTCAAAACACGTATAGCGACTACTTTTCCTAGGAACTACCGTTAGTTCATAAAACACGTCGGAAGCCATTGCACAGCTTGGGTGAAGAAGTAAAATATTAAGTACAATTTTGTGTGAAGGAAGCCGACCCGCTCTAAGTGAGTTTAAGGACACTGTTAGAAGACGTGTATACCACTTCATCCCTAACCACTTCTGCAATTTATTTTCATTAACTGCAGCGGCGTGATTGTTTCTTGGAGCCAGTACAGCGCGTTCACACAGCCAAAATTTTCTCGATCCGGAATACTTGATAAGTCTCTGGATGCTGGACTTATAAGTTCGTCGCCGGAGGAACGATTCTGCACAGTGTATCGGGCAGAGTCACCTAACGTCGTCACGTTCTCGTGTCTCCTGTGCGGGTCACAAATAAATACTTTTTCTTTCTTTCTAACCGTGTTCATCCTCCAATTTTTAACAAAACATCGGCAAATTCATGAGAGTGTAAATGTTGAGCTCGCATGATAGTTGTTAATCGCATCTTTTCTTTTCAAGTCCATAAGAAAGAATGCTTCAGTGAAGCCTTGATCTCAACAGCTCTAGTTCTCCGACTTATAACAGGAAGGGTTTGCCTGAAATCTCCAGGGAAATGAATGTAACCTTGCCCACTGACCTCTTACCTCGGCAAATATCCCGTAGTGTCCTGTCCATGGCTGCCATAGCTTTCTTATTTGCCATTGTGCACTCATCCCAAACGATAAGACAACAATCCTGAAACACTTTACTTTATCACAATTTCGTGTGACCGAACATATCGGCGATTCGTTGTTTTTTCGATTGGGATTTTAAACATGGTAAAAGCCGTTTTACCGTCAGGAATTAACGTGGCTGCGATGCCTATAGAAGCCACAGCCAACGCAATTTTTCTTGTCGTCTGATTTCAACGAGAATTGGTTTCGTTGGGTAGATCATTCCAATGCCGCCTGAGGCATCTTAGAAATAGCTTTATTTCATTATGAAGTACACTTTGGAACACTGAGTGAAATATTTCCCTTTGTTCCGATGTAAAATGTGACTATGATCGTAAACTATTTCGGTCAGTGTCTTTATTCCAGGCCCACGCGAACTATCATAGAAAACACACATAATGCAACATTGCTTGTCTCCCAAGGCATACAGCATGGCTTTCTATAGTTTTTAGAACGTGTAAGACTCAATGCTGCAGTTCTCTTATAATATCCTTGTAATGCGAATGACTGATTTCCCTAAGGGACAGGAGGCGCTAGCTAGTTTCATTTTAAATATCTTTGTTCATGATAAATAGAACATTACTCTCGTCTATATAAAAAAATGCCATAAGATTGGCAGCGGCAGAGAAATTTACTAGTGTGTAGGCAGCTGAATAAAAACTTTAGAAAAACTAAGTTCGTAGATTAATGGATCTCGGTGGTTTGGCAGCTCTTACCTAGCTACCCACATTTTCTATTATTCAAAATATTTATCATTTTATGTATCTGCAATTGAAAAAAATCCTTGTTAACAAAAAAAAAATACCGACAAAATAAAGAACTGAAAAGCAAAAAAAAAAAAAACATTAGTCTAGCATTTTAAGTTGGCGCCAAACAAACAAACATGCAAATTAATAACCTAAAGCGTAGAATGACTGTAGCTAGGTTGATATTCGTTGATAGTTTATTTGGCGCCGCCTGAAAATGCTAGACTAAAAGATTTCGTTTTCTTTTCAGTTCGTTATTTCGTTGGTAAAATATTTTGTTAAAAAGGTGGTTTCGCATGATGTTGATGGAAGTAAAAAAGCACACAGTTGGTCAACTAGTTTAATCTTCACAAATACATACAGTCTGTCACTACAGTTTCTTGAGTATTATTGAGTAAGCACCACTTACATTCAAAGGGATACCATTACCCTTAATATTCAACATTGGCGATATGATATCTCAAACAGCATCCTTCAGTCCTTGTAGCTGTGTTCAAGTTTCGTGCAAATCAAGATGCCATGTGTATTCGGAGCCTGCTGCTGAAGTCATTGGATGTAGATCTTATGATGAGTTGACCATATTTAATATTAATATTATAAAATTAATCTAAGGACCAGCGCCTGTCGATCCTAAAGGATCCCTTAAACTTGGGCCTGGAGCCTTGCCGCCTTCGAGTCATCCGGAACGATTTAACTAACGCACCTTTGGATATATTAATTTATCGTATGTGTGAAAGGTTATGAACGGACAGAATCTAGCAAAGACTGGTTTTTACTTTTTAAAGTTTAATTAAAGAAATTTTATACACGTCTCCATTTTACAAAATACAGTATGACAGATAATAACTTCTTAATCTTCTAGGTACTCTATCTATCAAGCGAACCATAGATTTCACTTTGCCAGTAACATTTTACTAACACCGTAACACCTTCTCCTATTTTTATAAAACAGCCATTTGTTTACATGTTTTACTAAAAATAAACCTATACTATGTTTATACATACAAAGAATACTAATAACAGTTCAACTTAGTTAAATAACCTACTTATTTAGCAATTTCCTACAATGAGTTTCAAATTTAATTCTCAACAAAGGTTTTGTTAGAATATCAGCTACCTGCTGATCAGTTGGACAATAAGATACAGTTATATTTTTCTTAACATAGTTTTCATGAATGAAGTGATATCTAACATCAATGTGCTTTGATCGTTTGTTAAATGAACCTGTTTTTATAAGTTGAATAGAGCTTTGATTATCAATGTGCATTGTTGTTTCGATGTCACTTTTAGTTATTTCTTTTAACAAAGTTTTTAAATACAATATTTCTTTACAGCAATCTGCAGCTGCTATAAATTCTGCCTCTGTAGAGGATAATGCCACTATTGGCTGTCTTTTAGAACACCATGAGATAGGTCCATTAAATATTATTACATAGCCAGTAGTGCTACGTCTAGTTGCTACATCATTTGCATAATCTGCATCACAGTATGCATTCAAACAAAAAACTTTACAATCAGACTTAAACATAATACCTTCATCTAATGTTCCTGCTAAGTATTTTAATATTTTCTTTACAGCTAACAAATCTGTATGATCAGGATTCTCTAATTTCTTACTAGCTTCATTTACAGACTGAGCAATATCTGGTCTCGTCCGGGTTGACAAGTATAACAAACCTCCTACCAGTTCACGATATGGAAAGTTACACTGAGATATTATGTTTGTTTTCTCTGTCTTTTTCTCAAAATTTCCAGGAATTTTACTTGTTTTACAATCACTCATATTAAATCTTTTTAATAACATTTCTGTGTATGCTTTTTGTGTTAATTTTATACCTGCACTTGTTCTATTTATTTCTAAACCAATATATTGTTCAGAATTTTTGCTAATTTTAATTTCAAATGATTTTTCCAAACAATTTAGAATATCTAACAATTGTTGTTTACATTTAGCTACTAACATGCCATCATCAACGTATATTGCAAGAATTACAGACTTATCCTGATTTGTAAATACACATTTATCTGATTTTGTTGGTGTGAGACCTAGTTTTAACAAAGTTTCAGTGAATGTTTTATTCCAAGTAATTGGTGCCTGTTTCAAACCATACAATGCTTTATTAAGCTTACATATTTTATCATTTTTGTTTTCATAGCCTTCTGGCATTTCCATGTATATTTCATCTTGTAATTCACCGTACAAGAAAGCAGTTTTTACATCAAAAACCATCATTTCAAAATTATTATACACAGTTATAGCCATAATAGTTCTAAGAGTTGACTGACCTATTACTGGACTGTAAATTTCATCATAATCTACCCCCCATCTTTGTTCAAATCCCCTTACCACCAACCTAGCTTTATATACTCCGTTACTTTTCAAGTTAAAAACCCATTTATTAGACAAAATCTTCTTACCCTTAGCTTCCGCCTTATTAATTACTTGCCAAGTATTATTTATTGCTAGAGATTCCTTTTCTGATTGTATTGCCTTCTCCCAATCCTGCCTTTCAGGACCTGAAATAGCATCATGATAGGTTAGTAGAGCATAGTCATTAAACCTAACAGGTGGTTTTCGCATTCTTTTGCTTTTCCTTATTTCTTCTTCTATTATCTCATCGTCAGATTGTGTTACTGTTGTATCATTGCTTTCAGTAGACACATCTTGATCATTTTCACTGTAAAACAGTTCTTCATCACTGTTATCTGATATTATCATTTGAATACTCTTGTTTGTATCACTTTCATTTTGTTTTATTTCTTGGTTACCTTCAGGTTCTATATTTAATATCTCCTTTGTTATTATTTTTACTTGTTGTTCTTCCGGTTTTAGCTCATTGATTTTATGATTATTCAATATTGTTATGTCTCTTCCTACTTCTATTCTCCTTTTTTCACTGTTCCAAAGTCTATAGCCATTATTAGTGTAGCCTACTATTCTGAGTTTTTTCCCTCTTGGTTCTAGTTTTTTCAAATTTCCTAAATGTTTAGCATAAACAAAAGTACCAAATTCTTGAATGTTGGATATGTCTGGACGCTTGGAATACCATACTTCATATGGTGTCCTTTTCTGTATAGTGTCACTGGGTAATCTATTTATGAGATAGGTAGCGCACAGGACAGCTTCACCCCACATCTCATTTTCCATCTCAGCATTAAACAACAAAGCTCTTGTTTTTTCAAGTAGTGTTTTATTCATTCGTTCTGATTTCCCATTCAGTTCAGGTGTATACGGAATAGTATAGTCAATTTGTATACCCTTTATAGAACACCAGTTTTTAAAATCATTGCTTCTATATTCACCACCATTGTCACATCTAATACAAGAGACCTTTTCCGCTTTTTCACGTTCAGTTTCTTCAATATAGTTTTTAAAAATTTCAGGTACTTGACTTTTCTGTTTTATCATATATGCTTTAGTGAAGTTACTGTAATCATCTATCATTGTTACTAGATATCTTTTACCATCATGTGTTTCTGTTTCAAATGGCCCACAGACATCTGAGTGTATGACTTCCAAAATTCTATTTGCCCGTTTTCTTTGAGTATTGAATGGTAGTCTTGACTGCTTGGCTTTTATACAAATTTCACAATTTTCTTCTATGTTTATGTTTCCTTCTAATTTTATTCCATCAGCCACTTTCATAAGACTTTGTAATACTTGTTTTCCTGGATGGCCAAGTCTCCTGTGCCATTCCATGGCTGTTCCCCTTTGCTTTGCCAGTAGAGAACTTTCTTCATTGATTTTATTCATTTTTATGTAATATAAGCCATTTTCTTTATTGCCACACAGAACCAACTTGTTATCTTTATATATTTTTACATCTTTTTCAGTAAATTGTACCATTCCATTTGCTTTTGTAATTGAACTAACAGATATTAAGTTCTGTGTCAAGTCTGGCACATACAGAGCCTCTACCAAAGCACATTTGTCACTTATTACAGTACCTTTTCCTTCCGAGTACATTGAGCAGTTGTTAGCAGTTGCTATTTGCGTTCGGTGGATCTGAAAATCATCCATTAGGTTTTTATTGTTTATCATATGTGTTGTGCTACCAGAGTCGACCACAAAATTCATATTATTACCTTCTCTTGTTATCAAAAATACTGATTCTTTTTCAATGCTTTTCTTCCGAAAGAAACAGTCCTCTTCTTTATGATTGGTTTTCTTGCATATTTTACATTGTTTTTCTTTTTCCTTGCATTCCTTACCCAGATGCATTCTCTTACATATGCTGCATGCTTTACATTGGGATTTTATGTGGCCAGGTTTACCACATTGAAAGCATTTAATGTTCTTAACTTTGGTTTTATGATGACTTGCTCTATATGCTACTGGTTCTATCTCATTTCCTTCTCCTTCATGTCTATTTTCTTCAGATAGTAAACGATTCGTCAAATTTGCCAATGTTTTATTGTCATCGGGTGTTGATTCCCACGCTGTTATAAAAAACTTATACTTTTCTGGTAGACATGAAAGTATTTTTGATATTATTAAATCATTGCTAATGGTTTGTCCAAGGTTATTTAGTCTCATGGCTAAATTTTCAATTTCATTAATCATCTCTGACAGTTTCATATTCTTAGAGTCAAAATTAAAAAAGTTTTGAAGCAGGGTGGATTTATTCCTTTCCTCACTTCCTTCAAAAATGCTACAAAGCTTTTCAAACATTTCTCCTGCACATGTACAGCTAAGCACATGTGATTTCAATTTTCTGTCTATTGTGTTCATTAACAACTTTTGTGCTTTAGCGTCCTTCAACTGATTCTCTTCTTTTGCTAAATCAGTTTTCTTGACTGTTAATATATCAAACAATGAATTGGCTTTCATAAATATGCATATTTCAAACTTCCATAGGTGAAAATTTTTGCTACTTATCAATTTTTCAATGCTGGATTCCTCCGCCATATTGCAGAATTTGCAGACTTCCGCGATTGCGATATTTTTATGTTTTTTACTTTTACTGGTATTAATTTTTATTTCTGCGTTCGTGCTTCTGGGCCCATAACCTGTGAAAGGTTATGAACGGACAGAATCTAGCAAAGACTGGTTTTTACTTTTTAAAGTTTAATTAAAGAAATTTTATACACGTCTCCATTTTACAAAATACAGTATGACAGATAATAACTTCTTAATCTTCTAGGTACTCTATCTATCAAGCGAACCATAGATTTCACTTTGCCAGTAACATTTTACTAACACCGTAACAGTATGCAGCCAATCAAAAGATTCCAATGAAAAAGAAATGTCATTCTTGTAAACTATAAACATTGAGCGTCCATAGATTAGTAGACGCATTTCTATGATTTACGTTATGAAACTCATTCTAATATACGATTTGATCATTTTATTTATAAGTTGAATTGTGTGTTTATTATATTATTTATTACAAACAAATCATATATATGTTACGGCTAATACCCGAAGTGCGGCTACACCTAGTTTTAGCCGGTTAGAACTAGGTGTAGCCACTTACTCTTGGTTAAACCTAGTACGAGCCGATTGTTTTCGGGTAAAACTAGGTCTAGCCTTCATCATGCCGGCTACAACTAGGTCCAGCCATTCCCTGTTGGATAATCCTATTTCTGAATGCAGGGTCCAAAGTAACCTAACACGAAGGGGACGACGGGAGCTGAAGTGAGCGAGCAAAGCGAGCGAACTTCTGTCATCCCCTTCGAACCTAACCTGTCCGTGTCGGGGTGCCCTAAGCTCAGCATAGCATAAGCATCTTGTTTTATCCAACAGGGAATGGCTGGACCTAGTTGTAGCCGGCATGATGAAGGCTAGACCTAGTTTTACCCGAAAACAATCGGCTCGTACTAGGTTTAACCAAGATTAAGTGGCTACACCTAGTTCTAACCGGCTAAAACTAGGTGTAGCCGCACTTCGGCTATTAGCCGTAACATATATATTTAAATTAATTTATTTTGTTTTGACAGACACTCGCGCCATCTGTCTGAATAACGATAAAATAGTGACCGTTATAAAAGATTCTCATCTTTGGCACTAGATATCATAAATATTGTTTTACTTAATTACGAAGTCAGTAGCGCTTCGTAATTAAGTAAAACGATATTTATGATCGTTACACTATAAGTTATGCGTGGTCATCACTGACCTCTAATATACAAGTACGCTGGACTTCATATTATCGATGACAATATTAAGACATTTGATTTTCGCCATTTTGGCGCTGATAGCAACGTGACTTACCGTGAGATTCCATGGAACTAATATTAAAGATGGGACATAGCCTTCGGTATAAAAATACGTGAGAATAATTTAATACGTAAGAGAAAAAGAAAATCCCAATTATTTTAATTGAGATTCATTTCTAAGTAATAGATAACTTGATGTAAAGGTTAACTGAAAAATACTTTCAATCAGATTGCAAGCTATAAACTAGTGGATAGCGTGCTACTAAAGTTATAGCGCATTACTGTCAGATCAGTGAGATTTAAATATGGGGATAGGCTAACAACTTATCCTTAAAACTAGTATATTTGAGCAAGTATCTGCTCGCTCAAGTATACTAGTTAGTTAATACTTACATTTACAATATTTTGGATTCACTCGGTTGGAACATCATTTATACAAATATTTGCGTACGAATGAGATGGATAATAATTTACAACGGACATATTTCTCGCTCTCATCGCTGAGATCCTGTCTCTGTCTGTAGTGTTAAGTGCAAATAAGAGTGACATCGCATTCCAGCGATGTGAAGACTTATATCAGTTTTCAACTCTGTTTCAGATGCAGATATAAATTGTTTGACTTAAAAACATTTGTTAATACAATTATAATTATCATGATATTATTCCAGAATTAATTCCAGACAGGAACGAGGTGATTGATACAAGAAGAAAGAGGCCTGTGCTCAGCAGTGGGCGAAGTCGGACTGTGGATGATCATGATGATGATTCCAGAATTTAGTATTACACATTGCTTTTTAACATATTATTACTGATTATTAGGCATTCATATAACATTCATCACTAATACCAATATGAGATATTTAGTTGCAACATATTATGAGAAGTCAATACAGTAGATGAGTGATACGCCTTGCCAAGTCTGCTATTTTGATATTAGTGTAATTTAAAAATATTACTAATACTCATATACTCGTATTAGTTAAAATAATATAATATTTCCAGGCGAATATATTAGTATTACCTAATCTTGAGAAATATCGGTATTAACCTATCTCTAAATGTGTCAATTTTAGTTCCTGAGAACCTCGAGTGGGGCGCTTTGATTCGGCACAAAAATTAACTGTCATTTCATCTAATATATTTAGTCCAGCGTACTTGTATGATAGAGGTCAGTGGTGGTCATACATAAAAATATACATGTCGAGTTGAGAACCTCCTCCTCTTTTTTTCGTCGGTAAATAAAACTGCCATGTTCCTTTTTGCCGTTTGTACGGTGGCAGTAGCTCCGTACACTGAGATGTAGTAGGTATGTAGACTGACTAATTACACGGGATGTGTACAGGAAATAAAATCACCGTTTTGTGTCCGTTAATGATTGACAGTTTATTAGTTAAAACATTGAAATATACAATACATAAAGTAGGTTACTTGTTGGTGGGCGCGATAACCCAGTCAGCGAATGTACTCAAGTAATCGGCGACTATAATGTGGTGATACTCTTACACCGTTATTTTTGTCAATTAGCTAAAACTCTTAACATAGGTACGGGTCAAGAAGCAGAATTTTCAAACATTATTATTTATTTTTCTTAGTCATCATTTCGGTCGTAAGTGCAAGCAAAAAGAAACCTTAGGCCCTAGACAAGTGACTTTCCTCCACCAATAAAAACTACACCATAGCGATTAGAAAAATTTACTACTCGGTCAAAATAACTGTGCACTTGGCGCTGTCACTCTGACGTTCGACACTCGCTACGAGTATTGGCGGCGAGGAGAACGCGGGGCGTCGCGCGGGTAGGCGGGAATGCGGTTGATGACAGTCGATGTGCACAGGTATTTTCACACAGTAAAGGTCCGACCGCACTTGGCGTAACTACGCGTCAGCGGAGCGACGCGACAAAATATATATTGTATGAGATAAAGTGTCGCGTCGCGTAGTTCCGCTGCCGCGTGGTGCGGTTTGTCTCATACAATTTCATACAAAGTATATTTGGTCATGTCGCGTCGCGTCGCTCCGCTGACGCGTAGTGCGGTTTGACCTTTATTATAAACGCCGCGCCGCTATCGGAATATCTCGTGATCAGTTTTGGTTTTCGACCATCGCCATTGCTGATAAAAATTGAATGACACTTTTTATAGAACCTCGCGGCGTTTTACGTTTAAACTCATTGACTGTGCATATACAAAAATTATTCTTTAAAAACTCTTTTTTTAAACAAGTTTTTTCGTATTCTTCTCAGCAAACCCTTTCATACGATACCCATATCATGAAACTGCTTAAAAAATAACTAGTCCACCATCTTGGGCCATCACATTAAATTTAGAATGACGTCACTTAGCTAACCATGCATTGTCATCCTAACTAAACGTGTAGGCAAAATTGCATCTTATTCGGTGGAGCATAACTGCATTACAATTCAGTTGCAAGATTTGACCCGAACACACATACATACATACATTGCAAGTTAAATAAAAGTTTGTAAAAAACATAACGTCATTATACGACAAAGAACATCGCTTTGCTCGGTCCCACTTTGAACCCTAAACTAACTGCTAGCTGCTAGATTTAAGTAACTTATTAAGCTACAAGAAAAAAAAACCACAGACAATCTGCATTTTGACAGCTGCAATCCATTATCTATAAGTGCTCTACAAAGCTACTTTATAACAGTGACGTCACGCCAATTAGTCGTTATCACCAACAGACTTGTAATTGAACGACCGAAAATTATACGGACCCTCAAGTTAAGTGGCTTTATGTTCTGTTTTGTTTGATGTAGTGGCCCGAGACCGTCTTGAGGTACTCTGATTCATAAATAAGGGATATTTGAATCTATTAATAGAGGTATCTATCTATTTCTTGCTTGTTTGATCTTA
Organism: Orthosia incerta; assembly: GCA_948252205.1. Taxonomy (NCBI): domain Eukaryota; kingdom Metazoa; phylum Arthropoda; class Insecta; order Lepidoptera; family Noctuidae; genus Orthosia; species Orthosia incerta. The sequence continues at coordinate 19,400,269 of OX411759.1, read as the reverse complement.
TTGTGAATAAACAACGAGCAATATAAGAGTTATTACTTTCAGAGCAAATAATAATTTATGCCCTTGTTTACCCCTAAAACGAAAAGGTTAAGCCTTTTCAAATGTATTCGTTTCCAGCATAGCACTTAGAGTAAGGACATTTTTCTTTTATGAACTGCCATTTTAACAGATTTCTCAAAAAAGAGGACGTTCTATGTACGATTGTATGTATTTTTTAATGTATATTTGTACCTAGTCTGCATTTGAGGATCACCTTTTGATTAAATTGGTAAAAATAAAAGTTGATAAAAAAATGTAATTATTTAATAAAATATGGGACATTTGACATTCTTCCATGAGTAATACAGGGTGTTTGGAAGGGAGCTGTACATACGCCTAGGGTAGAAACTAGGGATAGTCTGCTACCTACCCCCGCCCATTATATTGACCTTGGCCTCAAGGTTTTTTTTTAATTTATTTTTATTTTTTATTTGACTTTTTTGTGATTTTTTGACTAAAACTACCTGTAGCTCAAAATCTATCCATGGGACCGGTCGGCTAATGGTCTTGTTTTAATCGTTAGAGTCTTAGGGTCCTGCAAAAAATTATTTTACACCAGAAAATTGTGGAGAAGAAAAGTTATGGGGCCTGAAGTACCGTAGTAAGGTAAAGAAATAATTTAATAACTTTAAAACTAAAAGTGATAATTACACTTTTAGCATATCGTTAGAAAGGGCATGGACTGAGGATGTTTTAAAAAAATCAGAAGAACTCCAACCCTGTTAGTTTTTTTTTAAACCCCATAGAAAGTTGCCCTTAAAATTATTTCTTTACCTTACTACGGTACTTCAGGCCCCATAACTTTTCTTCTCCACAATTTTCTGGTGTAAAATAATTTTTTGCAGGACCCTAAGACTCTAACGATTAAAACAAGACCATTAGCCGACCGGTCCCATGGATAGATTTTGAGCTACAGGTAGTTTTAGTCAAAAAATCATAAAAAAGTCAAATAAAAAATAATAATAAATTAAAAAAAAACCTTGAGGCCAAGGTCAATATAATGGGCGGGGGTAGGTAGCAGACTATCCCTAGTTTCTACCCTAGGCGTATGTACAGCTCCCTTCCAGACACCCTGTATATTGTTATCAATCAATACATATAATAAATCTGTAGAAAAATATTTTTTGTACATCGAAAAAAAATCCAAAAAAAATAGCCAGGGTGTTAAAGGATAACCAACAGAACCCATTTCTAGCATTTTTGGAATTTTTGTCTGTTTGTCTGTTTGTCTGTTTATCTGTTTGTCTGTTTGTCTGTTTATTTGTGCACGCATCACGTGAAATGTACGAAACCAATGTAGATAACTTTTATACATAAAAATTGTGCGTATCTTGAAGAATTACTTAGTTTTTGTTTCATCGCAATCGGTTCACTCTATCAAAAGTTAGATGAATTTAAAGTGTTCAAGAAGTAAAATTATCACAGCTCACGCAATTCAGCAGTTACTCGGACAGTTGAACTCGCTATTCGATAGATGGCGTTGTGCATTTAAAGTCATTTCCTGAATCGCGGTGTTAAGATTTTACGCGAAAGAATGACCCTAGAAAAAAAAATTGGGTGTATTAACCGACTTCCCAAAAAGGAGGAGGTCCCATGATCGACATTATGTATGTTTTTTGGTTTATTTATGGTCACCGATATCTCCGTCAATAGTGGACCGATTTCAAAAAATTTTTTTTTGTTTGAAAGGGTATGTTCCGAAATTGGTCCCATTTTAATTTGGTGTAGGACTGACGAAGCAATTCGAAGATATACATCAGAACTCTTCAATAAATAACGGCAAATCTCTCGGGATTGCTGCAATCGCATGTCTGTTTGTTGTTTATACCATTTCATAACATAACATCACGCCAGTACACTCTTAAGGGGTACGCAGATCTCTCATTTCACCGGTTATGTTCAAGTTTCATGACATTTGGGTAAACAACTTGCCTATTAGGTAGGTACAACTAAAAAGTGAAAAATAAAAAAACTTTTTACAAAAAAATACTACCGACTTCCAAATAAAACTACAAAGTGAAAAATAACTTTATTTTTGGAAGTCGGTGTCCATAACGCAATAACCTACCTACGCAAGATACCGACTTCCAAAAATAAAGTTATTTTTCACTTTGTAGTTTTATTTGGAAGTCGGAAGTATTTTTTGTAAAAAGTTTTTTTGAGTTTGTGGAGTAGCAGGCTGGTAAGTATGGTAGGGTTGGCAGGCAGATGACGGGAGCGAAGCCGCGGGCACAGCTAGTATTAGATAAATATCAATATAGAAATATAAAAAAATAAAAATAATAAGTGTTGTAATTGTTTTTAGTGTAACTATTGAACTATTGATTTGATAAAAAAATACACACGGTCGAGGGCGCCCATCTTAATATTTATATGATTTTTGTGTTTTTAGATTTATCTTCGTCCGGAATAGGATAATACTCGTATGTAATAAAACATCGAAAAAATTATAGGTAAACAAATAATAATTTTCCCATACATTTGTGAACACAGTGCCATCTCTGATACAAGATAGAAACAAAGCACATACAAAAATGAACGCTGTATGCTGGTTCCGGTATTACCAGTAGATGGCGTTGTCGATTTTTCTGAAATTCATCCTACAATTTTAATATATAAAACACAAATAATGTTTATACCTATGTCCGTTATAGACTTTATCATAAGAAAGTAAATGCGAAGATGGTTTAAGACAATAAAAATATTCGTAGGTAGGGTAGGTAGGTATGTAGGGTAAGGTAGAATACGGCAGGTAGGGTAGGGGCACCTCCCAAGATAGGTTAGGTCTGTAGGTAAGTATGTAGGGTAGGTGGGTAGATAGGTATGGTAGGGTAGGTAGGTCAACTAGGGTAGGTTGGTAGGTAGGGTAGGGTAGGTAGGTATGCAGGGTAGGGTAAGGTAGGGTAGGTAGGTGCCATTTTGCTCAAGATATTATCCACGTATAGTTAATTGAGTGCTCTCATTTATATCAATAGTATTCAACACGTGTCACGAGCTCCCGTCAACAACAACTATTGTGTTACCTGTATCACTATTATTAAACGACAATTAAAAATACTAAAATACTCAGTGCATGCAAAATTTTTGGGATTCTCTGAAATAATTTATATGGCAAAACAACGTTTGCCGGGTCAGCTAGTAATATTATAATTTATGATTAAACGAACTTACCCTAAGTGAAGTTCTATCAAAATTATACGAAGTGCCTCGTCCGAAGAGATTAGTTCCTGTAATTAATTATTATTATATACACATGTAGTAGGCGGCTATAGGCTACTGCGCAAATCACTAGTTTTCAGAGTTTTTTTTTTTTTTTTTTCTTGCCTGGCATCACTGTGTCAACTTGTCATTTAGTTTAGAGTTACTGATGTTTTAGATATTTCCAGAACGCTTCTGGGTTATACCTTAGGGTTGGGAGGGTGTCACTAATCTCTTCGGACGAGGCACTTCGTATAATTTTGATAGAACTTCACTTAGGGTAAGTTCGTTTAATCATAAATTATACTTCGTGCCTCGTCCTCGAGATTAGTTCCTGTAATTAATTATTATTATATACACATGTAGACTTTGAGAGTTAAGTTCTGGAATTATCGCATAAAATATGATGACTTTTTGAAGTAAAAGCTTTCTTTCTTTAAAATCATATTTTTTTTTTATTTTTATTTTTTTTTTTTTATTTTTTTTTTTTTTTTTTGACTAACCATCATTCATGGTTGTCCATAGGTTACACACAGGTTCTTAATCAGTTTATATATTCTTAATTATCTGTTTTAAAAAAAATGTATTATTTACTTTCTTATTATCATTGTTATAATGTTTATAGACCATCATAGTTATCATTAAATAACAAAGATTCTTATTCAGTAATTTTCTTAATTACTATTCTCATCTTAATTATATTTATTAACAAAATATTTTTGCCTATTTATTATCATTAAGTATTTCAGTTTTATAAATACTATCACAGTTGCTATTAAGTAACATAGGTTCTTAACCAAAATGTTTAAATAAATTCTTAATTATCTTTTCAACCGAATATTTATTGCCTGCTTGCTATCAATATTAAAGTTATTTTAAAGAGTAACAATCATAGTTGTCATTTGAAAAAGAAAGTTCTTGATTAACCATTCAGATAATAATAAATATAACTGTCTTATCAAAATCCATTTTAGCTTTTTTATTACTATTCTTAGTTTCATTATCAATACATTTATGCTCCTTCGTTATAAGTTAAAGTTGTTAGTTGTTGTAATAATTAGTACATGTAAGTTAAATAAGATATCTTTAATCACAGCTAAAGATTTATTTTGCTAAATCATTTTGATCCTTTACACTAAAGGTCTGTTATAAAATTTACCAAATGTACTTGTTTAATCACATCTTAAGATTTTTCTTGCTAAATTATTTTTATGCTTTACACTAAGAAACTGTTATAAAATTTACCAAATCTACTTGAATTGCAACTCCAGCCTGCTGTTTTTAGTATCTGATCAATGATCATGTTACACCTGGCTTAAGACTGTTAGTGTTTAAAGTACACTATGTGGTACGGTTTTTAGTGCCTAAAGTGGTTAGAGGTTTTTTTAATGTAGGCTACAAGGTTTCAGCTGGAATTATTCCTGTTCTTTGTCTGAAGAATTGATTGATTATTTAGTTCATAAATTAGAGATTTTATGAGGTCTGAAATTTTGATGGTTATATGCATTGATTGTATTACTATGCTTTGATTTTAATTTTGACAGTTCTAGAGACAACATCTCATTTGGGTACCAAATTCCTAAGGCTTCCAGCATTTGGGATGTGTCCCAGGTGACATTGTATTTTTGGGCAGGTGTTCGCAGTCTGAACAAGCCCTTAACCATTATTTTTAATCTGTCATCAGAGGACATTCCTGGACATTCTAATGTTTATTAAAGTAGGTATTATAAATTTTTGACAGTTAATCATTTGTTATATTTTTTACTGTAATTAGAAAGTTCTGTTAAGTAATTATATCACCGTTGATGTATATGATTTCAAGATTTTTATATTATATTTTCTAAAAAAGTTATACCCAGTTTATTAAACATGTGTCATATTGTTTGAAAGAGTTTTCTGATAGAGATGCTATCTTATCAATTGATGATGGTGGTATGCTTCATTGCAATAGACTTCACTACCCACTGGACTCCGACAGCCAGGGTAAGGTAGGTATGGCTTTTCCCTTGCTGTGAAATACTATAACATTTTCATTAGGTTTGAGTTTGAGCATCCCTGAATTATGAGAAGTTCCCTAAGTAAAGGGAACCAGTTGGGCATGGTGATCAACATGATGCCCTAAGCTTTATCCATTATGATTTTTTGTAGATCTTTTAACATGATTGAGAATGGTGGAAAAGCGTTAGAGAAAATTGGTTACCAGTATACTGTGAATGTGTCAATTGTGAAGGCATTTGGGTTGTTATGCCATGTTATGTATTTATCATATTTATAGTTAATGTGAATTGGCAATAGGTAAATTTCAGGTGTTCCAAATTTATCTTTCAATAATTGGTCATAAGCACATTGGAGTTATACTACTACGTAAGTACATTATAACTCAATGCATAAGCATTTTCTTTTAGTTCCCATTCTACGTCGGAATGTGACTTCTGCAATACAGTATCAGCTTCTTGATTTCCAGTCGACCTAATGTAAGAAGCGAAAATGAAATTATGTTATACTAAAATGAAAATAATACATAACAGTTTTCAACCAATGCCGCAGGCTAAGTTGAAGAGATGAGTGTTGAGTTCCACCCATTTGATTAATAATGCAGCCTATATTGCTGTTGAATTGTCTATACATGACGGTATTTCACAATTATTTCATGATTGAATGATGTTATTAATTCCAAATAAAAATCATGTGATATTTACATTTCTTGTCTGACTACTTGCCCCTAGCAGTCTCATCACCACAGGCAGCCCCCCCCCCCTTTGGTTGAGGCGTCAGAAACCATTTCGGTTGCATAATTAAGTTTGATTTTATTTACTCAATTTTGAATGGTATATGGCCACCATTCAGGAAATTCTTCTGGGGATATTCATGTATTTTTTATAATTTTCTTCACCTTGGAGGTTTAGGCTTTTACAACATTATAGTTTTTAGTTATATACCTATATAAAGCCATCCATATTAAATAGAAGGGCATGCTGAGACCAGTACCTAGTCCTACAAAGCATGTTAATTTTCTGATTTCATAATTAATAAAAATTTTCTTATCTGGAGGTAACGTTACATGATAGGTAAGAATCTTGTGTCAATGATATATCCTTTAATTGTACTAATATTAGTGGGTGTAAGTTTGTTATTTAATAACTTGTGATTAACTTCTTAGTGTTTTGAATGTTTTCAGTTACCAATCAAGAGCCACAGGATCTCAGTATTTGTTGAGTTTTCATAAATTAAGTGAAAATGTTAGGTGCAGTGTTTTACCCAAACAGCAGTAGATTGAACTCATACAATTTTTCATGAAAGAGATTCTAGATATTTGCTAGAATTTTTGTGATATTTTATAAGATATTATGCATTAAAGGTATGTTAAATATTAATATGTTAATTATTATTAAGGTATGTTATGTAACATATGGCCATGGAACTATCATTTGATGTCATCTTTAATTCTATGCACAAATCTTCAAGTTTGAACGGCTTGCATTAATGAACTTATTAAGGTTTTAACTTTAAAATGCATACTGCCATTGAGTTTTTGTCTTACGTAAGAAACACTTGAGACAATTTTTCCCTTTTCAAGGCTAGCACTTAAATATTGCACCAATGGAGATCAATTAGATAATTGTCTCCTTATAGTATGTTTTTTCCACTGGTGAAGTGTTGTGGGTACCTATGAAACCCTCAATCCATGATAACATGGTCCTATGATCAGTGATAAGTTATTACTGTTTATAAGAATTTTATAAGCGACCAACGTACCTTACTGAGTTTAGCGGTGTCAAGGTTGTTTTGTCGGGTGAGACAACCACTTAAAGTTTTGTACGGCTGAATCAGGCTATAGCCATGCTCCCAGTTCTCCTGTCGTCCTTGTGGCGCTGGTGAGCTTTCCAGTATTTTGTTTGGAATGTGTTGGGTTTTTGCTTGGGTTTAGGTGCTGTAGCAGCCCTGATTTAGAAGCCGCTTTACCAACTCAAATAGATTCAGCAAGTGTTTTCCCGAACAGATATTTATCTATCTTTGTGTTTTGAACTTGGTCCTTAAGATCCTTTTTAATTTGAGCTGCAGCTAAATTTGCATCTAGTCATTGAGTCACATTATTGAACTTCACATAAGGTGCGAGTGGCATCCATTATTTAAGTTAGTAGTTCTGTATCATTTTCTTTTGTATCCAGTACTTTGGATAATGCTGCTTTTAAGCAGGAGACGGTGCTGAGTAGTCTTTGTTTCGATTCTATGGCCTTGGTTATCAATAATTTGAGAATTTTGCTTTTATTTTGCTGTATAGCATAAGAGCCTCACGTTTTTCACATTTAATGTCAGCGGGTATATTTCCTGCTGAAGGATCTGTAGGGGAAATACCCGCCTGTGGTCTCTAGGGAGACAGACCTCACGTTGCAAGACACTCCAGACAGCTGGTCACTTCCTTGTGGAGTTCGGCCCCATCACCATACTCCGTGTTCAATGTTGGGTCAACCCCGAGAATTTCGAGAGCGTCTGTGTTATTCAGGTTTGAATTGTGTGGAAGATCACTATTGTTAAGTTAGTCGTATTCGACTTTGTTTCCATTCCATTTGTGACGTCGTCGTCTAGGACTTCGCCTGGAATGATTATAAACCATTGTTTTACTTCCAGTTGATAACTGATTTTTGCAATCTGGTGGGTGTAGCAATTCCAAAGAATTGAACGAAACCAGTGTATTATTTTGATACAGTCCAATGATCTGCTCGAATACATTCGTTAGATAAAAGATATAAATTCTATTTGATGATCTCGTAAATACGTGGTGAGACAGCCCGATGGCTAGCCCGAAATGCATTATTTGTTTCATTATTTGAGACAGTCCGATAATCAGCTCGAATATATTCGTTATGTTTAAGAAATAAATTTTGTTTTGATTGATAATCTCGTAAATATACAGTGGGACGGCCCGATGGCTTGCCCGAAGTGCATTATTTGTTTGAGATGCAAGTTTAGGGCGGAGGATTGATAAAATAGTTGTAGATATGTAGTAATACATACAATACATATTAACAGAGTTAGGTAGGTACCTTGTGGGTCTAAATATGGCGTCGACTCTTGAGACTATTTTGTTTTACTTTGTTTAAGTCGAGCACGTTTTTTAAATTGCTCCCAGATTTTTTCATGTTTCTCCTGATTCTCTTTATTCCTCGGTTGAATGTGTCCTTTTAGGCATTTTTTCACTTTGAAAAACTGTTATCTTTATTTAAAAGTTTAATTACGTGACGCGCAGCGACGCACTATAATCGCGAATGACAAGTTGACACAGTGATGCCAGGCAAGAAAAAAAAAAAAAAAAAACTCTGAAAACTAGTGATTTGCGCAGTAGCCTATAGCCGCCTACTACATGTGTATATAATAATAATTAATTACAGGAACTAATCTCGAGGACGAGGCACGAAGTATAATAAACTATTATAAACCTGCAAGTTTGTGAGGATGGATGGATGTTTGTGTTCTTTCACGGAAAAACTACAGAACGGATTTTGATGAAACTTTACAGAAATATAGCGTGTACTTGAAAATAACACATAGTCTATCTTAATTACTAATACTAATCATCAATCAATACATATAATAAATCTGTAGAAAAATATTTTTTGTACATCGAAAAAAATTCCAAAAAAAATAGCCAGGGTGTAAAAGGATAACCAACAGAACCCATTTCTAGCAATTTTGGAATTTTTGTCTGTTTGTCTGTTTATTTGTGCACGCATCACGTGAAATGTACGAAACCAATGTAGATAACTTTTATACATAAAAATTTTGCGTATCTTGAAGAATTACTTAGTTTTTGTTTCATCGCAATCGGTTCACTCTATCAAAAGTTAGATGAATTTAAAGTGTTCAAGAAGTAAAATTATCACAGCTCACGCAATTCAGTTACTCGCACAGTTGAACTCGCTATTCGATAGATGGCGTTGTGCATTTAAAGTTATTTTCTGAATCGCGGTGTTAAGATTTTACGTGAAAGAATGATCCTAGAAAAAAAAATGGTATGTAGTATGTAAATTTTTTAACCGACTTCCCCAAAAGGAGGAGGTTCTATGTTCGACATTATGTATGTTTTTTTTTGTGTATGTTCACCGATATCTCCGTCTATTGTGGACCGATTTCAAAAAACCTTTTTTTTTTGAAAGAGTATGTTCCGAAATTGGTCCCATTTTAATTTGGTGTAGGACTGACGAAGCAATTCGAAGATATACAACAGAACTCTTCAATAAATAACGGTGAATCTCTTGGGATTGCTGCAATCGCATGTCTGTTTGTTGTTTATACCATTTCATAACATAACATCACGCCAGTACGCTCTTAAGGGGTACGCAGATCTCTCATTCCACCGGTTATGTTCAAGTTTCATGATATTTGGGTAATATATTCTGGCGTTATACGAGTAGGTAACTTACTAAACAACTTGCCTATTAGGTAGGTACAACTAAAAAGTGAAAAATAAAAAACTTTTTACAAAAAAATACTACCGACTTCCAAATAAAACTACAAAGTGAAAAATTACTTTATTTTTGGAAGTCGGTGTCCATAACGCAGTAAATTGGTACCTACGAAAGACACCGACTTCCAAAAATAAAGTTATTTTTCACTTTGTAGTTTTATTTGGAAGTCGGTAGTATTTTTTTGTAAAAAGTTTTTTTGAGTATGTGGAGTAGGCAGGCAGGCTGGTAAGTATGGTAGGGTTGGCAGGAAGATAACGGGAGCGAAGCCGCGGGCACAGCTAGTATATTAATAACAATATTATAAAGAGGAAATATTTTCTTGTTTATTTTTTTGTTTGTTTGTTTGTATCGAATAGGCTCCGAAACTACTGTACCGATTTTAACCATTTTCTTACCAATAGAAAGCTAAATTATCAAGAAATAACATAGGCTATAATTTATTTTCAAAAACTTAGAGATTCTTAAGAAAATTGCAATAACACAAAGTAGCAAATTTTTGCCTGTAAAATTCATAATCTGTCGTGCGCGGAGAACACTATTGATGATACATAAAAAAATATGTACTACTTGATAAAATTACACATTATTACCAAAAAAAAATCCATGATGGTACATATATATAGGCTAATTAGACTTAACTATGATAGATATATACCTTCACGGGAGCAGTGGTGGCCCAGTGGTATCGGCCCAGTGGTATCGACTTACAAGTTGTAGGTCGTGGGTTCGAGCCCAGGCAGGCGCTTTACTTAGTGTAAATTATTTCATCACCACTGCTCTGAGTGAGGAAACTGGCATGTCCTAGAACCATAAATTCGAAGACATGTGACATCCACCAACCCGCACTGGGCCCGCGTGGTGGATTACGGTCCATTCCCTCTCACAGAGAGGAGGCCTGTATCCCAGCAGTGGGAACATTAATAGGCTGATGATGTGATGTGATGATGATAATAAATTATTAATAATGAATGATTAATCTATACTATTACTATATGTAATGTTATAATGAGGAAAGATTTTTTTGTTTGTTTGTACCGAATAGGCTCCGAAACGACTGGACTGATTTAAAAAATACTTTTACCATTAGAAAGCTATATTATTCCTGAGTTACATAGGCCAATTTTTTTATTTCGAAAACGGGTCCTGTGGGGTGGCGCACGGGAGCGAAGCCGCGGGCAACAGCTAGTAATATTATAAAGAGGAAAAATTTTTTTGATTGCTTGTTTGTTTGTACCGAATAGGCTCCAAAACTACTGGACTGATTTTAAAATTCTTTCACCTATAGAAAGCTACATTATTCCTGAGTGAAATATTTATAATTCCGAAAACAGCTCCTGTAGGGTGGTCCACGGGAGCGAAGCCGTTGGGAACAGCACTAGTCTATACTAATACTAATATTATAATATATAATCTATACTAATATTATAAACAGGAAAGATTTTTTTGTTTGTTTGTACCGAATAGGCTCCGAAACTACTGGACCGATTTGAAAAATTCTTTCACCAATAGAAAACTACATTATTCTTGAGTGACATAGGCTATTTTTTATCCCGAAAATGGGTCCTGTGGGGTGGCCCACGGGAGCGAAGCCGCGAGCAACAGCTAGTAAATTATAAAGATATTGGGAGAAGTACTAATACCACGCGGCTGGAGCCGTGGGCGGCAGCTAGTCACACTAATATTATTCTTTCACGCAAAAATTACTGAACGGATCTGAATGAAATTTGGCACAGGGATAGATTAAAGTCTGAAATACCACATAGGAAAGAAAGAAAGAAAGAAAAATATTTATTTGTGACCCGCACAGGAGACACGAGATAAGAAAAACACAAACAATAATAAAAAATAAAAATAAATTACCCCGTGCGAGACCAAAAAGGCTCCTATCTCAGCATGAGCAACGATATCAAAATGAAAATAACGCTGCGCTGATATTCTGATAGGGCCCAATGTTGATGCCACGGACACATTTACGGAAACGGATCATATTATCATATTTAAGAAATAAAAATAGAACAAGATATATAATATCAAAATATTATAAATAAACACAGTAGGTGAATACATAGGATACTTTTCATCCCGGGAATATGTTCAACTGGGTTAATTTTCGACATTCATGCGGGTGAAGCTGCTGGCAGAAGCTAGTGTTACTTCTTACTAGTATTATAAATGCGAAAGTTTGGATGGATGTTAGTTACTCAATCACACCAAAAACACTGAACGGATCTCGATGAAATTTGGCACAGAGATATATTGTAGTCTGGAATAGCACATAGGCTACTTTAAATACCGTAATAATATACCCATGAGATGAAAAAAATACTTTTCACGCGTTCGAAGCTAGTTATCTTATATTTGAAACAGGAAACCACTAACACCGAAGAAGAAAGTTCTACATTAATTAGGAAATCGCTTAATTACATCTGTTTGAGTATTCCCCTGCCGCGCTTGTTCAGGTTTGTGGTCAACCTCAAAGCGATCCTCGTATCTTGTGGTTGAACGGGTTGGAATTAACTTAGGAAGGTTTCTAATCTCCTAATCTCATATAGGTTTGTCGTTCTTACAATAATCAATCCTACGTTTGAATTAAATTAAGATTTAGTATTTGAGAACTATACTGCACCGTGAGTATTCTGTAGTGTTTTATTCTAAATTAAAATATGGTGTTTAATACAGGCCTTCGGATCACAAGCCGGCAAACTAGGGGTCTGTTCTTGGAGATACTGATTCCTGTCAGACAGGTGAAAAGTGATACAAAGGTACACAAATTACAACTAGTATAGTTCTCGCCAAACTTCTTGGCCGCCCTGAAGTTGGCTACAATGGCTGCGCAATAGAAATTTTCATACAAAAACAGCACCGTTTCGTGCCTCGCGCATCCGGTAAATCAACTCCAGGGCGGCCAAGAAGTTTGGTGAGGACTATACTCACATTGAATCCCGCGAGGGACTGCTGGGCTCGTTCAATCCCGTGTGTGGCCGGGGGTTGTCGTGAGAAGATATATATATAATACTAGGGGAATGAGGGACAACCGACGTATTCTGGAACGAAATCTTCGGCAGGCCACCAGACACGCACAAACAAATGCATGGACGATTCCCAGTACCACTCGCGGTTCGCGAACACAATCTCGGATAAGGATTGGCTGGTTATTTATTAATTTCCGCTAAATCAGATCAAGACCACAATTATTCCGTCCGGCGATGCCAATCACATTTTTACGAGTAATGTCAACTTCAGTTCAATCAAAAGCTGTCAAAACGATGACAGCGAGCTGACACAGTGTTGCAACAAAATAACAAAAGAGGGAACGAAACGTTTGGTGCAGAACATATGCTGATCGCATTATCCTACGTGGTCGTCATCATCAGCATCTACAGCCCTAATGCACCCAATGCCAGCAGTGAGACAAGCGAAAAGAGACCTACAGAGCCTGGGTTTATTTTTTTTGCGTTTAATCATCCAATGACTTCTCCCGCCCTGGGTGATGCGAGAGATCGTGTCAGACTTTTACTGACTAGAACCAACCAGTGTTCCTTCAGTTGCTTGTGTCAGGGCCGCGGTAACTCTACAGGGCCTGGGCTGGACGGACAAAATGTTTTGGGGACACTTTTATTATACGCACAGCTAAAGAGTGGAATTCCCTACCGGCGTCTGTGATTCCCGATAGCTACAATCTGGGTCTTTAAGTCAAGAGTGAATGGTATTTTTCTAGGCAAGCGTGCTTCACCGTCGACCACATCATCGCTTACCATCAGGTGAGCTAGTGGTCAAGTGCGAGCCTATAGATTATAAAAAAACCGGCCAAGTGCGAGTCGGACTCGCGCACGAAGGGTTCCGTACCATTATCGCAAAAAAACGGGAAAAAAACACGTTTGTTGTATGGGAGCCCCACTTAAATATTTATTTTATGCTGTTTTTAGTATTTGTTGTTATAGCGGCAACAGAAATACATCATCTGTGAAAATTTCAACTGTCTAGCTATCACGGTTTATGAGATACAGCCTGGTGACAGACGGACAGACAGACAGACAGACGGATCGCGGAGACTTAGTAATAGGGTCCCGTTTTTACCCTTTGGGTACGGAACCCTAAAAACAGTCTCCACAATCTTTTGAAATTGTCAGCTACTCTCTGAGCTCTGTTCTTTGAGTGATTTCTCTCAGGTCAAGTTATGATGTCGGCTGCTTAATCGGAATTTTCTTTAGTGAACCTTGAATCCTTCAACTAGTTTGTAATAAGTGACTACATGCTAAGAGGTATATAAAACTCAGGGTCTCGCTGGTGGGCTACATCGGATTAGGATTTCTCAGCAGTGAATTGCGCTCGAGTTTTCCACAAACAAATCAATTGTGTGTCATAAGGCACTCTTTTGGTACTATCGTTAAAATAAAACGCGCTCAGTCGTTTTTTGTATTTATAGGACTCGTAAAAGAACGTTACCTGTCGCTGTGATTGTGCATTGATTTTTTTGACCTATACTCCATTTGAAATAACATTATACGTCTTTACAGATCTTTTTACAGTCCGTTCAACCGAATTTGAGTTCTATCTCGTAATCATAAGGATGACATAAAAAGCAAAAACCTGTTACCAAAACCAACAGTTTACTACAGTTACCATTTGTCGTATCACCAACGCAATAGAAGTCAAAATCGGTTGAACGAGCTGTAAAATGGGCTAATTTAAATGGAGTTTAATGTGCGTTGATTGTCGTTAGTCAGCATTTATTTTCATTACCTATACATACATTGAATATGTATTTATGTATCTATTATATAGCATATACATGTATTCGTGTATCTAATATAATATTATTGTATCTATATAGTGAATATTGGGCATGTTATTTGTTACACCAATCTCAACCTCATTTCATGTCCAGGCGATCACTGTTTATTCAAGGTTGCCTGGAAGAGATAGCCGCAGTATGCGATAAGGCTGCTCGTATACCTGTAAAATTGCCGTATTTTTATGAAATAAGTTACTTTAATTATACATTTTCTTTATTTAATTAAGTTATAGCTTCACTCCCATGGCCGACCTCACAGGACCTGTTTTCAAGTTAAAAAAAATTGTTTAATTTTTTTTATCTTGAAAACAGGTCACTCCGGAATAATGTGGCTATCCATAGGTGAAAGAATTTAAAATCGTCCGAACTCAAAACCTACTAAACGTAGGTTTTGAGTTTCAAATAATTTTAGAAACAATGAAATCCTTCCTCTTTATAATATTTTTAGTCTAGATAAATAATTATAATTATATCATAAGGATTCCAAAGAACCCTATTTTATGTAATTTGGACTTCTGCTCCGACTGTTAAATTGAAGGCCGATTCAAACAAAAACTTCAGTTGTCCTACAAAAAGGTACTTAACTTCCCTATTAAACGTACCTTCATTTTCATCAGGAAAAACCGGGGGTCTAAATGAAATGGAAACGTGAACAGAATTCAGAAGGACCATTTTATCTTGATGCCTACCTTCACCCTTCGTAGAATTACCAGAATAAATTAAATACTTATGCGTAGATTTAGTCGAGAAAGGTTCGGTTGTTTTAGTTAAGAGTTGAATGGTCCGGAAATTATTTATTTTGGGGTGGGTAGATTTACCTACATAATATTATTTTAATGAACACAATGATGGGTAAAACACAAACTAGCCGTTAAACAACAAATAAAATTCTACTCTAATTTAAACTCAACTTTGGTCTCATGCGTACGTATCTACTACTTACCAGAAATAAGAAAATCAAAGACCATCTGTACAAAAAGCTCTTAGAGTAAGGATAAATTTGTATTGTGCGTAAGTGACAGATATATGCCCGTGCATGCGTGCGTGTTAATCATTATATTATATATTCGCTGTATATTTTCGCGATACTGATGGAATAAACGCAATTCATTGCGCCTATATTCTGCTTAAAACGTTTAGTACCTTGGCCGATACGATGCCTTGCAATGACGCGACTTAATGACCTCCATACATTAAATCGCGTTTTATGTAGAACAGGGTGTGAAAAGTCCCGCAAGCTTTATTGAAAAAAGAGGATTCTCCAACCAGATGGGTCTTGTATCTGGCGGCAACTGTCCAATCGTTGTTGTCGGACAATTGAATAACACATTAGGATGTCTTTATCTTTCCGGAAAGTATGTTTCCTCGGGATAATTTTCAACATTCACGCGGGTAAACCGCTGGTAAAGCAGTTTCCTAAAGATCTATAAATAAAATAAAATTTCCAACTAATATAGCCGGATTAAATATAGCTTACAAACTCATATTTATTCATTTTCACCCAGACTTTGTATAAACATTCATCATTTCACTTTTCCCATATCCATAGATGACTACTAAGAGAAGTATAGTCGAAGAAGACATATTGCGCCGATTTTAAATAAATTGGGATAAGGTCAACAGAGCGTAAAGATTTGGGTAAAAAGCTCAGCGACCGAATATGTAATACCGCGATACGCTCCAAAACAGGAATCACCGATGTGAGCAAAAGTGTGCTACGTTAAAATGGGATTGGGCGGGCCATATATGCAGGACGCACCACGACAAATGGGCCAGAGTCGACCTCGACACGCTGTCGGAGCCTAGACGGGCGTTCTCACCGAGAGGCTTTTTTTTATTGGATAAATGCTCATGCATACTGCGCTACCACGAGTATATTGTATAGCGCAGTTATAAATAAAAAATAAAATCCATTAATTGCAGACTAATTACATGTCCATAGTTGTTAGTAACAAAGGTCTTAAAACAATGTTAGTCAACATATTGTAATAGTGTCATCTCGTCACGTGAAGCTGGATGACTCTCCCCAGCACCTCAGAGTCAGGCCTCTCAGAAAACCTCCTTAG
The DNA here is from genome assembly GCA_948252205.1 of Orthosia incerta. Taxonomy (NCBI): domain Eukaryota; kingdom Metazoa; phylum Arthropoda; class Insecta; order Lepidoptera; family Noctuidae; genus Orthosia; species Orthosia incerta. Next base: position 19,383,704 of record OX411759.1, on the reverse strand, counting down.
GATTCCGTTCTCGCTCAACATCCGCATCATCTTTCAGGGTCTCTGTCACAAACTGCCCTAGGTACTTAAACTGAGCGACACGTTCTAAAGGTACTCCGTCCAGATAGACAGGTGGTACACGCTCCGGTTGTTTATTGCTATATACCTCTAATAACCATACACACACTATTCTTCTCTTGAGCTGCAGCATAAGTCTCACAAATATGGAGAAGTTTTTCTTATGTGGGACTCTAACCCACTAAAGCTCCACGATGTCTTTCTGTGCTGCTTATGGTGGGAACACGAGCACGCGTTACTTCCGTGAATCCACCGTAGCTGTCCGTCACCGGACCTTCATCCTGGGAGTACTCCCCATCACCAGCTCACCAGAATACAAATGAATCTTGATGTTAAGCAGTTTCCCGTTTAACCAAAACCAAGATATAAACGAATATTGCCTACAAACATTGCTTGAATAAATACAGTCCCTATAAATTTATCCATTTTCACCCACACGTAGTGTAAACACTCGTGTATTCATTACGCTGTCGTTTGATAAGCGCATCAGTAGCGACGGTTCAATATTATGTGCTATAATCATTAGGGATCGATCTACTACGTGTGGTGATAGAGATCGTGATTGATGAATATTGAATATTCTATTCCAACATCCTATTATTATTAGAAATGCAAGGTTTACGCATAACATCGAAACGTTAGCGGACAGATGAGACAGACCCATACTGGGACATTGGATATTGCCCAAACTGGGACATTCTGCATTTAAATTAATTATTACTTTAAAAAAATTGACATTTGTTTTTTTTTTAAATAATTTCATTATTTTTGCCATTTTTAATATTTTACTTGAAATTTATTTGGATCTAATTTTAATAATTCACTTATTGTTAACTTTTTATGCAATATTTATCATGTTTCATTGTTTGTTTATTTGTATTGTTACTAACAATAGTTCTAAGGTGTTTCTACTAACAAATAGTGAATCATGTCGTTCGATGAATAAATAAATAAATTAATAATGTAGGGGTTGGTCGTGCTGACGTCATAAGTTCGAAGGAAATACTGATGATTTGCAGGTATTTATTATTGTAGGAAAGATACAGACTTTGTTTACACTATGTATTTATACAGTATAGGGCGTAGTACACACAACCAAGTCCGCTTGGACAAAGGCAGGGTATTTAGCCCTCTAATCCAAAAATCCAACTGACAGGGATGTTCTGCGTGACCCTTTCCAACTAGGACGAGGAGCCACAGATGCACCTTTCTGCTAGCTGGGATTTGTATTGACGAACGACAATACTCTGTCGAAGTCATTGATTGGGAGTAATTCTTAACACCGCGATTCAGGATTCCGACACCAATAAAAAGTGACATCTAGTAGAAATACTGTGAACCACTTACAACGCAGTCAATGAAGTTGACTAAGTGAGTCCTCTACTACTTACGTTCCTCAAAGGAATCGTAATCAATAACAGTTTGAAGTTTTATACGCAGATGGCGCTATTTGTAAGATATATTATACTTAATATAGTAATGAGGTGTGTTACAATAATTAATAACATATAACATCACGACTGAATTTCCTGAAGGGGGAGGCAGAAATTCGCCAATAGTTCAAAAGATCTGATCTGTTAATTTAAGTTATGTTACTATTTATTACGGTACTACATTCCTGTGGGATAATTTTCAGCTTTCACGAGGGAAAAGACGAAAAAGTTAAAATATCACTTTTGTTAGATAGACTTCACCGGTATTTGCTATTTCACCGGCATTTTCTCGAAATCTCATAGCAACAAATCCTGTTGTTGATAATTTTAAAGAGTTTTGACAGGTTTGTTGAAGGCAATACAAAGATTTTTATAATTTCTTGTATTATCTATGATAATTTGTGATCTGTTGTAAAGAACTGTCATACGCTCTTCCTCTTTCCGGTGGCCTAAAACCACCACGCATTTATGTGAGTTATAGTAAATAATTAATAAAACAAGCAAATTGTATACATTTTACAGCTTACATCATTTACAGTCCACATCCAAAGAGACCGCAAGATGAGAAGATGAGAAGAGAGCTAAAACCAAATTAAGCTTCTAACAAGGCTAAGAACCTAAGAAAATTTTCTAGTTGGTGATGGTTCGATCTCAGTGCTATTCTGTTTATATCTCACCATGAACACTCAGATCAAGAGAGATGTGAAGCAAAAGCTTCATTTGGAATAACAGATCACTTCACCATAATTTTGTGTGACATTTTAACAGAATAGACCTACTGAGGCTCAAGACAAAGTGTTATTCTACCAGCAATGGTGAAAATGTTCCAAAATTATTGATCACTGACATTTTTGAGCTTTTCCGATCGCAATGGCGACGTTCTCGTTGATAAAATGACACTTATTAGAAGCCTCTGGTGACCGGTGACGTGGTGGCTCAGCAGCCTAGTTGCGTAAGTGAATTTTAAAGAACGACGTGACGACTCTTTTAAAATAACGATTTTCGTATTGTGTAACACACTCGAAAGGGGTCATAGAAAGTATAAGTAAACTCAACTCAAAGGCTCCAGCCTTGGATGTACCCTTTCTAAATCATTTACGTAATACCGAAAACAGCTTCGACTCGTAGAAAGATCTGATCTGATCCCTGACGGGGGCGCAGTGGGCGGGCTTTAGGCAGCGCCTTTCTCCCGCGGTGTCGTTGCGTGACCGTTAGGACGGGCACGATTCAATTTGATTTGCGATCTTGGCGTATGGTTCATGGCAGGCATGTATACACTGCCTGCCAGGAATGTGGATGCAATGTGTTCAGTGGGAGCGCCGCGACGCTGTCTCAAAGCGTCAGTTTTTCACGGCACACCGAAAACAGCAATATTTAAGGAACTTACTCGCCAGTGGCGCCAACTGGTGAGAACAAAAACGGAAGCTCTCATTTCGGAAATTGGTGTCCAAAAACGAAGAAACAAAACAAGAAAAATTACTGCCGAAATTGAAGTAATTTTTCATTTGGTTGTGTTGTTAGTAGGAAAACGGTATTTTTATAAAAAAAAAGTTTTGTATATCTATCCCCAAATATCTTCATCAGATCTTAAACATATGGGACCACCTCGGGAAAGTGCCCTTTCAAACACAAAAAGGAATTTCAAAATCGGTCCTCAATTGACGGAGAAATCGGTTGGTAGACATACATTAAATAAAAACAAAACATACAGTCGAACATAGAATCTCCTCCTTTTTGGGAAGACGGTTAAAAATCTCTAAACAGCTCTAAATCACATAAAGCGCTGAAATAACTATAAAGTGCAGTGAAAACATATACAGCAAGACAAAATCGGGCAGATTTAACAGCTAAAACAAAGATGTTGGCAAGTTGTAAGTCAACTTAAACTAGCTAGTAGGATTCACCCCCTTAGCCAAGTAACAAACGTTTCGTATCGATACTCTTCGCCTACGCCTTCCATTCATTTGGTGTGAACACGTGACTTAACGTTCAGGCCCTCTACCCAAGGTGCAAACACAATCGTTAACACCTTCTATTTGTATGGTCTGACCACGTGACTTGACGTTCAGATGTGTCATTCCCATACATTGATTCGGTTTCTCTTAGCGTCATCGATAGCAGATTGTCAAATTGGCTACAGTTGCAGTATTATATTATATTCCAGTATTTTATTATATATATTATAGTACACTCACATTGCCCCAGTTATGTTTAAATTCGATGTAATAGGGGGCGAGTCTATTGCCGTAAATCGGGAGCAAATCTAGACTCCGGGCTGCTACTAAGAACAGCTGGAATAGCCCAATAACACTTAAACACGAACACGAACCCAGGCACCATTTAAGGTCGTCGGTCTGCCAAGCAAAATTTCTAATGAATGTTTTACTAAATACACCTTACACGTGACTGTTAAAACATCGAATGCACTCATAAATGTTGACAAATTTTATCTTGAAGATCAGACTAAATATGTGTAAATGTTTCCACTATACGAACAGACTAATTGGCCTCCTCAAAATGCCGAGTAAGCGGTTGTTAACAAAACAGCCTTATAGCATTCGTTGGGACTGCCACGTACACAGATTAAGTACGGTGACAGAGACACATTCTATCTATGTCTCCATAGCAAGGGTATTGTAAGTAGTGGAATAAAGGGCATTTTATTTTATTTATTTATGTTAGACATCATTTTGTGTACAATAAAGATTTAAAAATTGTCATTTCAGCCGAAAGACGTCAACTGCTGAACATAGACCTTCCTTACCTACATGACAATTGTAATAATTTTATTAAGATTTTGTGTGTTGTGTCTTTTGTGTGCACTAAATAAATGATTTATCTATCTATCTTCTATCTATCTTAAGTGTCGCCACATTGACTGGTCCCGTGCGTCTCGCATCCAGCGGACTCCTGCCACCCTCACCAGCCATTGCGGTTTCAGCCATTGCCTGAGTGACTTCAAGCCTTATGATGAAGCCCATTGTGAGCCTATTTTATCACTTATCTTCTTGCAATTTCTATTGCAACACGTAATAGAACCCTTGCTATGGAGACATAGATAGAATGTGTCTCTGTCACCGTACTTAATCTGTGTACGTGGCAGTCCCAACGAATGCTATAAGGCTGTTTTGTTAACAACATTTTGAGGAGGCCAATTAGTCTGTTCGTATAGTGGAAACATTTACACAGATTTAGTCTGATCTTCAAGATAAAATTTGTCAACATTTACGAGTGCATTAGATGTTTTAACAGTCACGTGAAAGGTGTATTTAGTGAAACATTCATTAGAAATTTTGCTTGGCAGACCGATGACATTAAATGGTGCCTGGGTTCGTGTTCGTGTTTAAGTGTTATTGGGCTATTCCAGCGGTTCTTAGTAGCAGCCCGGAGTCTAGATTTGCTCCCGATTTACGGCAATAGACTCGCCCCCTATTACATCGAATTTAAACATAACTGGGGCAATGTGAGTGTACTGTAAGTAAACGTCTGCCCAACCCTTCGAGGAATACAGGAGTTATTGGGTTTTATGGGTAGAGGTGGACACCATAATTTTTGTTATTTTTTACACGGATTTGACATGCATTATTATTATTTTTTATTTTATGTTTTGACATTTGATTGATATCTTATACGGATTTGACATACCTACATTATTGATATTTGACACTAATTGACACATAAATTTGACAAAAAATATTGTTGTTTGACATTTGCTGGATGTTTCAAATTATAATTATCTTCAATGTTTTACTTTGGTTTGTTGACATTTGTAATTATTTCCTTTAGATTCATTACATTCATTGTTTTTAATCATTCATTATTTCTTTTACTGTTATTATTATATTCATTAACTTTACTCAAGATTTGCACGCCATAGTATATGGCAAACATGTTTCTTTTTTTGTTATCTATAATAAACATATAATAATACAGTTTAATTACGCTTTACTTGTTAAATTGGAATGTGTTTCAGTAATATTTTGTGATACATGTGTGAGTAAGACTGACGTGATTGTTTTATGTGACCAGTGGTTTTCGGTCTCTACTACCTGACAAGGGTTCGGAGACAAACCTTATAATTTATGGCTAGACAGAGAGAGACTTAGAGTATTGTAGATTTGTTAATCTATGTGCTATGTACTGCTTTTAAAGAAACAAGCTTTTATATTAAAATTACATTGTTAAGAGAAAGTAACGTCGGTACAAAAATTCAGCTCAATCAAACACTGGGAAGTGGGTCGAATATAATATGCAAAATTTGATGCAAATTATATTGACTGACAGACTGTAAAAGTTAATAAAAACTTACAGTCATCTCAATATGGCTAAATGGAAATCAATCCAATGTCCTTATCGACACTTAATACCCCCATTATCTATCTACATAATTATCTACCGTATCCATGTCAGTGTCAGTTCGTATAATCTACAAACAGTAGCGTACTTATCAACGTGCATAATGCACAAAGTAGATAAACCTCTGTGAGATGTCCACGAGTGGCTTTTTGTTATAAACTCTGCGTAATTTAACAATTTATTGAGTGTTTTATAGTTTTTAGTGATATCGGTGGTAATGAGTCATTGTTTTGCTTATCGCAATGAGTAGGCACTAGACGTTTTAAACAAGTGACATTCACGAAAGCGTTGTGGAAAAATATCAAAGTGTATGGAATTATCATGCGCTATCGAAATATCAGTTGAGCAGTGGTGGCCCAGTAGGATCCATAGACTAATATATATAAGGTAGTATCGGCCGCGCCTTACAAGTTGTGGGTCGTGAGTTCGAATCCAGGCAGGCACTTTACTTTGTGTAAATTATTACATCACTACTGCTCTCAAAACGGTGTAAGAAAACATCGTGAGGAAACCGGCATGTCTTAGAACCAAAAATTCGAAGAAATGTGACATCTACCAAACCGAACCGTTCCCGCGTGGTGGATTAGGGCCCATTCCCTCTCACAAGTATCCTGTATCCCAGCAGTGGGAACATTATTAGACTGATGATGATGATCGAAATATCACGTGGCAATCCCTAACATTTTGGAATTTGGATTATTATCATCGTTGACCGATGACACTTTATTTAAACGCACTCGTTTGAAATTAACTTTTTCGTGCTTGTCGTAAATGATAAAAGCAACAAACCTAAATAGAACCAATAGGATTTTGTAATGACTTGCTTTATAGAGTGACCATGAAGTTCTGTTTTCCATAGAGATTTACTTTTTGAAACATGCAAATAATTTCAACGTTCTAACTGACAGACACTGACAGATACCTTGACAGTTCAAAAGAGTATGTAAATAGTTTATACTCAGATGTTTTTATTTGCAGGACCAAAATGAATTTTTAAATGTTGCAAGCGTCGAGCATAGTGTTGTATGGCCCGTTCATAAGTGATTCATCAAATCGTTGTGACATGATTCCTCAGTTTCATTTTACTTATTGTTATATTAAATATAATATAAGAATAATTATTAATTAACATTAAACATAAACTGTTCTTGTAATAAATAAGAAATCAATTATAAGATAATGCGATCGATAGAATGTAGCCTGACATTAATAAGTACAAAATTAAATAAGAGCGCTAGTTTGCTTTGTGAAGCAAACTAGCGCTCTTATTTAATTTTGTACAAAAGGTTCACAGTCCACAGACCATAAAACAATAGTTAAAAATTAACGGGTTGGACTGTAAATCTGTTAACAAATGTTTTATTTCCGAGGAATACTTAGATTTTCGATCTGCTTTCGGTCACTCAGAATCATCATCATCATCATTATACTCGTATCAGCCGAAAAACGTCCACTACTGGACATAGGCCTTCCCAAGCGTCGCCACATTGATCGATCCCGTGCGTCTCGCATCGAGCGGATCCCCACAACCTTCACCAGGTCATCGGTCCACCTGGTGGGAGGCCTTCCAACGCAACGTCATCCGGTTCGCTTTCGCCACTCCGAACCTTTCTGCCCCATCGGCCATCCGTTATGCGAGCAATGTGCCCTGCCCACTGCCACTTAAGTTTGGCAATTATTCGGGCTATGTCGGTAACCCTGGTTCTCTTTCGGATCTCTACATTTCTGATTCGATCACGCTAGGAAACGCCGAGCATAGCCCCCTCCATTGGCCTATGAGTGACTGTAAGCTTTCTGATGAGGCCCATTTTAAGCGACCACGACTCAGACCCATATGTTATCACTGGCAAGACACATTGGTCATAGACTTTCATCTTGAGACACAGGTAAGTTGGTCGAAAAGATACCGCGCAACTTTCCGAACGCTTCCCAGCCGAGTCGGATTCGACGGTTGACCTCTTTCTCGAAGTTGGCCCTACCCAACTGGATCGTGATCGTTTAGACATAGTCGGCCACAACTTCGAGTGTAGAGTCGCCGACCTTGATAGGAGTGTGTGCAACATGAGCATTCAACCGGTGGTACGGAATCATAAAACACAAAAATTAAAGTGCCACAACCGTGATTTCGGTGTGAGAAAGAGTCTTTGTCCAGCACTGGGTCAGTTTCAAGCTGTCATTATAAAAATGTCACGTAAGGAGAGAACCTTATAGATTCTCAATAAATATAAAATCCTGTGAACATTGACATGGTATCGTTAAGCTTCAAAATAAATTGGATGCTACTTTATTTTGTGCCTTTCTGATTAGATTTTTACTCTCAAGTGATTTAACGATTAAAGGAAAATGGAAACATAAGCTCCTGAAAATATTAAATCGGGTATAAGTTTGAAAAACCTACTTACCAAAATAATTTCACTTTATCATTTTCAGTTATTCAGAATATGATTAAAAAAATACCGGCCAAGTGCGAGTCTGCCTCGCGCACGAAGGGTTCCGTACCATTATCGCAAAAAACGGCAAAAAAATCACGTTTATTGTATGGGAGCCCCCCTTACTTCATTTTATTTTAATTTAATCATTACTATTCATTGAAGTGAATATACAACTAAATATTCTGTGAATATTTCAAGCGTCTACCTGTTTCCGTTATTAATATCGAGCAAAAAACAGAAAAAAAACACGTTTGTTGTATGGGAGCCCCCCTCAATTTATTTTATTTTAAATTAATAATTATTATTTTTTGAAGTGAATATACAACTAAATATTCCGTGAATATTTAAAGCTTCTACCTGTTGCCGTTATTAATATCGAGTTAAAAACGGCAAAAAAGTCACGTTTGTTGTATGGGAGCCCCCCTCAAATATGTATTTGCTTCTGTTTTTAGTATTTGTTGTTATAGCGGCAACAGAAATACATCATCTCTGAAAATTTCAACTGTCTAGCTATCACGGTTCACGAGATACAGCCTGGTGACAGACGGACAGACAGACAGACGGATCGCGGAGTCTTAGTAATAGGGTCCCGTTTTTACCCTTTGGGTACGGAACCCTAAAAATCCTTTCTCCGGGTCTAGACAGTTTAGTAGCCAACGGAGTCACCAAGAACCAGATCGACCATATTACCATTAGCTCCAAATAGCTTTCTTCATTGCTCGATGTCCGCAAACGTAGGGGCGCCGTTATACCATCATTTGGTAGTTATTGAAGTCCGGCTCAAGGTAACGGTAGCCCGTGTAACTTGTGAACCAGGCAAAGTGGGGAGTAGGCACGATGTGAGCAAACTTCTTAACTTGGACACCCGTAAAGCGTTTCGGCTTAAGCTACGCAATCAGTTCTCTAAACTGAAGGAAGCCGCAGACTGAGTAGACGAAGAGTGGCACCGCATTAGAAGAGACAAAGAGACCAGCTCCATAGTGTTTGGGCATAAATCAACACATGTGCTTGAGTACTGGATGTTGCAGCACACATGGAGTCTCCTTGAGGACAGAAGGAAGTTACATTGCAAACTTCTAGAGACCCGTGATGATGCCAAACGAGACACGCTCAATGCTCAATACCGGCAAAAGTGAAAGGTGATTTATTGCAGTACGCGTGCAGATAAAGGCGGTGGGCTGAGGATATTACTGATCGTGCTTAATACGCTGCGAACACTGGCGCTGGCAAGAACTGTATAAAGCCACCAAGACCTTGGCAGGAAACAGAAGTCTCAAAAAAAGCCCACTTTAAATAGGGACAACTCATTGTGATGTCAGAAGGGCAGGTGCTACGCTGACGTCAACATTTTGAGGAGGTCTACTGATTATCAGCATCATCGACACATGACGCGCTGCAGTTCGGTTCGTCACCACCTCGGCATCAACACTTAACCACCGTCAGCGTCAGAGGAGGCAGAAGCGAAGCAAGGTCGCGACCTGATAACGTTGGCAAAAATATGGACCGCTGAAGAGCTCTCGGATGACTGGAACAAGGGACTTCTAATTACCATGCCCACATTTCAGTAGCTGCGAAAATTGGAGAGGCATTACATTGCTGTCGATTCCCTCTAAAGTCTTCTGTAAGTTAATCCTGGATATGCTGTCTAAGGTCGTGGAACCTCTTCTGAGCAAGAAGAAGTCGGGTTTTTGTTCGAACCACTCATGTCATATTTCTACTCTTCGAGTCATATTCGAGCAGGTAGCAGTATGGCAAAGGGAGATTTATATTACCTTTGTTGATTTCGAAAAGGCGTTTGATACGTTGAAGTTTTCCAGCATTTGGTCCTGCCTGTTGGACATTGGGGTAATTGAGGTGCCGCTGAAAATAGTCCGCCTTTGGAGAGCATCTACAAGAAATATTTTCGCGTTCTCGACGGAATCATGCTTTGCGTATACAAAAGCAGGCGCCGTGGCATAGAGTGGACATTTTCCAACGTTTTCGAAGTCTTGGATTATGCCGATGATCGATGCCTGCTGACTTGCAAGCGAAATTGAACGACTTGCGGGAGAAGGCTGCAAAAACTGAGCTAAACGTTAACATCCGGAATCGGCACAGAGGTCTAGCAGGAGGTCAAAGATTCGTAGGTGGAACGTGTCCACAAATTCACGTACCTCGGGAGCGTCGTGTCAGAGACTGGAGGAACTTAAGAGAAAATCACTTCAAGGGTCGCCAAACCATGTCTTAAAATCTTCGGGTCCAATGTCAAATCCGTGCTGCTTTATGGGTGCGAAATGTGAAAGGACATCTCACGCAAAATCCAGGTCTTCGTCAACTGAATTGTCTTCGTCACATCCTCGGAATAATACTAGCCATCTCTAACTTAGAACTGTTGGGTCTCTCCAACGAAAGCCAGCTTAAACGTCGTAATTGGAAATTCATTGGTCACACGCTCCGGAGGGATTCCGATCACATTCCTAACCAGGCCCTCCATAAAGAAAAAGGAAGCGTGGCCATCCCCGTCAAACCTGGCGACGCACCGTATTGGGTGAAACGACAAGCATCGGAATGACGTGGAGAGACATGAAGCTTGAAGTTCAAGACCGGTTGCGATGGAGGACTAATATGGACGCCCTGTGCCCCAGCTACCCCGACATAGGATTTTAAGTAAGAGTAGGCTAGATTTATCAAGCCAATAAATAAAGTATGCATATAAATGTTTACTAAAGTTTTTTGTGTTTACTGACATAGCACATCTTTTTAGGAATATCCGAAAAGTCGATAGTAGAAAATTATAATGAGAAAAAAATAAATAAACATGTGTGTCTCGAAAATTACAGAATAAATTCGTTGGGTTAGACTTCCAGACTGACTAAACAAACTACGACTGGACTACTATATTTCCTTACCTACCAACTTTTTCGTTCGTTTCTTTTCTTTTTATTACAACCTCCAGTTTGATATGTTTCAATAAAATACGGTATATTTGCCAAAAGTAAGCTCCGTCGTTGACCACATCATCGCTTACTTACGAAATCTTGTAAGTCTGTGATTAAACGGAAGTAAATCTTAATAAATTAAAGTAAATTACCGAATATATGTAAGGGGCCAGGTAGTAAAAAAATAACATGAGTGCAGATTAATTTGAGACTAAATAACCGTAACGTTTAACAAAACCACAAACAAGTTGCCGCACTGATGAGCAAATATGTGAAATATTACAAGGTTTTATTTAGTTCTACAAGTGTCTGTTCTCAAAACATGCAAGTTAAATTTGATCCACTTCCCAGTGTCCGATTGAAGTGAAAATTTGCCCACACATTTATTTTCTTACTCTAAACTCTTTAATATAAAAGCTGTTTATTCACTTTTGCAGTAGAATCAGCAAAAGTATATGAGTGTTTCTTTTTCAGGCAAACTTATTACGATAATTGAATAATAAGTACTAGATATTTATCTATACCTAAAACATTTTAGGTTTCGTGGTTACTCAAATCTGTGCCGATATACTAAACATTATATTAATGGTACTACATTGATCTACTTACTATCTTCGCCTTTATGAGTTACAATAGGGTAAGACGTCGTCATGGCCAACATATTTTTAGCTAAATAAGAATAAGCATCTACAACCTAGATTTATGCTTTTCCACAAGCTATATGTCATTTTTTAGCTTCAGATTGTGCTGTCCCCCACTATTTATTTTTCGATTAATAAAGATAGAATAAGTTTGACACATGCCCGCGAATTCTGGGCATGTGTCAAACTCGTCTCACCATCTAAGCCTGCGTTTGATGCGATGCCACTGGATATATTTGTGGGAAGACGAACATTTATTTATTTATTCGTTTATCCTCGCAATGGAACGCCTTGAACAAGCGGAAAACGTGACATAGGTAACTTATTTCTAGCCAAAAAAAATCGAATAAGTTATTCTCCACTTATACGTAGAAACGGGTTAAGACACGATCCGTAATAAATAACAAAATAAACATTGGGTTGCTTCGATAAAAATGTAGGTATTAGGAATACAAAAAGCAAGAATCTATATCCATGCTAATATTTTAAATCTAATGTAACTATCTCTTTGTTACGTTTTCACGCCTAAGCGGCTGAATCAAATTTGATGAATTTTGGAATAGAGATAGAATAGAATGCGTTTATTTGTCAGAATATTGTACAAAGCTGTTATGTGAATTATATATTACGATCATAATATTCTGCCGTTTCCGGCGTACACATATGGTTTGTAAAATTATGGGTCATCATTACATTGAAATTAAGTCATTAATCATTGGAATTAGAATTACAAATAATTTAAGTAAATTGAACAATAGTAGTAAAAGAGATTAATTTTTAAAGTCAAAATTCAAAGAAGTCAAGGAGAAAAAATATGATTTATAGGCAATAATGTCAAATATTTACGTGAATTTTTAATTCCTTAAAAACTACCGATACTTGTAAACCTCATTTTAAATCATTAAAGTTACTGACTATGCCAGCTATGTACATTTATGAGACTGCTTTATTTGTTAAAACCAACTTACACCTATTTCAAAAAATATCCGAAGTGAAAAAGACTCCAATGCGTTCTCAATATGTAAATAAACTTTGCGACAGAAAATGTAGAACCGCTTTAATGAAAAAGAGTTTCTTTGGCATGGCTCCGAAAATTTATAACTGATAACATAAAAAATTTGCCCCTACTAAAGTTTAAGAAAAGTCTATATTCGCTATTGCTCGAAAAATGTTATTATACAGTAGAAGATTTTATAAATGATAAATTTTAATATTTCTGTGCAATAAATATTTGCTGTTTTCTTGAATATTTTTGGTTAGATTTAATTGTAGATTTTATTAAGGTATTTAAATACATTTAAAATGGTAATTGTACTCAAATATTTAAATTTGTTTTATTATGTTAGATTTTTTATTTTCTTTTATTTTTTGCTTTTATTTTTATCAATATTTGTACGCCTTCAAGGCAAAACATAGCGCCCTTTATAATTAACCTAAGATCTTTATGTAAATACCTATGTTTCACAAATAAATATTCTGATTCTGATTCATAAAATCTTTTGCTTAAATAATGTATGATGCTTTAGATTTCGATCTTGATATATATCCATATTGGAGAAGGATACAGGATACGTGTTATCTCAGGATTACGTTCCATTGGATAATATCAACGTTTTCGCAGGTGAATCCGCTGACAGCAGCTAGTTAATCAAATAAGCAGTCGAGAGTCATATAATAGTCTAGACTTAAAATTACAATGATCAGTTGTTGACTGCAACATTATATCCCTTATCGACATTACTTGGTACCTTATTAGAAAATATGTATTAGGGAAGAGTCCTCAAAAGTCAATACACTGATAATATGTCTTGTTAATCTATAACAAAGGATCGACGATACGGTTGGTACAGTACCTACTGCTATTCTGCAAAAATCTCATCGTGATACGCTGAAAATGATTGTGACTTACGATCTGTTGCCTTAATAGAAACATAACAGAGTTTCGCTACTTGCTAATTATTTTTGTATTATTTTTCTAATGTTTGCTTAAATTTAAATTTACAAATCTTAACATCATCTGCCTAGCCTTTTTCCCAACTATATTGGGATCGGCTTCCAGTCTTACCGGATTCAGCTAAATACCAGTGTTTTACATGGAGCGACTGCCTATCTGACCTCCACAACCCAGTAACTGGGTAACACGGTGCCCCTTGGCAAGACTGGCGTCAGATCTCAAGCTTCTGACTACCTGTAACGACTGTCAAAGATCTTCAAATGACAGCCGGGACCAACGGCTTAACGTGCTTTCCGAAGCACGGAGGAAACTCGGTATGTTGAAATGGTCACCCATCCACTGACGTCAGTCAGTGGATGGGTGACGAGGTCGCTCGTCAAGCGTTGCTTAATCTTGATAATCGACCCGTGCGGCAGTTATTATTTAGCCACGAGCTCAAATTTACAAATCTTAACGAACAAGTTTATTTACAAAGGTGATGTGAGCTGTCAGTTCAGCATCATGGGGAAATTATGCTACAGCTCACTTCAGTTTTTGTTATAGACAGGCTCCCGCTTGACCACTATCTTACCTGATGGTAAGCGATGATCTGGTCGACGGTGAAGTACGCTTGCCTAGAAGTAACAAAATCAAAATCAAAATTACTTCATTCAATTATCCATTCCAGTCCATTCGGAAAAGAAGCTTGGTAAGGAGAAGAACGGACAATTAAGAAACTCCATACTCACTCTTTGAAAAAAAAAGTGTTATAGTGGTAGTATTTGGTTACATCATTCTTGTAGGAAAAATACATATATGTGCGTTACATCGTAAAAAGACGTGCACGTAAAAGCGTCTAGGGTAAAACAAATACTTAAAAAATACAGTAAATAGTCATTATGAACAGGCCGAAGCAGCTAAGTTATGACCAATCCCAACTGATGGCGCCCGTTCACGAACATAACACATGGATCGGCACCACTCAGCTCAATCATCATGAAGGGAACCGAAAGATCGAACACATGTGCCACCGCCAGAGAGACATTAGAGAGAGCATGAAACACAATCAACTGCCAGGGCACTCACAAGTCCCTAACCTAACCTATTCACTCTTGACTTAAATACCCCTTATTTAAGGAAACTCATTCCCATCAGGAAACAGACTCTGGCACAAAATGCCACTCCTTAGCTGTACATACACTGAAAGTATGAAAGTACAGTAGTTTTCTCGCTGATATCTTTACAGAATAGGCTTCTTGGAAAAGGTTTGTCCGGATTCGAACGCACCTATTATTATTTCGCCGGTTATTATCCTGTACTGCCAAACAATAAGGTTCTTTACATTCGATGAAGGAAGAGTAAAGTCAGTCAATTTAAGACCATCATTATATTACCTTGTTTTCGTATGTGTGTGTAACTAGTAATCGATTTTCCAAATTCAAATAAAAAATTTAAACTTAAATTTATTTAATTGCCGACATAGGTAGGGCTAAAGATGTTATACATGTTTTGTTAATGTTCTCCATGCTCTGCCGTCATATGAGCATGCAAAATTTACACATAAATTATAGTCTAGTATCAAAAATACAATAAATATTGAATATCAAGCTGAATAACAATAAATATTACAAAATTATTAAACCATTTTATTTTTAATGGCAAGGAGTATCCAGTAGTCAAAAATGAAATAAATGTCAGAGGAGATAATGAAATTAATGTCGATAAAATAAATACGAATCCCAGATAAATAATAATTAAGAGCAGAGCTTGTCATTACTATTGTCATAAATATTATCTGCCAAAAGGTTTCCCTTTTAGATATTCCTTCACTGAAATACGCCTTATAAGTTAGAAATTCCTTCAGTTTCCACTCAAATATCAAGCACATCCGATCAAGCTGTAACTTTGGAAACAGGAAATGATATGGTATTATGCAGTTCGTCTCATAAAGTAGCCGGAAGGTGGTCATAGAAACTTCTTATTCAAACAATATAGTACCATCGTTTTTTTTTCATTTTAACTCCGTTAAAAACTTAAAAATAACTTATTGTTTGAAATTTTTCTGACATCTTGAGTTTTATTTTATTTTGTCATTCGAGATTTTTGTTTTTTACCCTGATAATTTAATAATAATATTGACATAATAATAATTGCTTTGTTTTGTTTTTCCACTTCCAACTTCTTACTTTTCTTTCTTTTTTATGCATACCTGAAAATAATGTACTTTTTGATTTAAATATGATATGAATTGTTAGCGCACTTCGTATTAGTTTTGTAAGATTGATAAATATTGTGTGGAAAACGTCGTTGGTTGTACATTTGTCACACTGTTTTGTTTAAATTTTTATTTATACTGTAATGTACCATTTGTTTTTCCTAATAAATAAAACTAAATTAAGTTGTTCCTTTATAATTTTACGACATATGAAAATTAAAGACAGACATAAATTACAATTACGTACTAATAAGTGGGTCGTATAAATATTAAATTGCGAAAATATCTTTTTTGAAATCAAGTTTTTTACGTATTCTTCTCAGCAAACCCTTTCATGCCAGTGCACAAAAAATAACTAACCCGCCATCTTCGGTCGTCCGCCATATTTAGAATGACTTCACTAAACGTGTATGCAAAATTTCATCTTTATCGGTGGAGGATAACTGCTTTAAAATTCAGTTGCAAGATTTGACTCGAACACACTTACATACATACATTGCAAGTTAAATAATAACTCCGATTTTATCTATAATTTAAAAATATTCGAATCACAAGAAATATCATCTATTTTCAAACAATCTAATATTGAAATCACAATTTACATTTTCTTTTGCTAAGAATTCAATCGCTTGTGAGAAATAGTTGTGAGAATTTTTTTTTACTATTTTTTTTTGTTTGGAAACTTTCTTTACTATTCTATCCACAGTTTTAAGAATATAAATAATAACGATTTCAATTTCAACAGATGGAAGGAAAAGACAGAAGCGTTTACCGCCGCGTAATCCGCCTTTGGGAACCCCACAGACCTCTGACTTGGCTATTTCGGTCTGATATTAACTTTATAAGTCCAGATTTCCACACGGTATTTTCCTTCGCAGTTGACTGTGATATCTAAGATAAACTTAGAAAGAACATATGAATTTGAAAAAGTCACATTTGTACTTGCCCGGATTTTAACTCATGACCTCAAGCACGAGAGGCGAGATCTTAGCCACTGGGCCGCCACGACATTTCAGTCTACATATCAGAGATAAAGATTGTCAAAAAAAATAAAGGATTGACCCCGTGAATTTTTGGTAGCACATCCCAATCTCATACATTTTTAACATCATCATCATCACATAATGTTAGCGATGATTGAACGTCACTATTTCTAGACCCTCTTCTCTTTTTATAGGCTAATATTATAATAAATAATTAAAAAATACAAAAAAAAAATGCCCAGAATTTTGTACTTATTAGCGACTCTACGAGTATCGGGTGATGTAATACTACAGCATGTGTTTTTTTTTCAAAATCTACGGTTTCGACTTCTCGACTTGACTCCTTTGAGTGTTTTGCGCTATTCCGCATAGTTTCGGATTTGGCCATCAACGCCCACTTGAAAAATTCACCCTGTATATGAGGCCATAAAATAGTATATTATGCAACTAGTGAATAAAGGATGGTTTTAAAGCGAGGGCCATAGATGAATCACGAACAAGTAAAGGATTCTATCAACTGAATCACGACCGTAGGGAGTGATTCATGATGATTGAATCACGAGCATAGCGAGTGATTCAAGTGTTAGAATCCTGAGCGACGCGAGTGATTCATGGCCCTCGATATAAATCCGTTTTATTCAAGAGTTGCATACTATATTTTATACCATGATACGTGAAAAAGAAAGATTTAAGCGAAAAGCACAAGGAATAATAATAAATAAATGATTTATTACCTTCAAAATTTACAAAAAAGAATAAAAGTCAGGGTTTAATTTTTTTGTAAATTGAAGCTGAGCTAGGTAACTGCATCTGTGTTTCTGGGGCCAGTGACCACCTCTGATATGTTATATAATTATAATTAATTAAACACCAATGCAATTAATATTAGAATTACAATCCAAATAAGTATTCACTAAACATCGCAGACTAAAATCAAAATCATGAAAATCATTAATGAAATCATAAATATTAACAAACTGAAAATTAAATCGATGAAGAAGTTTGAAAGTCGAATATTCTTTGCACAAGGAGTTTGTATCGAGTATTTTATGCGCAAGGAGGTTGTATAGCATTGAGATGGACGTCGAATATATATTGGTGTGTTCTAAATTCAAACACCAAAACAGTGAGTAAAAGTGCTTTTTATTCACTGTTTTCAGTGAATAAAATAAGCTTTTTAGAGGGGGAATGGTATAATAATCTTTACAATGCATGTCCTCGAAAAGAGCGTTTTCCAAGCAGCCAAACTGTGCGGAAAGTGTCACTTTTTTTTACTAGTGCTTTTTACTTTCCTGTACTTTTTTAATTTTTAGCGCCAACGTCAGCCCACCGCATAGAGATTTTATTATTTGAGAAAAGTTTAAAAAATTTGTTTAGTACAGAATATCATTCATATAAAAGGTAAAACAAAACTAATACTTCATTTAAGGCGTTTTTAATTATTCTAGATTTAGATTTTGATCAATAAATTAATTTTAAATAAGTATTCATTAAATATGTTTGGCAGAATGAACATTTTGCTCGTGCCTTTTTGCGTTACGACGTGACAGCTTTTATTAGTTAATCTGTGGATATGCTGAGCGCCCTTGAATAAGCGCCATTTTATTAATTTCTTGTTTGGTTTAGATATATTTTTTTATTTCCTCGCACAATGCATAGTAAAATGTTGTATGATACACGTGCGTAAGATGATTTCCGACTCGTGTCGATTTATCCACTCACTCGCTTCGCTCGCTCGTGAATAAAATACCACTCATCGGAAATCACCTACTTCCCGCACTTGTAGCATAAATAACTATTTTCAGGCCTATCACCTACTAATAGGTATATCCTATACTTCTACCCTTATATTATGTGATTGTTTTGATGACGTCCTTATCATCTGTTTTTAGGGTTCCGTACCCAAAGGGTGAAAAAAGGGACCCTATTACTACGACTCCACGATCCGTCGGTTTGTCCGTTTGTCACCAGGCTGTATCTCATGAACCGTGATAGTTAGACAGTTGAAATTTTCACAGATGATGTATTTCTGCTGCCGCTATAACAACAAATGCTAAAAACAAAATAAAGTAAATGTTTAAGTGGGGTCCCATACAACAAACGTGATTATTAGGCCGTTTTTTGCTATAATGGTACGGAACCATTCATGCGCGAGTCCGACTCGCACTTAGCCGGTTTGTTTCTATTTGTAATGATAAAGATAGTTTCTACTTTTTAGGTTCCGTACCTGAAGGTTGCAAATGGAGCCCTATTGCTGTCACTCACGTATCCATCTGTCCTGTGTATCCATCGTCTCTCACAAAATTTTTAAATTCCCTTGACCTAGAACTTGAAATTTGGTGATAATGTTAATTATTACGTAACTATATTTTACTAACAAATGGCAATATATTCTACATATAGTACGGAACCGTAAATGTGCTAAGTCAGACACTCACTTGGCCACCTTTTAAAACAAAAACTGGCCAAGTGCGAGACGGACTCGCGCACGAAGGCTTCCCCGTACCAATATCGCAAAAAACGGCAACAAAAATCCCGATTGTTATATGGGAGCCCCCCTCACAACAATCGGGTTTTTTTTTACTTTAATATTTATTTTATTCTGTTTTTAGTATTTGTTGTTATAGCGGCAACAGAAATACATCATCTGTGAAAATATCAACGTTCTAGCTATCACGGTTTATGAGATATTGTCTGGTGACAGACGGACAGATAGACAGACAGACAGACGGATCGTGGAGTCTGAGTAATAGGGTCCCGTTTGGGTACGGAACCCTAAAAAGACTTTTAGTGAACAACATTTTGAAAAAAGTAAAACTTAAGAAACTATCGAGAAACTAAAACTTTCAAATAGTGCACCATATGGAATTTAGTCACTCATGTTCAATAAATACCAATTCTTTCAAAAACAGCTGCATTTTAATACTCTTCTCAAAAGTGTTTGATGAAAAGCAAACGAATGGTCGCCATTTTTCTTTCGATTCTTATTTTAAACTTTTTACACTTTATTTTGACAGTTCGATTACATTCAAGCGCTAATGATATCATCCATCATTTTGAAACGTGTTAAATGTTTCAAGATAGTTTTCTTTGGTCATTACAGTCATCTCAGTCAACGCCCGACCATTCAAACGTTTAACTAACCTTCGAATGACGACCAGATTTATTATAGGCAAAGGTATTTCGCAGAAAACTTTTTCCGTTAGCAACCGCGTGGCTAATCAGCGGCCTTGCATTACCACCGCACTGGCACAATAGAAAATATGCATTCATGGTGAAAACCTTCCCCGTTTTTCATCGCTTTTTACCCCGGTTTATCTTAGTCCCGAACCATGCGCATTAGTCCCATTTTGTACCGAGTACGAGTTGCTAACTCCAGTCTATTCTGTGAGACACGGCTGCGTGGCCGCCTCCATACTGTCGCGTCAGAATGTTCGTAACTTTGAACGCAGCGTCTCTTCGTTCCTTTTTTGAAAACATCGAATGTTTTTGAAATTTAACTCGAAATATTCTCGTGTATTATTCTTAAGATAAAAATATATAAGAATTATAAGAAATATTTTTGTAATATAATTTGAAATAAAATAGTGATGTGCGTGCGTGTTGTTGAGTGAGTGTAGTTTAAAAAAAACCTTTTTCTAAATCAATTAAATACAATGAAATTGTATTAGAAATTCATTTAAATCTTTGATCATAACTGGATATTAATTGAAAGTACTTTAATTGCTATTTTGGTTGAAGTGCGGAAAGTTTGTTGGCTTTAGATGATTTATGATGCGGACGACATCGCGAAGTCGACGGTTCGGAAAATTTTAATGCTTCGTAATTGACGTGACTTTCGGTAAGTAACAAAGTCAGAAAGGACTTAAAATTAATTGTTAGAATTATTAATTTGACAGGATTTGAGAATTTACGGGGTATAGGGTGAATTGATACTCTTGGTTTAGGGTCTTGGTTGTATTTTAATAATGTTATAGGGCCCAAACAATACTGCGGTGTGACGTCGCATCGTAAATCTCAAGCTAAGCTAAGCTTGTTACTGCTTAGATTTTTTCTGCGTTGCGAATTCGCATCGCGTCAGTTCGCAGGTTTGTGTTTGGGACCTTATGTATTTATCTACATTAAACAGAATTATAGGTTCTTAATGATGAAATACCTTGAAAACTATATACTTATTACCGTAACTCATGTTACTTTTATACCTTTCACCGACAAAATAAAATACACACATCCGTACGAAAATACGAGCAGCGCAATTTATTGCAAATCACCATGCCCATTGATAACTTCATAGCAATTTAAACCACACAATCACATAAACATTTCTTCTTTTATCACTAAAGATATCAATAAACATGTCTAAACTACAGAGCGGATGCAGAATAAATAGCGGCTACTCTGCGTACTATAGCAGAATTAAAAATAAAACGTTAAAGAAAACATCTTTTTCTTTACGCTGTTTGAGATGGGAGTGTTGCACTTGGCCTACTTTGCACTGGGATTGCCACGTTCAGTGAAACGCACTTGAAAAAGATTTTTCGTCGTAATTTCCAAATTCAAATATATAAAATATAGTTATAATTTTGTGATACATAGTGTCATTATGGTGTTGCTCATGCAAGGCGTACAAATATTGTGCATATGCCCAGTAAGTAATAAGGTTAAAATTAAAGATGATTATGAAGAACGTAAGTAGTAATAATTTTTTGGAAATAGAATAAACAAAAACAAAAAAGTAGGTAATACGTGAATCGGTGACTATGGTAAAGTTTCTATTTTGTTGCATATATTCATTAATGCTGTAATATGCTCTATGTATTTAAAACTTATGGAGTGTCTTTTTGTATTTGTTTACGTCATAATTTTAATATAAATATAATATTTTCGGGTCAGGGGAATGTTCCTTTATCGGTCCATTAAATACTAATCAGAGGCTTGCTGGCAAGAATACATAAAATTATATCATACAGTTAGCATTTATTTCATTTTTGATACATTAATTTTATGGTATGAAATATAAAAAGAGAATTTAAACTCTAAGTTTTTTTTAAGTCTCTCGATGTTATTTCTTAGAGTAGTCAGATAGGAAACGTTGTCCTTGTCCTTGTGAAAATGTATATTTTAACCAATTTGCAAAATAAATATCGCTATAGTAACAATTTTTTTTAATTAAAAACGGTGATTTAAGCATTATTGCAAATTTTGGGCAGGTAGCTATTTGAAGAGATAACTAAGTGAAACTTAGGCGATATTCACCGAATAATACCGAGTTTTCCGATTTGCATTTATTTAGTTTTTGCGTTTCGGCAAAACCGCGTAAAACGTATATTCTATGCATATTTCCTAAATTCTGTCTTAATAAATCAATCAGCTCGGTTTATCTCAGACATGAATGTTTTTGCAAAAACATGCTACAGTTTTCCCTAATCACAAAGTAAATAGATACATTATATTCATAACTTCCGTTAGCTTTTGTTTAAAATTATAAAATTGTGTTCGTCATACATATAAAAATATTTATAGAACTAGTTTCGGGTCATCACTAGTTATAAGTAGTACCTAACTAAATGATCAACCAACAATTTAATATAATATACTTCTATACTAATATTATAAAGAGGAATTATTTGTATTTTTGTATTTTAATATGTAACGAATAAACTTAAAACTACTGGACCGATTTCAAAAATTCTTTCACCGTTGAGAAGGTAAACTATCCTCGGGTGACATAGGCTACTTTTTATCCCTGTGTTCCCACGGAAAAGGGAACTATGCGGGTGAAACCGCGAGGCGTCCGCTAGTCTACAAGTATTTTTGAGATACCAAAGTATGTAATGGTGATTTATAACTCTAGAAAGCTAAAAACATGCTTAAAGTAGATAGAGGATCCAACTAAAATTTTATTTTGTTTTCGATCAATCCGGAATCTCCGTATTTTTTCCACAGTGCAAAAATCGGCTACCAAAGTAACCAAAGCTCTCGTCTCAATCCCTAATCGTAATTTGATTCTCGTAATAATATTTATAGTATAAAAGAAACATTTACTAACTGCCCTGGAGAAGTAATTATAGTTTCTCGGTAAAGCGAAGTAGGAACAGAATGCCGTAATTAGATCAGTCGTTCAGTGATATTCATCTCATCTGAAATTCTGCTGCATCTGGTTACGTTTATAACCGATCTAGAAAAATTAACACGCCGTAGACCTATCGATTTGTCACCTGGATTTGATGACCATCTTTAGAGTTTCTTCGGACCTCACCAACTGCACACAATTTGAAAGGATTTTGTTTTTACAAGCTTTCATTTAATACTAGCTTCAGCTAGCGGCTTCGCCCGCGTGAATGTCAAACATTATCCCAAGGGAACATATTCCCGTGATTAAAAGTATCCTATATTCTAATTCAAAATAAAATCCATCTCTTTGCCAAATTTAATCCAGATCTGTTCAGTAGTTTTTGCGTGAAAGAGTAACAAATATACAAACACACTCACAGACTTTCGCTTTTATAATATTAGTGTGATCACCTGTCTCGGCGTCGGTGTGTATGTAATCAAACCTTGCAAGTTAAATTTGACCTTTTTTTGGTGTTCATCTGTAATTATTTCTTGCACACACGTTTGTTTCCGGTGACAATGCAATTTTTTTGTTTGAAAGGTTACTTCCAGTTGGCTCCATTGTCATCAGGTTAGGATCTGATGATGGGATCTTGGAGAAATCGAGGGATCTCCTCAAATATTCTAAACATACATATAGCAATTTTGGTATATCACTCAGAAAGTATCATTTGGTGAAGTGGAACTGACGAAGAAGACCACAGATGGCCACTCTAAATCCTAAATGCTAAGTATGTGACGGGTATAAGATATCTCGAATAGTTAACCGACTGAAGCATGATGTGATGAAGCAAATACTTTTAAATAAATGGTACTGATGAGAATGGCACCATCGAACTGATCTGATGATGAAGCCGGAAGGTAGGCACTGGAACTCTGATAAAAAAACCATGTCTCCTAGTCGTGTTTGGGCTTATTGGAATCGTCATAAGATGTACTTTGGCTATAAATAATTATCATGTTAATTGGAGATACCTACCAAAACTAAAACGAGAAAAATAAAAAACATTGTAACAAAAAATAAAACCGACTTCCAGAACAGAAAACTGCAAAGCAAAACATAACTTTCTTTTCCGAAAAACGGAACACGACGTCACAAAGACACCGACTTCGGAAAAAAAATTTTTTTTTTGCTTTGTAGTTTTTTGTTCTGGAAGTCGGTTTTTGAAGTCGGAGGTCATGCTTTCGTACAAAAGTTGTTGTGTACCCAGTGGCGAAGTGTATGGGTTATTATGAAAGTTTTCTTAGGTTACTACCAGCAAAATTTATCCGGCTTATTGGATATCGAATGTAGGTACCCACAGCTAACAATTCGGCAGCCAGACCATGTGAAAAGACATTAACACTGACTGTCCCTTCTGTCCTTTAATGCCGATATGCCAACATTAGACTGGTTATCACTCTTTTAACTTTCCTCCTGTGAGAATTGATCATCAAAGCATGATCGCTAAACTTTAACTTCACTAACGTCCTTCCATCCTTCGGGAACCAATATAACGGTATGTTGATTACCTAGTATCTATAATTATTTCTCGAGGGGAATTAAGTCGATGTTTATTTTGTTGTGAGGCTTTTCCTCTTGGCTATGTAAATGGATTTAGAGAGAGCCTTTCGATGTTAAAGTTGACATATTACACAGTACAAGACTTACCAATCTAAACCGTCTACTACTGACGTTGTAGTAGTTCTATTTTTTATCGACTCTTTATTGGGAAGATTAGGCCAAAAACTTCAAAATTGTCTGCTAATAATTTCGCTTTTATTAAGGTTCCTTGAGTGATGTTTGAAGCAGAACACTACTACATTTTTTTTTAATATCTTTAAAAATATACAAGCTTATTTTGTTTTTAGTAACAAAAATACAAATACGGAACTCTAGGGACATTTTAATTTACTTAAAACAGTTCAATAGCGACTAAATAAAACCGAAGAAAATAAAATATTTAATTCATAGTCAAAATAAAAATGATCTCTTAGTTTTGCAAATAGCAAGCTCGTATAATCTTTGGCCTATATTAATACACTTTAGG
Organism: Orthosia incerta; assembly: GCA_948252205.1. Classification (NCBI taxonomy): domain Eukaryota; kingdom Metazoa; phylum Arthropoda; class Insecta; order Lepidoptera; family Noctuidae; genus Orthosia; species Orthosia incerta. Next base: position 19,358,592 of record OX411759.1, on the reverse strand, counting down.
CTCCTAGATTCAGTTTCCTTAGCACATTTGGAAACCGTTTTCTCGAAAAGGTCTAGGTAGAAATACCACATTTTCTTGCCCTCGGTTCTTTTAGTGAGGTTTAAAGTGAACCACCTTACCAAATAGCACCACCACCACCACTGTCTTTCTACTAGATTTGATTCTTCTAGCAAATCAAACTATCCTACTCCCAAATATAACTATACGCTGAAATAACTCCTTTTCACTAAAATGTTGTGTTAAACGTAAACAAAACAAAAACATTAGCACGCACCTGGAATTGTGAAAACAGAAACACGTGGTAAAATATATAATTTAATCTTACTCAGATTTAAAATTACCAGGTACGTAGAAAATTAAACCATGGTATTCGAAAGATAACACTTTTTTTAAAACATCATAATAGGTTATCACAACCATGACAAGAACAGCAAACAATGAAATAAAATTTATAAGGAAACCTGACGGACTATATTAATATAAATAATGAGCGGTAAGGTTACGTAGAGCAGTGGTGGGGTAACGGCCCCGACTAACATAATATCGTAGGTCATGAGTTCGAACCCAGGCAAGCGCTTTACATTTTGTTAATTATTTCATCACCACTGCTCTTAAAACGGCAAAGAAAACATCGTAAGGAAACCGACATGTCTTAGAACTAAACATTCGAAGACATGTGACATTCACCAACCCGCACTGGGCGTGGTGGATTAAGTTCCATTACCTCTCTCACAGAGAGGATGCCTGTATCCCAGCAGTGGAAACATTATAAGGCTGATGATGATAATGATGAAGGTTACGGACTACTGTCAATATACCTAAATAAGTTACGGTTTCTTTATATTTTAACAAGTGTCTCTTGAAACGCCCGTAATCCTGATAAAATCTTTGAGTCTTGTATATATATGCCAGAGATGTTGATTCTCTAGACCTACAGTTCCTGTCAAGATCTCAAAAAAGGTTAGAAATCCCTGTGTTACATTCAATAGTTCAGTAATCGCACTTAGCGGCAGCAAAACCAACAAGTCCAATCTTTTCAATTTCCCTTAGGGAGGGCCCAACAGATTCTAATCGAGAAAATTATATCAATCAACGTCATTTCTCGTGTTGGATCGCCGATCGACCAAACAGATTGCGTCATTGAACACGCATATAACATAATAAACTTTTTACCGCATTTTGTTTGGCTTTAGTGAGATTATACGAGAGAGAAAAATGATAAAAAAATCATATAAAGTAGGTACCTAATTGAATTGAGAACTTAAGGCTTTCTTTTGTCTGCTACTAAACGCACAATACAGAAGGCCAATCAACAAGGTAATAAAACCTTAACGATACTGGTATGAGGACACTGATGAGAGGCCGTTGATATATGAAAAATGTGAGAAAATATGATGACTTTGAGAGCAAGAATGTTCTAAATGTGTTAAATTATTTCTTCTGTACGTGTCTGTAAAATAAAATAAAACCAATTAAAAAGCCATAAAAACTATCAAAAAGGTCGTTTTAATCGGTCCAGTCATTTGTAACAGTAACATCCTGACTGAAAACTAAAAATAATTTCATTAACCGTTTCACAGAATGATCTAACGCCGCATAGCTCAAATTAGTTTATATAGTGTGTGACGTATACAAAACAATGTGTAAATTACTGTAATAAATCCTTCTTAGTATCATCTCCTATTCATGCACGAGCTTGTGGTCATAATGCTAACCATACTATATCACACTAATATTATGAAAGGCGAAAGTTTGTGAGTGTGTGTTTGTTACTCCTTCATGCTCAAACGGCTGAACGGATCTGGATGAAATTTGGCACAGAGATAGATTACAGTCTGGCATAGCACATTTAACTTGCAAGATTTGATTACAGACACACCGACACCGGGACAGGTGATCACACTAATATAATAAAGGCGAAAGTCTGTGAGTGTGTTTGTATGTTTGTTACTCTTTCACGCAAAAACTACTAAACGGATCTGGATTAAATTTGGCACAGAGTTAGATTTTAGTTTGGAATAGCACATAGGATACTTTTTACCCCGGGAATATGTTCCCTTGGGATTATTTTCGACATTCACGCGGACGAAGCCGCTGGCAGAAGATAGTAATTTATATTAATCCGAATGGTCGAATTAGTTCTATTAATTGTCGAAGCAGTTCGTGGCTAAATTATAACAGCCACAAGTGCCGATCTTCTTGTGACCATTTTTACATAGCTAAATTCCTCCGTGACCAGATAAGCATTATATTTTATGCTGTTGGTCCCTACTGTCATTTGTAGAACTTTATCAGTCGTTACGAGTAGTCAGAAGCCAGGAAATTTACCGCCATTCTTGCCAGGGCTACCCAGTTACTAGGTTTAGTCAGATATTTAGTCATCATCAGCATCATTCAGCCGAAAGACGTCCACTGCTGGACATACGCCTCCCCCAGGCGTCACCAAATTGACCAACCCCGTGCGTCTTGCATGCAGTGCCTTCCCGCAACCATAACCAGGTCATCGGTCCACCTAGTGAGAGGCCTTCCAACTCATCATCCTTCGGTTCGCGGTCGGCATCCAAGAACTTTTCAGCCCTATCGGCCATCCATTCTGCGAGCAATGTGCCCTGCTCACTGCTATTTAAGTTTCGCAATTCTTCTGGCTATGTTGGTATATTTAGTCGCCTCATGTTAAATACTGGTACTCAGCAGCAATCGGTTAGACTGGAAGTTGATTCCAATATAGTAGGGAAAAGGCTTCGTAAATTAATTGTTAACACTTACAACAACTATGACACCGCAAAAAACGTTATAACAATCGGTCCAGCCATTTCGTAGAATAACACCAACATCCGCACAGACAGATATAAATAATTTCATTCACAGACTGACCAAATATTTTCGTGACTCAAATAAGCTTATGGCTTGACGTAAATGAAACAATAATGTGTGAATTACTATAATTAATCTACTTTATCAACTGATATCTTTTTTATAACCTAGATTTGACGTTTTGCCTATTACTGACACGATCATACGACGTTTCGTTGGAAAATGGGTCAAACTCCTAAGTCAATGTTCTATTTCTACAATCGATGGACGATTGGAAGGTTCTGGAAGCCTTTTTGGGATTGATTGTTATTTTATAGGTTTAGTTAATGGACATGTTTTCAAGAGCTTTTACTACTCGACTACGGCAAAGCCAAAAAGAAGGATTATGATTTTAGCAGTCTTTGTACGAGTATGTATGAACGTAAGTGCCGTAGTGCCAAATATATTGAGCCAATTTAGATAAATGTCAATCGATTTGTAATTATGGTCCGGGTGACATAAGCCAAATCCGTTATAAACGAAAAATATATATATGGCAGAAGGGCTAGTTTCTGTTTCACCCTATTTCTTAATTTGGTTATACGTCAAATCAAAAAACAGTCAAACTACACCTTGCCGTGTACATACACAATTACACGCACACACTTACTACGAAACTACGCCTTAGCTTGTCAGTCGAGCTTTTTATTTGATCTGAGAGCTCGAGTCAGGCTAAAGCGTAGTTTCGTTGTACGTGTGTGCGTGTAATTTTGTATGTATACGGCAAGACGTAGTTTTAACCGGCGTCACCTTGTTGTTTGCAACGTTCTATCTTGACTTTTATTTGATCTGAGCGTCAAATTTAATACCAACATTTGTATTTTGTTTATTTGTTTTTATTAAAATAATTTAAGTACTATTAAAGAAAATTTATCAATTTGTGTAGGTCGTTTTTGTTGCAAATAAATACTTTCTCTTTCTTTGTTCTGTTCGTGATTTTTAGGACTTCATACAGGTTTGTACGAAAGAATTTTACCGGTAAATCCACCGGTAACGTTGGAATTTAGACCCGTGCGAAGCCTGGGAGGGTCGTTAGTTTCGAATATAAAATATAGTTTTCTTCGTAGTCTGTTTTGTTGCATTGATATAAACCTATTATTAGGTAATTCAAATCGAACATCAGTTATTAAAAGAGTGTCATCATTTTTTGCGGGGAACCACTAATTATTATTAAACTAATTTTAGTATTTTAACAGATTATTCAGTAGGTCGTATGTATGTGTTGAATATTGTATGAGCTGTTAGCCTAGAATGCGACCCAAATTGATGATGAATGTTTAATTGATTTAATGCCTGTGCATGTCTATCAGACAGGGTATCTTTTATATATTAGGCTGTACATAATCTAATGGGATCCGAGTTGAATTGTTTTATAACTTTTTGTTTGAAAATTTTATTTGACCTTACTAAATATTATATTTGACATTATTGAATACTTGCTTGCTTGGTTGAAATAGCAGTTTAATATTGTTTAATGTAATAAATTTGCCCGTTGTTTTGCAATTCTTTCGGGTGTCTAAAGATTTAATAGTGCTTGTTGTGTAAGACTTTCGATACATTTCAATTTTTTTTTAGAATAAATAAATACAAATATAATCTTCAAATCTACCGTGTAATGTCTAAATGTGTGAAGTTGCTATTTTGAAACAGTATATTTGCCTGCCATCTGAACTCAATAATTTATAATCTACTCTTTGCAGTGATTTCGGTACAAGCTATATGGAAATGGTAAAAAATACTGCTAGTCAGCAGAATTGTTTCTTTTTTGTGTGAGTGTTGTTACAATATGTCCCTCAATTCAGTGTGGCTTTTAGCAAAGGCCTTCACTAGCTCTTTCCACTGATTTCTGTTACGAGCCACTCTCCTCCAGTTTGAGGCTGCTGTTTTTTTTGCTCGCCATCCCATCATCTTTTCTCTGTTTTCCTCGCTGCGTTTACTGTGCCTTGGATACCAATCAGTTATTAATTTACCCTATTTCTCTACAATTGTTTTTTTATTTTTCTAGTCTTAGTTTTGGCTAGCCCATCTCCATTGTTGTAGATCAATTCATTATAGTTAATGTTTTCTAAAAAGTCGTATGTATTTACAAATATCCAGGTCATAGCCTACACGTGTGCCAAGTTTGATCAATATCCGCTCAGCCGCTAAGCCTTTCAAATTAAATAATATCAGTAGGATAAAGAAAATGCTGATACTGCTATGCTCTTATTGTTGCTGGAAACAATCTCTAACGAAAAGATAAACATTTTCTAAACTGATATATTTATCAAAAAATTGATTCTTTAATATTAGTAAATTCATTTTGTTTAGTCGTAATACCATTAGCTAGGTACATACTTATTTCTATTTCAATAATATAACGCTAACGATGGTCTAACGTGAGTGTTCTAGTAGGTAATTTATTATCGACAGTGGCTTTACATTAATTTGTCAAATAAATAATCACCACAACGACTCGATATTAATGTATCTAGGCATTTATTACGCTACCAAGATTAAAACTATGTCACCAAAAAATAGTGTGGGACCAAGAGTCGACTTCTGGCTAAAGCCGGCCAGTTCAAGATTGACAACTTTTTAAATTTGCGGCTGGTACTGGCGCTACAAAGCCCTACCCCCAAACCGTTACCTTTTCCATCGCGCTCTCACGTATTAGTAACAGTTCGTTCAATTTCGGCACTTATTAGAAACCTTCGGCGTCTGTCACCCAAAACTTTTGGCCGAAACTCAAGGTTTGGCCAAAGCTGGTATTTTTGGCCGAAGCGGCAGCCGAAGCTAAATCTGAAAGTTCGATTGGACACTACCAAACAATAACAAACTAAATCATCTTCATCATCATCTTCAGCCTTTTATGTTTCCACTGCTGTGACACAGGCCTCCTCACCTTGAAAGAGGGAATGGGCCCTATTCTACCACGCGGGCCAGGGTGGTGGATGTCACATGTCTTCGAATTTTTGTTTTCGTCACTATATTTTCCTTCACCGTTTTTAGAGCAGTCGTGATGAAATAATTTGCAGAAATTAATGCGCCTGGCTGGTTTCGATCCCACGACCACCGACCTTACCACCGGGCCACCACTGCTCTCTTGGTTCGGTGCAGTGGTGCAAACTAATTGGTTTCATTTTAATTGTTTGGGACCGTGTTGACTCATGGTACTCTACCAATTCCAATACAAAAATTAGGGATGCCAACACGATAATAGGGAAATTTTAGTAAAAACTCTATAAACATGTACTGTAGGGACTCTAAAGCTACTAGTTGCATGGATTTTGATGAATAAACAACGCCTGGATTTTATATTTTCTTCACTCACACCGAATTCTTCAACTGCCTCTACAAACCTTTTACACTAACATTACGTGTGGAGCCGGCGCTCCACACGTTGGCCCCAACGTAGGTCCCAACGACACTCGTCCTACGTGTGGATCTAGAAAATTGTGTTGGCGCTAACATTGGGGCGAGCGTTAGTAGTTGGCCGGCGCGTGTCGCGTTCACCAAAGGAATCTATGCCAACACTGCCAACGTTCGCGATCCGTCCACACGTTGCGCGTTGGTGATTTGCTCAGTCCGTCTCAGCTCAGTCAGGTCTGTACTCACTGGTTCCGTGTTTTATGATGTGTCGTCATCCAACATATTCTATAAGGTTTTTTTTTTTATTCAGTAACAAATAATTATACATTATAATACTGTAAAAGGGCTTACAGCAATTGCCGTATCGGACATCATATTGGCTCTGACGAGACAACTAGTTTCATAACCAACGTGTGTACGCCTCGCCAATTAACCGACCAACGTTGGTACGAGCGCAGGGATAAACGTGTGGAGCCGGGGTAAACGATAGATTTATTGAATTTTTATTCTAAATCTATTCCAAACTCGCTTGTCATTTCAAAAGCAGTCGGAAATATTTGTTCAAGTATACTTGCAACATGCAACCACAGTATTTAGTGTCTACATAATGCCATAAACCATCAAGCCTGTTTTCCCTGCAGGGTTAGGCAGAGGTGCACATATGTTACACTCACAGTAAATTAAAGATCCACTCACAGTAAAGTACAGATCCACTCACAGTAAAGTGCAGATCCACTCACAGTAAAGTGCAGATCCACTCACAGTAAAGTGCAGATCCATGTAGTATTTTTTATGACTATCATAAATTTGAAAACGCTTACAACTTTTTATATTTTTTTGCAATTTTTAACAAATTTTCTTTTTACAGTGTTTTTTCTATAGCTTTTGAGATCCTTAATAAAAATATCAGGGCGTAAATATGGAGAGCAGAGGTGACCCAGTTATAACAGCCGCGACCCAAAAGTCGTGAGTTTGAACCCAGGCAGGCGCTTTACTTTGTGTGTGATATCCACCAACCGGCAGGCTTATTACGTATCTTTTGCAAGAGCAAAACGATAGCAATCAAACGCTTTATGTCATAAAAGTCGGAATTACCTGCAGTTTAGGTATGGTAGGTTCTCCACAATCGTTTGCTTATCGCTCGCTGTTTGTCAAATGCACTTATTAAAAAAAAAACCGCCAACAACTCTAAAACTTCTGTATTGAAGAGCAATGATTTCGCAAAAATCGCTATCGTTTTGCTCTTGCAAAAGATACGTAATAAGGCCCGCGGGGTGCATTACCGCCCATTTCCTTTCATAGAGAGAAGGCCTGTGTCCCAGCAGTGGAAACATAAAAAGCATGATGAATAAAAATATCTAGATACATGGTGTACAGAAGTATAAAATAGATACATGTTGTATTTCATAGTATCTTCTTCTCTAAACGCAAACACGTGTAAGGGTAATGTCATAAATAAACTAGATAGTATTTCAAACGAGACCTGAAACTGAATACCGAGAGGCGCAGTAATAAGCACTTCTGGTGCATATTATTCTTGTTATTTTTAACTAATGTTTATATTTTCTTTAGCAAATCGTAATGACAGCTTTTTTGTAAGTGGCTGTACTTTTAACCGATTTTAAAAAGGAGGAGTTTATCAATACGACTGTTTATTGTGTTTTTATACCACAGAACTTTTTACTAGGTAAACCGATTTTGATGATTCTTTTTTATTTGAAAGCTGGTTATTATGTGGTCCAATTTAAGTAATATTTCACTTCGTAGTGTTTTTTTTTTAGAAGTCGGTTGTATTTTTTTGTAAAAATGTTTTTAAATAATTTATGAGATCTGTTTCTTTCCTCCTCTTCTTATTCGTTGTTTTCATTTCAAAGATCTGCCCGTCTTGGAAAGCTTTGACGGAGTCCTTGACGAGCTGCTTCTAAGCCACTCTATCTTTGGCTCTTCTCAAGGCACTGCTCACCGTGAGTCCTATAAACGCTCTGATCTTATCAGACCAGCGAATAGATGAACGTCCGCGTGGTGTTTTTCCATCCACCTTTCCCACTACAACCAGTTTTTCCGTTTTGTCTGACTGTCTCCGAGCGTTGTGACCAAAGTAACTTAGGACTCGTTGGTAGCAGATCGTGGCAAGTGGTTTTAATGTTCAACAGGTTGAGAATGGACTTATTACTTATTCGTGTGTTTGAAAAAAGATCATATTTTCCTTATTCGGTCGCATTATATACTGATAGCATTATAACCATAATTAGTTTATAGTTAACAAAATAACAACATTCTATAAATTTTTAATTTATCTAGGGATTGAGCTAACAGAGAATAACAAATGCATGACTGTGAATATGAGGTAAGGCGAGTGGCATGCTCCAAGATATTACGTACGAAGCATTTTTATAGACCACTCAAATTTCATTCACTAGAAGTTTTTTAAGACGTAAAGTATTTTCCAATATTAGAATTGTAGTGACCCGAATGTACTTTTGAATATTTATATTCTACCATTCCCGAAAGTTCTTGTTCAACTATAATTAGGTAGTACCTACCTACTCTTAGTTCAGTTTGAAGTAGACAAAATTATTCACTTTTGCAGTTTTCTTTTCGGGTTTACTTTGTTCTTGTTGAGCGAAAATGTTCAAGTACAAACAATTTCACTGTGATGTGTAAATGCTTTTGTCAAATTTTACACAATTATTGTTTTTAGGGTTCCGTACCCAAAGGGTAAACGGGATCTTATTACTAAGCACGTCTGTCTGTCTGTCTGTCTGTCCGTCTTTCACCAGGCTGTATCTCATGGACCGTGATAGCTAGACAATTGAAATTTTCACCGATGATGTATTTCTGTTGCCGCTATAACAGCAAATACTAAAAACTGAAAAAAATAAAATTTAAGTGGGGCTCCCACACAACAAACGTGATTTTTTTGCCGTTTTTTGCAATAACGGTACGGAACCCTTCGTGCGCGAGTCTGACTCGCACTTGGCCGGTTTTTATATAAAAGAAAAGAAAAGACAATCGTTCTTAGGGTTCCTTACCCGAAGGGTCCAAACAGAGCCCTGTTGCTGTCACTCACGTGTCCGTCTTTCTATCCGTCTGTCACACAATTTTGTACCGATGAATTTTATTACTTGCCATAGTTGCCATTGACCTATGAACTTGAAATTTGGTGATAATATGTATTATTATACTACGTTTACTATACTAACAAATACTTATATATTTTTTCTTGGGTACGGAATCCTACATGTGCAAAGTCCGACACGCACACAAGTGCGTACTGTATTGGCCAGTTTTTTTATCTGTAATGGATCTACATTTATATGTAAGTTCTAATGTGTACATAAATCGTCATCACACTCGTGATCAATGTGGGCAGTTTACACAAAGATCGCTCCTTAGATCTTAACAAAATATTACGGGATGGATTTGACTCTGATCGATAGTACAGCCCTAATGGAACTGCGTCTAAAACTAGCTATCAGTAACTACATGTTCCCGGAAGGGAACTTTCGTAGGATATACATTACGCTCTGAAAATGTTTCTGATGTCCTACATAAAGTTTCGATGGGTTGAAACGAGTACTTGAAACTTCTACAGTTTTACTCCCTTTACAAGTACAAACCGGTAAACTCTAAGAAAGTTTTATTGTCAATAAAACTTATTACGAAGTAGATGATGTCTTGGTTTCTGAAAGTTATGAAGACCGCAGCAGTGTTGTGATTGGTACGGGTTATAACAACAACTGATGATATATCTACGTACATATACTTGTATATATTATAAGATTAACTAAACATCAATAGGGAACATTACTGCCAATTCCTCCCGCCAGATGGCGCTTGACGGCTCGGAGTAAACAAAAACATAACAATATGGCGTCTACTACTGTTTGTGGTTACCGAACTCTTTTTTACTGTTTTTAAGATAACTTGTGTTCAAAAACCAAATAATAATATTGGGGAAGTTAGTTAGCTTCATTTTTCTTTCACTATTTGTTTTATATTTTGTATACATAAACTGCGAAATTTTGTCGCTGGACTTTGACAGTTTGTTTTTTTTAGAGATGTGTCCGATATATCTAAACGTAACTTATATCGGATATGTGTTAGATATCATGTCATATCGATATTGATATCAAAATAACCGATATTACAAAAGCTGTATCTAATAAAAACCTTACTAGCGTGTGAAAACGAATAATTCAAAACTTAAAACCGTAACAATGCGAAAACGTACGAACTACGAACAAAACGCAAACTTCCCAAACGTTAGAAACCATATGCGCTACCTATCTTTCTAAGTATTATTTCGTGTTCGTTGTTAGTTTGCTCATCTAAATAACATTTTAACTTTTGCAAACTGTACTACTGATATCGATATCTTAAAACCGTTTTCGATATTGATATGAAAACACTTACATTACTGTTTGCGCAAAAAACCGAAAACGCCCTTCTCTAGTTTGTTTACGCCGTAGACAGAGAAACCAATGGTTTCTCTGTCTACGGTTTACGCAGAAACCTGTGGTGCCATCTGAGCGCAGCTTTGCGGATAGTTCCCTATTCTAACAAAGTAAACTGTCTGATTTGGTGGACGTGATGACTGAATGTTGAGGTCTGGAACCAATTAATTTTGTTGAGCAGTATTGCTTGGATTTATCCATCAGTAAAATCTCTCGGTAGGAGACTCACTGGCAAATATCTAGTAATTCGCTGCCAACTGGAACTAGTTAACGGATATTTTATGTAATTATACCTCTGCTCACCTGTTTCTCATATTGAAATAAGTAATAAAAAAGGCGTTAAATAAATGTGGGCTTATTTGATTTTAAATTAAAACAATTAAAGTTAACCGTGAAAAGAAAAATTTAAATTCAGTAGTAGAATGGAACGTAAGATGGAAGAATGAGAGGTGGGAGTGTGAGGGAGTGAGAAAAGGAATGAATGGCGGACGATTGAAATTTAACGAAGAATAAAAATTGGTATTAAGTGTTTTACCGAGCCAAAATAAACGAAGATAACCAGAAAAGTGTTTAATCAAGCCCATCTCCTACATAAATCACCTCTGCCAAGTCTACTAAAAAAAATACACGACTAAGTATGTACAACCAAAAAATTAGGACCCAAACATAGACAAGTCATAAATTCTAGCAATGTGAAATCTAGTGCTCAGTCTTCTTATCACGTCCGATGGCTAAACAAAGACATGTTTTATGATTATAGCCAAAACTCTCCATAATAATTATTACAGTATTGTAGTGTAAGTTATTACATTCATGTATATGGTCATGAGGTAATGGTAAAATCACTATCTGCCTTCTAAGCACGGTGATTATGGAAATGCTCCTAGGATCCTTAAGAACCATGGAGATATTTTTGGCTATGATAATGCTAGATTTATTAGTGACTGTCACGGTGGCCTAGTAGCTAAGACGCCTCTTGCACTTGAGGTCGTAAGTTCATATTCGGGCCACGATGACTTCTTCAAATTTGTATGTAGGACATAGAAAGGATGGACGGATGGAAAGTAGGTAGTATAGGATAGATGTAAATAGTATAGGATAGATGGTGAAACCAATGATGAAACCGACTATTCAGTACTTAGACTCCCATTTGGTCCGTTGTTCGTTCAGGCCTCCTATGTGTGAGAGGCAATGGGCCTTAATCCACCACGCGGGCTCAGTGCGGGTTGGTGGATTTACAAATTATCTTTACTTATCTTGGACATGCTGACAACGGTGAAAGAAAACATCGTAAGGATACCTGGCCTTTTACTTAATACAAGTTTGAAATCACCAACACGCATTGAGAAGCGTGGTGATTCACTATCGTGCCTTCTCTGCTGTTAAGGTTACACTAGTCGATTTTTTTTCCATACAAACGTAGTCTAGGGATTATTCCACTGTTTGACGATGTACGTTCAAAATAAAAAGTGATATCAATTTGTCTCATCATTATCTAGCCTTGTATGGCAGCGAAAAAGTAAAAAAATAAAATGTTTGAAAGTTATGAGCGTCGAAAGTTTCACATTTCGACACTAATTTTAACGCATTTTTGGGCGCAAATAAATACCATAAGAAGACGGAAAATTGCAAAACGGCCTCCATACAGGGATAGATTAGTAGTTCAACAATGCATACAATTTTATTTTGGACAGATAGATTTATTCGTTTTTTCATGATATCTAGACTGCCAAAGGTCTGTTTATAAAATTTTGCGCGCTCGATTTCGGCCTAAATCATTATCCATTTCGCTACAAATTTGCAAAAGTGTGTATTCGTACGCGAACTAGCTTCCTTCTGCTTATCACAGCATCTATCTCTTCCGCACGTGTTGTCGGTTGATATAAAATGCATTTTAACCCCGCGCACAAAATAGTTCGTGCCGTCGACTAGTGTACCCTTAAGGCTGGTATTATAATATTTACATGGACAGAATATATATTTGACAATAGACAGGTAGCAGATGGATGAAAGCAGCTGACTACAGCAAGGCAATAAATATAATTATACGCTTGTTTTAACCGTGTACCTATTATATATATTATATTAGAAATATAATAAAATCAAACATGCACCCAAAAACATTTGTTTATTTTTTATTTTGCCGTATAATAATCTGCAGACAAAATATTTTGCGCCAGTGTCGTGTCATGGTCGTGTCACTTTTGGTTTTCTAGTAATTTCAATCTTAACATAAACTAAAGTATCAAAAATTAAAAGTCATGTATAGCGTATACGTCCTAGCCGTTATATAAGATGACGATAACTCGTTTATGTATTAGAAAAAACCGGCCAAGTGCGAGTCTTACTCGCGCACGAAGGGTTCCGTACCATTATCGCAGAAAACGGCAAAAAAAAAACACGTTTCTTGTATGGAAGCCCCACTTAAATATTTATTTTAGTCTGTTTTTAGTGTTTGTTGTTATAGCGGCAACAGAAATACAATTTGAAAATTCAACTGTCTAGCTATCATGGTTCATGAGATACAGAATGGTGAATGTGTGTGATTTTTATCCCGGCAATCATCCTTAAGAGGGTGGAAAGGGTAGCTGTTTATATGATGAACTAATAATTTCTCAAGTAAGGCCGCCCGCACTGCTACAATATTATTGCGCGATATAAAAAATAGGCTATTCCGAGTACGTATTCTAATCAGACGAATTCGCGGGCAACAGCTATACAATAATAATAAATAAAATAACAATAAAATAAAAATTACAAAGTTTGTTGTAATAACTGAGATTTGTTGATGGATTTCCTAGTTTCCTGTTTAAAATTTCTTTCGAGATGTTCCAAACAAGACGCTGACGTTTATATACATCTGCAAACTCGTCAACATTTTTTGATAAGATTTATGTACTACGTCCGAAAGTTCCACGTTCCAATTACATAGTCTACTCACACAGCACTTACAAGGCTATAATAATAAATAATATTTAACACATAACATTCTTGCCCAATAAAGATGACAATAACCACAAACTGCTACAACCAATAAAACTATAAAAATGCCTACGTGTCATAATATGTATGAAACGAAAGATATATGACAAGATATAGATAGATATATTTTATGAATGACCGATGACGTATGAAAGATAAAGACAGACTCATTTTTACCAAGGTTCACGACACCATAAATTTATTACTATCGGACAATTTGGGATATATCCAGACTTATTCAAGTATGCGAAAACCACAGCAAATGTTTTTGTGTATATTATCGAACAGAATGACCCAAGGAATGGGATAAATGGAGTATCATTAGATTTGTCTTGTCCCAAGTTTGAGTTTCAATAGTTTGGGATCCAATATGTGACCGCAAAACTATTAGTTTCCGAAGTTGAGGAATCGGTTGAACAAATCTTGGGGCGATACGTTTTGTGTTATGGCTGAACTGGACTTATTATAGTGATCTTAATTAATGTCTGACTGTTCATATAATATTAGTTTTCTCTGTCCTTTATTGTGGCATTCCTTTCGAATCTTTTGCGATTCCTCAATTATATAGCTGTATCTTGGCTAAAATGTCTATTTATTATTAGATTACAACAATTTTTACGCTATTTTCCTAAAAATTATTTACATAAACCTCTTTATATTTAAACCATGATAGAGGAAAATTAAATCTTTCACTACATTGTTCTCTTAAACATTCTTGGTCATTTGCTTTTCCGAAAGGTGAGGCCAAAGTGTCCCTAATGTTGACTACTATTACTATTTAGGTAATGAATACTATTATACATATAATATGTTTATAAATACACTTTACTGTATTGCTCTCAATCTTCATTGACATTTAAGTAACAAAGACATCTCACAGTTATATATGAACTGGTAAATTAAATACTGTCTGTATTTACTTAGGATTTTATAGTATGAAATGAAAAATAATCCGATTTAGGAGCTGGCATCGGTTTCATTGCCTTAATAAATTATGACGTATCCAGGGACAATATCGGATAGTATCGCAGTATAATACTAAGTAAGCTAAGTAATGTTCTTCTCAATTTGAGACATAGTAGAACTAAAAATATCATATATGTACCTAAACCTAACTTTATTAATATTGACCCTAAAATAAAGTAATGCGCTTGAGCAATCTTCTTAATTCTATTTTTATTAAATTTTTGTAGCTTCGATACAAAATAACTGTAATCAGTCGTAAAAATTAGTGCTAGAATTACCGAGGCGCACAACTTAAATTTTACTAATATGTGTTTTCAATTAGCAACCACTACTGAAACTTGCAGAGTAGCTGTTCCTAGATTGATTTTTAGGAATATACGAGTGCTAAAAGCGTGGAAAGCCGAGATTACAGTCTCTTCAATCCTTTTGTCCGGTTTAAATCAGTAATAGATCTATCTACCCCAATAGCAAATTAGATTTCTGGATGAAAGTGTCCGATAGACAGATCCACCCATTTTTATAAAGTTGTTGATTAAGTAAGGTTTTTATCGTAGTCTGCGTTTAGTGATCATCGAATGAACGATAGCACTTATATATTTCTTTTTGTGAGACTGTGAGAATTAAAAGGAAATATGACTAGAAATAGTACTTAGGTTTTTGGTTATTTTCAATCATATTTATGCTAAAAAGAGCAAAATATACTGAAATTCAGTAAAGGGAAACTTAATGGCTTTTATGTTTGTTATAGTATTGCAATTATTACTAAAGATATAGAGCATTTCCTCAGTTTAGCTTCCCACTTGACTGACAACAAAGGAAAAAAAACAAAATGTTTTTTTCAGTCAGTTACAACATAGTTACTTATAGAGATATGTAGGTACACGATGGTGTACACAGAATCAGAATTTACTCATTTGATTGGTATGCTCTATTCATCTTTGGTACGTTTCGATGCTTTGTATTTGTGTTAACGTACACATTCGTGAAAGTAAAAACACATGCGATTGATACGTCGATTGATAACCTCGGCCAGATTGATTGGCGTAAATGATTTATCGAAGCTCATAGTAGAACGGTATTGCGTTGAAATGTTACTTTCTTGTTTTATGTGTACGGAAAGCGAACCCGTTAATTAAGTCTGCTTCTAAGGCATGTTGATGTTTTAAGTAAATATTGATCTTTCTGAATTTGATAAACATAAGTATAATGAACAGTTTGCAATAAAAAAAGCTATAGACTGATTTAAGAACGCAGAACTTTACATTTTCTTCATAAATATGAATGCATCTACACCTAAAAGTTGTGGTTTATATTTCTGTCTAGGCAGTACCTTATCATCATACTATTGCACGTTCCCCAATTGATCTGGGGTTGATGAAACATATTTTCTTCTCCCAAACGTCTTTAAGAGTCATCATCTCATTACTCACTTTCTCATATTTATCGTATATAATATCATCTGTTTCACAGACCAACCATCCTTTTTTTCGCCTTGCCTTTCTCCTGTAGTCTAAATTTATATCAAATGACTCTTCCGCATTATATTAATCATACCATAACAACCGATTTTCACAACTATTTTCAGTGACCCGGTGCTACTTTCAGACACACATTCGTACTGATTTCATGTTCCAGACAGTGTAAAATATTTTCTAGTTAACGTACCATAGACTCAGATATTATAAAAATTTGAGCACTAAACCACATAACTTCTGTAGCTACGCAGTTCCGTTTTACAATAAAATTAAACTGAAAAAAAAACCGGAACTGGGTCAAATACCAAGAGATTAGAAATACAGTGGAGGAGCTACTCAACTAGAATCAGTCCTATTTGAAGAGTTGAATACTGTTTTCACAATCTTCTTCAATTACAGTGAAGGGTACACTTCAGTCTTGAGACGGGATTAAAAGAATCGCGGGCCATTCAAAGACGCTTTTATTGGGAGATTTCTGTATCAGTTTAGATTCTACTCTTGGTGAAAGAATTATTAGAATTTTATGATGTGTTTTAATTGAGAAAATCCCACCACACTATTTCCAAACCACTGCAACTCCTGAAAGCCAGAATCTACAGTGGCGACCACCAGAAAAGCGCCGAGGCAATAAAGCTCGACGAAGTCCCGGAGAATGAATTTAACTGTCTTGGTTCCTGCAACTAAATTAATCAGAAAATAATAACGGAGAAGTAGGAAAAAGTACAAATTTCCACTTCCCTCCATATCAAGCAGGAGACAGAACAAACAAGACCAATAGGCACAAAG
The DNA here is from genome assembly GCA_948252205.1 of Orthosia incerta. Classification (NCBI taxonomy): domain Eukaryota; kingdom Metazoa; phylum Arthropoda; class Insecta; order Lepidoptera; family Noctuidae; genus Orthosia; species Orthosia incerta. The sequence continues at coordinate 19,341,722 of OX411759.1, read as the reverse complement.
GGTCGTTTACAACTGGGATAAGCCCAGTTGCCTAGCACCACGGATAAAAAATTGCATTAATTTTAATGGGTACATTATGATAGCTACATTATGATGTATATCACCTATTTTCAAAATACAACCAATGAGTCATAATCTGAACTAACAGTATAAAAAAACCGGCCAAGTACGAGTCTGACTTGCACACAGAGGGTTCCGTAGCTACATTCACCAAAATAAATATTACTAACGTTCATAATCAATGAAAGCATCGAACATTGTTCTAACGAAGGGACAAAATTAACTTTGCCGTTCGAAAACTGTTGTCTGCATACATCAATATACAAAATGTTTACTTTTCCAAGTACATTTTATAAGTTGGTCGACTATTACTCGTAAACTTGTAAAGCCTACGTAGCTGTGATCGTTTTTATTTTAATTTAGTTATATATACCACCGCCGTGATTTTTTTCACATACCCGAAAGCAACAATTTATCTGGCAGGGGACACTTGACTCTAACAAAAATTAGCAATTTAAAGATTAATTTTACGCAAATGGATCTGTGAATCGAAAAACTTTATTTTTTAACACGTAATATGTTTGAATGGCCTATCCATCGATACCACACCTTAGGATAGAACATTTTTTTTCATGATTTTGTTTTACCACTTTGTCGGCGTGATTAATATGTATATCCGTGCCAAATTATAGCTTTCTATTACCACAGATAATATAACTATTACTAAGTGTCTCTGAGCTAAGCTGCGGATGGACGGACAGACAGACGGACATGACGAAACTATAAGAGTTCCTTGTTGACCACGGCAAAAACCAAATTAATTTTAACTCTTAAAAGGGAAAATAGTTTGTCGGTTTATAGAAAGTAACCCATTAAAATCTGGTTTCATCCAGAACTAGAAAACTACACTTTCGCCGAGTGGCATAGCATCAAAAGCAAAAAGCAGCGGTAACAGGCCACGAAGGCGAAGTCGCGGCGATAAGCTAGTCTTGTGCATTTATATGCAACCAATCAGTCAGTAGACTATACAGATAGTGCCTCGCCTTCTTGTCGAATATATAGAACTTTGTAAAAGGTAAAGAGCAAGCCACTTAAAATACAATTGCTATACTTGTCGCATTTGCAACAATGAAGTGCTAGTATTGAATCCATAATATTTTCAGAGTCACCGGGTTTTTGCTGTTCGAATCAAGTACCGTAGTAATTTATTAGACTGGCAACACCATTGGCTTACCGCACTATATGACCCCCTCTATTGTGCTGGCACGGGTTCCTATATTGTACCTATAGGTATTGGCCAAACCATTCCATTTTATTGTCTTTTTCGCTTCATTCTGTTTAATGTTTACTATTTCCGGGAACATTTAGGTGCAATTACTATTTATTACTTGTAGTTCATGTCAAGTTACTTGGATGTTTTATTTAGCGAGATCTGATGTTGGGTTTTCGAAATAAAAAATGTTTACCGTTGTTTAAAAATAGTACTGTTTTAGTGCCGACGTGAAGTCCACCATACGTTTATCGTTGTAATACGTTTGTCTTTGCGTGTTGGCGTTCGTTCAGACTTGAATTAATCTACAATGTATTTTAAATATTTGAATTATCCCATCCTAACATTATTATTATAAGCTAAATTATTATTATTATTCTTTGACAATCTCGGGACCCTGAGGTCCCGGACCTTAGAAGGCGTGCGAGGGGCCGAAGCCAACTCACAGAGCCCTTGTTAGGCATGTATCAGGAAATGTGACGCAACCTGCCGGTTATCCCTGTATGCACTACGCAAGTGCACCCAAGGGCAATCCCCGGTTGGTGCAGGACTATTGCAAAATATGGAAAAAAAATGCATTGGACTTAGTGGGTTGGGTTTTGTAGGTTTAGTGGATCGATTGCCGTAAACTATAGGAGGACTTCTGGTCCCTGCCTGACCACTTTTGAACTACACGGTTAAAAAATGCCAGGATGTGACTGGCACGCTCATTTAAGGCGCGTCCCCGAGCAAAACGCCGCGCTAGTCGAATTTTGTGCAGTTTTTAAGAGCTATCTACACTTTATTAAAAAAAAAATATCAATTAATAAAAATACATTAAATTTCTACATAATGTTGATTCTAAAATTGTAGTACACTTTTTTTTTAAAGAGGTACATGTTTCACTCATCTCCTTCCAACAAAACCATAAAAATTAGAAATAATTATTGATAGCATGCATCTCCTCGTAAAGTGTTCATTATTTATTGTTTATACTAACACTAATGGATAGACAATTTGATAACGAACATTTTGTAAGTTTAATTTTTTTCAAAAGACCAATATTCGATTTTATAAAGATTTTATTCTAAAATCTGGGCGTATTCACTACCGTAATTCATGCGCCACCAGTGCCGCTAGGCCAATAGGAATGCTCATATCACATGCTGATTTTTTGGTCAGGGTACGGCCTTAATGGGCCCCCATAAAGGGTCGCTTGCACTTTAGTGACGATTAGCTTATTATATTATTAACATACTAATATTACAAATGTCATCTGCTACGTTTTGCAGATGACATCATTCTCTTTGCAAAAACATCAAAGCAATTGGAAGTAATGATTTGCGAACTAAACAACGCCAGCAAAAAAATAGGCTTACATTTAAATGCATCCAAAACAAAAGTCTCTACAAATAGTACACAAAAGGCTATCATAGTAAATGGAACACCGATAGAGTATGTGGACAGTTATGTGTACCTTGGGAAACAAGTCTCATTCAAGAAATCGCGACATGAAGATGAAATAGAGCGTCGTATCAACATAACTTGGAGGAAATACTGGAGCTTCAAAGAAATCTTGAAAGCAAAACTCCCACTAAAACTTAAAAAGAACGTTGTAGATTCCTGTCTGTTACCATGCCTGTCATATGGAGCACAAACTTGGATTTTCCAAGAGAGAACCAAACATAAAATTCGTTCGTGCCAGCGTGCTATAGAAAGAAGTATGCTAGGAATCAAGCTTAGCGATAAAATCAAGAGCGAAGATATTCGCAAGAAAACAAAATTAATAGACGCAGAACGTCACGCACAACAGCTAAAATGGAGATGGGCTGGTCACATCGCCCGCAGTACAGACAAGAGATGGACTAAACGAGTCACTAAATGGAAGGGACCCAGTGGAAAAAGGAACAGAGGAAGACCTAAGGATCGATGGGTCGATGAAATTAAAAACACAGCCGGCGAAGACTGGATGACGAAGGCGGCAAATCGAAAACTATGGAAACAGTTGGAGGAGGCCTATATCCGGAGAGGAGCCATGCCCTAAACACACCTTTTTTTATATATTTTGTAGTATAATGTTAGTTTAAATTCAATGTAATGTGCATGGAAATAAAAAGGCTTTATTATTATTATTATTTCCTTTATTTAACAGTTTTCTTATTATTTACATTTTTAAATATTTTTATAAAATAAATTAAAAAACAAAAACATTTAAAAATATAAAAAATAGAGGCCCACCGGTATCGGGAACAGGGTCCAAGCTACCGGCGGTCAGGGCTCCAGAGAGAGGAACCTCCTAACTATACGAGCCGTGTCCAGCAGTACTGCTTTCTGGATCAGGCCCTTGACCCAGCTGCCTAACGAGAGCCTTCTAAGATGTTGGTCGAGGCTCGTGGCTATTAAGCCATTGGCTGACACGACTATCGGTACAATGATCGCTGTGTCCACATCCCACATGTCGACAACCTCGCGAGCCAAGTCAAGATACTTGATTTGTTTATCTTTCTCGGCTTTCACGAGGTTCCCGTCATGCGGAACAGTTATGTCAACAATCATTGCACGCCTCTCGATTCGGTCCACCACCACTATATCAGGCTTGTTAGCGATAATAGTCCTGTCAGTGATGATGGACCGATCCCAGTACAATGTGATATTGCCATTTTCGAGAACTGGGTCGGGCACATACCTGTAGTACGGTACCTCCGATGCCACAAGAGTGTTGCTGGTGGATGATCCTGGCTACAAGATTGTGCCTATGCAAATACTCTTCGTTAGCTAGACGAGAACATCCAGAGATAATGTGGCGGATCGATTCACCCGGGCGGTGACATGCCCGACAGATGTCAACCGTGCCATCCTTCACAATAAATCTCCGGTAGTTATTCGTCATGATAACTTCGTCCATAATTGCACAGACAAAACCTTCGGTTTCCCCAAAGAGGTCACCGAAACGCAGCCAGGCTACGGACGCTGCTTGGTCTACATCAGACCCATGTAGGGCCCGGAAAAAGCGTCCGTGAAGCTCCTTACTCTGCCATACTTCCCTACGGTCGTTAGTTTCAAGCACTACAGGCTTGCGCCAGTTCTCATTCGCCATGGAGAGCGGGGTGAGTCCCTTGTCCACTGCTACTACATCTCGATGCATACCTACGTCGGTGTTTAGAAAATATTCCCTGAGATTGCATATCTCGCGGCTGTGGAGGTTTTTGGCATTTAAAAAGCCTCGGCCTCCACACTTCCGCGGGATATACAATCTCATGACTGACGATCGTGGGTGATGCATTCGATTTGCAGTCAGCAGTGTACGGACCCGCCTATCCAGCGCGTCGAGTTCCGTTTGAGTCCATTTGAGTACGCCGAAAGAGTACATCAATACCGGCATGACCCAACCGTTGAAGGCGCGCACCTTGTTTCCGCCTGAAAGAAGGCTATTGAATACCTTTTTCAGGCGGCCAAAGAAGCGTTCCCTCAACGATTGCTTCATGTCAGTAGTGCTGATACCTAACGCTTCCGACATACCCAAATACTTATAGGTTTCGTTTGGAGAGAGGGATCTCAGGTTTATGGAATCCGCGAGTTGAATTCCTACGGATTCCACAATCTCCCCTCGCTTTACATGCATGACCGCACATTTGTCCACACCAAACTCCATCCTGATGGCGTTACTAAAAGTTTCAGTTACTTTCAGTAGCTCCATCAGCTGAAGATTGCTGGGGGCAAAGAGCTTCAGATCATCCATGTAAAGAAGGTGAGATATAACCTGACCACCTCTCTTCAACCGATAGCCTAGCCCTGAATTCTCCAGCAGCATGCTTAGAGGATTCAGGGCTAGGCAAAACCAAAGTGGACTCAAACTATCGCCCTGGAATATACCTCGCTCGATCCTTACAGGTTCGCTATTCCTCTGGATATTTCGACATCCTGGATAGCGAAGGACTGTGCTCCATTGCCCCATACACGACATCAGGAAGGTGCGTAGAGTTGTATCTATTTTATACAATTCTAGCACCCTCATGAGCCATGTATGAGGCACCGAGTCATAGGCCTTCTTATAATCTATCCAACATGTCGACAGATCCTTTCGGGAACGCCGAACCTGTTGGCTAATGGCCATATCAATAAGGAGTAGCTCCTTAGTACCGCGGGACCCGTTCCTACATCCATTTTGTGAGACCGACATGATCGAATTATCGTCGACGTGTTTATTAATTTTAACTCTCAAAATGGATGTAAGAACCTTATAGACCGTTGGTAAACATGTAATAGGTCTATAATTTTTGGGTTCCGCGGTGCTACCAGATTTGTGGAGCAGGTGGGTTATTCCTGTTGTAAGGAACCTGGGTAGCGAACCAGACTCCAAGGCTACCTGGTACTGAGATACCAAACGAGCGTGCGACCTTTGTAGCCACTTTATCCAGAAGTTGTGCAGCCCGTCCGGCCCTGGAGATTTCCAGTTCGGCAACGGGCGGACTGCACGGGCTATATCTTGGGGGCTGATCGTGATAGCCCCCATTTCTTGTATTGGATCGCATGCTCGTTCGACCTCCCGATTCCATTCACCTTCGGTGTGACTGACAGGCACCAACCAGATGCTACGCCAGAATGAACACATAGCGTCATCATCCGGCAGGCGCGTATCAGTCACACCTTGGTCGGGTCGCTCCCAAGCCCGATAAACCCACCTTTCATTACTTTGGAATGTACGATTCTGGGTGTATCGCTCCACTCTCCGCCTATACCTACGAATACGGTTTGCCCATGCAAACACTTTTTGCTTCAGGAAGTCGATGCGCTCTGTGACACGGGATATATAGTCTTGGGGGCTGACATCAGTCCCCGAAAACGCCCGTCTCACAAAGCGCATCACTCTTGGCCGATTATTGCCCTCCCTGAAACAAATTAGTTTGCCGATGAGTGCTCTGGCCCCACCAATACGACGTTCGATCCTGCACTGCCAAGCTGGTACGGCTGGTTTCGGTCGTGTAGCTCTGTCATCTACATATTTGACGTGGGCTACACGACATGCCGCTACAGCCGCGCAGTACATGATCGAATGTGTATCAGTGAGGTCTTCGCAGTTATCAAAATAGTTTGACAACTGCGAATCCAGAACAGCCACCAGTGCCCTATTTTTGTTATGCATGGGCAAACGAGGTAATCGTGGCCTAAGTTCGAGCGGCATGTAGCGATAATCCCGAATAGCACATTCCAAAGCACTCCTCAATTCCTCATTGCACTGGTTACTTACGTTTGTAACCCTGTCACTACTATCCTCGTCAGCGTGGTTGGACTGTGGTTGCACCACGGCCTGCGACGATGGGGCAGTGACACGGTTACACATTTCCGTTCGGAGGCGATCAAGCACAGTATCATCCAACATACGATTACGCTGGATGACCCGTACCTGATCCGAAAGTCGTTGGGCCGAAACGTTGACAGCCGGCTCAAGCACCTGAAACAAAGAGAGCATCCGGACACGGTACGCGGTCAGATTGTTTCCTCCCTCTGTAGCCCCATAGTATGCGCGCATGACATTTTCGTTAATGGATTGTGTCCATCTCATGCGCTGCACACTTCCGCCGGGTGCTGGGACCCTATCAGAGACCGGTAAGCCTCGAGGTCCTAAGCGGTCCGGCGGCCGGCGTCCTCCCCGTCGACGCGCAGGTGGTGGTGTCGTCGGCGGCGAGAAGTACTCGTCGCTCGAGCTCGACGCAACTGCCACGGCCGGTGACACAGCACTCACGGTGGGGGTGGGGCTGGGTTCCGGCGACGGCGAGGCGGAGCTGGGCGACGAGGCCGGAGGTGGTGGGCGTGCTTTTCGTGCTGCAGCTCTTGTCAACATGTCGATTTACATTTTTTCTCTCTTGGTGTTGTTGATTTTGGTCATGTTTAAATATCCGGTGCTATTGCAGGTTTATTTTTATTGATTCTATGCATTTTGTGTCTTTTTCTTCAGATAATTGTACTATTACTTGTAAATATTTAAAAGGAAAATTCGGAGAGAAAAAATTTGACATCCGCGTTGACAGCCGAGCCACAGATCTTATTATTATTATTATTATAATATTACAAATGTGAATGTCTGGATGTTTGTTATTCAATTTCTCTTCAACTTTTAGAAGGATTTGAATTAAACTTAGCCAAGTCCTGGGCTAGGTATTTTTTTTTTATCCCGGTGTAGGTTCCTACAGCACTTATTGTCGATATTGTTTCAATGCAATTTCTGCAATTAAACATTAAAAAAAATGAAAAAACGTTTATATTTAAAGTGGTGACTTTAAACTGGCGTTCTTAATAATACCATACAGAGGGCAATTAAACTACTTTGCAGAATGTATTGTAGGTTGCATACGATCACGGTTATCCTTTGATTACCACTATGAATATGTATGAAAAACAGTAAATTATTTATTACGTGTAAGTTGTTTATATCGAGTAATGTGTACATAACAATTTCAGATGAGAATATTTTCTTGTTTCATTGTTTTTAGAGCGTCATTTTTCAGTAGTCTGGTTTTGGTTATTTTGAACTTATTTTAAATTTAAAGAATTTTGGGGGTTTTGCAGAGCCGCATCACATTTTTTTACTGTTTAGGGTTTGTGGTTTTACGTGTATCAGATATCTAAGACAGTGTTGCATACTTACAAACATACATACCGATTAACAAACACTTTGCGACGCCGCCCGTAGTCGGGTAATAAATTCGTTTTCATGACTGACGGGATATACCTCGCAAACGGTACGCTTGACAAAAATATGATGTTCTAAACCTTACCTACATTTTAAAATCCCTGTTCACGATATCACACATTATGGGGTGGAGCGATTTTTTTTTGTTCTAGACTTTGTGCCCCCCTAGAGGGTGCCATATTCAATTTAATGATACGTCAAATAGCCTATAACTAGCGGACAACCAAGATGCTTCCAACGACACCTCATTTGTTAAATTATGATATGTATTTTAGAAATAATGAGGGAACAGATGAACATACATACACACATGCCGGTAAAAAACATATCACTCCCTTTTGCTTAGCCGTAGTCGGGTACTAACAAAATGGAACAGATCACATAGATGTGAACCCGACTGCGTAAAAATTTAACAACTGAAAAAAAAAACAAATCCAGAGGCTTTAGACAACGTGTCATTCTATCAGCTATGGCGATAGTCGAAATGGCAAATAATAAATGATTGATCACGTGACATATACGAATATAGATGTATCGCGCTTGGCAATAAACTAAAAACAATAAAATAAAATCAATCAAATGAAATCAATTAAATGAAACCAATCAAATAAAATCAATCAAATGAAATCAATCAAATAAAATCAATTAAATAAAATCAAATAAATAAAATCAAATTTAATAGTTTATTTCAAATAAAGCTTATAGCCAACCTATTTGAATTATCAAACAAAATATGAATCTAGTTGCACATTCACAAGCGTCAGTAGGTCTCTATGGAGGAGAATGTGCAAGAAACTCCACGGACTCTCTTTTCCGTCAGTTTTAATTATAATTATTTGGTTACATCATTCTTGTTGGAAAAATTCACATGTGAGAACGATGTAAAATGACGTGCATTTAAAAGCGTCTAGAGTAAAAGAAACAATTGAAAAATAAAACAAGTACCTACGTAATTAAAATGATTTAGATTATACATTCTAGTAGGCCCGTGTTACGTTTTTTCCGTGCCTGATACGTTCATAGCTCAGTCATGGTATATTCCAGTGTAGTGGACAGATTCCTTAATCCTATGTTTTCATTCCTATTTTTGATTACCACTTAATAATAATTTGTCGTTGTCAAAATCGCTAGTGTGTTTTGAATTTACTTAAAAACTTGTCTGGATGGTTTGGTCAGTTCATATATCAGTTTGCATCAGAACTGAGGATATCTGCAGTAGAACCAAATTTAGTTAAAGCTATTTAGACATAGCTGGAAGAATTGCCAAACTTAAGTGGCAGATGGTCAATGGGGCTGAAAAGGTCTGGAGGGAAGACGCTACGTTGGAAGGCCTCCCACTAGATGGACCGATTATCTTATTAATTACTGGATGCAACCCACACAGGACCGGTCGAAATGGTGAAACTTGGGGGAAGCCTATGTTCAACTGTCGACGTCTTTCGGCTTATATGACGATGAGGCTTCTATTAGCTATTATCTCTCACACAATATAAATTCATCATATGTTTACAGTTATTATTCATCATTAACGAAAGTCTAATTATGTATACTTAAGATGAAACTGCAAAATATGATTTATGGAAAGAAGTTTCAGGAGCAATTGTATTTTTTCAAGAAATTTCTTTTCCATTTTATGCGAGAAAAATAAAACGGAATCCAAGCGTTTAATTCTCGAGTGATCTCCTCTGAGGCATGACTAAGATTCTCGAATTTTCCTCCTTCTTATTTACGGAAAAGAAGTGGGTGATCCTTCTTCAACGTTGCGCGAAATAAAATGTTCTACAAATATCGGATTGCTTTTTCAAAGTCCGTAGCGTCTTAGCTTTAAGTTTTACGAGAGCTTGTTATTGTTGCGAACTTTGAAGATTTGATTAATGTTTCTATTTTATTTTACAGAAAGCTTATATTGGTTAAAACAAACTTAAAAATATTTAGAGTTTAGGCAATTTGCTAATTACAAGCTTCCACATGATATATTTACAGTACTATAGTTACAAGTAATTAGACGTTGACAAGTATACCATTAAACAACTGATTGCTCAGTTTTGTAATAAATGGACTATCCAGTGGAGTATTGTTTTTTTTTCAGTTACTTACGTTGGTTCGTATTTTGCAAAAGATATCTTTACCGCCGTTTAAATTGGAACGGTAAATCCGATGGTATCAGAGGAATTCAGGGAATCAATATGTCTTCTCCGGTACCACATCTGGTGAGTATTGAGTTTTAAGTGATTTTAACAGAAAACGCGTGCCATAGCATAGTTTAGGAGGATTCACGTTTCTTAATTAAATAACAGGACAACCTAGTTTCAACACCATTTTATGGGCAGGAAGTCCAGACGGGTTCAAAGAATGAAAAAAATCTGTAGGAAAATTAACAGCTTCTTCCAAATCGAGAACAGTATCGACCGAGTAGTATATTATATTTGCATTGGTTCACCTATCTTTGAAAGAATCAAGTTATTTACTTTATCTTCTTGTTAGTTAGTTGGTGATGGAATCGCTCTTTCTTTAAACCAAGATATAGTCTTACAAATTATATTGTTAATGTCGGGATAGAAATTGTTGACAAACTCTTGGATGTTGTCTATAAAAACACAAAGGTTTTCTAGGTTAATCCTTCCATCACTTTGTGTTAAATCTCTATTGCCAAGTTTTAGCAGCATCTCTGAAAAAAGCCTATTCTCACGTGAATACAATGAAACTCTCATATTAGTTTTAAGCTCTAATTTATTGACGTGTGGCCAAAGATGATCTTTTTAGGGAAGCATTTATTTCGTCAGCACGTGTTCCTCGAGTCACAACCGTTAGGATTTGACGAAAGTCTCCTGAGAACAGAATTGTACATCCACCGCACCTCCATCCATTTTTGCTGCGGAAATCGCGCATTGTCCTATCCAGTGCTTCCGCAGACATCTTATTTGACATGGTGGCTTCGTCGCAGACTATTAGTGAGCAGTCACGCATCATTTTTCCTGTATTGCTCTGTTTAGAAACACTACAGACGCTGTTATTATCATCGGTGGCAATTTTCAGCGTGAGCTTGAACGTCGAGTGTGCAGTTCGGTCTCCTTCCAAGAGCGTATCGGCAATGCCGGATGACGCGACTGCTAATGCAATTTTGCCGAAGGATCTCACTTTTGTTAAAAGCAAATTGATTAAAAATGTTTTTCCTTAATTGTTATCAATTGTTGATAGTAATGTAGTGAATACTTTTTTCTGATCGATGTTCAATCGTGGCTCATTTTGAGCTATATATATTTTCTAAAAGTCTCGATTGATCGTATGATGTTGACCCTCTTGTGTATTCGGCACTATTCGTTAAATCTGAGTTAGTAGTATTAGCTGGCATCGGCAGCCCAAAGTCCTTGATCGATTTACCCGAAAGTAATTGCACTACTTTGTTCAATTCAAATAATGCTTCGTCAAAATATGTTATGATCATATTGTACATCATCTGAAACTTACTCTCGCCGTCGCCGAATCACAATATCACTGGCCATATTTTCTTGAAATTTAGTCTGTAGAGTAACAGAATCAGTTACCCGCTATGTCCCTGCATTTTAAATCTGTCATATCTTCAAATATGTTCATTTAAATTACATGCTGTAAAGGGTTCATATTGATCTATATTAAATGCACAATGTATTTAAGACACCTAATTAGACAAGGATTAATGCTGTATTGCTTAAAATCGCTTCGTAAATAAGCCATTATTTCTCGTAAAAAGTAAAGGATAAAAAATGTATATTGTGGGTTATCCCTAAGAGATAGACGGGTGTACTATGCCAAATCGAATGCCAAATAATCGAATATCAATTGATCGAACACTTTAAATCGAAAGCCTAAATACTCGAACGGACATATACCATCGCGGACTTTTTTGTAGATCTTTCTATAATCTATCTCGTAGGGTTATTAAGCCAGCGTTTACAATGTAAAAAATGTGTATATTTACGACACACATTAGAAAGCACTAAAATTATCAGTATTTCTTTACTATATTACGCATGTGGTATACATATAAACCTTTCTCTTGAATCATATTAAAACAAACCGCATCAAAATCCGTTGCGCAGTTTAAAAAATCTAAGTATATAGGGACAGACAGACAGCGGGAAGCAACTTTGTTTTATACTATGTAGTGATACTAATAAACGAGCATTATTTGTAGGCATATATTTTTATTGGTTAACATTGTCTCGAAAACGGCTCTAACGGTTAAATAGTATTCGATATAATTTGCAATATAGGAGTTCTTGAAGGCGAAAAATCGAGCTAGCTTGGTCTCATATCTGGGAAAATTAGTTTTCTCCGAAAAATTGTTTTCTCTATTTACACCCGAGTAGAGCTTGGTCGCCCAGGTACTTAAAAAAACTGGCCAAGTGTGAATCGGACTCGCGCACGAAGGCTTCCGTACCATTATGGCAAAAAACGGCAAAAAAACACGTTTGCTGTATGGGACCAACTTAAATATTTATTTTATTCTGTTTTTAGTATTTGTTATTATAGCGGCAACAGAAATACATCATCTGTGAAAATTTCTATAGCTATCACGGTTCATGAGATACAGCCTGGTGACAGGCGTACATACAGACAGACGATTGTGGAGTCTTAGTAATCCCGTTTTCACCCTTTGGGTACGGCACCCTAAAAATAACAACATAAATTAATGATGAAATTATGCGTACTAGCAATATATTCATCTGTAACAAAATTTCGATAAAATACTTCTATAAATTTATTATCAGTACGATTTAGGACGAAAGTTAATCGTAAAGTACTCTAGCAAATCGAACATTCAAGGGTGTTCCATTTCAGTTGACCGATATTTTTATAGTTATGTCCAATTATTTTACGATGTGCTATATTTTATTACGGCTTGTAATTCGTAAGATCCGTAAATATATTTCTTGGCTATCTCTCTGTTTACGATCATTGAAATATTTTGCACGTAACGGATAGAAAAGCAATATATATTTTTGTCGAATGATACTGTGTAAAAATCTTTACGATGTGAAGGGTGATTTTCTACACAATTGTATTTTTCGCAATTCTTGTCCAAATGTCTTGTTACTTAGGTTTATACTACTACATACAGTCAGGGCATTATGAATAGACTAAGGAAAGTATGAAGGATTCAACATCACTTAAACTACGAAATCCCGGCTCATACGGGCACTGGTGTTCCCCGAATTCCTCTACGTAGCCGAGACCTGAACGCTGAGAGCAACTGAGAGGTGGTAAATAGACTATCTGGAAATGTGGTGATGAAGAAATTTGCTTGGAGTGTCTTGGACTGACTTTCAAACAAAAGTATCCAATATCCATTCTCCAAGAACTCGGCACCAAGCAGTGTCTATAGGCTGTAGTCCGGGCTCGAATACTTCAGTTATTTGGTCATGTGTCCCGACCGACGAGGCAACGACTCTTTTGAGCTGATTGTGGTCCAAGGTAGAGTGGAGGGAACGAGAGGATGTGGCAGGTCACCCATGCCATGGACTTACCAGATCAAGTCAGTAGTGGGCAGCTCATTGCTTGAGTGCACACGAGTCACAGCCGACAGCGAAGGATGACGTCACATCGTGAGGCGTATCATGTCACCCCGAAGTCTCACTGCAACATCATGATCACGACTATGCTGCCAAGAGCTTACCGATGAAGAAGACAGTCAGGGCCATTATTTTTTAAATATGAATTACGCACTATGTGAATTTGTCTATTTATAGCCATTTCATATAGTTATAGGTCTATAGGTATGTGTTTGACTGTCAAAGAATGCCTTTCGTGATTTAAATATACAAGGATATGATATTTAAATTGTACAAACAAAATTTTCTTGAATTAACGTGTTAGATGAATTACTAATTATTTGGGATACGTGCTGAATACAGCATAGACAAGTTTACAGATTTCCCAATGTACTCTAAATTATAATAATTATGTACACTTCATTCCCAATGCACTAATTTCATACTAATATTATAAAGAGGAAAGATTTTTTAAATATCCTGTGTAACGGCTAGGTCTGCGCATGGTAGGCTGCGCAGGCTGCTAACTGATAGGTTGGTAGTTAGGCAGATGGTAAGTGAAACAGCTGGACAAGTAAATACATATATTAAGGAAACTAAAGATCCACAGCTAGGTCGCGGGTACGTTAAGTCACTATTCTGTTCTGATCCGATCACTATCACACAGTAAATATGGTAAGAAGAGTACCGTCCCTTGGCAGCACGTGGCAAACGTGGAGCCGGCTTATTGCTGAGCCTGTGCTGACAGGTGTCAGCACAGGCTCAGCAATAAGCCGGACGGCCCTCGTAGTAGTGCCCGGAGACAGCCTTTCAGCACCGGCTCGCGTGGGGTAGGCCGCAGATAGGCAGGCCAAGACCTGGGCAGCGTGCATAGGTAGCGTGCAGGTAGTTAGCAGCGTGCAGCAGTGGGTAAGGGGTCTAGCCCTCAGCCCGTATGAAGAGTCCTGGAAGCACCATAGGGTGTGCATGATAGATGCGGTGCAATTAGCAGCAAGCCGCATCGATGTACCAGCTTCTTCCCCTTTTTAAGCTAAGGAAGCATTGTAGGTGAAAGCTCAGCACATCGCAGCGGTTTACGGGTAAGGAGTTTGCGAACATAGCAAGCACATTGACAGATGCAAAATAGGTTAAGTATGACACGCGAGCATTTAATAAACATAAAGTAAACGTGATCACTTACAATAACACAGTGAGGCAATACACCACCTCGATGCAGTAGAAATACATACATATTACAATCTCCTGTGCGCTGGACAACTCCTTGCCGCGCGTCCAACAATGAGAGGGTGAAATCAGATACTACATAGGTGATGAAAGCAATATAGGTTATCCAGCGCAGAGAATCAGGTATAATTACTTAACTAATGTGGAACTCACTCTAGGTCGGCGCACACAGAGTCCTGAGGGTCAGGAGACAGCTTTCATCAGCTTAACAAGCGTAAACGAAATGACTGAGCGATAGCGTCCCGAGAAAATCAGTGTTTCAGTATTGTGCCGCGTTTGTAGTGTTGTCATTATTACTAATTGTGATATTTTAGAATCACTCGACTATTTTCAGTTGAGACTGTCACAACGCTACACTTGAAGTGAAAAACAGTGTTCTAGAGTGAAGTACGTTTGCGATATAGTAAACTCAGCAACCTTTTATAGTAATAAATATTTGCTTGATAGTTTATCAAAGTCAATGTTACAATTTGTCATGTCTCATTGTTGCAAAACATTTACTTATTATAATTATAAAGATGGAATTGGCTATTGATGAAGCCTAATGAATAAATTTTACTTCATTCGGTTATTATGAAAAGCTTTTGACGACGAATAGTGAACATTTTGTATAATAAGTCGTCAAATTTTTTGAATTAATTGTATCGAAACTAAAATTAATGATCGATTAGTAGTGAATAAAAAATGAAAATGCTCGTTATGTTTTATTCTTTGAATTGTTTGTTAATATTTAAGCTCTAGGTCATTCGATAAAGACGATGAGCCCAATGTTATTAATAGATACCGGATTGTATGCACCCTCTTTTCAAATTCTATTTCAGCTGAGTATTTACCCCATTCTCAGCTTAAATCGCATATTATATCTAATATCTAGTGGTGATGCATATTTTCGCTACATTTATTATATTTTTCGGTAGGTTACCCTATTGATAAGTGTAATAATAAACTATAGAACTAAAATTTTGCCCGTACACACTAACTGTACGGGCAGTAACTCCGTACACTGAGATGTTGTATGTAGGTGGACGAATCTCACGGGATGTGTACAGAAAATAAAATTACTGTTATGTCTTTAATGATTGATAGTTTATTAGTAAAAACATGGAAATATATTATGCATAAATTAGGTTACTTGTGGTGGGCGCGATAGCTTAGTCAGCGAATGTAGGTACACAAGTAATCGGTAAATTACCAAATGCTTGTTCAGGTAAAACTAAAACAATACATATCATGTGGCGATGCTTTTCGCGATCATATAAATTTTCACTTTTAATTGATTGATTGAACGATTGAAATATTTTATTGATTGAATACACATTAAGAACACCTGATTGTTTAAGTTTAAAAAAAAAAATAAAAAAACGTTTTAGTGCATTATAATCGTCTACAAAGTTGTTACATTTTGGTATTGATAATTTATGATTGTATAATTCACTACTTTTATGCTGAATTAGAAATAAAAAAATAAAACCAACCACTTTTTTTTAGTTTTTAAATGTCACGTGATCTATTCCTTACATTTTGGCATTTCGATCATCACCTTCGCTGACATTGAATGACACATGTCTAGGGCCTCAGGTTCTGGTTTATCCATATGTTACGTTCATCCAAAGTAGCATCCGCTAAGGCGTGAAAGTGCAACAAACAAACCCACATCCGCATCTAAAATATTATGTTAAGATAAAATAAAGATAATACCAGTCTATTATATCCTAATGCAGGGTAAAGGTCTCTTCTCATACAGAGAAGGCACAAGCATTAAACACCACGCTTGCTCAAGGCTAGTTGGCGATTTTAAAGTTACATTTACTACATCCCTATGCCAGTGCCCAGCCTATGACAGTGTGTGGAGGGATGAACTGTGGTCGACGCTATCCGGGTACGGTGTGGACTGGCGCTTGGTACGGGCACTGAAATCTCTATATAGGGATTCCAGTGCTTGTATTAGGATTAATGGGGCGTTTACGGACTGGTTTTCCATCTCAAGGGGTGTTAGACAGGGCTGTGTAGCATCACCGTGGCTGTTCAACTTGTACATGGATAGTTGTCTGATAGGTTTGAAAGAGCATGAGTGCGGATTGAGGATGAATGAGTTGCCTGTCAAATGCCTTCTCTATGCAGATGATCAAGTTCTTCTTGCATCGTCAGCAGAACAGTTGCAAGACATGGTGACTGTGATGAATGAAGCTTTTAAGTTAAAAGGGATGAGTATAAATGTGAACAAGACTAAGGTAATGGTGTTTGAAAGGGAAGACGATGTATCGGAGTGCGAAGTGAAAATAAATGATAAGAGTGTGGAGCAAGTGAACGAGTTTGTATATCTGGGAAGTATGTTCACAAGGGATGGAAAGATTGAAGAGGATGTGGAAAGGAGAGTGAATGCAGGGAATAAAGTGAATGGTGCTATACATGCCGTTGTGACCAGCAAATCGATGTCTCCGGAAGCTCGACTCGCCGTTCACAACGGCGTGCTGGTGCCTACACTTATGTATGGAAGTGAAAGTTGGGTATGGCAAAAAAGACATGAAAGTAGGATTAATGCAGTAGAAATGAGGTCCTTGCGAAGTATATGTGGTGTAACCTTAAATGATAGATTGAGGAATGAGGTAATAAGACAACGTTGTGGTTTAAAAGAAGATGTAGTGACTAAAATTGAAAAGAATATGTTAAGATGGTTTGGCCATGTTGAGAGGATGAATGATAGGCGACTAACGAAAGGTATTTACAAGGCAGACGTGAATGGAAACGCCGGGAGGGGACGCCCTAGGAAGACATACATAGACCTTATAGGTGATGTTCTTCAGAAAGGCAAGGTGCGCAGTACTCATAACCGGCGTGTGTGTATGACAAGATGTATGAATGTGAGTGAAGCAAAAGAAGTATGTAAGGATCGTAGCAGGTGGCGTTCTGTAGTTTCTGCCTACCCCCATGGGAAAAAGGCGTGAGTTTATGTATGTATGTATGTATGTATGTATTTACTACATCATTATAAGTAACGGCACGATGTTTTCCTTCCATCTTGGATGAACAGGGTATGTATTAAGAATAGGCAACCGAATTACCCACCCCAGGCGATTCATTGACAGTAAACTGGATGATTGGAAGCCGAGAAGAGTTCTGCTCAAACTCTTATGGTTGAAAGGCATAGAAGAAGAAGAAGAAGAATAAGTTTATTTTATTATATTTGTAAATGCACCCACGAAATAGGAAAAATGAAATGAAAAAAATGTTATACATTGGGGACAAAAAACTGGAAATAGGTCACGATAAATAAATATAATATGTGACCTAGGGCCCGCAACCGACTGTAGTGATTTGGACTATGATGATGTTTAATATACATATGGGACTGAACTTATCACGGTTCTAGAGCAGGGACAATCAATTCAAATATGGGACTACCATACTGGCTAGTTGCATGTTTGCTTACCATTAAGACCAGGTTCCCTCACAATGTTTTCCTAGCCAGCGGTGTCTTATTAACCGAGTAAATTGTATGTCATTGGAAAATTATGTTTATGAACACAAGTAGAACCAAAAGTTTTCCACTTTTTTATTCTCATTACTCGCTGAACTTTTCCCCTTTTTTAGCGGGGACTGTCAAATTTTCTTTTGGTATTATTCGTAACGTAAGCAAATTGTACTCGGAAAACCTAGATAACCAATTCATCCGAAAGACGTCCACCGCTGGATATTTTTTATTTTTTTATTATAGACTAGGTGTTCCCCGCGGCTTCGCTCCCGTGGACCACCCCACAGGACCCGTTTTCGGGATTAAAAAATAGCCTATGTCACTCAGAAATAATGTAGCTTTCTATTGGTGAAAGAATTTTTTAAATCGGTCCAGTAGTTTCAGAGCCTATTCGGTACAAACAAACAAAAAAATCTTGCCTCTTTACAGAAGATAGATAGAATATAGGCTCACGCTTGACCACTACCTAATCTGATGGTAAGCGATGATGTGGTCGAGGGAGCACGCTTTTCTAGAAGTAACTTATTCACTCTTAACTTAAAGACCCCGAGGTTGTAGCTAACCGGAAACACAGACTCCGGCAGGGAATTCCACTTCTTAGCTATACGCATAAAAGCATTTCCAAAACTTTTAGTGCCTATATGGGTAGGATGTCCACTATATGACGACGCATCCCACCCATATATGAAGAAGAAAAGAGTGAAAAAGTTAGTTGCCACAAAACAACATACAAACATAAGAAAATTACAAGAACCAAAACAGTAGTAGTATATTTTGCTTGAACTAAACCCTTAACAATAGTGTCAGTAGTTCTTTAATTATCTTAGAAATGGCAAAAAATGAGTATAAGTAAAAGCAGATGCATGTCGTGTTTGTGGCATCCACAACACGGCGTGACGTACGAAAACCAAAGTCTGTAATGTACGTAAAATAGAGATAGGTACAAAAACAAAACAAATACCGTGATGTGTTTGATCGTGGGACATTTTGATAGCGTTGGACATATTTCTGTTTTTTTTTAATAAGTATCGCCACGCTTTGGTTGGTATAATGTCACTTCCTTGCCTCTGGTCGTCACCAGGATATTGGTACAACTTGTGAGAGGCCTTCTAATGCTGCGTCTTTCTTTATGCCTGCATCTCCTCCTCCTCCTCGCGTCGTGTTCCTCATTACTAAGAGCCGTGATTCCTCCGATAGGAGAGCAACTTTTCTTTGACGATCATTCTCCATCTTTGTCTGTCCTTGGCGTCATGCAACTTGGTGTTCAGCGTTGCGCGGATTTGGTCAGACCATCTAATCGGGCTGCGGCCCCTCGGCCTTCGACCTTGCCAGTGATCATCAGTTGCTCGAGGTTATGACCAACCTTTGAGGCAATGTGATCAAAGAACTCCAGGATTCTTCGCACACAGGTGGTGGAGAGCCTGGAATTGATGTTCAGTTGTTGAAGGATAGACTCATTCGTGCGGAACGCTGTCCACGAAATTAGAAGCATCCTTCGCCAACACCACATTTCGAAAGCGTCAATGCGATCATATTCCTTCCTTAGCATCCACGCTTCCGAGCCGTTACTAAAGATGTAGAACACAAGAGAGTTCACCAGCTTCATCTTTGTCTTCCGAGATATGTTACGGTCTCTCCATATTTGCTGCAGTTAGGACATTGCACTTTTGGCCATGCCTGCACCTACCTACGGTAAAATATGATTTACCTTTTCAATCTGCGCCTGTACATTATGTGTGTACTAACCAGTGGCAAGATCCACGAATTTCAGACCAATATTATTTAATTTGATGGTAACAATATTTACCTTGTTACTAGTTATCACGTTTCCCCGAAAACTCAATATTCGACATGCGAAGGGATTATTTCGCATCGACGGAAATTCAAGCCCCATGAAATGTTCTAATAATCAACGGCTTTTAGGTCAGATTTGATTAGATAGGTAACTACTTTGTGTTATAACAAGCCGTCTATCCTTTGTCTACTTTCCTGTAATTTTGTTAAAATCGCTAGGTGTTTACCGTTGTTCAAATACATATTTTTTTAACATGACTTTATTATTTACGATGATGTTAATCATTGTAGCTGTCTTGCTATCATAGGTTATAGCATTGTGATACGTTAAGCAATAATATCAAACTTATGAAACAATTCAATCAATCTCAATTTTCCTAACCCTATATTTGAAATCGTTCCTTCCATTTGACTCATCGTTGATTCAGATTGCCTTTAATTTCCTAGACTGGAGGGATTCAGTTATCATGGCGTATGAGTTAAGTGTAGTGGAGGGAGTTTCGTTTAAAAGGACATAGAATATGGCTGTGAATCTCTCAGAAATCTATATAGAGCGATTTAAATACCCTTATCTAATCTACGCGTTACTCATCTGATGACAGAATAGCGTAGCCTCTTAAACTAACTTAACGACAAATACAGGCATGACGTCACTATAAATACACCTAAGTGAAGATTCCTCATACATTAAAACAGTATACTCACTACTTTACCAAGTAAATAGGTTAAATAGGCGAAGAGCTAACCTCTATGTGTCCTATTTGTTCTACACGATCAATGAGAACTGACGTGAGTTGCAAATTGCTTTTTCTACGGGGAGTTGTGCTAGCTTTGATTATTTTGTACAATAGTGTGAATGGTTTTCTTATATGATGATTTATAGTTGAACATCATGTTAGTAAATGAAATTTAGTATATTTTTGATCAACCATAAATTTTCCGTAAAGGTTCCGTTTTTTCTTCTTCAAGAAATTTTTATTAATATACGCTTGTAAAATTCCTATAAACAAAAATAGAATCAAATCAGGTTTCCTTAGCATTCAATATTCGTGTGTCAAAACTAAAAACAAAACAAAACTAAATTGGGTTCCCCAAAACTAATTAGAACAACCCATCTGTTATCACATCGGAACATACTGAACATCCAATGAATATTGTATAGGAAACTGAGTTCGCGCTTCCCGTTAGAGTTGAGGACAATTTGTCGAAGTTACCTCAAGTTTTAGTACTAATGTATGCTGTGTGGTTGCAGCCAGATAAGCTTGTTCATCGCTTTACGGTGCTGCAAGTCACTAAAAACTTATATCTGGAGAGAGTTTTGCTGTTGATTTGTCTTATTTTTGACTGATGTTGCGTCGACGATGACACGGTGTTTTCGTTTTGTTCTTCCATGATGCTATGTTCTGAGAGTATTAAAATCGAAGTTTTACATGGCTAACACTCATCTCAATACTTTTAGGCATTTTCACTACAGTAGGCCCACTCGTCTCACATAATGTTTTTTTGGAGTAAATGTAGGTAGCACTAGAAAAAACAATTCACCGTGAAATGCACATTCGAATAAAGATTTTTTTTCGATGGCTTAACTTACTTACTTAGACCTGAATAAATTGTACAAATAGAATAATACATTGTAGAAAAGGTATTTAAACGTTCTAGCTAAGTTTTAGCAAACCGTCTGTTTCGTTCATTCCCATTGTTTATACAATAACAGCCATGGGGTTAAATGTGATAACCTATTCATAAGCAGGCACGTGACGGGGCATTGCAGAGAGAGCATAAATTCCATTACCAAAAACATACAAAAGTAGGTAGGTTTGTGTACATTTAATCATGCTGGATCGTGATATATGTGTCCGTTTGATTTATGGGAAAATAAGTATCGACGTGCTAGGAAAGTATTTCCTACATTCACCAATGATGGTAGAACTATATTTGATTGAAAGCAATTAGTAGCAAGTTCTTTTATATGTTTCAAAACTACTTACTCGAAAACGGGCTCTTACTCCACCACTGTGTATATTGTGCTTTATTAGGTATGTATTTCACACTTGTGCGAATCGGTCCAGTTAAGTAGTTCTAACTTCGAGAAAAAGGTCAACCATTGAAACCAACTCGGCTGGGCAGCATTTGACAAGTTGCATTCATTTCTGATGCGATCACGCAAGGAAACGCCGAGCATAGCCCTCTCCATTGCCCTTTGGGTGACTTTAAGCTTTCTGATAAGACCCATTGTGAGCACCACTTATTGGTCCCATAGGTGATCGACCGGCAACAAAAACTTGGCATAGACTTTTGTTTTAAGACACTGCGGTAAATTGGACATCGCATTACAAAAAAAACCGCGCATCTTCCCGTAACTGTTTTGTTTGAGTCATAAATAAAAAAATGCAATATTGTTTTTCTTGAAAATTTTAAATCCGGCAAAACATATTATTTTATACACAAAACACTTCGAGTTAATTATGTTTGCCAGCCCTTTAGAAAAAAAACCGTTTTATACAACCAGCTAAATGTTTATTTTTGTTATTATTAAAAGAGGCCTATGACCAGCTGTGGACGTCTTTCGGCAGATATGATGATGATGATGATTAAAAGAGCTAAATCGTAGTTATGAATGAATGCAAGGTTCAAACCTAATTTTGGTGGCCTAAAATACGTTTCCATGGAATAAGTATCGTCTTTTACGCGGTGAAACCACCGGCAAAACCTGGTGCTCCATTAAGGCAACCATATGAACTGCTAATCGTTTGAATGACAGTACTTTTAAGTACGGTGTTGTACGGTTCCAATTCCCGGGTTATATTAAAGTCTGTTTTTAACAAGGATATTAAGTCAAATCATCGACATCAACAACAATTTTTTTTTCTTCCAAATAAATCATTTTTTTTAAGCAAGCTTTTTATCTTACTGTGCTTTGTCATCAAAACCAAACGTGTATGCATTTGACCCGAATACTGCAAGTTAATAAAAAGCTTGTAAAATATATAACTTATTTCCTCAAGTATCTGGTTTAGCGTATCATATTTTAAAATGATTTTTGAGTGAACAAAATAAAAACGATAGTATTTAAAATTTGGTTGCAATGAAATTTAAACTTTGTTATGTATACCATTGAGTTTGTTGTACCAAAACTAAACAAAATTCTGAATTCAAGTTTGATCATTATTAAGACGATGAACTTAAAAAATATAAAAAAGTCAAACTGTTTATTGCGTTTTGCAGCGTTTGATTCCATCGAACTATTAATGTATCAGTCTTGGAATCAACACGTTTTTGTGGACATGCTTAACGCCAAGTGATACTTTACATTTTTACATCTACCAGTGAATCAACCAAGTGCAAAAACAAGTGACATTCGCCATGTTTGACAATGAAACAATATACAATATCCTGTTAATAAGTAACCACATTGCGCGTTGCCTGATACTTATAACGCTGATATACGGCGTGACATCATGCTGTTTAATGAAGAAATTCCGGAATTACAGAAACTTTGTGTTATTCAACACTCTATTTTCAAATTATTTATATTTATCAATATTATTCAAAAATAATTATTTGAGCATTGAATTGCAGAGGTGGTCTAAATACTGTTATGAATGTGTATACGTATATCTTATTACAGCAAAGCACTACTGGTTGGTAGTTTTAACGTACATGTTTTACGCGGACTTGATAAAAGTATTTAATATGAATATCCAAAGGCGATACCTAAAAAGCAATTTGATTGCTTGGGGTTGCCCTTTAATAACAACCCTTATACTTATTGTCGGCGATAGTTTTGATTTCATTGGATCATTTCATTTCACTGTATTGATTTTGGTTTTACCTTTGATTGTAAACTGTATATTGTACGTTATAATTGTATATTTATTTTATCGTAGTTTTTTCAAGAACGCACATACAGCTACTTACATATTTAGTCGTTTGTTTATATCTACTTTTATATTTATACTAACCGACATATCTATGATATGTTTTATTGTGTTGCAAGTATCAGGGGACTATTTTGAAGGATCTACTTTACCTTTATCATTGCTATCACTTTATATTTTTCTACTAATGTTGCAGTTTTTTTTTGTTTTTCTTACGAGTAATAGACAAATCTGGTGCCAATTTTATGTGAGTAAAATAAAACCAGTGTTTGTGATCAGCAATGCTTAAGGACCTAGATATTATGAGGTAAACAAAGATTGTTTGTAAACCTGCTGATTTTATTATTTTATCAAACCTTGACGCTTACATAATACAAGATGTATTTACTACTAGCATCTGCCAGTGAAAAGTGTTTTATCGTCTCAAATAAAACATCATACCGGAATAAAATGTAGCCTATGTGCTATTCAAGACTATAATCTATCTCTGTGCTAAAATTCATCCAAATCTGTTTATCCGTTTTAGCGTTATTGAGTTACAAATATACATCCAAACTTTGGGATTTATAATATAAGTAAGATACTCGTAAGATTTTGTGGTAATAATAATTATCTACGTATTTATATTTGAAGTAGAATTTCTCGGTCACGATGATAGTTCTATTTCAGTACATTGTTAAAATAGTGATTGCAGAAACACCATGCACATACTTAGACTTGACATCACACAAATCCTACATAGCGCAATCAAATCGCGCATACAACGGCCCTTGACCCATTGTTCAGTGGTTCACTAGATCCAACGCCCGTCTGGTCGGAAGATCCTTTTAATCGAGGCTGCGAGACTATACCCTGTTCTGCATACATCTACTGGTGACCTCGACTACGTCACCGCAGCCTTCGTGCAGCTTCTTCAGCGTGATATCATCGATCTCAAGGACTCAGCGAGCCTTCCACGACCCATGACTTCTATAAGGATACTGACCACCAGCATGCAGCGGACGCATATTACAGTTCAGCACCTTTCATCACGCTTAACCTTATTAGCAACCTTGACACGGTACACCGCACCTTCGGCCAGTGAATAAGAAGAGCTTTGAAGATGCTTTCCTGGCTCACGACAGCAGTCTAACCACTGCGCTGCGCACTACCGCTTCGACCCATTAAAGCATACAGCATCTCCCGACTTAGTGGAATATCATCACCCCGACTACTCACTGGGACATGATGACCCCATCTCACTGGGACATCATTACAGACAATTCCGACGCACCAATAACTATGCGGCTACCAGTTCTAACTCACTGGAACCAATGCGGGACTTTAAGCCCTGTTCCGCATACCTCAATATTATGATAAATCATTACTCTGGTAAATTAATAAACACGTCAGTCAATAAAATCTTGGGTTGTTTTAATTTGCTTGCCATAATACCTGACCCTCAATTCAAATCGGAAGGCCATAGGAAGGTAAAAAATGTTAACATTCAAGTTGCATGCATATCTCGGCGACAATTAATATCAAAACATAAAAAAAACCCGCCAAGTGCGAGTCGGACTCGCGCACGAAGGGTTCCGTACCACTATCGCAAAAAACGGCATAAAAATCACGTTTGTTGTATGGGAGCCCCCCTTAATTCATTTTATTTTAATTTAATCATTACTATTTTTTTAAGTGAATATACAACTAAATATTCTGTGGATATATCAAGCGTCTACCTGTTTCCGTTATTAATATCGAACAAAAAACGGCAAAAAATCACGTTTGTTGTATGGGAGCCCCCCTTAAATATGTATTTTCTTCTGTTTTTAGTATTTGTTGTTATAGCGGCAACAGAAATACATCATCTCTGAAAATTTCAACTGTCTAGCTATCACGGTTCATGAGATACAGCCTGGTGACAGACGGACAGACAGACAGACAGACAGACAGACAGACAGACAGACGGATCGCGGAGTCTTAGTAATAGGGTCCCGTTTTTACCCTTTGGGCACGGAACCCTAAAAATAGGCAATTCAAGTTTTTCTTACAGTTTGCAGCTGAGATGGAATGGGATCCCTATTAAATTGCCCTTATGTTCGATAAACGTTTCGTAAAAAAGATCTTGGTTGGCGTACGAGGGGTCGAAGCCAATTCACAGAGATCCCGATAAACACTTCACATAGCATGCTACACAAATAGGCCATATTATAACTATATGCACTACCTAACTAACACTCCCGGTGATTTATTTATAGTTTAACTTTAAAAAACACGGCTACACCTGAGTCAAAGTTACACAAAAATACACACTCTCATCTCACAGAACTCCAGACAAACTGGCATCATTGTCTTCCATTCCGCCACAGAACACAGCACAGCAGATAGGATCCACGTCCAAGAGAGCGTTGAGCTCAGAGGGAGTTCGAGGGACAAGGAACTGGACTCGCGAAACGGTGTGACTCGCTATGTTTTCTGATTGGACTTTACTTAACCGGGGCACAAACTTGAGACCGCTCGTCAAGCAGTACAGGAATATTAGTTCTTCCTTAAAAGAGTTTAAAGGTTATCCATTAGTATTTTTCTTCAGAGCTCAAGTGAATAAAGGCAAGTTGGAGACAAAGAACCAGACTTTTAATTATACTTCAATTTATTTGCTTTTCTTATGTACAATTCAATAAACCAATGTACGATATTCGTCATTTACTACAGACACTACAGTATATTTTGTGTTACTGTCATACATTCTTATGCTTGAAGTAATAGGATAGAGAATAACAAAAGATAATATTAGAAGAATCATCTAATAACGGCCACGATGTATGGACAAAGATATTGCCATAATCTGAACGTGTGACGGACGAATTAGTGGTCGTGGGATATTGTTGTTATTACAAACAAAGGAACAAACTGGCTCTAGAGAAAATACTATTATTAGTTCCTTAAATAATGATCATATTGATTTCGTGACAGCTCGTGGCTTAATAACAATAGCGGCACGGGTAAAGCTTCAACGTTAGACTACTTACGTAAGTTTCATCGATACCTTTTCTCTTAAAGATTTTTACCCAACTTCGGTGAATCCAAAAGAAGGATTATGAATTTGATCGGTATGTATGTATGTTTGTTTGTATGTTCATTCCTCTCATAACTTCTAAACTACTAATCAGAATTTGACAAATGAGGTATCGCTAGAAGCGTTTTTTTTTTGAAGTCGGGTATCAGTATTATTTTTTTGGTTTTTAGCCAAAGAAAAACCTATTTACTTTTGACCCTCGCAATATTAGCTAAGTCTATGTTATGTGACCTTGCCAAAGACAACCTTTCCATTTCGGTCATGGCATCCACAACAATAAACGAGTTTGGTTAGACTTGTAATGACGTAGGTACCTATTATTTCGAGAGTTTTGACCGAGAGTTACGTACTTATTTCTATTAGCTCACATAATATATTGAAGTATATTTTGCGGTCGTTTAAGTCACATGAAGCTACTAGCTATTGTGTGTTTTACTTGTACTGTCTCTGATTTATCATCCCTTTACTACTTCAGTCACTAATTTAGGTACATACATAATCATAGATCTAACGCCCGCAGACAACTGCGACGCGACAGTGCGACAAATACGCGACACCAATTTCCAAAGATATTTTAAGGGTTCCGTACCTGAAAAGGAAAGAACGGAACCCTTATAGGATCACTTTGTTGTCTGTCCGTCCGTCCGTCCGTCTGTCTGTCTGTCAAGACCCTTTTTCTCAGGAACGCGTGGAGGTATCAAGCTGAATTAATATACATAAGAATTTATATCACATACTTACGTCTACTGTCCCTTAAAGCTGTGAAAAAATCAAACTTCTAAGCCAACGCAATCAAAAGATACAGCCGTTTATGCCGCAAATTTCCGCAAATTTTCGACACTCGCAAGGGAATCAAAACCTACAGGGTACTTTCCGTGAACTCAGAATCTTGAAATTTGGTACAAAGCAACGTCCTTATAGCACAGATAAAGGAATAATTGCGAAAACCGTAAATTTTTAGTTACTTCAATTAATAAAAATATTTTTAATAATTTTAAACTTACTACCCCTTTCCTCATGAACGTGTAGAGGTATTAAATTGAAATTCATATCAAATACTCAGGTCTATAATACCTTTAAGCTGAGGTTTATACGGAACCCTCGGTGTGCGAGTCCGACTCGCAATTGGCCGGTTTTTAGACTGTTGTAGTAACCGTAGTGGCAAATACCAGGTTAATTGTTATTTGTTTACCAAAAAGCTTGACCGAGGTAATATTGTTTCAATAATATAGTTATGACTATCATGTAGAGTAATAAGACCCCTGTCCTTCAAACAAGAAGGATGTTGAACAATTTCTATGTACCGGTTAGCGCGTGCCTTATATCAATGTAAGATTTTTTCGCCGTATCTATCAAACCCAGCAAACTTTATATTATTAAATTTCGCGTAAATCAAACATTTCTTATGAAATATTTTATAGCTATAAAATTACTACACAATAAAGGCGTCACGATCAGAGTTAAATGCTTGCAACCCGTTTATAATATGAACTGGTGTGTTCGCGTGACGTTGCTCATAAAATAAAAATAGTTGCTGATAACTTCTATTTACGGGTCTGTGATACGGTTAAGTGTTGTGTGTTAGGAATCATAACATTGCAATAATACCACTTTGCATATGAGAAATTACCTGCAGATGTCTGTCAAGGCTACAAAAGCGATACATGGCTGTTGTACCCTTGACAGTAAGCTTCGCTTCCACCTTGCTGACATGACAGAATTTTTACAAAAGCGTTTTGTTAAAATTAGGTCTTTTCTTAAGGCGCCTCCCCGAGTAAAACGCCGTGCTAGTCGTTTTTG
Organism: Orthosia incerta; assembly: GCA_948252205.1. Taxonomy (NCBI): domain Eukaryota; kingdom Metazoa; phylum Arthropoda; class Insecta; order Lepidoptera; family Noctuidae; genus Orthosia; species Orthosia incerta. The sequence goes on along the minus strand of OX411759.1, from coordinate 19,313,028 downwards.
TGCAGTTTTTAAGAGCTATCTACTCTTTATTTAAAAAGAAATATCAATTAATAGGAATACATTAAATTTCTACATAATGTTGATTCTAAAATTGTAGTACACTTTTTTTTAAAGAGGTATATGTTTCACTAATCTCCTTCCAACAAAACTATAAAAATGTGAAATAATTATTGATAGCATGCATCTCCTCGGAAAGTGTTCATTAATTATTTTTTATACTAACACTAATGGATAGACAATTTGATAACGAACATTATGTAAGGTTTATTTAAATCAAAAGACCAATATTCGATTTTATATCTCATGCTGATTTTTTGGTCAGGGTACGGCCTTAAGTTTGCCGCATGACATTACTTCGCAAAATTTTATTTTTATTAGTGACACTATCGGATGGTGTAATAATACAGCTTGCGTTTATTTTTCCAAATTCACAGGTTCCATTCCTGGCTAGGAATGTTGATTGTTCGAAAATCTAATGAAGCATCAATAATACAAAGGCCATGAGTGACCTTTGTACTCTTGACAGTCAACTTCGCTTCTTACTTGCTGCCATGGTAGCATTTTTTACAGATGCTAGAAAACTATGATAAAGTATTAAAATCATGATAAGGTCGCGTTTGATCCTATCTCACCAGTTGAAAGGCGATGATAGAGTTCGAGGTGAACAGTCATTGAAACCGGTGCTAGGGATGAACAGCTCACTTTGAGCTCATTTCACCTAAGTCATCACAGTGAGAGGCTCTTTCTTTCCGAGGTATGACCAGACCATCTTGAACTTCTTGGCGTTACGTTGACATCAACCCTCAATTTTGGTTCATGCTTTGAGGCAAAATCTCAGTTGGCTGCCAAAAAGTTGGGGATCCTTGCAAAGGTGAGGGTACTTCACACAAGAAGAGCTGCTCAACTTATATCAAGCGCAAGTTCGATCATCCATGGAGTATTGGTCTCATCTCTGGGACAGATATGCAAAATACCAGCTTGATGCGCTTGAGTCTGTCAAAAAACGGTTCAAGAGTCTCATCGGTAATGTAGCACTGTTTGAGTCAAGGCTTCAGAGCCTTGAGTAACATTCCGTGAAGTGTGTAAAGGCAATACATGAACTTATTCCTCCTAGCCCATTCCATCATCGGACTACAAAACGTACGACAATGCGTTCGGTTCACGGTGGACATCTCACCCCTACGCACCAAACGTTTTGGGAATACTTTTATTATACTAACATTAACATTAAAAGCGGGATATTTACCATGTTACTGTTTGTTGCGTGTTCTTTTATTATGCCTACAGCTAAGGAGTGTCATGCCCTGCCAGAGTCTTTGTTTCCTGATAGCTGGAACCTGGGAATCTTTAAGTCAAGAGTGAATAGGTTACTTCAAGGCAAGATGCATCATCGTCGACGGCAGTATCACTTATCATCAGGTGAAATAGTCGTGCTTGACATAATTGTTTCGGTAATAACGGCATTCAACTGATTAAAAAAACGTATTTACTAGGGACATAATTATTGTCTCTGACAAGGATGACTTCGATGATGAAGGCGTATTCAATGAATAATTGTGACTTTTGTTCCAAGCAAATATTCTTTTTCACAGAATTAACTGTTATCTGTCTCTGACAATAATTTTGCAGGCCACGACACATTTTTATTCTACCAGCACTATTGTCCTGCCAAATCATGTCACCTATCAACAAAACGTTTCCCTCAACACAAAACATGTTGCTGAAACAATCATCACACGTCATCTTCCTGCCCTTGTCCCATGGTGGTTGGGGTCGGTGCAAAACGTTTTCTTCTTCAATTCTCCCTTGTCAGCTGTGACTACTATTCACTCTCACTAATATCATAAAATTTATAAATCTTTTTTTCTCCCTCTCCAGAGGATCCAGACAAGTTTAAGTTAGCGATGGCGATAATCGAAATTCCAAAATGTAAGAGTTGTTCACGTGACATTTCGATAGCGTTGGACAAGGTCCAATCATTTTGTGATTGTTCCAATCGCTAACGCGACGCTTTGGTTCATTACGTAGAATGTCACTTGCCTCTGGTTAATTCTTATAATTATTGCGTCCAGCCTATAATTTTACATTTGCAATAAGCCCGCCTATGAAGTTCCATAATGATTTACAGGCAAACATAGACAATAAGAAGCCATATTCCATGAACGCTTACAATAGTAACGCGAAGTGCTCTTTAGCCGCGATATTTCGATGAATTAAAATTCACAAATTAATCGAATTATGTATCAGTAAATAAAACAGTAAAAAATTAATATTTTCGCGTTTCTATCATAAATCATAATAATCTTATTATCAATAAGCTAGGTTAAATCACAGTATAAATATGAACGAACAGTACGGCAACAACCTACAAACGCTCGAAACGGCACACTGACACAAACATGTGTATTGACGAGAACCCTAATATACTGTGGTAAAATATTGAAGCTTAGGAATATTGGATGTAGAATATACATTTAGGTAGCTAAAAGTTATACAAAATGTAACGGTTCATTTTAATATATAAAACATAGTCATTTATACGCCTGGCTATGTTTATAAAACAATATTCCTTTTAAATTTCCTTTTCCTTTTTAGTTTGAACTGAGCTTCCATAATACAAAATATTGAGCAAAAATAAAATACTGATGTGTTAAACCGATTAAAATTTCTTCGAAAATAAAGTCAATTGATAGAAAAAATCTAATCGGTACCGCATTAGATCATCACTAAATGTTTCGTTTTTGATCTGTCTAAAGTAAAGTTACAGGCTGGACGGAGAGGTATCTATGTGGTTCATGCCGACTCGACATAAGATGAATCATACTACCTACAATAAGGGGTCTATATTTTATAGAAGTAGGTTCGGGGTCTCCGATGATACCAACGGTGTAGAATCGAAGATCGATATTTGCCGTTCATGGGTGGATGAGCATTTTAATACATCGTGGCCTCATCGCGCTTCGGAGAGCACGATAAAGTGACGTGAGTAACGTTTCTCACACTGGGATAATCACCAATCAGAATGTCTGTAAATCAGAATGACAGTGCTCAGGTATGGGTATTGAAGGAATAAACTATTTATTTTTTATTATTGTTTTTAGCGTTAGAACCTTCTGAAAAGTATAAGAAAACTTAAAAAAAAAGATATATGAAATCGGTTAAGCCATTCTCAAGTTATGTCGTAAAGGGAAATAGGACTTCATTTTTATGTATATAGATTGACAAAATATGTACATACTTAAACACTAAATAAAATTAAACTATACTAAACCTAACTACTTACATATATAAAAAATAAAGGTACTCGGCGTCAAAGTACTCCTCCACATCGCTGTCATCTGGGAACGTGCCCTGAAGGCTAGCAGCAATGCCACGTTGAATAGCAATGCTGATTTTGCGCAAAGAACGAGCCAAAGTATTTAGTTTATTCTACAGAACAGGCTTATTATGTCCTCTGTTGAACATTAATTACAATAGACTTTATAACTCTAAAACTTGGCATGGTATCAATAATAATTCTTCATCCAATTTCAAATATCCAAATACCTATTTAAACAAACTTCTATAAATAACTTTTAGAAAAGCAAATCCCACATGTTTTTGTACCTAAGTAACTGATATGCTTAGGTAATAAGGCTTAGCACGCACTGCGATTTTATTCGCGCATTCTGTGACCTATGGAAATGTATGAAGCTGCACGCACTGCGGAAAAAAAATCGCGCCCAAATTGTACTAAAGAATACGCGCGAATTTTTATTCGCGCGAATGAAAATCGCAGTGCGTGTTAAGCCTAAGAGTTGAATTATGGATAAAGAAAACCAAAACCATGAAAAAAAATCAATAGAAAAATAATCCTCTTTGCTGTTACAGTACCTATCTGTAAAATAAATACTAAAAAGGCTGGTAAAGGGTTTAAGAATTGCCTGTAATTGGTGTCCCTAAATCTTATTTAGTTTTTTAGGGTTCCGTACCCGAAGGGTAAAAGTGGGACCCTATTACTAAGACTCCGCGATCCGTCTGTCTGTCTGTCCGTCTGTCACCAGGCTGTATCTCATGAACCGTGATAGCTAGATAGTTGAAATTTTCACAGATGATGTATTTCTGTTGCCGCTATAATAAAAAATTCTAAAAACAGAATACAGTTTATATTTTAGTGGAGCTCCCATACAACAAACGTGATTTTTTTGCCATTTTTTGCGATAATAGTACGGAACCCTTCGTGCGCGAGTCCGACTCGCACTATTGTAAAAGCTATGTTTCGTTGGAGGGTCTTCGACTAAAATTGTTTTGTTTCAGCCTTTCGGTGTTAACGAATCTAGTTCAGAGGTCACCAATTACTTTCTATGTTATCCGTTTTCTAAAATAATATGACCGTTGCGATCCGTAAGGTTTAAAGTCACCTACCTAAATATGTAAATTAGATTCAATACCAATGAATATTTCAATGACATGATTCGTTTGCTGTCGAAGAAACAGCAGTAAAGACAAAGCCCAGGTTATGATTAAATTACGTACTTAAGTAACAAAACTATATTGTACAGTTTACTTACACACACAAAATAGGTCCACACTAAATAGGTAGGCGGTCCGGACCCGGACCGCAGTTTGCCATTTGGTGACCACTGATCTATTTGAACAATATTTTTATAAACTATAGAAGTACTTCATCATTACGCCCCCTTAGAGAAAAGCAGAAGACACTACATTTTGCCAGCTATGTTAAAGTCCACATTAGAAGGACGAGATACTAAAATCGAACGCAAAGGCCGTAAGACCCGCTGTCCTTCACGCTTCTGCGTTGACACATCATATCAAACTAAAACAGTAGCCAATCTTGATCTGATTTTCATAGGATTATTCAACATTCGGCTTCGGCCGAAAATCCGGCTTTGGCTTCGGTTTCGGCATCGGCATCGGTTTCGGCTTCGGCTTCAGTTTTGGTATCGACTACAGCTTCAGTTTCCGCTTCGGGTTCAGGTTCGGCTTCGGCTTCGCCTTGAGCTTCAACTTCGGCTTCGGCTTTGGTGTCGGCTTCAACTTCGGTTTCGGCTTCGGCCAAAAATTGATCTTCGGTCGGATACTATATACAATGTTTCTGCAAAACCAACACTAAAAATATTCATCAAACACACTGAATTCGTTAGACATCTTTTTAAGGACCCATATTAATTTCAATTAAAACATAATTTTAATGCAGCTGCCAAATTAGAGTAGCAACTATAATAACGTAACGTTAAACTAATCAATTTGAATACAATAATTTGACAATGACATAGTGTTTATTGATATCTAAACAATGGTTGTAGAGGTCAGACGGCTCTTGTTAATGTAAATTTTACACAAAAAGTGATGGCAGACACCCAAAGACCGCAAAAACAACTAAATACATTGTTTTGTAACGTCTTGTGAACACAACAATTATGACAATGTTTTTCAAACATATTCGACTTGTTACATTATTAACGATTGTTAGGCACATGTGCCTTTTGTTACATAAATTGTTTCATGGGTGATCAGAAGCTCAACAAATTACATTTTACTAAATAATACTATCTGATACAGCGTGGGCTGCCGCAGACAGGTGAGACGCTAAACATGATGCGACAACGCTTTAATTAATGCGTCTGGTTTAAATTAATTGTTTCATAGGAAATACATAAAATGTGTGTTGTGGCACTTTTGCGTCACACTTGTCTGTGTGGAGCCTTAAACGTGACAAGATTTATCCCCCAGACTTTGCCCAAAATTATACCTCGTCTTGTCACACAAAGTCGCTTAATTTATTAGACTTGTTATGAATTAATGGTATTTCTTTGTTGCAGGGTAAGCTTTATAAATGACTTGGATACATCGGAAAAGTGCTCGATACTTACCTAGTGGAAGTCTTCCATTGTCCAAAGGTAAACTAGATTTAGAGTGTTTTTAAGTACCTATGTAATCCAAATTATATATTTTTTGGCAGATTTAAGTGCTTCTTCTATAATCTATTATCATCAGCATGGGTTGCTATATTTTGCTGTATCAAAATTTACTTCCATCTTAGTCTTCATAACCTCAGTTCAAAACCTAGTGTCCACAAAATTGTTCTCACTAACTTCTTTGTATGCGTCAAAAGCACGAAACCGCTCAAGTCAAGCACCGGTGACATTTAGTTCAAAGACTATGCCTTGTATGCCAGAGTGCAAGCAACCACAGAGTGACGACGGTACAACGGTTTTAGGCTAGGCAATAACTTCCCACTGACTTATGACCCCCTGGTACAATAGATGGACGGAAATGAGGTAACATTGTTAGATACGAACCTCCATGGATCACTTCACTTGAGATTGATTGATGACTTTCCGCATCGATAAAACTGTTGAGGGAATTATAGGATACGAAGAAGAGAAGCCATCAATACTGAAACCAAAGAGTTGATTAAAAATTCATAAAACCACCAGTATAAACTGTTATGTCGATCGATTAATCTTTATTAAATTAAAATTTTGTTTAAATTTTATTTGTAATTATAAATCTAATTATTAATTTTACTTATAGACCATAAAATTTGAATCTGTAAATCTGTAAATTTTTGGTACAATTTATTTTTATTTTTTTATTATTATTCAATTAAAAAAAGTTTAATGGGTAATTAAATATTTGTATCGCCTGAAGTACTGTAACGACTTAAATAGGTGACTGTCGACCACGTTTTTTTTTTGTTATCAATCTAGAATTCGGATTATCGCGATGGACGGCTCTTTATATTAATTATGTTTTGTATTGATGACCTGATTAACGCTGCAGAAATCTGCTGGATGCGAGAAGCATAGGCTCGAACAATGTGGCAACACTTGGAGGAAGCGTATGTCCAGCAGTGGACGTCTTTCGGCTGAAATGATGATGATGATGATTTTAAGTAGTTGGGAACAAAACGTTACTTGTATTTGACACAATTAATGAATCAATGAGTCAGTACTTATACCAAGTCAAAGTTATTATAATAGTGGTATTGTACTTAGTAAACTGTTTTGTTACGGTAAAAAGAAAGTTGTAATTTGTGGTGACTTTAATATTAATTTGCTTAAAAAAACTTACGATGCAACTGAATTTGTACAAATTCTGCACAGTTACAACTTAAAATTAGGCATCAACGAACCAACACGTTTATCAAGCAAAACATGCATTGATAATATTATATTTAATATTAAGGGAAGTTCCGCAAAGGTTATTGAATCTGCGCTTTCTGATCACACTGCGCAGTTGCTCACGTGTCCAGTCAAATCTAGTTTCCTCTGTGAATCATGGAACATAGAAAAAGAGACTACTCTAAAAAGAACATTCGTAAATTCAAAAAATGCATAGATTCTCTTCATTTCACTAACGTTTTTGTCAATACAGATCCAAACCTAGCATTTGACGAGTTCTATGAATTATTCCACCTATTCAATAATCTTTGCTTCCCTACTATACAGATATAAATATCAGCAAGATTTTGCCCTCGTTGGATTACAAAAGGGCTTAGATTTTGCTGTAAACGTTAGCGACAACTTTTATGGGACTACAGAAAAAAACCTACAGAAAATAATAAAACTAAATTCTTAAATTTATCCACACGATTAAATCAGATCATTAAGTTAACGCAAAAGTCTCGCAATGAAAACTACATAAAAACTGCCCGAAATAAATCGCAAGCTGCTTGGAAGATTACTAATACCAATAGACTAAATTTACCGAAGGATCAAATACAACAGATTACTGTAAGTGATAATGTAATAACTGACCCTAAACAGATTGCAAACTATTTCAATAATTTTTTCATTGATAAAACTAATATAAAGCTTCCATACCAAACAACTCAAGATGCAAAATCCCGTTTGAAGCAAACTCAATATTTATGCGTCCAACTATACCAGAAGATATATACCAAATAATTAGAACCCTAAAGAACACAAATAGTACCGGATATGACAATATATCAACAAAAGTCATAAAACACGTAGCCGTTAAGTTATCAATTATACTTAGTCATATAATAAATTTATGTATAGCAAATGGAGTCTACCCAGAAAAGTTAAAATTAACTATAATTAAACCTTTATTTAAGATAAATAATAAAAATTACATGAGCTGCTATCGTTCAATAGCACTTGTACCAGTCATATCGAAGATATTCGAGAAAGTGATCCATGATGGTATTTGTAATTACTTTGAAAGAAACAATTTACTTTGCAAAGAACAGATTGGCTTTCGTAAAAATAAAACAATTAATATAGCAGTATATAATTTCTCCACAACATATTAACCCACATGGATAGAGGTAAACAAACGTGTGCATTGTTTATGGACCTCACAAAGGCTTTCGATTATGTGGATCACAATATACTCTTAAATTAATTATACGCTTATGGTGTCAGAGGAAACATTTATGACCCTATTAAATCTTACTTAAGTAATAGAACGCAAATAACACAAATAACAAGGATATGTCCGTATGTAAAAAAAAATTATAACTTATTCCTCCTCATGTAGACGGGTAACATCTGGCGTTCCACAAGGAAGTGTATTGGGTCCGCCTCTTTTTATAATATACATCAATGACCTTCCAAAAGCGACAAAATACAACACAATCCTATTCGCTGATGATAGTACAGTACTGTTCACAGGAGATAATAAATCACACATGGAACTTGAGATAAATATGACTTTAGATAGCATTGTAAACTGGTTGACATCAAACAATTTACATATTAATTTCGACAAAACAAATATCATGACATTTAGAAGTAGACTAAGTAAAATAGCAAACATGAACATAAATTACCAAAATAATAGCATCCAAGAAGTTGACGTTACTAGATTTCTAGGTATACAGATAGATAATAATTTGAATTTTAAAGAACATACATTATGCACTAAATTGAACACATTTTCTTATGCATTGTTTAAACTTAAACAAACGGTCAACACTTCTACAGTCCTTACAGCCTACAACGGCTATGTTGCACCTATTCTAAAGTATTGTGTTATTTTTTGGGGTAATTCCACTAATAAAGAAGCGGTGTTTAAAGCCCAGAAGAAATGTATACGAGCCATAACAAGTATTAAAGTAACTGACAGCTGCAGACCATCATTTTTTAAATTAAATATTCTTACGTTACCATGTATATATATATTAGAGGTTATAATGTTCGTTAGGAAAAATACAAACTACTTTAATAAGTTAAATAGCAAAAGATACAGATTCAATATATGTTTTCCAAGCAATAAAACAGCGTTATTAAATAAAAATATATTATGTATGGCTCCACGCATATATATCCATTTACCAAATTCACTTCTGGAAATAAGTGATATAAATATATTTAAAAACAATATAAAAACACTGTTACTAAAAAAAGCATAGTACTCTGTCACTGAATATTTACAGGAAAAACTTATTTAATGTTATTCCATACGATATTTATCTCCATAGGTACATAAATAATATCTTATTACTGTTAAATTTTATTTATAAAAGGATACCTGTGTTAATTTGCATGCCTTATGGTAGGATATGGCTAATGGACACTATTTTTGTATAAGATCTTTTCTTTTGTACCCATATTCGCAAATGAATAAATGATTATGATGATGTAATATGAGGCAATTGTTCTCAGAACCTGTGCGCCTGAACTGTCTTCGATCCTGACACGCCTGTTTTGCCTTTCGTATGAGACGGGAAAAGTGCCGAATGCTTGGAAGCAAGCTAACGTTCAGCCTGTGCCCAAGAAGGGCAGTTGGGCTGACCCGGCCAACTACAGGCCCATTTCAATAACGTCCATCCTCTGCAAGAGTATGGAACGAGTTCTCAACTCTAAGCTCCTGGCATACCTAGAAGCTAATGACATCCTCAGTGACCGCCAATATGGCTTCCGCCAAAATCGGTCAACTGGGGATCTTCTAGCGTATGCCATACACATCTGGAGTGAGGCCATCGAGAGGCACGGGGAAGCGCTTGCCGTCTCCCTCGAAATCTCGAAGGCTTTTGACAGGGTCTGGCATGAAAGCCTTATTAGTAAGCTTCATACATTCGGTCTGCCCAGTGGTCTGTGCGATTGGATTGCAGACTTCCTGAGGAACCGGTTCATTCGAGTGGTAATGGATGGCCGCTCATCTGACCAACTGTGTATTAATGCCGGGGTCCCTCAGGGGTCGGTTCTCTCAGCAACATTGTTCTTGCTGCACATAAACGATCTGCTAAATCCCGGCACCTTTGGGTATGCGGACGACAGCACTGTTGCTGAGAGATACGTGTCCGACGTGCGCGCCACTGGACCTCAAATTCAGTCTCTCCGGGAGGCCATGGTTGGGCGCTTGAATCTATCCTTGAAGGCAGTCTCCGAATGGGGCGATGCCAATCTGGTCAAGTTCAATGCTGCTAAAACCCAGGCGTGTCTTTTTTCCGCTAAAAGGAGTCAATTCCACCCGGCTCCTACTTTCCGAGGTGTAACCGTGCCGATAACGGACCATCTTGAGGTTCTTGGCATTACGTTGACATCGACGCTCAATTTAGGTCCATTTATTGAGGCAAAAGCTCAGCTGGCTGCCAAAAAATTGGGAATCCTCGCGAAGGTGAGACGGTACTTCACGCCAGAACAATTGCTCAACTTGTATCAAGCGCAAGTTCGATCATGCATGGAATACTGTTCTCATCTCTGAGACGGATCTGCCAAGTACCAGCTGGATGCACTTGAGTCGATCGAAAAACGGGCCAAGAGGCTCATTGGCAATGAGGTACTCGTCGAATCTAGCCTGTCGGTTTTTTATCGGTTACATTTCGGGGAGTGTGCGTTGGAATTGCATGAACTAATTCCTCCTAGCCCGTTCCATTATCGGACTACGAGACGTACGGCGATGCATCATCGGTACATGGTGGACATCCCACCCATACGCACCAAAAGTTTTGGGAATACTTTTATTATGCGTACAGCAAAGGAGTGGCATTCCCTGCCGGAGTCTGTATTTCCTGTTGGCTACAACCTGAGAGTCTTTAAGTCAAGAGTGAATAGGTTTCTTCTAGGCAAGCGTGCTTCATCGTCGACCACATCGTCGCTTACCATCAGGTGAGATAGTGGTCAAACGCAAGCCTATCAATGATAAAAAAAAAGATGATTATGATGAAAACATTAAGTTTCAAGGAGAAGGCGTGCTAGTATATTTAAACACGCCAACATTGCCATTTTTTAACTTAAAAATGAAATAATATATGCATGCATCCCAATCCATATTTCAGTTATGATTCTCTTCAAATATGCACGTCATTATGCGTGATGTATACCAAACACTCGGTTAGTGAGAGCAATTTCATCGAATGAATATTACCGGAATCGATTTGATGGTACTCGTAAAACTCGATGTATTATGTAAACACTAACACTGAACTCTGATTGACAATAAAATAAATCTTCTATATCTTTAGGGGCGTTCCAGTTATTGGAGGCATTTTATTTAAGAAACAACGTTATAATATTTGTTATTCTAGATAGAGAACAAATGCATAATTTCATAGATGCTTTCAATGTGTTTCTTTTAACCTTTGACAGCATACATGTCGAAAAATATCCTACGAAAACGGACTACAGGAATAAAAGTATCCAAAATCATAATCCAGATTATGTTATGGTTTACGAATGTGCCTAGTGTCACTGCAAACCGTTGTAGCATGCTCAATTAAAAAAACCAGGTGCGAGTCGGTCTCGCGCACCGAGGATTCCATACAAACAGCACTACATGCACTAAAATATGGTCACAAACTGAAGTTCATAAGCAATGGAGTAAAGTATGGAATTTCTTGTGCGTTTTTCTCCATAACAAGCTACTTTTCTGAATGCACGGTATGCGTACAATAAATTTTTAGTACTTGTAAATTTTAATTGAAAAGATCAACTAGAATGAATGACAACATTAATTTTGCCGTTGGAAAACGGTTATCTCCATACATCCTTTATCAACTGCCAATGAGTTAACAATCTTTTTATTTTTCATTTATGTACAAATTTACGGTTTTCAGATTTTTCTTTTACTTGTGCTCTAAGACATTTTTACTGCCAAATTTTATGATTCTAAGTCAAAGGAATGTATCCCACAAGTTTTGATTCTTTTACGAGTGTTAGAAATATGCGGCATAAACGGCCGTATCTTTTGATTACGTTGATTTAGAAGTTTGATTTTTTACAGCTCTATGGCATTGTAGACTTAAGCATAATATATAATTTCAGCATGATACCTCCAAGTGGTTCTGAGAAAAAGGCCTTGACACACGGACAGATAGACAAAGGGTTCTCATATCCTTCGCAGGGCTCTAAAACACTTAAAAACCAAACATCCAAATGTTCTGTCACAATTATTATAATAGGTAGGATACGTGAGCGTACCAAAGGGTATTTAAGTGAATTACTATTTAGATCATAAAAGTTGAAAGTCGTCGTGTGTAATGTCAGTGTAAAGTTACTAATAACTAAACATTATATTCCTCTCTGTGTTCAATCGTTGTGTATAACTTATTGAGATCGTTTAGGCGCCTATTTTCTGTTCATTTCTGTCCCCTTGGTACTTTTCAAAACAACAAATGATTCAATTTCACAGTTTTATTTTTGCCATTATTGAGCTACTACGCACCTAGTTCTAATTCATTTCTGTTTTATTATACTTCTTGTCAACTTATAAATGATTGCGAATTTCAATCATTAATATTTTCTTTTCTTTTTCTTTTTTTAATCTGCCTAAATATAGCGTCAAAGATCCATGGAAATTTTAGCATCGTCGAAAGTTTAATGCAGCCACGATCGGATTCAAGAATAATGTAAGGCTGCTTTAAATGTTTAACCCAGGCAGGCGCTTTACTTTGTGTGAACTATTTACTCACCACTGCTCTAAAATGGTGAAGGAATACATCGTGAGGAAACCGGCATGGCCTAGAACCAAACATTCACCAACCCGCACTGTGCCCGCGTGATGGATTAAGGCACATTGCCTCTCTCACAGAGAAGAGGCCTGTGTCCCAGCAGTGGGAACATTAAAAGGCAGTTAGTATTGTATGATTATAATTTCTTTGCAAATAATGGATAATGTCTGACTGGTTTGCTAATTTCGATCACAAAGTACGTAAGCGGCGCGGCGGCGGCGCGCTACTTATATACTGGTAATATACTGTATCTGTTCTTTTCAGCGGATACTACACTTTGATCTTAGCCAAAAGGCCGAGAAGGGTACCGTAAAATCGGTATTCATGGATTATCATTCACGCACGGACAATATCACCATGAATCACAAACGTGACATCAACGCACAGACCCATCTATTAGAAACTAGACCAACTGTAACTCAAGTGGGTCACAATCGTACTCTGCTGGAAGAAACTTTGTGTCAATGTGCGTAATGGAATGGAGCTCATACTAAACCTACTGTATTTGTTGATGTTAAAGCGAATGCTGCAGATAATAATCTTTTCCTTATTTTGTTTGTAAAAGCAGAAATCAAGTTAATCAACTTTTAAATCGGCACAATAAGCTTTAATTATAGAATTAAAGACCAATCCTTGTTGAACACAGTATGCAGAAAAGAGAGGGAAAAATAGTGTAGAAATGTATCAACTTTTTTAAACAACTAACTTCTGCCAGTGGCATCGCCCGCGTGGAAGTCGAAAATTATCCCGAGGGAACATATTCCCGTGATGAAAGTATTCTTTCTGCTATTCCTGACTATAATCTATCTCTGTGCCAAATTTCATCCAGATCCGTACAGCCGTTCTGGCGTAAAGAAGTAAAAAACACACTCACAAACTTCGCATTTATATTATCAGTGTAATAGTGTGATTACATTCAATATTACTGGTCAAAAAATTAAACCGTCGCGTCGTTGCAAAGTAATCTTATTATAAAGAGCTAACTAACATAAATATAATGTCACCTCAGACAAGAATTTTATGTCCAAGATTAATTATTTCGTGATCGATAAACTAAGCTCTATATATGGCTAGGTCGTTTACAAGTGCTTTCAAATTTATTACTCAGTGTGTTTTGGTTCTATCGCATTAGGTATCGTCGTTAAAATAATCGATACCTACTGAATCAGATGGCCCTTTATTTATTTTTCATTAAAGACAAGAAACTTTTAAGTAAAGCTGATGAGATTGTTCGTGTTGAATAATAATGATGTATTGCTTGTTATACCTGTATATAATCTCGATATTTTGTGCCTGCTTCATCGGGAAATCTATTGAACAGACTAGTCATTGCATTAGATCATACTGTATATATATTTCTGTTTGGGACTTCTAAATACAGTGAGATTCTGTCTTCGTTTTTCTATTCTAAAAGTCTATTTTATCGCCAGTCTACCTGTAAAAAAGAACATCTGTAATTATATTTATTGTACTGAAGATGTTTCAACAAATTCATGAAAAATATTTTGAAAATGATCGTGTTTGGCTTTAAGTTTACTTTCTAATACGACTTCTGCTTCTTTTATAAGAATAGCACGATCTATTTCTTTATAAGATACTGTTAGAATAGAATTGGGGTCAACTTTTGTACACCCTTAATCGCGTATTATTGACGTTCTGGTACTAACTAGTGACTGTTGCGTCTTGCAATGCAATTTTCACAGAGCAATCTAACGGAGCTGAGCCAAACATTATGTACGGCAGTCGCGTTTTAATTTTTATTGCAATTATATTTGATATTCAAGGTCTTGTCTATAAAACTGAATAGTTAGAGTCAATAGATACAACCTTGACAGTTCTGCAAAAACTAGTTATTTTTATCCATATGGACAGCTTCCTCACATAAAGATGCTGGATCTATTTATTTGTCAATAAAAAGAATATCTGGTTTCTCACTGTTGGCTTTGAACTTACCGTTGAAAGTCTCTCTTAGAGTTCAAATGTTATTGTTTTATTACACATATGTTGTCTAGTGATAGAGGTCAATTTATTTCTGTGTGGCGGATCTGGTGATTGATTTATAGCGTTAAATATAAAATGGCTGATAGATACGGTGCTATTCTTATTGTAAGTTTGTTGCTTTGCTCAATGGCTGCATGCCAGATTTGGGCTGCACGATTATCTCACTACTGTTTCGGTTTATACGAGCACAATCATACTTACTGTAGTTTTTTTTTTGTATTGAGTTTGTGTTCTTACATGCCATAGTTTGAATTTGATTCATACGAGCTTGTAGGAGTCTTCTGCAAAATAAAAGAACTATTTAAAGATATGATTGCTGCACTGCACCGACCAATTTCAGCGTATCGGCGATTTTGTCTATAAGCCAGCACATTATAATGTGTTTTAATTCATTTTGTTATTTTTTCCAGAATAGAATCCATTTCTAGCATGTTTAACTAAATGATAATTGAGAAGCTGCTGGGTCACATCATCATCATCATCTTCAGCCTATTAATGTTCCCACTGCTGGGATGCAGGCCTCCTCTCTGTGAGAGGGAATGGGTTTTATCCACCACGCGGGACCAGTTTGGGTTGGTGGATGTCACATGTCTTCGAATTTTTGGTTCTAGGACATGCCGGTTTCCTCACGATGTTTTCCTTCACCGTTCCTCACGATGTTTTCCTTCACCGCTGCTGGGTATTTCCCAAAAAACAAATGCTTCTTGTAAATGGTTACCATGAATAATGAGATAGCATACTACTGCAATTATTAAAATATATCATGTCGTCAGAGCTGAGCAGATAATAAATTCTCTTAGCACATTTTAATCATATTATTTTCAGACCATTAATATTAAGAAAGAAATAAGAAACATTAATTTCGTCTGATGTTTATTATTTAAACTAAGTGAGATAATTATTTTAATAACAGACTAATTCTGTTGGATGTGTTTACATTTTTCACAAATATTATGTCGTTTATTACATTTTCTTATTAACAGAGTGGAAGCGAATCCTTCATACTTTAGGTTGTTGAAACAATAGACGGGATTACAATATCTTTGTCATGATCACGTAATGTCAGAAGTTTACTTTTACGAGTATCAACCTATCTTACTGATATTATAATCTCTTCAAAGTTAGAGTGAACAGGCTTCTTCTGGGTAAGCTCACTCCATCGTCGACTTTGTCTCTGTCACCTCTGACCTAGACTAGAGTCAAGAGCAAACAAATCAAGAAAAAAAAAAAAGGCAAGAATGTGTGAGTGTGTGTGTGTATGTTTATTACGCTAGTAGAAGCTAGTTTTATATAAAATGACTAGCTATTTGACCTAGAACGCAGGCCCGATCATAATATATTACTACATAAAAATAGGCTTACATTTTTCATACCATCTTATCGTCACATCATCAGTATCACATTTCCGTTTTCTCCCGATTTTTCGAGCATACACATCTTTCTTTATCCTATTTTTAGCATCTTTGCGGGCCAAGTTGTTGGCTTTCATAATAATATCGGCTTTCACATCTTTTTAATGCTTTTTAGCCTTTCTGTAGGCCTGACTTGGGTCGCCATTAGGTCAGCACACACTTTTCTCTTTGGGTCTACAAACAATACAATATTACGTAAACAAGTTATGCACGTTCTTTTAAAATCATTTCGAGATGAAATTAAAAATAATAACTAGTTTTTTTCCTTTTAATAATATAGGTAAATCTTTAGAGTACCTAGATACGAACCTAAAATAGGTGTGACTCGTTCACAATTGTAGAAATGTAGACGTCATAACAGACCTTTACAAAGCTCTGATCCCTCAAGGGGCTTCCGCGAACGCGATGCAGTAGAAAAAGTGCTATTGTTACATTACAGACAAACCTGGGAATCGAACCTGTTCTTAAATAAGCGAGAGGTTCAGTATAAAGCCAGCTGATAGAATTTGTTGTCAAATCTAGTACAGTCACGGCAAAACTAGGTTCGTCGCTTTAAAACGATTTTTTGTTTGTTCCAGGCTTTTTGTTTCGTTTACTCCTTTAACGAATCAGTAGGTTTTATTGTCATAATACTCGTAGCAATGTCTCAGAATGACACTTGTTTAAAATGATAATAAAAATTAGACACGACAATGTATTATGATTTAAAAAATCAGATTAGATTTTTTTCAGAAAATATTCAGTCCATTAAAAAGGTATAAGCTTGGTGTGCGGTGGGGGTTTTGATGTCATCTAGACATTGGTAAGAGGTTTATAGTATTTTGATCTTTATTTTTAAGAGATTAAAATATAGTTTTCAATTAATTTCTATGCAGTAGTTTACTCAGTGCCACGACTATATAAAAGTGATGTATGTGTCCTGACGTTTTAGTGGAAAGAATTTGAAAATTGACGAAGGTATAAAAGACTAGACTACTGTAAATATATAAATAATACATAAACAGGTCATTAGTTGTAAACTCGCTGAGAAGGAAAATGTCGGACATTCATTCTTAAAACATTTTTGGAAAGTCTATTAGATATTAAGGCAGGAGTAATAAACAAAAATAATTGAGATACAGGAGCTGTGAACATTTTTTCACACATAAAAACAGCGGATAAAAAGTAAATTTCGCAATTAAGACGTATTTTTTTCGGTAAATCAACCGAAGATTACGGACTTGGTCTAAATAAAAGGGAGTTAGGTTAATACAATCGATGAAATACTTCGATTTGAATGTTGGAATAGGATTAGGTTCCATCTGAATGTTGCTTTTGGGAGTAATTTTCGAATTGCCTCAGAAAATGTTGTTGGTTGTATCACAAACCATTATGGTTTTGTGCACGTGTCTCCAATTTGCTTTTTTTTCTACAGCTGAGTTTAATGTCATTATTGTATTGAGTACAGGCGGGCAGGTCCTGAAATACAGGCTTGCAGCCTAGTTTAGGCACCAGTCTCCCACAATAGTAATAAGCTTGTTAAAACACTCTAAATGATGTATTGTGTAACATTGTGGTGACAAATAAAGTTTTTTTTTTTTTATATTAGAGAAAGTAATGATCGGCTGGAGTTATTTCTGTAAATCAGTCACAATATAGTATAAATAGGGTTTAATTTCTAACACGAAATAAATTATTAATTGAATAGCTCATTCAGATACCCACGGTACGAAGGAAGGAAGGATCCAACAAAATGAACCAAGCAATCCATAAGGTAGCGATCAGTATATTATACTCATAATAAAAACCAGTCTAGTGCAATTCGGACACCCGTACAAACAGCTACATTTACCAAAATAATTATATGTTACATAATTATACAGAAGTTCATAAAAAATTAAAGCACCAAACATTGCTTTAGTGAAAAGATAAGCTGGATTGATTGACAACTTGACTTTGCCATAGACAAACTATTTTTCCCATACATCGACATAGGTCGAAATCAGTTTACCAACTTCAAATTAGTTATTTTTTTATTTTACGTACACAGACAATGAAGTGATCTTATAAGCCTTATAAGATCACTTCATTGTGTGTCTGTGTAACAAAAAAAGGAACCCTTATAATATAAGGGTCCGTTTTTTTCCTTCTGAGGAACAGAACCCTATAAATAAAACTAAAAGCAAAATTAAGGAAAAGTCAGCCCTCCAAGTAGTTTTGCGCCACACCGTACGGCTGCGGGTTGTCTCTTCTGTTGTGTTGCTTTTGATCATGCCATTCCTGATTGTTCGTAGCCAGTTCATTGGTGGTCGTCCACGGCTTCTTTTTCCGTCATTTATGTTCATGACTCTTTTGGTCATATGGTCATCCTCTTGCCTAATCACATGTCCGTACCAGCGCAAGCGATTTTCGCTAAGTTTATCGTGTATTTTAGTGACTTTAAAGGTACCACGAATAAGCTCGTTTCTTATTTTGTCCATTTTTGAAACTCCACCAGACCAGCGTAGCATCTTCATCTTAGTGGTGTGAATTCTCTGTTCATCCGTCTTCCTCATCGGCCAGCACTCAGAACCATACAGCAAGGCTGGTCTAACTGCCCTTTTATATACATTGCCTTTGACTTTAATCGGCATACGGGAGTCGCATAGTATGCCAGACAGCGATCTCCATTTCAGCCAGGCTGCTTGGAATCTATTGTGTATTTATTTATTTAAACTTTATGTACAATGGTGATACATAGGCGGCCTTAATGCAGCAAGGCATTCTCTACACAGGCTTTTGGTGCTACTATGGATCCGAGATACTTGAATTCTTCAACTCTGTTGCGGGGTCTGTTATCGATGATTGGACATGGTATGACACCCAAATTAGCTCCAATACATGTATTCGGTCTTCTGTCTACTGACTCTCAACCCTCTCCTCTCCAAGGACTTCTGCCATGCCGTCAGATCTAATTGCACTTCTGCCAACGACATCATCGGCGTATAGTAGTGACCACGGTGCTGGTTTTTGTATGGTTGAAGTTCATTTTTCATTTTCAAAGATCTTTATTTTAAATAAAATTTAACAAGAATCCACTTACCCTAAGACACATTAAAACAGTATAACACAGAACACTTTATGAGGCTACAAAATTCACCTTTCAAAGTTGCTGATTATAACATAAACTTTTAACTACATTATTATGGTAATATATTAACAGTTTTACAAATTATTTAAAGCACATAATTTTTCTGCTTGCATGTAGGTATTTCTAAGTTACTAAAAAATATAATTAAAGATAAATATCAGCTGATCGCACGGTAACTGTAGAAAACTAGCAGCCGCGCGACCAGTTAACGATCAGCGGTCGGAACCTCCCTGCCGCCCGCGCTCCGGTGCTACAGCGGCTAGGGCCGGGGCGGCAGCGAGCCTCTCAGTGGTCAAGCCACTGGTCGCTCGCACCTCAGTTGGTGGGAACAAAAGATAGTGATGCGGTAGGCGGTAAGTGCCGTATCTATCGACATATGGTAGTTTATCTAATGTTGATGAACATAGATTTGAGATCAAGGGGTTGACAGTATTAATTTTGTTCTTATTATAAAATCTAGATATTTTAATTATATGATTGAATAGTAAAGGAAGTTTAATTAGTTTGTGAAGTTTCTTGAGATTAGTTTTAAATTTAGTATTGTAGAAAATTTTTACTGCTTTATTCTGTATGACTTGCAATAGTTGGTGGTTAGATAGACATGTGCTACTCCAAACAGGACAAGCGTATGTTATACACGGGCGGACAAGTGTAGTATAAATCCTAAGCTTGGTACTGCTACATAATTTGTTTTTTCGATTCATTAAAGGGTTTAAAGCACCAAGTGCTTGGGCGCCCTTAACACGTAATTCAGATATGTGTTTGGTCCAATTTAGTCGACTATCCATTTTGATTCCAAGATACCGCACACAAGTCCTCCAAGGTACTTTATGGCTTGAAACTTTTAGAGTTCTTAAGGGGGGTTGCCTAGCACGAGAGAAGAATATAGCTTCCGTCTTATCTTCGTTTATTTTGAGTTTCCATTTCCTGAAATAATCAAGAAGTAAGTCCATTGAATATTGTAGACGACCTATGATGAGATCTGTATCATCCGAAGAGGTATACGAGGCAGTATCGTCAGCAAAGCAAGCTAATTTGGTTCGAGGTTGAATAGGGATATCATTAATGAACAAGAGAAATAAAAAGGGCCCGATAATCGAGCCTTGCGGAACGCCTGCTGGGACTTTTTGGGGTGATGATGAGATTTCCCTGATGTAAACAAGAAATGTACGATCCGCGAGGTATGACTGGATGAGTTTAATGAGAGGCATAGGCACCTCCAATGTGAGTAACTTGTGCAGCAGGCCTTCGTGCCAAACAGTATCAAATGCTTTTTCGATATCGAGCAGAAACATACCTGTGGATTGTCTGAGGTTTAAGTGATGGGATATGTGTTCGGTCACCCTGGCCAGCTGTTGAGCAGTTGAGTGAGTAGCACGAAAATCAAATTGCTCCTGGATCAGAGACTGCTTTGTGGCACCTAATAGTCTGGTATAAATTAAAGATTCAAAAAGTTTTCCAACAGAAGGTAACAGGCTTATCGGACGGTAATTCACAGGTAAGGTACTGTCCTTTCCTGGTTTTTTAAGTGGTATGATCTTAGCTTTTTTCCAAATGTTTGGGAAGTAGCTCGGACCAAAACAACCATTGAAAATTTTTGTAATATAAACTATCGCTTTCTGTGGCAAGTTTTTCAGGAGCAAGTTGTGGATTTCGTCATGACTAGCAGATTTACGGGATTTCAGTTTTTTCAGCGCTTTTCGAATCTCAAATGGCCTTAAGGGCTTTATATAATCGGAAGTGAGTTTATAGTTTTTTAAGATTGACATAGAATTGGATACCTCATCCTGGAGTTCAGAGACACAAGCCCAGCTTTTGGTAAGGCTCATATTTTCGCAAAACGCATTTGCTAAAGCGTTACATTGATCAGCCGTGCTAGCCGTGAGGGACCCATCTGAGAGTTTAAGTGGGGGTATATCGGTAGATCTAGGTTTGAGGGATTTAGTCAGACGCCAAATATCTTGACTAGGATTATCCACTTTTGCCAGTTTAGCATTCCATACGTTATCAACATAATTTTGGATATTTGCATTTATGAATGTTTGAAGGATGTTTATATTACTGCGATTGCTTCTTCATAAGTTACCATTGGGCAGTTTCTGCTCATAACGACGCAAATAGTTTTTATAGCGGATTAGGCGTTTAATATACCGAGGAAGTTTTGTGGAAGAATCGCTATATACAGCAGTGGAAGACGGTATGGAGGAGTCTCTAGCATCAATAATGGTTTGTTGCAAATGAGAAATGGCAGTATCAATTTCCTTTTCTGAGTTGAATGTCTTAGAACTAAGCATAACATTTTTATTGAGGTGGGAGCGATACTCATACCAATTTGCACAGTTAAATCGAAAGTATCGAGTTTTTGGTTTACGACACAAGGTACCTCCAATAGTATAGAATAAGGGGTAGTGGTTAGATGACAGGGCTACTATGGTTTCCACCTCACTAATATAATTAACATTTAAGAACAGCACCAAATCTGGGCTCGTTGGTCTGCGATTGGGGCAGTAGTTAACTTGAGTAGGTAAGTTAGGGGTATGTATGACGTAATCGGATTCAAGCATGTGGTTAAAAAGAGTTCTTCAAAGTCAAAGTCAAAGTATTTATTCGTGTGCTTTTTGGTGATACAACAGGTCTTACAAAAATTTTATGGTAACTCAAAAAGCTACCCATTAGGCATACACGTTTTAACAATATCAGAAATTAAAATTGATTTACATACATTGAAATACAAAACAAAAATGTCAAAATTGATTTACATTGAAATATGATATACTAAATAAAAATGTCAAAATTGAGATAACAATTCATATTAGAATACAATTAATTATTATTACAAAATTTAAAATACAATCAGTTAGTCAAGGTGTCAAGCATAAATATATAATTGTCAGTTTTTACATTTTGTCAAGAAGGAATTCGTCAATGGTATAATAGCATTTTTCAATTAAATAATCATTCAGTTTTCGTTTAAATTGTATCAAATTCAAATCTTTGATAGCATTTGGTATTTTATTATATACTTTTGGTGCCATGCAGAGAATGCTTTTATGCATAAGGGCCGTCTTTGAGGCTCTCAGACATAGTTCGTGTCGATATTCCGGTCTTGTTGATCTACAACGTTCCTCAGAAGCTTTTTTAAATAATTTACTGTTTTTCTTGACGAACAATGCAGTCTCGTATATATAAAGGCAAGGTAATGTCAATATCCTAAGGGATTTAAAATGAGGTTTACAACTATCTGTTGGTTTTAAATTACACATCGATCTAATACACCTCTTCTGTGCTTTAAAAACGTTATTTTTCTCACATGAATTTGCCCAAAAAATTACTCCGTAGCGTAATGTGGAATCTACATAGCCATAATATGCAGCTATAACAGCTGCCTGATTTACTACTTTCTTAAGCTTGAATAGAGCAAAGGCGAAGCGACTTAATTTTTTTATGAGGATTGATGCATGTTCTTTCCAAGTCAGTTTAGAGTCAATAGTCAAACCTAGAAATTTTACATGTTCTACTTCTTCAATTCTATTATCGTCAATTAATATGTTTATGTCAGGAGTAGTTACTCTTTGTCTAAACTGCATAATTTTTGTCTTACTTAAATTTAATTTTAAATTATTATGGTCAAGCCAATTAATTGATTGTTGCAATGAGTCTTTGATGTCACATTCATAGTCACTATTTTTATTTTGTCTAACAATGATCGTACTGTCATCAGCAAAAAGGACCATAGGAAAACTGACATGTTTTGGGAAGTCGTTTATGTAAACCAAAAATAATGGCGGTCCCAATACGCTGCCCTGTGGTACGCCAAAAATTATTTCACGTTTTTCGGATACATATTTAAATTCCTTTTTTTCTTTTATAGAAATTCGTTTAATTTCCGTACACTGTGTTCTACTGTCCAGATAAGATTGTATAAGGGAAAGTGCTTTTCCCCTTATTCCATGCGCATTAAGTTTCCGTAGTAGAGTATTATGATCAACTAAATCGAAAGCTTTCGTCATGTCCATAAATATAGCACTAATAGGAATTCTTTTATCTATATCTGTCATTATAATATTAAGGAAATCATAGATAGCCAGATTTATGGATTTATTTTTTCTGAAACCCTTCTGTTCCTTTACTAAGAGATTGTGTTTTGTGAAAAAGGAATCTATACGATGATAAATAGCTTTCTCGAATATTTTTGATATAACTGGTATCAGAGCAATGGGCCTGTAGTTATTGACATCAGTTTTATCTTGTTTCTTAAATAAGGGCTTAATTATTGTCGGCTTGAGTTTATCAGGATATATTCCAGAAGAGATACTAACATTAATGATGTGGCAAATGGGGCCAGCTATAACCTCGGAAACAAATTTTAATACCTTTGTTGAAATATCGTCATATCCTACACTAACTTTGTTTTTTAAATTCTGTATTATGCGATAGACTTCATCAGGTGTAGTTGGGGCTAAAAATATTGATTCGCAACATGAATTTGGAGTCTCATATCTTGCAGATTTTGAGGTATTTGAAAGTAATTCTGCTTGATCCACAAAGTGATCATTAAATGCGTTCGCTATATCGCAGGGGTTTGTTATTGTAACACCGTTCCTTCGTATTTCCGTTATGTGTTCATGGGGAGGACAGTATTTATTTTCATTTATGATCTTCCATGTATCCTTTGATTTATTTGTTGATGTCATTATCCTATGATTATTTTTTGCCTTTTGTGTTAGTTTTATTATTTTCTTAAGTCTATGTGAGTAATTTTTAAGTTTAGTTAAATTATTGCTATTGGGTTTTGCTCTTAGCTGCCAAAGAAGCTGTCTCTTATTTTTGCTACAGCGTTTTATTCCGGGTGTTAACCAGTTCGGATTCCTTTTTAACTTTATTATTTTGTTAATTAAGGGAAAACACAAGTCGTAAAACAGCCGGAATGTTTCAATAAAGCCATCGTACGCTACATTAGGATCATCAGCTTGATAAACTTCACAAAACGATAAAGGGTATAAACATAATCTAAATTTCATAAGGTTATCATAACTGTAATCACGGGCTGTTATATTCCAACTGTTTATTATACAAGTCCTTTTTACAGGAATCTTTAAAATTTGAGCGGTGTGATCTGACATGTTAAGGTCAATTATATCGTGGATACATGTGTGTGAAAAATTGTGCGCAAAATTATCTATACATGTGTTGCTTTGTAGCCTAGTGGGCTGGTCAATTTGCAACTTTAGATTGTAGCTTAATAGATAGTTAGTAAACTCAATGGAAGTTCTATTTTTTTTTAATGTATTAATGTTAAAGTCACCACATATAATAACATTTTTGCGCGCTTTATAACAAATCTTGGGCAAGAGAATATCTAATCTAGAGTAAAAAGTTTCAAGATTATTTGATTTAGGTATTCTGTAAATACATACAATGATAATATTGTGCTGTATCAATTCGATTGCGCAGCACTCGAAAGCTCCCTGAATAGAAAGTTTCTTTATATCTTCATGCTCTCTATACTGATGCTCATTTTTAATTAATATGCACGCTCCCCCTCTTTTTGTGTCTCTAGAGTAACAAGCTGCCAATTTATAATTAGGTATTGTGAGAAAGTCTTCATATCCAGTTTCCATGAAGTGTTCAGTCACGCAGATTACATCTATGCGATTTTGAAATTCAAGCAGATGCAGAAGCAATTGGTCTGCCTTGTTTATCAATCCTGCGATGTTTTGATGCATTATTGATAAATTAGCATAGAAAAAAATGGTTTGATGTATCTTCAAATATGTCCTTTTTGTCAGTGTTACTATTATTCTCTACTTGGATTTCGCTAATAGTTTTTTTGAGATTCAAGATTACGTTTCTCATGCCTGTGTCATTTAGGAGACCCTGACGACCCGAAAACATTGTGTTGTCATAACATAAGTCAGCGTTTGAGTCCAGTAAAAAAGCATATTCATATGTTGTGTTGTGCAGATACAAAAGATTATTAAACATTTCAACCCGTGAGTTGTATATTGTTGTGTAATCACCACATTGTCTATAGGTTGGGAGACATATAATTATATTGGTATGGCTTAGTTTTTCAATGGAATCTTTAATATGGTATATCAGATCGTGATAGTTCTTAGTTCTTAAGAAGTCTCCTTCTCCTATTAGAATAACACAATAGTCGCTTTTACTGTAGTGTTTAATCTTATTTTCTAAGCCAAGTAAGAGTTGCTCGATGCTACCATTTGGATACGAGTAGTGGCAAAAGTCAAAACTAGTTGCAAAAAGATCCTCAATAATGTTGCAGAGTCCGTTTCTATTGTTGGCGCTTATTATAGTTAGTTTGCTTTTTATTGTGTTTTGTGTCAGGAATTGTTTGTCGATTAAGTTCTCACGTATTGAGTGTTTATTTCCATAGATGTTACATTGAGTAGTCTTGTCAACCATCTGGGGTACAGCTTCTGGAGTTGATCTATCAGCCATTTCGGGAGTAAGCTTCATAAATTTCTTCGTCGACTTAGGAGTAACGCTAAGATCGATTGTAGGAACTGTTTGAGATGATTTTTTCCTTTTTGGAGTGTTATTTACAATGTCCGTTGTAAGTTTTTTGTAAATGTTTTCCTTTTTTGTCAAGTTTTCGATGGTCTTTTTGAGATTTGTGTTGTCCATATTTAGGGATTCAACTTCTCTGTGTGCAGTCTCTAGTTGAAGCGTCAATTCTTTTACTTTGTTTTTTAGTTGAAGAATTTCATCGCAGTCCTCGTCGTCTGATATGTTGGGTAGACTGTTACTAGTGGTGCCATCTAGATCATTATTTGTTAAATTTAAGTCTTCACTTTTTGTTTCGGAGACTCTTCGATTACGACGTTGTGTGATGTTTCCAAAGAAGTTCATTATTAATTTAAATTTGAGATCTTAAGGAAACACAAAAAGCTTCGCAGCTCGTGGGATTCGAACCAGCACTCAGTGTCTCAGCAATCCAACGCTTAAGTACTTCGGCTATTCTAACGTTAATTATATGGTTGAATTTGGTAAGTGGTTGAGGAAAAATTATTCAAATAGTTTTGAAGTCGTTAAAGATGATTCATCGTTTAGATATTTTTTCCACACAACACCAAGTTCAATTTTAACTGCTTACATAAGTTTTTTCCACTTAATTTACACTTGTCACTTAGTTTTTAGGGTATTTCGCGTAATCAGTTGTTTATCACAGTGTTATTTAATGTTTATTAACGTTGTATTCTGTTTCGTCACTTCACGTTTATTGTCTTTACTTATTCGAAAATATATCACATAGTTTGTTTTGATAACGTTTGTGCACAGTATTCACACCATAACGAACATACTAAACACAATTTAATGTACGATTTTATTTGTTTTATAATTTTAAAGTCAACTAAAGTTCTGCCTCGCGTGTTTGTATAGCTACTGCGCCAGTGTGAGTGGTTGGCATTAAAGTCTCCCATGATGACAACATGGGAACCCAAGCCAAATAGTAGCTCAAGGTCACTACGAAGCAGTGGTAAGTTAGGTAACTGATAAACGGATAAGACAGTATGGTCAATTCCTGACACTTTGACAACTATACCGATAGCTTCAATATTTATAGTGTTAGGGACCGTTAGAACCGTATGTTCCAGATCCTGTTTTACAAGTATAGCAACTCCCTGCCCACGACCAGAGTGATGCTTATCTTGGCGGTGACAGATGAAACCAGGCGTGTTTAAAGTTACGTTAGAGGATAGTCTAGTTTCGCAAATACCAATAATATCGACAGATAAAACGCTTACCGCCAAATCAAGGAGTTCATTCTGTTTTAAACGTACTCCATCGGAGTTCCAAGATAATAGACGAAGTTCAGCAGAATTAGACATGGTTACCGAGATGAGTGAGTATAAGCATGACCTTTTCTAACCAGGTCGTGCAAGCAGCAAATTGGGATTTTATATTTCTTAAAGCTAGCAAAATGTCAAGCATATCCTTGGTGGTCTCATCATTGAGGTCAGTCGTAAGGTGATCGACCTGAATCTGGGCTTTTGCTGGTGCCACGTCGTTAGTTCTTACAGTTGGCCATGTTGGTGTTGGACGAAACATCAGACTTGAAGGAATAGCCGTTGGCATCATTTCGGTTGTATTATAAAAGGTACGGGCTTACGCTCTAAGGCCTTCTTCTTTTCGATGCTTTCCAGGTACGCCAGTCGTATTCTGCACTTTCTGTAGTTAGCTGGGTGAGCTTCATTACAATTACAGCAATGAGCAGGCTCTGCACGGTCAGTCTTAGGACAAACAGCAGTTGCATGTGGAACAACACACTTTACGCAGCGAGGAGGCTTGTTGCAGTTAATGGATGCATGTCCGAACTCTTGGCAGCGAAAGCATTGGGTGCCATGAGAGCGATTAGGCTTGAATTTGCTGATGGTCACCACACAGCTGCACAGGTATTTTATTTGCCGAAACTTTGTGATATCAGCTCCTGCTTCCAGCTGCACCAGAAAGGGTGGACAAGGATTGTCACCACTGCGAGACTTAAGAGGTTTCACTGAAGCTCCACCGAAACCAAGTTTTTCCAGCTCCTCTGGTAAATCCTCTTCAACATAAGCCGGAAGACCGTGAATCACAGATTCGGTACCTTTTCATCCTTTCTGGTGAAAGTAACAAAAGAAGCATTTTGAAGTCGTAGCCCATCTTTAACCGCCTGGTGCCCATCAGTTGTGTGACAAATAACGGCCACCTTGCCTCAATTTCTATATTGGAGGTGAAAGCGATTCGTAAGTTGTGAAATTTGGCGTTTTAAAGCCTCATGTGTCCAGTCGGTCTTCATGTCCAGGATGATAGGTGGAATATGCCCGGTCTTAATTACTTTGGTGGTTGCTTTCAAGTAATATTCATTCCCAGAAGATTTAGCGACGCCATCTACTGGAAGATCCTGGAATTTGTTCTGCGTTGGAATGTCTCGGGTAACATCGAACTTGGAGTGTTTGGCTACAGCCGGCCGCTTATATGGTATGGTTAAAGTAATATAGTCCATTACCATATTGAATAGAAGAGGGCTCAGAGTCGATCCCTGATGAACACCCACTCTGACCTCAAATGCTTAACTTGTTCCTGCTGTAATAACAACTCTGGTGTATACATATTGGTACAGAACCTTTAGAAGCTCTATATAATGCTCAGGCACTAGTTGTGCTCTCGGTACTTGCCAAATAAGCTCTCGCGGAACTCGGTCGAACGCCTTTTCGAGGTCGATGAAGACTATGTGGATGTCTTGTTTGCGAGACTTATACTTTTCAATAAGTATTTTCACCAAGTGGATCGCGTCCGTAGTGCACACACCGCTGGTAAACCCGCACTGGTTCGGAGTTATCTTGGCTATTTTTGTTAGCCTTTTTATGAGGATACTTCGGGTGAAATTAAGTTAATTGGCCCCTCGATGCATGGCAGTGCCGTTTGCGGTTCATGTGGAAACTCCTCGTTTAGAAGTGTTTCGTAGTATTCCTGCCACCTCTTATTGATTTCTCTGTTGGTGGTTAACAATTTGTCGAATGAATCAATAATGTATTTGTTACGTTTGATATCATTTGTTTGGTTATACCGAAGTTTGGCTAACTTAACAAATTCCGTGTCCATTTTTGCGTTCTCTAATTATTTGTAAAAACGATTATTGGATAATGCTCTTATTACTGCAACACATTTCTTAGCTCTCTTCTTCATTATGTTGTTTTCCAGGCGATCGGTGTCCATTTTTGCTTACTGCCATTTCTTGAAATACGCTTTCTTTTACCTTATCAGAGATTTATCATTCTCATTCCACCAAGTAGGATCCTTATTAATTCTTAGTTTTCCTTTCGTGACACCTAAGGTTGTTTTGGCGGTTTTCAGGCAAAACTTGTGAAAATCGTTTCAGAGAGTGTTGCTATCTTTTGGGTTTTGTAGCGTTTCTTTCTAGTAGGCCTTGGTGATGAATGAAGTGCCTTCTGACTTGTGTATGTTATACCATTTTATGCGGGCCTCATATTTTTGATACTTCTGTTTTTGGTTCCAGTTTGGCATTGTCAAACAAGCCACAATAAGTCTGTGTTGGGTAGTTAGTGGTTCCCCTGGACTTTACAGTCCTTGAAATTGTGCAGAATGGAACTACCACACAGAAAATAGTCTATTTGTGAGGCCGAACCGCCACTTTTGTAAGTTATTAAGTGTTCGTCTTTTTTTTGGCAGTAGGTGTTAAGGTCGAATTGTATCGCTAAATTCATTATGTCCAGGCCTTGGCTGTTTTTGCTTGCCCCATACCAGAAAAAGTATACACAATCTATTTCACGCAGTTTGACTGACCAAAAAACTATAAATCCCCTTGATTTCCTACTTTTTCAAATGTGGAGTTGATTTTTTACGCTGACAATGATATCGTAAAATGTGACAGTGATCTCATGGCACTCGTTGACGCGTCTATATTGATATAGCGGCAATCAAAAACGAATCAGAAACTTATCCTTGCGTCAATAAAAAAAGTTGTCAATATTCTATCGGAGACCAGCTGTTTTCGAACAACTGGTCTGGCGCCTGATTGACGCATGCTATTTTTACGATTTTATGTTAAGAGTAGGCTTAATATAGAAAAGTAATGGAAACATATCAATAGTGTTAAGAGAATAGGTTTTTTTTATATTTAACGATATGCTCGCGTTTGACCACTATTACGCCTGATGGTAAATACAAGCAATCCAGTGTTTTGATTAAGACTAATTAAACTATTAAATGAGAGAAAAATGACAATGATAATGTCATAAAACCAAAAGCATTTGGTCTCTTCTTTAGTAACTCTGACGCCATTTCTTGCTTTTCTTAGACAGAATCTAAACACTATTAACAATTCAAACTTGCGCTGGTAAAGGGTAGAAAATAAAAACCGAAGCTTTGGCAACAAGCTTAGCATAAAATTACAATAAGGATTCAGACACAGACGCGGTGGATAAAAAGGGGTAATTAGGGTCTAACGCGTTAGACCTAACAGGCTTGGAAAATGGTGGACTATTACTTCTTTTGAATAAAAAGTTGCGCAATTCGGATGACGCATATATACACATGTCTAGCAGGGTTCTAACATAGGCTTTTGATCTCGTGGTTTCAAACGCGACTGCTAAACGTGCGTTATCTGGGTTGCTTCTATTAGAATTGGGTAACACCCTCATGCCTTGGAAAGCACGTAAGTCCCTTAGTCCTACGCCTGGTATCTCTTCAGGGTTGTCAGGATTTCTGTCTCATCGTACTATCAGGACCTTGTGGACACTTTTGCACTATAGTATCACCTGCATACTCTGCTTGTTACTGGTTGGGAAAATGTAACATAAACAGGCTAAGGCTGTTATAATACTCAAAATGCGATTCCTAGCAGATATTATTATTTTGGGAGCCATCATAATAACAGCAACATCAAAAACACTATCTTTACTATCAAAGTAATGGATTTTATATCGACTACTTTGGCGATATTCATATTTGACGTCATGGCAATGTTGGAAACCCAAGGTCAAGATTCCATTAAAATGTTATTACGCAGAAGAAACGCCTAAAATTGCAGGATACAGCGTGACGACACTGGTACGATAGCGTTATTATCATTTCTATCCCTGTAAAATGATTAATGGATTACCGTCGACCAACCATGAATTGATCAACCGTGGAAAGAAACAATCCTTGTCTCCATAAGTATCTTGATTTTAATCTATTCCTCGGTTTGTTTGTCAGTTTGGCGCCAAGCATTAATTGATTGGAAAGTTTCAATGTTTGACGTCTCTCCCTATATATCCCGGCGAGTAAAATGTTTTCAAAGGGAAACATCAAACCAAACGGTTTCCAATTGTATAGCTTATTTATCTTTATGCTCATATGTATGGAAATTTTCGCCATTTGCATTGAAAAAATAAATACGAAACGAAATTATTTCCATTACGATAAATTTGTATTGGTCTGTCGCTTCGGTTTTGGCTGTGGGTGAATTTTGTTCTGAATGACATTAGTCATATTTTTTCTTACTATTACGATGTCAGCGAAATGATTTATACACGAGTCTCCATTGAATTTGCCAGTTTTATTATGATCCATTACTAGATTTTTGCTCGTTAGCTTTTGTTGGATAAAATGTAGATACTCTTTTAAGTATCATCAGTCTTTAAGTAAGTAAGCACTTAAAATGATGATCCACTCTATCTTGTTTCGACAAGGCTCAATTTGTTTTATTCATGTTATTTAATGGAAATTGAGAATTTGAAATGCCATTTTTAGGGTTCCGAAGTCAACAAGGAACCCTTAAAGTTTCGCTATGTCCATCTGTCCGTCCGCAGCTTAGACCAGAGACTCTTCGTACTAGAAAGCTATAATTTGGCATGGATATACATATTAATAATTCAGACAAAATGGTTGAATAAAATAATGATAAAAAAACTGGTACCTCTTGTAGACGTAAAGTGGGGATGTTTTTTTTCTTCATCTATCCCATGGTGTGCATTATCGTTGGATTGCAATTGCAGGTCGAGTAGGAGTTTAAAGGCCGAGCCGTAGGCGAGGACTTCACTAATACGAGACAGGCAATTGCCGTTACTGCCAAGATACAAATAAAGAGTATTCAATAACGCCGTTTCATACAACATTTCAACGCTCCGTTGTAATGTTCCAAATTCAAAAAACGTTCCTGAAATGGATTTGATTTTCTTTGTCCGTAAATTCGATACTTTGCGTGTTCTTTTTGAAATTAAGCTTTAAATTGCAATTTTTTGTTAGAGTCAAGTTTCCCTCCATTGCCAATGAAATGGTTGCCTTTGGCTATGTGAAAAAATTAACGGCAGAAGTTTATATAACGAAATTTAAAGGAAAACTATCACAGCTGAGTAGGCTCTACAAGATTACGAGTAATAGTCGACCAACTTGTAAAATGTACTTGGAACAGTAAAAAAATTGTGTAAATGTCATTGAAAAATACTTAAATAACGTTGATAATTGTGTAAAATAGATTGTAAATATATGCTTATGAACCATGTAAAAATATACAAAAATAAAATCATAACATCCTTAACAGTAATGATTTCTAAATTAGTAATGTTTAAGCATTGGAGGGGGTGGAGTCGTTTGCAGTATCGGTCCGTCTTCAGTCATCGGGGAGTCTTTTTTTATGTTAGTGCAGAAGTATTTTCGACATTTTGTAATATAAAGTCAAATTGGATTCGATTGCCAGCAAATTTCGCTACCCGACCATAGATGGCGGTATTCTCAGTTTTGGCAATTATAAACTTAATTGCGTTTGCCGTAAGGTTGACACTCGTGTCATAGGTCGATATTTACTACTATTCAACCATGGTCACATCAGTGTAGTATAACACATTGCATTTTTAATTACATTATCGATATCGATGGATACCCGATTTCTTAATACGAAAAAATAAGACTTGTTTTTTTATTTGTATTCTTATATATTTTTTATAAATAAAATCAATTTGAAATTATGTACTAATTAAATCAAGCTCTTTGAGGAACGCGGGCCATTTTATAACATTATCTTATAGAAATATTAAATTACTTATTTCCTTTTGTCAATATCCATCTATAAAGTCAATATCCGACCCGACAACATCACTAATTGAGTAGCGAAAAACTTTCTAGAACGAAATAGTGAATACATACAAAAATATTCAAATTTCGAAAGAGAAAGAAACAAGGAGAGTGCGTTTGAGGATCTAGGAATGAACCATACTATTGGCGTGGCCACAGAGCATCTTATTATACTGGCCCGTGGCTCTAAAGCGCGCTCATATCGGCTCTTTCGAAATTAACGTCCTTCATATAGATTATTTATTGCAGCTTTTTTACGTTAGTTGTTTGTTCCTATCATTGAAAAATTTGATTTTACTTTTTGGTAGTTGAGTAGGTTGTTTGAAAATACTCTAGTTTGTAAATATTAGGGGATTTTAACGAAGAAATCTCCGTACGTAACGTATTAAGTAACGCTGGTTATAAATCAAGGCCCGCACACTTGTATATTGATGATTTGTACACAACAAATCACTAAATACATTTCACGCTATACGTATTTAAAAATCTTCATAATTACATCCACACACTCAACACCAGATCATACTAAACACCTCACAAACACACAGGTACTAGTATTACCGACTTTTGTTTATTGTCATTTAAAAAAACCAATGCATTGACATACGAGTAGTCTTGCAAATTATATTTTTGTCTAACAAAGTGTTTATTTTGTAATATTGAAATACACTGGGAGGAAGACGCTGTCGAATGTGACACAGTAATTAATAGCACAGTCATTAACGTAATCTGTTAAGCATTATCAGTAGGTACTCCTTCATACACTCCTTCATTGTCATTACTCAATTAAGACTAACAGAAAATTGTTAATTTGAATAGTACAAATAAATTATTGATTATCGTTATTTATAACATTATTCTGCCTCAGACATTTTCAAAAGATTGACGGCAATTGAAAGATGATTTGATACGTTTGTTGCGAGTAGGACCTAAACAAAACACCTTTATATTTCTTGTAATTATAGAATTAAAAGCCCCCTCTCGATTAAGTGTACAAGTACTCGAGCTATTGATTTAAATAGTTTTTCCAGGAAATAATCTAACGTTTTAGGTTCTTTAGTCTTTTATATCTTATCTTTTCATAAGTTTCTGCAAGCAAAGCAAAGATTCAAGGAGAAAATAAAAGGCTGCTGTTATTGTAGCGCTGCTTGCATCTGAAAACCAAAGATCCTTCATATTTTATTACTAGCCTGGCCACTTTTCTGCGAGAAGAATAACTCAATAAAATTCAGCTTTTGTTTGTACAAAGGCTTTATTGTTACGTTTTAAAAGGAAGGTTTGATTCATGTAACATCCTATATTGCCGAGTGGGTGGGTCAGAGTAGATATGTTTATAGAGTGAATTTTAGTTCATTATTTACGTAAGTAAAACTGGGGCCGACTAAGCGTGAGCTGAGCAACCAAAATAAGCGGTGCCGCGGAAGCGGCCGGTGATATTGAAATTGGACGCAGTTTTTTAAGCTAGGAAACATCAAAAAGTAGGTACATATAGTATAATATTATAAGTAGTATTTTTAGAATGTCAAAATGAAATTTATTTGGTGTTCCATTAAACACATGCCAGTTAAAATCAGCCAGAAACAACTATATAGGAAAGAAATACAACGGCAAAGAAGACGTTTTTACTCGCTCGTTAATCATTGCCATGAAAGATTGCTTTAGGAAGCTGCAAAAAATCCATCAGATTCAATACTTCGAGTTTAAACTTCCTAATGAAAAGGAAATCCTAAAACTGCTTTTCAGTCATGTAGGTCAACAAATTAATTAATTTGTTATTTTCTATACATTTTTATTGTTTCCCTATGATTTTGGTACTAAGTATTTGACAAAATAACACCATGATAAATACTGATAACCTTTTATATGGCTAGCAGGAATATTATTGACCTAATTAATGTGTTTCAATACGGGTTAATTTAACACAACTTTTGCGATTTGTATCACAAATTGTATAGATTTATGCAAAACAAAGTATTAAGTTCTTATCTATATCATTTTTTTTATCGATTCAAAATGAAATAAGGTACGATTACAATTTACCAACCCCAACAGATTATAGTAGAGGCACAATACGAAAACGCAAATCTTGTTTAAAGTTTTTTACAAAACCTCATTTTAATGCCATGCAGGCTACATTATATATAATTATTGTATATCGCAAAGAATATCACAATAAAACAAATTAGAGACTACTACTAATACTATTGTTAAGGGTTTAGCATAAGCGTGTTATTATATTGTATGTCGTTTTGTGCCAATTGATTTTTTTTTCTTTCTTTTTTCTTTCTTTCTTCTTTTAGAGAGCAATATTGATGAAGAGTGAAAATTGTATGAGATTGATTGACTTTCGATATCTTTTCACCACAAAAATTATATTTTACTAGCTGATTCGACAGACATTGTTCTGTCCAAACTGAATTAATACCTAAAATACTAAGAAAAAACACTTCCAGAATCTTCTGAATTTTAACATTAAAAAAATATTTACACTATTAGAAACATTTTTATACAAAGATTTTCCAAATCTCTCTTGCCATAATCAAGTGATGCTCCTATCGACGAACTGCATTTCAAATTTGTTTTTATAGATTTACTTTAGGATCTATGATCCTTATTCCTTATACAACCCTTAAGGTTACACTAGTCGAAAATTCTTCCATACAAACGTAGTCTAGGGATTATTCCACTGTTTGACGATGTACGTTCAAAATAAAAAGTGATATCAATTTGTCTCTAATTATCTAGCCCTGTATGGAAGCAAAAAAGTAAAGAAAGAAAATATTTGAATGTTATGAGCGTCGAAAGTGCCACATTTCGACACTAGTGTTTACGCATTTTTGGGCGCAAATAAATACCATAATAAGTCGGAAAATTGCAAAACGGCCTCTATACAGGGATAGATTAGTAGTTCAACAATGCAAATAATTTTATTTTAAACAGATAGATTTAGGCGTTTTTTCATGATATCTAGACTGCAAAAGGTCTGTTTATAAAATTTCGCGCGCTCGGTTTCGTCCTAAATCATTATCCATTTCGCTACAAATTTGCAAAAGTGTGTATTTGTACGCGAACTAGCTTCCTACTGGTCATCACAGCATCTATATCTTCCGCACGTGTTGTCGGTTGATATAAAATGCATTTTAACCCCGCGCACAGAATAGTTCATGCCGTCGACTAGTGTACCCTTAACAATCTTTATATCTAGTTCTACAAAGATTGTTATATCGCAGTTTATTTTACAAGGATCGTTTACTTAACTCGAGACATGGCTTTGCTTTGATATTTGATCCCATAGCGCGTTGAAAACAAACCATCAGTGTAACAATTGTAGATAGGCCAATAAATAAATAAAGAAAACCTCCGACGGTGAATTTCTAGTGATAATTTTGTTGAGATTAGTGCAGAGATACCTGATGAAATTGGTATAAGCAACATTGTACTACGATAAAAACTACGTTTGAGATAAAAACTAATTAATATGATGATAACTGTAGGATGGCCCAAAAAATGCTTAAAATAAAATATAATGGTATCTAAATATAGTGCCACATAACTTGGTAGAGCATTTTAAAATTAACAAAACCATAAACCAAAACGCCTAGTCACAAATCTATTGTTTGTTACAGCATGATATTTGAAAACGGCCGGATAGGAAACCTTTTATTGAAAATCGACTTATTAAAAAATAAAACCTTTGTCACACAAAACACGTAACATATAAATTTTCTGACTGTACCGTTTGTACCATTCAAAATGACAAAAGTGTCACACTGAAATGGAGCAGTTACTATTGGAAAAACATTTTTATTGTATGTCAATCATTTGTGAGTAATATTTTTTTTTAAGTTTCTGATTTTTTAGCGGGCCAAGAAACTCATCGGTAATGAGGCACTGGTCAAGTCAAAGCTCCAGAGCCTTGAACATCGTCGCCGAGTTGCTCTATCGTCGACCACATCATCGCTTACCATCAGGTGAGATAGTGGTCAAGCGCAAGCCTATAGATAACAAAAAAAAAAAAAACTTTTTGTTGAATTATTTGCTCTTTTATTATTTTACTGTTTTGCTGGCAAGGAATTATAATATTAGTAATTCAATTTAAAATTTTCTTGCCTTAAGGTAAAATATACCCGACTGTCTACAAAAATAAACATACTATATGTATATATAAGTGGCAATAAATGATTCTGATTCTTGCTACCATATCATTTTGTTTTTAGAACTTCTGTACGGCCTGAAGTAAATGACTATATTTTAAGTCAATAATTCATATATTTTATTTTAAATACAGTTTCAGTACTAGCACATCAGTGTTAAAACAATTTGTATCAAATATATCAGCTAAGTTTAAACCTATTTCTCTCTTTACAAACATTCTAATAAGAGTCCGAACAAGTTCGTTTCATTTTCATTTACAGAAATGGAATGCAGATTTTAATTGTTTTACCAAGAAAATTTTATTAAAATATCTTGAAACACTTTAAGAATTTAGAAGAACGATTGTTTGAAGAGATGATGGTAGCATCCAAAGTAACGTTAATGGAATTTCCTAAGACCGTAATTGTTTGTGAGGTATTCTTGGTTTCGAACAATATTTCAGAGTGACTCATAGTTAAACGGTTATTGCAGTAACAGTTTGAATAGAACTTTCTGATATATATATATATTTTAGAACCTCTTGAAGTTTAAAGCAGATACATGATTTAGTGGAATATGTTTAATGACTTTGTCATCATTATTTGACTCAGTATTTACAATTTTGTTCTAGTGCTGGCTACAATAACCTTTCTAACACGGCCATAGTTTATTTATTATTTCTGTGCTTTCAACTAACAAGCGATTAGTAAATAATAATAATTTGATAGAGATAATTTGTTTTCTCAAAACGTTGTTTGTATTTCCGTGTATGCATCTAAGTATAAACGATTTTTTTATTTGTTTTCTATGATCGCCGCTCTAGTTGCACCTGCCATGTTTTATCTCTGCACCACCCTAAGGTTGAATGGTAGAAAATGCCTAAGGCATTAAGTCCGCCTTCGTACTTGTGCATAAAGTTTTTTAATTAATAATACATATTTTATATATCCGCTAGAAAAATTCATCCTCATTAGCCTAGCTCTTTCTCGTTTATGTAGAGCTAAAACCTAGTAGGTATTTTTAAAGGAGTTCCAAAAATAACATGCATTTCATTACTTTTATTTTTTTTTGGCTTTTCTTACGAATGGTTTAAATCGTTACTGGTCTTGTATAAAAGAACCACAATGTATTGTTATTATTTTGTACCGATCTGTTGCCCCATCACGTTTCTTCCAATAGCTCCATTTCTGCCAAACCCTCAATTCAATGCACAATAGAAGCTGTAGCAAGGGTTCGCAACCGTCAAACGTGTTCTACCAAAAGATCATTTTATTGATCATATTTATAGGTATCTATTAAAGTTTTTGCTTATTCTCATTTTTATCTATGACATTTAAGCTCATTTATATACTCAATCAATTGTTTGTCTGCTACTGTCATTATGCCATTTCAGTTGTAAAACAAAATAGTTTCATCGTATAGTATGGATGAGTTATACGCTCGGTTTGCTGTCTCATTCTTATTTTTTTAAACTCACAATGCAATCCAATAAAAAACTTTCCGCTATCATAGTATGGAATTCTCGATTCTTACATTCTCGCGTGTTTTTATTGTAATACCAACAACGATATTTTTATCGCGCCATTACTGATAGCATGTGCGTCACCCACTTGATGTTTAGTTACTCCTTTCAATGGTAGATGGTGCTGTGTGCTGACGCCACAAGTTGAGAACTGTCTAAAAACAGCCTCAACACAGTACAGTACATCAGAACAGTACGTAATATTTCGGTCTCCAGTGATTAGTGGGCGGATCACATAATTTCATTACCTTATAAAGGTAAAATATTAGTAAAGGTTACCCGTTACTTTTGTATCCAAAAATGATTTACGGCAGATGTTTTGACATACAAAAGAAAATACCTGAAAGCAAAGCCCTTTGTCTTATTCAAACATGCATTCAAGTATCTACCGTCCTTTTTGTATATTGTTAATAATTTTCGTGTACGGTAGGTTATATTACAGCCATTATTAATAGTCTGATAATTTTTGTGTGGGCGAGACTTTTGTCAAATATTTCGAGGCAAAGGTTAATTAAAAGGGTTGTTGTAGAACGAACACGATACGTGTGGTTGTCAAAAACTGATTTCTATGTAGTGTATTGT
Source organism: Orthosia incerta (assembly GCA_948252205.1). Lineage (NCBI taxonomy): Eukaryota > Metazoa > Arthropoda > Insecta > Lepidoptera > Noctuidae > Orthosia > Orthosia incerta. Next base: position 19,273,765 of record OX411759.1, on the reverse strand, counting down.
TTGGTAAGGTGCTACAGAATGTTTATTAAACCGTATATGTATCTAAGTATATATAAACGATTTTTTTAAAATTTTATTTGTTTTCTATGATCGCCGCTCTAGTTGCAACTGCAATGTTTTATCTCTGCACCACCCTAACGTTGATTGGTAGAAAATGCCTAAGACATTAAGTCCGACTTCGTACTTGTGCATAAAGTTTTTTAATTAATAGTAAACATTTTATATATCCGCTAAAAAATTTCATCCTCATCAGCCTAGCTCTTTCTCGTTTATGTAGGGGTTGGCTTTTACTCTACCTGGGTAGAACTGTAGAGCCAAAACCTAGTAGGTATTTTTAAAGGAGAACACGATACGTATGGTTGTTAAAATATGATTTCTATGTAGTTTTGTTTGCTAAGGTACTATAGAATGTTTAATAAAAAAAAACCTGTTTAATCTGCGTGTCAATTAATTCAAGTAGTAGACATAGATAATTATATTAAAGTATTACTTTGGTTGAGTTTTGTAGTAATAAAAAAACAAAGTACGGAATTCAAAAAAGTATCATTATATGCGTGTAAATATGTAGAAATTAGAAAGTGTAATCGTTAAAAGCGCGATTCTCCATTATAGTTTCGTCAAAATCTCTCTAGTTCATCTGATCATCTTCTTCTTGTTGCACAACCCCGTTTCTTTATCTCGGGGTATGCGATCTGTGCTAAAATGGCACACATTTTATTAGTTGCCAACTATAATGTAAAATAAAAATAAACTTAACATACTTACATCTCAGATCAAATAAAAAGTCAAGATGGAACGTTGCAAACAACAGGTTGACGCCGGTTAAAACTACGCCTTGCCGTATATATACACAATTACACAGACACACGTACAACGAAACTACGCCTTAGCTTGTCAGTCAAGCTCTCAGATCAAATAAATTGCTCGACTGACAAGCTAAGGCGTAGTTTTATTTGATCTGAGACTTACATACAATGTCCACAGTCAACTGGGTCTAAAAAACTCGAATCGATCATTCCAAGCGAACAAAAGGTATCGTTAAAAGATATCGTTGAGTCAGACAGCCGGAACAAGTGGAGCATAAAACGCGGTGAATATCTCACGGACGTATCGTTAACACCTTTGCTATTGCTAGACATTTGCAGAATATTATTCTAGTCACGACTTTACCTTTGTTATGTCAGATGTAGCTTCTGATCTAGGAAAACTGAAACAGGTAACAAATGGCAACTATATATTTATTAGAAAAGGGATAGAAAACGTTTTTTATAATGTTCTATTTTGTTTTCAGCTATTAGGAGGTACTTTATTGCGTATTAAGTCGATAGTACCTTGGCGACCGATCTCTGCTCGGGTGAAAATAGACAAAACAGTTTTTCGAGGAAACAAAATTATCCCAGATATGAGACCTAGCTAGATCAATTCTTCGCCCCTTCGCTTCGAAATCATTAGAGCCGTTTTTCAGAATGTGATTACAAATATACATAATTATATATACAAATATTACTCGTGTAAAAGGATTTGAAATGTTGAATGCAGTTTTTTACAGTTGGCTAGTTTGTTTTGAAAAGATCTTTATAAGAGTGATGGATGATATTCACGCTGTTAAACGATAAAGAACATCATCCATTAATTTTATTTTTTTTAAACATTATTTATTTTATTGTGCATGTTACAAAGCGAAAGGAACTTCGTTCCAACTAGGTATCCCACTATAGTATGTTTCTTTTATTAAAATTTAGCTTAAAATTAAACCAATGCTTAGCTATTATTATTTTGAGTGTTTATCGAAAAGGAGGATTTTTATAGAATCACTTCGATATATATACATCCCTCAGGACCTTCATCAGTTGCAACAAGTAGGTACTAAACTTATTCTATACCTGTAAGTAGGACATGTAAAGGGGTACATCTCGAGCACCTAGGGAAATCAGACTTGATACCTCTAACTTGGCTTGTTAGGTAATCTTTTTACACTGGTAGCGAACAGATATTCTCTTAGAGCTTATAGGTCTCGATATTTGAGTAACGAGATACGCATGTATCGTACATTTTGTTGAATTATCCTCTTTTAATATTATAATTTATCATAATGTTATAAATGTCAAAGTTTGAATGGATGGATGTTTGATCATCAATCACGCCGTAACGGCTGAACGGATCTGGATGACATTTTTCACGGAAATAGATTATAGCACATAGGCTCCTTTTATACCGGTTTCATGTTCCCTAAGGCGATTCGCACACTGCCCCGCATTACGCAGCGTAGCGTGGGGTTGCGTGTTCTTACGTTGCTTAAATGTATCTCTCTTTGTATTGAAAACACGCGTAGTGCAACAAACCGAAAAAACACTCACGCGCAGCGTATAGCGGGGCAGTGTGTAAATCACCTTAGAACAATAAAACACTTTTCAAACGGGCGATGTGTTTTTCTTATAAAATGTGATTGCCATTTAAATTTGGAATTCGTATATACAGTCTAGACAGTTTCATATCAATACTGCCACATCCTGTGGTAAATACTTAGCATAAGCATAATTATAACTTTCTCCCACAGCATTGATTGGGTGCGTTGGGTCGATTTCATTTGGTATATTTTCATTTCAATAACGTTCACAAGATATAATAAACGCGAGATATACCAACTCTTTTAATTGATATAATTTCGTTACAATTATTCATCTGCCTAGCCTTTTTCCCAACTATATTGGGGTCGGCTTCCAGTCTTACCGGAATCAGCTAAGTACCAGTGTTTTACATGGAGCGACTGCCTATCTGACCTCCACAACCCAGTAACTGGGTAACACGGTACCCCTTGGCAAGACTGGTGTCAGATCTCAAGCTTCTGACTACCCGTAACGACTGTCAAAGATCTTCAAATGACAGCCGGGACCAACGGCTTAACGTGCTTTCCGAGGTACGGAGGAAACTCGGTATGTTGAAATGGTCACCCATCCACGGACCGATCTCGTCAAACGTTGCTTAACCTCATCAATAACAGCCACACAAATCGATCATCATCGACTTGTGCGGCTGTTATTATTTAGCCACGAGCTCCTCAATTTCGTTACAATTATTAAAAAAAAAAATCTTTACTTATAACATATACTGTAAAACTCATTTCGAATAACGTTACTAGGTATAACGGTTATTTAATCGAAATTCATTAGGTCTATCGTTTATAGTACATTATGGTACAAGTGTGCAATGTTGGTGATTACCGCTGAGGCGCCATTGAGACCCGAGCCGTAGGTGAGGGTCTTAAGAGAGCCGAGGACGGTAATCATCAATACACACGTGTATCATACGACGTTTTTCAACACACTTGTGAAGAAAATAATACTAAAAATCATTTTCAACAGTACAAACGAGTTGTGAATTTTTTTCACAATGGCGGGCATGCATAATTAATCAGTTTTCCTATGCGCGCGAATTAAGTAAGCGACAACGGAAGAGTTTAAAAATAAACTTTATTTGATCCCAGTTACAGCAAGACAGTAATTACTTAATTCTACAAAATGTTGATCTTATATACTAATCTTATTGCTAACCAATCATCTCTGCTAATGACGCATGTCCTAGATATTATATGCTGACATATAGCTGTTATTCTAATATAATATAATTATTGGCTGATGAAGCTAATATTGGGGGATTGGGGTTCCTTAACTCCTTCCTCCCTAAGAGAGAAATTATCCGAAGGCGTCGCAGATGACTTCGGAGAATTTCGGCAAAAACGAAAAACATTTAATTTGTATGAGATGACGACAATAATTATTATGATAATGATATACTCTAAAATGGTCCATACGCTAATTTCTATTGTCACTATTTGAGTTGTATCGTCACTTTCACTAAATTTGGCACTTTGTAACAATTCTTTCACGTCACTAAAGTCCACGTTTCTTAGGTCGACTTTCTCCGTCCTTGTCTGTACGTCCTGTTGAAGCTCTGGCATCTCGACCAATGGGAGCTTGAAACTGGAAATTGTAGTGTTTGTGGCGGCACCAACAATTACTCCTCCTATTTGCGTCTCGCATTGTTGACTCAGTGTCACGATATAGGTCCCAAAGATGTTGTATTTGCGGATTTCCTCATTGCAGTTTTCGGTAATGATCAGGTTGTCCTCTGTGTAGACCAACCATTGGCTATCCGTTATCTTCTGCACCTTAGGCTTTTTTATCTTGATACGATTCTTTACGCAGCTATTGTAGTTGTTCTTCATCAACATAATTTGTTCTATACAGGTCTCGACTGGATTCTGAGCTAAATTACTTTCATCGCAAAGAAATCTGTCATTTTCAATTTCAGTACATGAGCTTACCACGGGCATGTATTTCAATCGATTCACCATTAGGTAAGGGTATTTGGGAATAATGGTAAAAGTATCTGGAGAATGGAAAATAGGGATAGGAATAACCTTATAATAATTATATGTTTCGTTGTCTATTAGAGGGACTTCTAACACAAATACTAATCTATTGTTATTTAAATATGATTTGACTATGATAATACGTTCTAGTTTTATTAAATTATTTTTACTAACTGGATATATTGTCCTAGCATGTTTACTAATTATTTCTAAACTGTTGTACAGTTCTGTCCTATTTATAATAGACTGGTGCAAAACATTTAGTTTGCTAAAGGCGATTGCGGAACACGGTTTATACCTTCCATTATGAAGTGAAATAACGAAGCTTCACAAAAAGTAAGCACAAAAATTAATAAATTATCCCTAACTATTTACTACAACTAACAATCTATAAAATATTATTACGGCGTTGTCCAATCCCTAATAATACACACAACATAGATTAATACAAGGTTGGGATGCAAATGGAAGAGCTGAGAGGAAGGTGAAAAGATTTACTCACAATTCCGCAGCTATCTTCATGATCCCTGAATTACTGCTTGGCTCCTGGTCCTCTCCTGGCTTGATGTGGCTTCTTAATGTATTTGTTTGTTCGGTGATCTCTGCTGAACCGTTGAAACGGACGTCGGCTGCTTCCCGTAGATGTGGATACGTGACAGACTGACTACAGAGATCCTACCGGCTGCGCCAATTAAGTAAGCGACAACGGAAGAGTTTAAAAATAAACTTTATTTGATCCCAGTTACAGCAAGACAGTAATTACTTAATTCTACAAAATGTTGATCTTATATACTAATCTTATTGCTAACCAATCATCTCTGCTAATGACGCATGTCCTAGATATTATATGCTGACATATAGCTGTTATTCTAATATAATATAATTATTGGCTGATGAAGCTAATATTGGGGGATTGGGGTTCCTTAACTCGCGCATTTAACAATGGCGGTCGGCCGTAGACTAAAAGAATGAGGTTTCCTTTTTTTTGGCTTTTCGTGGATAGTTTAGCCACGTACAAAATAGGGAATTTAATTTTTTCTTAATGACAGAGCAAATAAAATTTATATTTGAGGGAAAGTTTTATTTATTAAGCACGTACAAGTTGAAATTTTCTATTTAAATACGAAGTTGCATGAAATGAGCAAACAATAGGTACATTAATTTATTTGTACTATTGAGCACGATCTTTTTTGTATCGAAACTATTTTAAGAACAAAGCAACTCAACCAATAAGTTTAAAAAAAACTCTATAACTCACTTGTGAATAATAGCAATGAAAAAGTCACAGTTTGATAAAAGGTATCATTATGTGTCTAATTGCGGTGAAATAAGAGCCACTTTATGAGCAAGTGTGTTGAAAAAATACATATTGCTACCGGTGTCCTGTCAGTTAATCAAAAATTTATTTACTACTTGACTAGTATAGATTGGCTAAAAAACCGGCCGAGTGCGAGTCGGACTCGTGCACGAAGGGTTCCGTACCATTATCGCAAAAAAATCACGTTTTGTATGGGAAATATTTTATTATTCTGTTTTTAGTTTTGTTGTTATAGCGGCAACAGAAATACATCTTCTGTGAACATTTCAACTCTCTTGCTATCACCGTTCATGAGATACAGCCTGGTGACAGACGGACAGACAGACAGACAGACAGACGGATCGCGGAGTCTTAGTAATAGGGTCCCGTTTTTACCCATTGGGTACGGAACCCCAAGAAGATTTGTCATTTCATCTTTATACAACAACAAGTTTGCCAAATAATTCACTTAAGAAAATAATTAACCTATATTTTTTTTTTATAACGTATTATTTTATAAACAATTTTTATTTTTCGTGTTGAATAGTTATTACGCAATTTCCTAAGAATGAAACTCATGAAATAGGCATTAAATAAGTAAGTTAGTCACTTAATTTAGTACCTAGTGCAGTAGTTGTTTTGTAATTATTGTTTTTTTTTTTATAATTATTTATTTTTTGGTTTTATAATGATTCATCATTATTTGAGAATAAAAATAAATAAAATCATTAGTACGATCATGAAATGGAACGTTTCCTGCCACGTTTGTCAGTGACACCCGGTGTTCACGGGTGCTGGGGTGTGGACTTATATTGCACTCACGGACACAACACTCTCCATAGACATACATGACATGTCATTTATGCCGTTCCTCTTGTTGTTCATGACACTGCATAGACAAAATAGGTCAAATCTAATCCAAAACCGAATCGGGGTACCCCGACTTCACGTAGTCTTTTGGCTGCTACCCCTAGAGTGTACATAAAAACCGGCGGCGCGATAGAAAGCAACCCCAGCCTGCTGTAACAAAGCAAAGACCTATTCTTTGTTCCGTAAGGGCAAAGGGGTTGCACTTACCGCAGAGCTGAGAGATATTTAGTATAAACGTGATTTTTCCAAATGAATCTGAATATTAAATGAAAAATGTATCAATGATTGCCTAAGTATAACTAAGTTATAATGTGTATATATGCAATTTTGCTTTGTGTTTTTAATTAGGCGTTTTTATCATATTAGACTTAATAGGTTTTATGTCTTTTGAGTGGTGTATCAAAGTCAAAGTCAAATATATTTATTTCAATTAGGCCAGTAAGCGGCACTTTTAAATATGTTACATATAAGAATTAAAATTTACAAGTAATAAAAATGTATTCTTCCGTGCATTCAGAAAAGTAGCTTGTTATTGAGAAGAACGCACAAGAAACTTCATATTTACTCTTTAAAAAAAATAGCTGTTTTACAATATTTACATAAGTAAATACATTAATAAATTCACTTAAGGACGATGCTCCCATGAATAGCACTACACACTATACTATGTATAGGTATAAAGTAATAAAAGCATTAACAGGTAAATTGATTAAATTGATAAATAGGAACATGTTTCTCACATACTTACAAATATTGCAAATATAGGTAAAACACCTAATTCAACAACAACGGAACAGTGTTGAACAAATCTAACGATTTTATATTCAATGTATGTTATGATTATAAAAATTAGTTGTTTTAAAATTATATCAATTGTTTATTACATTAACTGATCATTATATCAAATAAAATTATAGATTCAGTTGTAATATCTTGTAAATATTAATGATTTTGTAATTATATCATATATTACTTACCCGCTTTGATTGGATATAGGTCTTTAAGTTGATTTAATGTTATTAATGACGTAAATTTCCTGAATAAACTTCGTATATGTCATAGAGAGGAGGCCTGTGTCTCAGCAGTGGGAACATTAATAGGCTGATGATGATGTGTGATGTGATGTTATACGGCGCTTAACTTTGTGTCAATTATTTAATCACCACTGCTCTAAAAACGGTTAAGGAAAACATCGTGAGGAAACCGGCAGGTCCTAGAACCAAAAATTGAAAGACATTTGACATCCACCAACCCGCATTGTGCTCGCGTAGTGGATTAAGGCTCATTCCCTCTCTCACAGAGAGGAAGCCTGTGTCCCAGCACTGGAAACAATAAAAGGCTGATGATGGTAATGATGATGTTTCGCCCTGCTTCCTGAACACATTATAATTTTAATATTTAAGGAAAACCCAATTCAGAGTCTAATTTTGTGTACCCACGTTCTCTCTTCCAGGTGGCTCATTCATGTACCAAGTTGCATTTAATCCTTTCAGTAAAGAAATATCCAAATACACACTTTTTTTGTAAAAGTTAGTTGAAAATCTCCCAAAGCTTGGTTAGTGCTTTGCTTCAGAGATTAAAGCTAGCTTAGCGCTGTAAGCTATTCGCTTTAAATAAAGTTTTAATAGGTCAAAGCTATCTTTGAACTTTGTTATGTCATCCTCATCAGCGCTTTTAAGTCGGGTTTGTTTCAGATTATTTTCGAAGTGGTTCATTATAGGATTTTGTAAACTATGCTTTCTATTTAAAACTAATTAAGACTAGTACTGTTCAAAGCATCAAAAACTGATTTAAAAGTTTTGCTGGAGCGCCAATTTCTTCTTGCTGGGTTATATGTTTTATGCACCATAAACTCTACAATCTTTTTTATGTTTTGTTATTAATAACTCTTTGGTAGTGGTCGGAAGTAATTAGGACGCAACCAGCAACCGAGAAACCTAGGACCTCATGCTCAACAATATGTAGTTGACTCTGATGATTCATGCTCAGTTGATGGCAAAATACTCCTAAGCAACAGCCAAATAGCGAAAGTGAATTCGGCAAAGAACACGTACAGTAAGGGTGACGACACCTTTAAAATAACGACTTTTGAATTGCGTTATACACTCGAAAGGGGATAGGTAATGAAAAGGATATGTGTAATCAACTCATAAATGGTCCACCCTATCCTCCAGGATGTTCCCTTTCTTAATTATTTACGCAATACCGAAAACATACCTAGGAAGGAAATTGTCATACTCTTTCATGGAGTTGTTCCTTTTACCCTACCGAACTCACTTAATTATGCAATTAGGCTGCAGATCTTACCTACTTACTTGAAACCGGGGAAATACCAATGTATGTGACTTTTTCAATTAATATTTTCAGTTTATCTTTGAAATCGTTGACGACGGTGAACGAAAACATAGTGAGGAAATCTAGACTTAACCATTCGTACCAATATTAAAAATTCGAAAGTAATTCTGTTGCCCGAAGAATTGCCAAACTTAAGTGGCAGTGGGCAGGGCACATTGCTAGCAGAATGGATGGCCGATGGGCCGAAAAGTTCTGGAATGGCGACTGTGAACCGGACGACGATACGTTGGAAGGCCCACCCACTAGGTGGACCGATGACCTGGTTAAGATTGCGGGAAGGCACCGGATGCGAGACGCACGGGATCGGTCAATGTGGCGACGCCTGGGGGAGGCCTTAGTCCAGCTGTGGACGTCTTTCGGCTGAAATGATGATGATGATGACGAATTCTGTTTGTTTGTGAATGAGTAAAATGACATGAAACTCGGCAAACGGGTAGACCACGTCCTGGATTAGGACATAAGATACTTTTATCCCGGGAATATGTTCCTTTGGGATGATTTCTGACTACTACGTGGGTGAAACCGTAGCCAGAAGCTAGAAACCGGCAACCCGCATTGAGCAAGTGTGGCAATTAATGCTCGTGCCTTCTTTGCATGAGAAGAAGCCTTTGCTTGCATTGAGACAGTATCAGGCATTATTATATTTAGAAATGAAAATTGAAAACGTCTTTAGATACTTCAATTTTTTTTGTTCAATTTCAACCACACTCCGAACAACGTATTTCATTTTGTAAGACTGAAATCTATAACAAAGAACTTTATCTTCGACTGCCCTAGTTAGTTCTAGATCAATGAAGAAGTTAGCTGAAGAATCTCCACTATCGCATTCGACCTTTCTTTCAAGTAAAAACTAAATAGTTACTTTGATAGTAAGAGTGAATGATGAGAGTTTATTTGATTCCAAGGCGTTTGCTTATTAAAAAGTACTTTTGTGATTTATTTTTTGAGCTCGTTGTGTTGTACAGATTTAAAGTCCCTTTGTGAATATATCTTTTTCTACACTAGAAAAACACAAGTCAAAGAACATTATCTCTCTACCATATTGTAATTTTGTATATTATATGTATGTACTTATATTTAGTTAAGGTATATGTGTAATTTATATATAATAAGTTAAGTTATTATAGTCTATTTTAAGTTTCCTTATTCCTTTCTACACACTGTGTCTTCGTCTTTCATCCAACTGTCCTGTCGCAGGTCTGCTGGAAGAAATTTCTATTGAAATAAGCAGTACCTTTGTGCTCTTCTATCTGTATTCTTTCATTTCTCTGTAAAGTGTTTTGTGTATACATAAATAAATAAATAAAAACGTAATAATAGTAATTCTCAGAGAGTTTGGCCAATAAGTGTGTGAACACATTTGCAAAAAGTTAGAGGAGTTCACTTTTCTCAATAATATAAAAAATAACAAAAATCAACAAGTATTTCTAAATTATGTACCTACCTAGTAATTACATTGTTTTTGTTTGTTTGACTTTATTTTTTTATGTTGTACCTACCATGTTATATCTCTGCACCATCTTAACTAAGGTTGACACAAAGAAAATGCCTGAGGCATTAAGCCCGTTTTTGTACAGTGATTTTACTGGTGCATAAAAGATGCGAGCAATGTTCCCTGCCCACTGCCACTTAAGTTTGGCAATTCTTCGGGCTGTGTCGGTAACCTTCTCTTGCGGATATCTTCATTTCTGATTCAATCACGCAAGGAAACTCCGAGCATTGCCCTCTCCATTGCCCTTTGGGTGACTTTAAGCGTTCTGATACGGCCCATTATGAGCGACCACAGATGGCCGTTGGTGCTGAAAAGTTTTAGAGTGGCGACCGCGTACTGGCAGACGCAAAGTTGGAAGGCGTCCCTCTAGGTGGAGCAACGACTTGGTCAAGGTTGCGGGTATCCGGTGGATGCAAAACGCACAGGACCGATCAGTGTGGCAACGCTTGTGGGAGGCCTATATCCAGCAATGGACGTCTTTCGGCTGAAATGATGATGAAAAAAAATGCTATGTCGGCTCTAAGTCTAGTCGGCTATCAACCAGTGCGGATGGTACTCTACTTACGCTTGATAGTCTGATAGCGAAAGGATTAATAAAATTCAGTTTTCCTGGATATTATCAGGTCCTGAGAGACAACCTATCCTGACTATAAAAATAAATAATTTGGTTCATCATCATCATCATCAGCCTTTTAATGTTCCCACGGCTAGAACACAGGCTTCCTCTCTATGAGAGGGAATGGGTCGTAATCCACCACGCGGGCCTAGTGCGGGTTGGTGAATAAATTGGCAACCTTGAGATTAATTAAAAATATTTCATACTTATTTAGTATAAAATTCCCTCTATTTCAGCTTTTCCTTTGACAAAACCCACAAGCACACTTCATAGATATTTATCTTCTTAACCTTAATGCAGTTGCTGCAACGAACGAACGGAGATAAGTAGTTATATCCATAGAGTAGATAGGAACAGAAGGTCGGCTCCGTACACCAAGTAAAACGCACACACACATGACAAACTTCACTTATATCGCGCTCAAGCACACTCAATACTAACACAAATCAATGTTCAAGGTTAAGCAGTTCTTGCCAAATCAATGTTCAAGGTCAAGCAGTTCTTGCCGAGATCGATCCGTAGGTGGATGACAATCCATTTTATAATATCAAGAACATGTCAAGAACCCTCCGTGCTCCATGGAAACAGCGATAAGATTTTTCGTTGTTTAGTTTAAGTTGGTCTCAGTTGGCATTCACCTTTATTACGGGTAGACAGAATTCCCAATACGCTTTGGTGAATAGCCCGGTTGCAAAAACAGTCGTGTTATGTAATACTTGTATAAGACTAAACCCCAACCTAAAAATGATACAAGGCTAGGGAAATGAGAGGATGATGATTAAGCGTTGTCGCGAGTCGCGGTAACGCATTAATTTCGGATCTCTATCAATTGCAAGTAGGTTGGAAAGCGTCCATGTTTCCTTGCGTTATCACTCGCTAAACAATGTCTACCTTCTGTAGTTATTTTGTCGTCTGGTGTTTGCTGTATCGAAGTGATTCTACGTGGGTACCTACACCGTCTACTTACAGCATAGTTGCGCGGTTGCATAATAGCTAGTTGCCTTTCTTGATTTAAATAATTATTACTGAAGATAAAAAGCTTGGTTTTACTAGAGTTGGACAGCGTCGTTGAGGAAGGCCCAGGCCCAGGAAGCGTTGGTGAGATGGCTTGCACCACTAAGACTGAATGCTCATGTCTTCTTTGTATGAGAAGTAAGTGGCCTTTGCCTTGGAGTTGGTCTTTTACAGGCTGGTATTATTATATTATTATAGAAATCATTTAAATACATTAAAGGTCGTAACCATTGCAGTGACAACTTTTCAACAATACAATTTTAATGGATTTAATTAATTTAAAGCTAGAAAGATACTCAGAAACATTAACATCTTGTGGAGAGCACCAGAGACTAGAGCCTAGAGCCACTGGAACTGTCTTGAGTCTAGAAAAAGTGATGTTATGTTTGTAATGATTGTCGAAAAGTCCAAAATGGATGGGATTCAAAAACGCTACCGTAACGTGGTCGGTGAATCGTACGAAGGGTTGACTGTAATTGTCAGAAAAAGCCTTTATTGCATGGGTCCTTTTCGGGTGAGGAGACAACAAATGAGCGATTTTCAGCTTTCTCGATATTTACGGTTACAAAATACCTAACGACATTCCACTAAGCACGTAATTTGTTCTATCCGAACAATCGGTCACTCTCACTGTATTTCTCTTTATATTTTATCACAAATTCACAACTCAATCAAACTCGCCATCTTCTTCCTCGTTCTCCGCAGGGTAGCTCCCCGTTCGCGCCAAAAACTAGTGCTTAGTGTTATGTCAAGTTGACATCTGTCAGTGTCATTTGAAACCCAAATCTCTCTTTAAAACGAAATCTTTGGACATGTTGACCATAAGCTCTTTGAGCGGTATCAATTTGAGATCGATTAAGTGGCAGATGTATACAAGCCATATACATCTGTCCCTTATTCGATCTCAAATTGATACCGCTCTAAGAGCTTATGGTCACCCTCCTGACATATTTATATAAAATACAATTTTGCCTTTTTGACAATCTCGCTTTCGATGATAGAATGTCACTTGTCTAAGGTCTCTGAAAGCGTTACGCGTTTTTCAAAATATTTATAGAAAGAAAAACTAGTATTTTCCAACACATGCGTTCCTTTTCCGCAGACTATCTTTCTACAAGTATTTTCTAAGCAGTAAACTTTTTAGGCCGTTGCACAAAAAACTTAACTCAGAGTTAGTTGCTGATACAAGTTTAATTTGTCAATTGAATAGAATACGCTTTAAAACTGTCAATTTAACCTTATGTCAGCAACTAACTCGGAGTTAAGTTTTTCGTGCAAGCAGGCCTTAAATGTTCAGATTGTGATAAACATGCGCAACTCGTTCAGAATATTTTTTGTAAAATAACCTAGATAAGAGTAGTATACATTTCTTTAAAAAAGGAATACTGAAATTTGTTTTCAAGGACTTCTATTTTATTTAAACAAAGATCTAAAGTACCAACCAAGTGAGGAACATTAAATTGTTATAGTCGTGTCATTTAGGTCAATCAATCTGCCTAACCGGATTCAGATGAGTACCAGCGTTTTTACATGGAGTGACTGCCTATCTGACCTCCACAACTCATTAACTGGGTAACACAATACCTTTTGGCAAGACTGGTGTCAGATCTCAAGTTTCTGACTACCAGTAACGACTGTCAAAGATCTTCAAATAACAGCCGGGACCAACGGCTTAATGTGCTTTCCGAGGCACGGAGGAAACTCGGTATGTTGAAATGGTCACCCATCCAAGAAACGACCTCGTCATGCATTGCTTAACCTTGAAGATCGACCCATGCGGCTGTTATTATTTAGTCCAAGTCGTGTCATTTAGGTACAAGATAAAAAAAAACATCATCATATCAGCTGAAAGACGTCCACTGCTGGACATAGGCCTCTCCCAAGCGTCGCACATTGATCGGTCTCGTGCGTCCCGCAACCAGCGGCTTCCTGCAACATTCACCATGTCATCGATCCACCTGGTGGGAGGCCTTCCAACGCAACGTCTTCCGGTTCGCGGTCGCCGCTCAAGAACCTTTCTGCCCCATCGGCCATCCGTTCTGCGAGCAATGTGCCCTGCCAATGCCACTTAAGTTTGGCAATTCTTCGGGCTATATCGGTAACACTGGTTCACTTAAAAAAAAAAAAAAAAAAAAACATTATGTAGGAAAAAAAAGGAAAAAAAAAACATCTCACAGCAAATTGTCACAAGATTACATTATGAGACGATAGTCTTTTCTACTTAAATACATTTCCAGGCTTTAGGGATCAGTCTCCTTGCCGGATTGCCGCCATGGGATCTGGAAGCAAAAGTCCTCGCGCACATTTGGGAGTGGCGCGAGGAGGCGAAACGCCGGGGCGAAATTCCGATGCCGCGACAAATCGTGGCTCGGCGGACAGAGCTCCGGCAGGATCTCATGGCGACATGGAGAGAGCGACTGTCGCAACCCAGCGCTGGGCACGCCACAATTGCGGCGATAAGGCCCCTCTTTGAGGAGTGGCTCGAGAGGCGCCACGGCGTCCTCACCTTCCGCCTGACGCAGGTCCTCACCGTACACGGCTGCTTCGGGAGGTTCCTGTTCTGGATTAGGCGGAAGGAAACGCCCGGGTGTCACCATTGTGTGGATCGCCCGGAGGACACGGTGGAACATACGGTGGAGGTCTGCCCCGCTTGGGCGGAGCACCGCCGTGTCCTCGTAGAGGCGATCAGCGGTGGTGACCTCTCGCGTCCGGCCCTGGTTCACGCCATGGTACGGAGCGAGAGGGCATGGGAAGCTGTCACCTCCTTCAGCGAAGCAGTAATGCTCGCGAAGGAGGAGGCGGAACGCGTGAGGGAGACACAACGGAGACGCCTTCACGCCCCTAGCCACCGCAGGAGACGCCCCGGGCGTCGGGAGTCGCAAGCCGATTCTCGGCCACCGTAGGCGCGGGCTTGCGGACGGTGAGTAATGGGTAGCTCGCCGTCCGATAAGGACCAGGCCCGAGTCGACGGCGCGTAGTGTTCCACGCGCGCCTCAAAGAGATGTCAGCAAATGTTGAAGGGGTCCGCTAGGGCCGATGCCTGTCTGGGTCGCGGATAAATTTGAAACAGAGTTACCGCGGCCCTGGCACAAGCAACTGAAGGAACACGGGTTGGTTTTAGTAAGTCTGACACGCCCTCCCGCTTCACCCAGGGCGGGAGAAGTCATTGGATGATTACCCACCCAAAAAAAAAAAAAAAGGCATTAGGGATCAATCGAGAGACGGTTTATGCCAAAATCAACGCTTACAAAGAAAATTCGGCTGTACAGTTCATTTTGGTGTTCCGACAGAATTTTATATTTGTTTTTTTAAGAACGTAGTCTCACACTCGGAATGACTTCTGTATCGTGGGTGCATTTATAAAAATTAAAACTCACATACACAAACATTACTGTAGGTTTTTTTTTTATTTGTGATGGGTTTGCTCTTGACCCTAGTCTAGGTCAGAAGTGACAGAGACAAAGTCGACGACGGAATAAGCTTACTTAGAAGAAGCCTGTTCACTCTAACTTTGAAGAGATTCAGGTTGAATGCGTTCGGAAACACAGATGCAGGTAGTGAGTTCCATTCATTTGCTGTGCGCATTAGGTCATACAAATATTTAATCCGTTCGAGAATCGATCCCGCGACATCCAGCGCAGTAGCTAATTGCTCAGACACTGTGCCAATCATAATGTAGGAAACAGCTAATTTTAATTTATAAACATTTTTAAGAAAAATGTTTGCTATCCAGCACATAATTCCAGATAATAAAATCAGGCATATAAATACGGATAATTAAATTAAACATGTGTATACTTACCTACAGGAAAACAATACATAATATATGATTAGTCACGTAGTACATAATAAATACTTTGTACAAAATGCCTACGGAATTAGAATAATATCCACCTCTGTACTTTTGCGTACGTAAACTTTTAAAATAAATAAAAACATAATAAATATTCTCCATTGGAAAGGTAAACAAACAAAATGGGCAAGATTAGAATACTCAACGTGTGGAGGGCTTAAGGGAAAATGTGGTAAAAGACGAAGATAAATCATTTAATCTACTTACGATTCGTTGAGTGCCAATTACTGACACTTCATTGAGTTCTCCTCATAAAAGATTAAGAACAGTCCTTTGCGAAGAATAAGTCGCCATTACTTTCGTGTAAGCAAAAAGGGGATTAAGGGATGATTTTATTTAGAAGAGAAACGTTTTAGATTAGCACATTATTAATTACAAACATATATTTGATGAATTTCTTTGCCTTTATTATCTGGCTTTTGTATTTGTGTCTGGAAACTAGTAATCTACTGTTGAAATACTTTCTGCCATTCGATTAAGCGGGAATTTGGTGACTTTATGTAACTTTCGATACCTATGATGATTAATGTAATGACTGTGCCTTCTCAGTATAATTATGAAAATCTTTTGTATGCCCATAAAAATATTAAATTGTTTAAAAAATACAGTGATATCCATAACATAAATACTAGGGACAAACACACATTTGTAATACCAACAATAAGGCTCAAGAAAATAGGTGGCCCGTTTATATGTCAATGTGTACGCTTTTATAATAAGCTTCCAAGCCACGTACAAGTTCTAAGTCTTAATAAATTCAAATCATTCATTAAACGTAAGTTGTGCCAGAAATCGTATTATACCATTAAAGATTACGTTGAGGACAAAAATGCTTGGGATTGAGCTGATCCAATTAAAAATTAATTTTGATTTTTTATATTTTCCACCGTGAATTTTTTTTTGGTTTTCTTGCAATGAAAAGAATATTTACTTTTTGAAGTATTATATTATTTTATTTTAATTATTGTGAATGTGAAGACTATGTGGATCATTCTTTTTTTTTGTTATTATTTTTAATTTATCTTAGTTTTTAATCGTGGTCTGGCAGTTTGAGTAGTTTATGCGGCCTACCCGAATGTTCTTTCTTTGGTATTGTTCGTCGAATCGTTGAGCTTCTTAAATTCTGTGTTGAGCTGCTCGGTTATTGACAAATGCGCGCACTGACTGGACAGGTACACTCAATCTGGCTGTTTCTTTCCTCAAAAGACCATTTCAGACATCAGTCTACATGGTCTTCACATGATATAACCAAGATTTTTGTCTGGACTTTAAATGAGACTGTAACCTCTGAGTTTGTTTCGGCCTTTCTTCTCAGAGTAGTCAGTTAGGAAAAGCCGACCTCATCTAGTTTTAAAAATATGATCGACATGTAAAAGTGTTTGTACAAACCAACTTACAGAAATAAAATCATTTATCATTATCATTTACCTCCTCAACCAGACAAGAAAGCATCATCGTGTTTAGGCTCATTGGATAATTGTATTGAGAAACGACAACATTTCATCATTTGTAATCGATTTAAAGCTTGATTTCAAAATATTTTTACTACTTTTCATTTATTGATCCTAAATAATCTTATTTCAGCTACGAAATTCAATACAAAGGTAAATTCCATTATTTTATGTAAGTCTGTAATCTAACCTGCACTGGGCCCGAGTGGTGGATTACTTTCACTGGGAAGAGGCCTGTTTCCCAGCAGTGGGAATGTAATAGGCTGATAATTTTAGACCCTTCAACACATTTAGTTTAAAATAAACTTTGGTACATTTTGTTTGTTTGGATTAAATCTAGAGGCAAAATGGAATACGTCAATCCTGTCTAATAAGCTTGACTGTGAACAGTAATAATATGTAGTATGTTTGTTGCCATCAACACATACTCGTACAACATTGTTCAATAAGCCGTTTTTTGTCGCCTTTCCTTCGTAATGAAAAGTAATATAATTGACAAGCAAAAGGCTTCTCAAATATTGGTTTACTCTGCATTTAAAATGTTGTTCTCGTATTGTTGAGATTTTGTGACTTCTTTTTTGAAAGGTCAATAAATGAAAAACGATATATCACGGTAATTTAACGGGATTATTTCGATTATTTATTTACCTATTAACCCGACGTTTCGGCCGTGTTGCAACGACCGTGGTCCTGGGTAGACTGGTGTCTCGGGTGTACTGGCTCCGTTGGGGCAGAAAATTCTTCCTCTACCCTCTTATTATCACTCTATTTCCACACACAACACTGACCGTGTCCTTATTCTGTAAGTTCGCCGACTGCACACAACGTCATCCCGATTGAACATTTTGTGTTCCGAAAACGAAACCAAAACAGATGCCTAAACGTAAAACATGTTTCCTTAGTACAGATAACAAAAACTACATACTGCCAACAGCTTAAAGCACTTTTCAAAATAACTACGGTGTTTGTCATTCAATTACTGACGACATACGACTGGCACTCTGAGAACAGGCTCCTTACAATTTGGATTCTACTGGACTTTAGCAGTGATTTTAATTCAGTTGATTTTGATATCATCTTAGGTATCCTATTCTCTCTTAATATATCTCCTTCTGTGATTACGTGGTTTAACTTTTATCTTCGGAGTCTCTTGCATTTGGTTTGCTCAGAATGGGCTTCCTCTGACTGGTGCGATCTCGCTGCGGGCTTTCCTCAGGGTGTCCTTTCTCCTCTTCTTTTCTCGGTTTTTATAATCACTATCACTAAGGTCTTATCTTCACACGCCTCTTTAAATTAGAAGAGCTGACCGGAACTATCGATGCCATCAATAGATCTTGAAAATAACGGTCGTGGGCTAAAAGTTTGGGCATTTCGGTAAACCCAGCAAAATCACAAACTCTCATTATTGGTGGCAGATATTTCGTCAATTTGTTTAGTAACTAACCTGTAACACCTGTTTTGTATGATGCTTTTGCTATAGCCAATTCCAAAAAAGTTAAAAACTTAGGGGTTTTCCTGGAAAACAACCTATCTAGGAATATTCACAATACAGAAGTAAGCAGGAGGGTGTTTAACGAGCACGTTTCGGTCTCTGAAACGTTTCCAGAAGTTCCTGCCTTTTTTAACCAAATTTACTCTTGCTCAGTCTCTCTTTCTTCCTCTTCTTGACTATGCTGATGTCTGCTTTCTTGATGCGACTGAGGAACTGCTTGATAAGCTCGAATGTCTGCAGAGTTTGTGCATCCACTTCATTTTTGGCCTTCAAAAGTACGACCATGTGTCGAAATTTCGGAGGCGGTTGAAGTGGCCGCCTATTCGATAACGCCGAGATATCCACACTATTTCTTTGCTGCTTTCTATTCTTCACAATCCAAACTCTCCTTCGTATATTCGAGAGCGCTTTGAGTATCTTGTTCCGAGAGGAAAACCTTGCCGTTCTTCATAATCTCTTCTCCTTCGTTTTGCTACCCACTCCTTAAGTCGTTACGGTGAATCCTTTAATTTTCGTGCTGTCCGCCTCTGAAATTCTCTGCCACAGTCTATACGGGATAACGTTTCGTTGCAGGTGTTCGAGGTAACTTTTTTTTGCGTGCTGAAGATTAAATGCTCATGCATACTGCGCTACCATGGGGAGATAGCGCAGTTATGTGGTATTCCACTAAAACTCCACCGTGTCCTCCTGTGCCGCTTATAGCGGGACCGTTTTTATTATTTTTCATCATAATAAAAAAATCAAGGTTCACTGATATCCTCACAATTTTGAAGCAGTAAAGCTCTCAAAAATCTTAATTCGTGTCACCAAATCATGATCAGTTTCAAAAACCATTTTTTTTTGCATACCATACATTGATAAAATCCTTTTTTTGAAGTCGGTCATCATATAATGTCACTTTTCTAGAGCCTTAGTCTACACAAGGTACACCATCATGGGTCATACCTACAGAATTATCCAGATCCTCAAGCCTAAGTTCTACATAAAAGGCCTTCTAAGGGAACTACTCGTAAGAAAATGTCAAGAACTTTAAGTGCCCACTCTCGCAATGTAGTGGGAAATATAAGTAGGCGATTCAGGCATTTAATACAGGTTTCTTTGAACATAAATATAGGTAATTATTTTTAGGTATCTATTTACTTATTAATACAAGCTAACCTTATTAATAATGCACATTAAAATAGCATACAAAATTCGCTACTTTAGTATGCTCTTTTAATGTACATTATTAATAAGGTTAGCTTTTTACATGGCAATCAACGCTGATAACTCCTGACTGGCTGATTTATATTTTCGTTGTGGCACGAGCTATTCTTAAAATAATTCTGTCTGTTAGTATGTAAAGATACATTTATTTATCTTATAGAACGTTACCTGATTATGCCCGCGTTATACGGGCCTAGTTACCCAAGCTAGAATAACAAGCCAAAGCCTAAGCTACCTTCGCGAACATGTGACCTGTTTGGAAATCATGGAGACTGACTCAAAGGGTTAAACTCAACATCTTTATATGCAATGTCAAATTTTTTTCGCTTTACTAATCTAACAAATCTCTTACGACCCGCTGGCTAAATGCCTCTAAAGCCTGATCTAAAGCCAGATCAAGCGTTTTAAGTGGATATGGATTATTCACACGCCTCAGAAGGTGTCGATCACCTTCTCAAGCAAGTAATGTATTGGGATCGTCAAGGGATAAGGAACTGTGTCTATCTCCGTCAAACCTGGCGCCACAACGTGTTGGAGTTGCAGATAAACCGTGGAGTTCAAGACCGTACGCGATGGAGTACTCCATCGCGTACGGTCTTTAACAGGTCGCTCTGTGGCTGCTAGTGGGAAAATGAATTTTAAGTAAGGTCGTAACAATGTTGCAAGCTAGTCACTCTAGCTTCGCTTCCTAGTTGCTTGATAGCCTAGCTTCAAAAGCATCGTGTCATCTAAAGTAATTTTATAATAATTATATATGTGAAAGTGTACATATTTAATTTTGTAAGATTGTACAAATATTTCAATCGTCAGGATAGAAAAAAGAGCGATAAAGAATGTCAAAGTACTAGGAGACCAGGATCATGAAGAATTATTTTCCGGGTCACAATTCTGTAGTTCATGCGGGCGGAGCCGCGGGCAGCAGTTAAACTAATTATTTGTATTCTAGAAGTAAATTCAAAGAAAATTTAGTGCAATGATCCCTGGGGTAAATAAACCATATTTCGCGCAGGTAAAGGGTAGGCATGAGCTAGTAATTTTATAATTATTTTTAAGCATATAATCATCTTTTAAAAACTTGTCGAAGCGAGATCTTTCAATACTAAGCGGTTTTACTTTCAAATTAATAAAAACTTCAACAGTGTAGATAAGGGAAGTTTTACATTAAAAAAATCGTTTGTTGGTTCACAAAGGAGAAGTTTCAACAAGTTGTTTTTGATAACCGTTACATATTAACGCACATTTTTTTTTTTATCTCGTGAGACTAGGTAAGTGTTGCAGATAATTTTGGTAAAGGCATAACTTTGGCATAGGCCTGTTTAGCCTTTTTACACGACTGTGCGACGCAAAGGAGGGTAATGTGTTTATCAGTATATGTACGTATGTTAGTTCCTATGTGGTGTTCTAGAGACCAAATGCGTAGGCCGATTTTGATTATTCTTACGTCAATCACTTCGTCTTAACCATGCCATTGTCACTGGCTACATTATATCAAAGGGATTTTAAGAGGTGATTAAAAATATATAACACTTAACATGTTTAAAAATAAGTAATTCGAAAAAAAAAAGGATAACTATAAAGTTATAAATAACAAAAGTTTTTTGTAAAAATCCAAAAAACTCGACTGCTTAAGAAGTGAACTAAAAAGATGTAAACAAGTAGAAAATCATGCTGTGCAGTTTCCAATTATGTTGGGGTCAGCTTCAATTCTAACCACATGCAGACGAATACCAGTCTATACCAATATTATAAAGAGGAAAGATTTTTTGTTTGTTTGTACTGAATAGGCTCCGAAACTACTGGACCGATTTAAAAAAATCTTTCACCAATAGAAAGCTACTTTATTCCTGAGTGACATAGGCTATTTTTTTATCCCGAAAATAGGTCCTTTGGGGTGGTCCAAGGGAGCGAATCCGCGGGGAACAGCTAGTATTTTATATGGAGCGACCGCCTGTCTGACCTACACAAACACAACCCAGTAACTGGGTAAGGGACCTTCCTGATGGCGCGACACAATTTAAATTAGGTCGAAAGAAGATATCGCACACATATTTTCTAAGAAAATTTCAAGTAAAACTGAAACCTTTCTTAGGCACTTCTTACTGTGCTTATTTACATCGTGTGATTTATAACATTTAGACTCTATTATAAAATAGAAATCGATGGCCTCCAGCTATCTCTTTCAGTTAACAATAAAGTAGGTGTTTGCAGGTACATTGTTATAGTTGTTCTATCTCACGATGACGGGTTACGTGACATTTATGACGCCGAAATAAGTTAGATTCATTTGCTACGATTCATCCGTCATCGTGAGATAGAACAACTACATATTTACGTTTTTCTGTAATCATTTTTGTATTTAATCGAATGAAGTCGTGATTTATGAATTCAACAGATAAAAAACACAAAAAAAACTTGCCTCGTTTAATGTAATATGATGTTATCGTTCAAATGCCACAAATCAAAAAATAAAAATATATAAGCACTAGCTGTCCCACGCGGCTTCGCTCCCGTCAACTGGCTACGTACCTACCCTATCTTACACCTACCCTACATACATGATTGCATAACTGAAACCGTTTACGTAGCGCACGCAACAAAAGCCCTCAAAAAGTAATTTTCTTGCCCGTTTTTGCAATATTTTTCATTTATGCTCCGCTCCTATTGGTCGTATCGTGATGTTATAGCACTCAGGAATAATGTAGCTTTCTACCAGTGAAAAAATTTTTAGAATTGGATCATTAGTTCCAGAGATTACCCCCTACATACAAACTTACAAAGTTACAAATTTTACCTCTTTATAATATTATTAGTAAATTAGTAAATTAGTGATTAGTAATTAGTAATATTAGTAATTAGTATATTAGTATAGAATGGACTGAACGTCAAAATTCCCACTTAATCTAAGTTCCGGGAAAGCTCCTAGTACATTCTGGTTCTAGTTATCTAATTTGTAATTATACCATCTATAACTCGACGACACGGTTGGCACTGTCGTTGAGCGATCGGCTGCTGCGCTACGTGTCATGTGGTTTGATTCCCTCACGTTACAAATATATGAATGGCCTACAGATAATTGTTGCAATCTACGTATGTGTATGTGAGCTTATATGTTTGTAAATGCACCCACGATCCAGGAGATGTTCCTAAGGGCGACGTTTAACAAAAAAGAGCAAAAATAACTATTTTTTCGGCAGTCGGTGTCTTTGGTACCTCTTATTTTTTTGTCGTTTTGTGACACCAACTTTTACACATGCGTGCTGTTTGTCGAGTAGGAGTTCGGTTATATGTCTCATATTTTGACAACTGCTGAATCGATTTTGATAAAACTTGTAAAGTGACTAATTATGATAACGATCCGATTACTAGTTTCGGAAAAATGTATGGACGTCATACATACATGCACTTATGAAATTTGGCATACGTGTTTAGAAGCCCACATAGCGTAACATATGTGAATAATGTGCAATTTCAACAATATTACATACATACATGCCGAATTGATTACCTCCTTTTTTTAGAAGTCGGTTAAATGAAAAGAAACTAGCATTCCCCGTGACCTACCTTACAAGATTTGTTTATATAAAACTAACCTATAGCTCCTTCATGCAGTTATGGGTAGCTTTCGATTCGTGAAAAAATTTCGTACTTTTTTATTAGTGACAGGCTCGCGTTTCAGCACTATCTCACCTGATTGTAAGCGATGATGTGATGGTGAAGCACGGTTGCCTAGAAGTAAATTATTTACTCTTGACTTAAAGAGGTTGTATCTATCAGGAAACCAACCCTCCGGCAGAGTATACCACTCCTTAGCTCAAAGCAATGAAAGTACTCGCAAAACGCAGGGGGATGTCCACCATGTACCGGTAGTGCATTGCCGTACGTCTTGTAGTCCGATGATGGAAAGCCCCAGTTCTGCAAATAAACAAACAAATTTTACCACTTCATTATGTTCGTTTAATAATACAGCCATCAACGATATCACATTCCACAAGTTCAAGGGGACTGGAAACTAATAATTACGAAGGAAATTACTCTATTAGATATTCCCTGTGTGTGTATGACGCACATAACTCATCATAGATCCCCCTTAATATGATTGAAATTCACATCTAGTTAGTAGAGATTTCTAATTATCTGTTGACTTAATTACAAATTATTAAAGTACAGAACTGCAGCCTCATTGCGTAAGTGAAAGAATTCATGCAAGAGTATGACAAATTCCCTTTAAATATATCCCTTTCGAAAAGGGATATATTTTCCTATGGGACTGAGACATGGTCGGTCACAATCGGCCTTATCAGAAAGCTTAGAGTCACCCAACAAGCATTGGAAAGGGCTATGCTCGGCGTTTCCTTGCGTAATCATGTAAGAAATGAGGATATCCGCAGGAGAACCAAAGTTACCGGCATAGCCCGAAGAATTGCCAAACTTAAGTGGCAGTGGGTAGTGCACATTACTCGCAGAACGGATGACCAATGGGAAATAAAAGTTCTGGAATGGCAACCGCGAACCGGAAGACGATACGTTGGAAGGCCTCCCACTAGGTGGACCGATGACCTGGTTAAGGTTGCGCGAAGGCGCTGGATGCGAGACGCACGGGATTAGTCAATGTGGCGACGCATGGGGAAGGCCTATGTCCAGCAGTGGACGTCTTTCGGCTGAAATGATGATGATGATTTTCACCAATGAAAGCGTTCAATATTTAATATAATATATATAATAGTTCCAATATATTTAATGTTATAACCAACACGATGGTCTGACCAAGTGACAGAAGCTACGTCCTCAAGCAAATTTCGTCAGGTGGTGATGGCAACTTTGAAGCAGTATCGATGGAGATTACCCGCTTAAAGAGGTCCAGTGACCACGATCCTCAGTAATGAGGGACCGATTGAAGAAGAAGAAACTACAAGGAACGGCGACCACGTACCGGAAGACGCAGCGTTGTAAGGCCTCCCACTGGGTGGACCAATGACTTGATTAAGATGCGCTGCACTAGATGCAAGCTGACATGACCGGCCCATTTGGCGACACTGGGGTAGGTCTTTGTTCATTGTCTTTCGACTGACATAATAATGAAAATATATTAGTAAGTAAATTATTTTTGAAAAAACTTTTTATGTCCATGAAACAGGGCGAATTTCAATTCACTGGCAATCTTTCAGTTGGTAAAAGTACTTATTAATATTTAAAAAAAATAGGCAGTCAAAGGGACAGCCGTCAGAGGCGAAAACTTAAAACTTTGGAATAACCGGCTGCTTAAAAAAACAGGACGCGCATTGGCTTATTTATTTATTAGCGAATAGTCCACTAACACGACAGGCATAACACGTCATTAGCATGTTGGTGACGCAAGCCCATAAGTTTTGCCCATACCTAAAATCACTATACGCAACTAAAGAAGTTTTCACTTCAAAAAGGAGAACTATGGGTATTAAGCCGAAATAAAATCTATCTATATAGCGAATCCGGGACTCCACGCTTAGCTCACGTTAAAAAAATGTTGGGTTTGTTACACGATTTATAACCCGAGAATGGCTGGACCAATTTTCATGATCTTCGATTTGTTGGATTTGTCCACACCAAATACTATAACCTATTATAACTACTATACCTATATCGATATTATAAAACAAAGTTGGGTTAGTTACATAATTTTCCCATACATTTGTCTGAGTTGGTATGCAATTCGCCGGGACAGCTTGTAACACAATAAAAACAGCTGTTTAGTACATTTATTGTTCGCTATATTCAACAAAATTAAGGCAACAGCCGATTATTTGCCGCAAATCCAGAAGTGATTGTTTTAATTTGATTTAGTTCCCGAAACTGTCATGGGTATACTAGAAGTCAACCCGTATTCGAATTAAGAATAGAAAATTAATAATACTTAACAAACTTAATAATCAACACAAATACTATATAATAAACTATGTTACTGTCACACACACTGGTAAACTATGCAATGATACAATTAAAACCTAAACTATAGAATTTTCAATTGTATTCCCGCATAATAAAGTTCAATTTTCTGTTTGTAAGCAGTTATTATTGTCACCAAATATATTTTCCTTAATGTAGTCACTCCAGGAATAATGAAGCTCAGTATTTCGCTAATATGCTGGGCTTCACACGTTATTTAACAAAATGGAGTTATATTATATTTTTATTATAATAAGTGTCCTAACAAGTGCTAGTTCTAAACCTGTTGATCTTATTTCTTCAAATACAACTAAGTATTTGCCAAAAAGTAAGTAAAAGATATTATTATATCCCTGCAAGGATTTATGTTCGTACAAACTATTTTTCGATACGCTCTCTGAAGTTTGCTCATGTTCAACAACGTTTCAGTCCTATATGAGACAAAGTTACTATAGATTATAATATTAGGCATCACTTTGGTCATGTACGAATAAAAATGTTAAGGTAGAAACAAAATTAACCAGGTTGATTATGTAATTTTTAAGCTTATTTCGATGCATATATTCAATATTACCATAAAAAGCATGTAATACCTAAAAGAAGAAAAATTTGCACAAATTGCAATATGTTAGTCTTTGTTAAAAGCAAATTACCAAACGATAAATACAACCCGTACTTTTTCCCCATATCGTCACAATTATACTTTAAATGAGGCAATGGAAACACTTTTGAAAATATTTAATATTTTAACCAAAATTGATTATTTATCATATTTATTAAATTTCAGATGAACATGATTTACACACTAGTACCAGTACTGTTCAGCCGAACATTGTTCCAATGCCGACTGTCTCAATTTGGCTTATTGGATTTACAATGTTATTCATGCTCATAACCATAATTGGGCTATCAACAGCTTTACACTTACTTTTGAAGAAGAAATCGATATTTGGAATTAATGCCAGCGATAAACAGTATGTCAGACAGGAGTCCACAGGCGTTACACCATTGTATAACGCCAGTTATGATGAACAAAACAAAAACAATGGCAGCACACTAACTGTGAACAGTGGCATCATAGAAATAAGTGAACCTAGAAATAGTGACCCAACAACACCAACCCGCATGGAAGACTCCAAAATAATTTTTGCCAAGAAACCTCTAAAGCCGATTGTACCGGTAATGCATCGAGGACAAATGGACGCAATTTGTAAAGAAGTATTAAAAAAAGTGGCGAAAAGTGATTCAGCGTGTTACAGGGATTTGAACGAACTCTTAAAGTTTGAAAATAAGGAAGATCATTCTGGAATGAAGAGTGAGGATTTAAAAGAAAAATTCGAAGAAATATCGGAATTTGAGGCACAACTGTTCAAACTAAAGAAACCTGAAATAAAAACGGAAACTGAAAAGGAAATTAAGACGGAAACAAAACAGGAAAGTAAGACAGAAACAAAAAATGCAATTAAAGCAGAAATCAAAGATGAAATTAAACTAGAAACTAAGAATGAAACAATAAATAAAACCGAATGTGAACCAATACATGACGAAAATAAAGACGTACGGATTGAAGTTAATAATGTTGAAAGTGACAAAAACGAAGATGATAGCGATTCGGAAACCGAATATGATACCGTTCCTAGTCCAATCAGATTTAGGCATTCTGGTCCTGAGCCTGAACAGACCATGTATGATACCGTGCCAAATTCATTGAGATTTAGACACTCTGGTCCTGAACCTGACCAAGCTGTGTATGATACGGTTGCTAGTCCAAAAAGATTTAGGAATTCTGGCGCAGAAACTGATGATGATCTCGATGATATGCCACTTTACGATCTTCCGCCAATGCGAAGTCAAGATGGCCCTCCCAGGAATTTGATACAGATGGACCCGGAAAGCCACTACCTAATGCCAATTTCACCAGAAAGAACAGAATCGTGTTATATTAACGCCAAGAGACATTCGGTGAATGAGCAAAATTCATAGTTTATGTTATACATACAAGCTAACTTTCAACTCATTGGTCATTATTTTTGGATGGTTGTCACCCCTGGGACACGACGTTGAATTTTTTTTATTTACATGCACCTTTTTACTATGAGAATAATGCAATGTTTGCTCTGAAGTAGCGTATTAGATGCTTGATTCTAAGGTTTTCATTGGGTAATTATCGATTGAATTTTATGTAAAACATCTATTATAGAAGTTTATATTCATGCTTACATACTGCCATCCTTTGAAAGATTGGCCATGAATTCAAAGTTCGCGTTTCTTATAAATGTTTTAGGTACTGTTTTCATTAAATGTATCAACGTTATTATATATTGAAATAACTGCTACTTTTACCGGGCAATTGGCAAACCTCAGTTTGATGCGATTGCAGTACCTACAAAAATAACTGATTTCGTCAACTTGTTGTGACTTTTTTAAATAATCTTCATCATTATTTGAGAACAACACAGCATGCCTTACACCTCTAATCCGTTATCTCAATAGCAACTTCCTTTTTAACCATATCATGCTTTTGGTCTTGCTCTACCCTAATGGCATGAGAGAGAGATGATGGTTGAACCACATTAATATTAAAAACTGTTGTAAATACAAGTATATTAATTTTAAGTTTTTAAATTATACTTGGGTAGTTAGGTGAAGTATTAAAAATTATTAGGGTAAGTACTTTAAAAATTGTTTCGATATTAATGTAAATAATTAAAGGTAGGTTAAGCCATACATTAGTAAAATTATCTTAATTTTTAATAAATTATGTTTGCACTTAACAATACTGTTTCTAATTATTTAACCAATCAGGAAACACAGGTGTCATGCTATTTTATGTCAATATTACATACCTACATCTTTTTTTAGGAAACTATATTTATAATCATCATCATCATCATCATATCAGCCGAAAGACGTCCACTGCTGGAGATAGGCCTCCCGCAAGCGTCGTCACTTGGACCGGTCCCGTGCCTCCCGCATCCAGCGGAGCTCCACTACCTTCACCAGGTCATCGGTCCTCCTATGGGAAGCCTTCCAACGCAACGTCTTCTGGTTCGCGGTCGCCACTCCAGAACTTTTCTGCCCCATCGGCCATCTTTTCTGCGAGCAATGTGCCCTGCCCACTGCTACTTAAGTTTGGCAATTCTTCGGGCAATGTCAGTAATCCTGGTTCTCTTGCGGATCTCTACATTTCTGATTCAATCACGCAAGGAAACTCCGAGCATAGCCCTCTCCATTGCCCTTTGTGTGATTGTAAGCTTTCTGATAAGGCCTAATGTGAGGGACCACGTCTCATACCTATTAGTAATACCTATCGTAAATTCCACCAGTAAATATGTCCTTATAATATGATGTTTTAAATTCAAAATAATATGTTATTTATGTCCTTACATTGGTAATGCGTAACAACAATAGAGCTATTTGTTTTTCCTTGTGTTCCTCGTTACAATTAGGTACAGTGTTATATGGAAAGCAATAATTTATTGGATAACAATTAAATTAAGTAGGTATCCTTTACTTAAGAGGCAATGAAAAATGGCATAAATTAATTTCAACAATAGATAATGATGTCCTTTTAGAAGTTATTTTATTGTATCGCTGACTTGTGATTTAGAGTTTAAATGTAAAATACTTATACACTTACTAATGAAAACTGTAAAATGTTGGCAAGTGATCACACAGCTCCACAGCGAAGAATAGATTGAGAGAGCGCAGAAAGAAAAAGCACATTGAAAATTGAAAATAGGCTTCATCAGATGTTTTTAAAACGACAGGTAAAAAAATGAAATTAGTTTCCGTAGGTTATTGCGGATTTGTGAATCTTATGCGGAGGCCCATAGGCTCAGAAAGGTGAGCTTTTAGTATTTAAGGGGCGTGGAAAAAACTACGGGTGTGTAAACTACGTGGGTGGTCCTCTGGCGCTCGCAAAATGCCAAGTCCAGAGGACCACCCAACGACGGGTTCGCTGTTGCGAGCTCCGGTGCTGCACCCGCAGGCAGTGAACAGAGTTTGTG
Source organism: Orthosia incerta (assembly GCA_948252205.1). Classification (NCBI taxonomy): domain Eukaryota; kingdom Metazoa; phylum Arthropoda; class Insecta; order Lepidoptera; family Noctuidae; genus Orthosia; species Orthosia incerta. Next base: position 19,243,815 of record OX411759.1, on the reverse strand, counting down.
TATGTACCTCCATTGCAGTTACTTAAGCAGGAACCACCTTAAACAGTGTCGCAATGTTCAAATATCTGGGCCACTGGGTCTCCGAAAACCTTAAAGACAACACAGATGGGGAAAGGGACGTAGGAAGTTGGCTGTCCGGTGAGATATGTCGGCCCGCAGCTACGCACGTATCACTTATCTTACTGCCAAACACTTAACACGTGCAGCCTGTGGGATACAAAGGGAGCATGAAAAGCCTTGCGTGTTCAATAATTATTGTGGACATAACCGTCCCGCATGATGGAAACCCCGTGAAAGCCGAGAAAGATAAGCAAATCAAGTATCTTGACTTGGCTCGCGAGGTTGTTGACATGTAGGATGTGGACTCAGCGATCATTGTACCGATAGTCGTGTCAGCCAATGGCTTAATAGCCACGAGCCTCGACCAACACCTTAGGAGGCTCTCGATAGGCGGCTGGATCAAGGGCCTGATCCAGAAAGCAGTACTGCTGGGCACGGCTCGTATTGTTAGGAGGTTCCACTCTCTGGAGCCCTGACCGCCGGTAACTTGGACCCTGTTCCCGATACAAGTGGGTCTCTATTTTTATATATATTTTTAATGTTTTTGTTTTTTTAAGAAATGTTTAGAAAAGGTAATTGAATAAGAAGACAGATGAACAAACGACATAATAATATATAATACTAGCTTCTGCCAGCGGCTTCGCCCGCGTTAAAGTCGAAAGTAGTCCCAAGGGAGTTCCCTTGGGACTTACATTTATCCAGGATAAAATGTAGCCAATGTGCTATTCCAGACTATAATCTATCTCTGTGCTAAATTTCATCTAGATTCGTTAAGCCGTTCTGGCGTGATTGAGTAACAAAAATACATCCATCCAGACGAATTACAAATTCGCATTTTAGTAAGATAGTAAGATTATTATCACTGGTAGCATAAATCGGTGAAATCGACGAACAACATTCGTCATCATTAATTTCTAAAAACAGATTTTCTTTGGATAAATGTCATCTTTATTTTAATATATTGCATGCGAAAATCTCAATGACGCTTGAGATTTACTCTTGGCAACAATTTCAAAAGTTAAAAAATCACTTTGGAATCAAATTGTTTCACACTAGCACGAATTCTCTGGTTAGTATTTCTTTAAGTTTTCTTCGTATTTTAGTACTACTTTTAGGTATATTAGTTCCTGGAATAGGATTATTATTTAAGTTACATGAAATGAAAGAAGGCGATTTATTTTTCTGAGAAGACTCGCAACTAATACTCAATAGTAGGTTTAAAAAAAAACTGCAGATACCATAATAATATTAATTTTAACAATGTTTCTGAGAACTTGGTGGTATCCAGAAGGCTGTAAATAACTTGATACAAAATAAAGAACGATAAACTCACCGATCGGTAAAATTCCTGTCAATCATCAATCATCAATCAATACATATAATAAATCTGTAGAAAAATATTTTTTGTACATCGAAAAAAATGCCAAAAAAAATAGCCAGGGTGTTAAAGGATAACCAACAGAACCCATTTCTAGCATTTTTGGAATTTTTGTCTGTTTGTCTGTTTATTTGTGCACGCATCACGTGAAATGTACGAAACCAATGTAGATAAATTTTATACATAAAAATTGTGCGTATCTTGAAGAATTACTTAGTTCTTTTTTTTTTTTTTTTTATTTTTTTTTTTTTGAAAATCGTTGCCCCACTCTAGGAATTTCTCCTGTATCGTGAGTGCGTTTACAAACATATAAACTCACATACACAAACACCCAGAGCCGGAACAACTATTTGTAGATCATACAAATATTTGTTCCGTGCGGGAATCGAACCCGCGACACGCAGCGCAGCAGTCAATCGCTCGACCACTGCGCCAACCGTGCGCCCAATTTAAAGTGTTCAAGAAGTAAAATTATCACAGCTAACGCAATTCAGTTACTCGGACAGTTGAACTCGCTATTCGATAGATGGCGTTGTGCATTTAAGTCATTTTCTGAATCGCGGTGTTAAGATTTTACGCGAAAGAATGATCCTAGAAAAAAAAATTGGTATGTAGTATGTATATTTTTGAGTATGTGGAGTAGGCAGGCAGGCTGGTAAGTATGGTAGGGTTGGCAGGCAGATGACGGGAGCGAAGCCGCGGACACAGCTAGTAATTAATAATTTGTTAATGCAAGACATGGTTGTTTTTAATAACTCTACTCCTTTTTGAGTGATCTTACAAAATGCAATTATTTATTTCGCTATAAATTGCAATAATTGTGACATCAAACACTTCTTTTAATTCTATGCAGTCTGACAGTAACGCGGCCCTAAAAGATGATTTCTTACGAAAATATAAAAGAGACGTATATGAAAAAATGTGGTATGTAACCGGCTTATAGATAAATGTGCAAACATGGAATACTCGAAACAAATCCAACGACATAATATTAATTTTAAACAAAATATATTTCTCCCTCTAAAACGCCGTTTTCCATGTGACGTCAGAAATATATTTCTCCCTCAAAAAAGCCGTTTTCTATGTGACGTCAGAATCTAGTTCGAACTTCTTTTTCTAATTATCAACTTTGAAGCTTTCTCATTTCTGCGTTGATGAAGATATTTAATTAAACTTTCATATTTGTATACTAGATCCAATGAGTATTTTACTAAGTAAAAAATGTAATATCAGTAACATAAGCTCACGAAGTTTCCGACTTTTTTATAATAAAAATAAATTTACATGGTTCAAGAAATCTCTAGAAGATGAGCAACTCATTTGTTATGCCAGTTAAAAACACTGGAGTGGCTTTAATCATTAAAAACCGGCCAAGTGCATGTCGGACTTCGAACATTCAGGGTTCGGTACCTAATAAAAAATCTGATTTATCAATATTGGTATTTGTTAGTAAAATATACGTAATAATAAACACTATCACAAAATTTCAAGTTCGTAGGTCAATGAGAAGTTAACAAATTCTTTGGCACAAAATTTTGTGAGAGACGACGGACAGACAGACACGTGAGTGACAGCACTAGGGATCCGTTTAGAGAGAGTACAAGCTAGCTTTTTCATCCGTTTTACTAGTTTCATTATTAAAACTGGTGTTCTTATAACCCGAAAGCATCTATTAGAAAATCCATTTTAAAAGACGTTGTTGACTGCGTTGTAGATGTTTGACTGTACATATTTAAGGTTACGCTAGTCGAAATTTTTCATACAAACGTAGTCTAGGGATTATTCCAGTGTTTGACGATGTACGTTCAAAATACCTGTAAGGAAGCGAAAAAGTAAAAAAAGAAAATATTTGAAAGTTATGAGCGTCGAAAGTTCCACATTATGACACTAATTTTAACGCTTTTTTGGGCGCAAATAAATACCATAAGAAGACGGAAAATTTAAAAACGGCCTCCATACAGGGATAGATTAGTAGTTCAACAATGCATATTATGAACAGATAGATTTAGTCGTTTTTTCATGATATCTAGACTGCCAAAGGTCTGTTTATAAAATTTCGCGCGCTCGGTTTCGTTCTAAATCATTATACATTTCGCTACAAATTTGCAAAAGTGTGTATTACGCGAACTAGCTTCCTACTGCTCATCACAGCATCAATCTCTTCCGCAGGTGTTGTCGGTTGATATAAAATGAATTTTAACCCCGCGCACAAAATAGTTCGTGCCGTTGACTAGTGTAACCTTAAGTGAACTATTTGTATACCAGGTTATTTGTAAAAAACAACAAACTCCTTGTGAGCGAAAATGCTCATAACTATAAACCCTGTTTCATCATCATCATTTCAACCGAAAGACGTCCACTGCTGGACATAGAACTTCCTCAAGCGTCGCCACACTGATCGGTTCTAAGCGTTTCGCATTTTGAAAAAATCCCAGTAAATGGGATACCGGTCTCTCAAAGGAAAATCGTGTTACCCACTTACTGAGTTGGTCAGATAGACAGTCGCTCCATGTAAGAAACTGGTATACAGCTGCATCAAGTTAAGCTGGAAGGTAACCGCAACATAGTTGGGAAAAGACAAGGCTGATAAATCAAAATCCGTGCAGAGAACTACGAAATTTCCTGCTGATATAACAATCCCCAGCAGGAAATTCAGTAGTTCTCTACATTCATAAAATAGGGATGGGTTACGAAATAGCAAATTCTATTTAGTTCGCCGGTTAAATTATCAAAAAATATTGGACACGTATTTTATGCTTATTCAAATCAATCAAAATTCACCAAGATAAAGCGCATCAAAGTTCAGGAGTGAAGGCTTGTGATGTCACTTCTATGTAAAAAGTGAACCAAAGCATTATCGTCATGCGACATTTTCTCGCACTGTATCGTCATCATTTTTAGGGTTCTGTACCCATAGGGTAAAAACGGGACCCTATTACTAAGACTCCGCGGTCCGTCTGTCTGTCTGTCTGTCTGTCACCAGGCTGTATCTCATGAACCGTGATAGCTAGACAGTTGAAATTTTCACAGATGTTATATTTTTTAGTCACTATCCCTATTATTATCACAGTCCCGTAAAGTACAGTAAAAGCTTCTGATGATCGTTTAGATCTTTGCTTTATTTTTGAATATAATTGATGATGAATATAAATGATCTGAAAGGAATAAGGAATATGCATGAAAAAATATTTGTTATTTGACCAGTTTATCGATAAAAATACGTGAAAACAAGATATTTAGATTAATCAACATCAATTCAAAATCAATAATCTACCACAATCCCGGTCGTCGTGGTATCTGACGTCATCTGACGTCAGATACCACGACGAAGAGAAGAGAAGTCCGACAGGCCATCGCCCGTCGCACTTCTCTTTCTAATTCTCAACTTTGACCTTTTATAACTTCGTCTCTGATCAAGATTTAAGATAGGTTTCTTCTAGGCAAGCGTGCTTCACCGTAGACCACGTCATCACTTAACATCAGGCGTGATAGTGGTCAAACGCGAGCCTATAGATTAAAAAAATAATCCACATTTGCTTACTATAAGTATTTTACTGAGTTTATAAAAAAATACATGCATGTTCCGTATATATATACATTCCCAGGTTTTTTATGAACAGAATCTATCAAATGTAAAAATAATTTATCTTCATTCAATAAGAATGATAAAATTAATTTTCATTAAAAACCAGGGTTCCTCTGACTGACAGGAGACGGCAATTCATATGATCAAATGCCGCAAGTCGTGTTAACTGAATTCTTCTTAAATGTGATTTTCCACGAGAGATATGCGAGCAAGCGAGGCAGCGACGCAAGTATGCGTAGCGAAATTTGTGAAACGGTGTGCAGGTGAGTTGTGCATGGATGCATTACCAATATAAAAAAAATACCAGCCTTTAACAGTCCTACTGCAGGCCAGTCATCTTTTCATACAAAGAAGGTACGAGCTATAATCACCAAGATTCTTCAATGCGGGCGGGTTGGCGATCTCAAACATATATTAACTATTAGCTGTGTCCGCGGCTTCACTCCTGTCAACTGCCTACCCTACTCTACTTACCTACCTACCAATTTTTTTTCTAGGGTCATTCTGCCGCAGAGAATCTTAACACCGCCATTCAGAAAATGACGTCAAATGCACAACGCCATCTATCGAATATAGAGTTAAACTGTCTGAGTATCTGAATTGCGTGTGTTGTGACATTCTACTTCTTGAACACTTTAAACTCATCTAACTTTTGATGCAGTGAAACGATTGCGATTATATTAACTATAATTAATAAATTAAATTAATTAAACTTAGTAATACTTCAAGTTATGCAAAAAAATTATTTATAAAATTATTCTACATTGGTTTCGTAAATTTTACGCGATACATGCACAACTAAACATACAAAAATTCCAAAATGCTGGAAATAGTTTATGTTGGGTATCCTTCAACACCCTGGCTATTTTTTGGAAATATTTTAGATGTATAAAGCGACTTTTCTACAGGTTTATTATAATATGTATTGATTATATTGGTTAATGATAAGCGAAGGTTTTCTCACGAGGTCATCCTTGACCGTTTTTAGCGATGTTGAAGATAAAGTTCGAGTGGAATGTTTTCAACTGAACGCGCACAGTTTCTCACTTGCATACTACGTATACATTCCTCTCTAACATCCCACGCACACATAATCTCTTATTTGCAAAGCTAGCTCCGTTTTCAACAGGGCTGCATTAAACCAGGCTTGGACAATGAAGTGATCTCATTGGTAGTTTTCTTCTTCGCCCACCACCGAGTTTTCTCGCACATCTCTTGTTTAAGACGACGACTAACCAACGACCTTGAGGGAACAAAACGCGCACTCGTTTCACACCCGCGCGATCCAAAATTTAGCAGTTTTTTGTACTTTCCTTATTATTGTATGACTTTAAAAAAAAAAGCCTCAGATCAAAATGTAGATAATTAAATTATCTTTGAGATGGTGTTGATTTCATTAAAATACGCACAGCGGTTTTGGAGTGATTGTCGTGTTTTTGTCCGTTTTAGACATAACTTTACAAACTAATTACACTATGTTATACAAATAAAACTCAAAATTTGCTTAGATCAAATTATTAAGAAAATAGTCTAATATAACATATATTTTTTTCAAAAAACTACGACTAGCCATTTAGACGTGATTCTCATTTTAACATCAGCTACTCAAGGGAATCGGCGCCTTAAAAGCACCCCTGAGGGATAACATTTCGTATTTTCGGTACCGGAAAATAAACAGTCGAAACGTACCCTTAATCCTATTACTTTAAATTCAATGTTTTATCACTTTCCTCTCCCCTAACTAGATTTACGAATTTAATAAACACACAAGAAGTTTCATGAAATGAGATATTATATTGTAAAATATATTTGCAGGAAAATGCGGTGCAGGATTGACATTAACCAGTAGGTGATATCAGAATATCATGTTTATTCTTTTTACAAAGGGCACAAATAATTATTTTTTATTTCTTCTTTCTTTGTTTGGTTTTAATGTTAAGCTTCAGAGCAAGTGCATAATATATATTCAAATTGTTTCTTTTATTTTATTCAATTAGGATTTCAATTTCGTGTCTGTATTCTAAGTATATTCCTCCACTAGGCAAGAGTGAATAGATTACTTCTGGGCAAGCGTGCGTTACCGTCGACCATGTCATTGCATGCCACCAGGTGAGATAGTTGTCAAGCGCGAGACTATCTATAATAAACTTTCTGACCCCCGCGGCTTCTCTCCCGTCAACTGGGTATATACCGACCTACCACCTACCTACATACCCTACCTACCTACCCTACCCTATCCTACATACCCTACTTACCCTACCCTACCTACCTATCCACCCACCTAACCTACCTACCTACCCACCTACACTACCCTACCTACCAATTTGTTAAACTATTTATTTGAATAAGAATTAATACTACAATACGAATGTAACCAACTTTTATTTCTACCAGCGATCTAATTAAATTTTAGAACACAAAAGCTGCTATTGTGACGTAACTATAAATAGTGAGATATATTCTGTCACAAACTTTTTTGTAGTTAATAATGAGTAATTTAATCACGTAGTACATCATTTATATGTATCAACAATAGTTTTCTCAGCGCACGCCAAATAATGAATGTTAAAGGCAACATTTTGCTACTTTGGGTTACATTATTGCAATTTTCATAAGGATCTCAAATTATAGCTTATGTTTTTTGGGAATAATGTAGCTTTCAATAAGTGAAAGATTTTTTTAAATCGGGCCAGTAGTTTCGGAGCCTATTCGGTACAAACAAACGAACAAAAAAATCTTTCCTCTTTATAATACTTGTATCTTGTTCTTCAGTCGGTCCCTCATTACTGAGGATCGTGGTCACTGGACCCCTTTAAGCGGACAATCTGCCTCCATCGACTCCGGTCCAAAGTTGCCATCACCACCTGCTGGAATTTGCTTGAAGACGTAGCTTCCTTCACTTGGTCTGACCATCGTGTTGGCGACCGGCCTCGTGCTCTCTTCCCTTCGGTGTATTGCCAACAATGACCAGCTTTTCAAGGCTGTTATCTCCTCTTCGCATTATGTGGCCAAAGTAATTCAACATACGCTGTAAGCAAACCGTAGACAATCGGGTATTGTTATTGAGTTGCGAAAGGACAGACACATTTGTGCGTTTGGCTATCCATGGTACTCGGAGCATTCGCCTCCAGCACCACATTTCGAATGCGTCTATCCTCTGTCTTTCTCTTGCTCGGATTGTCCACGTCTCAACTTCATAGAGAAAAATCGGGAAAACCAGTGCTCTGACCAAACGCGCTTTGGTTTTGAAACTTACACCACGATTTTTCCAGATGTTATGGAGACGTGACATATCATCTTTAGCCATGGCTATCCGTCGCTTTATTTCGGGGACGCAGCTGCCTTCATTATTAATACTAGAGCCCAGATAAAAAAAAATAATATATTGGTATAGATAATTAAAATAAAAATAGCCTCAATCAAGGTGACAATTATAGCTCGTTATAATTTATAAACATTCATCGAGTGACTTTTTCCGTTGTTGATTATTTGTGTTCCGTGGTGAGTTGGTGACTAAGTCAATTGGAGCGAAGGAAGATTTCTCCAAAAGAACTTGGAATATAGGCCTTGGTAACAGATTTCTATAGTACCTTTACCTTCCACCCATAATACCTGCTATAAAAAATTAAATAAACTATAATAATAATTTAGTAATTATGCGGTGCGAATTGCTTCCTCCACTTTGTCATATAAACCTTTTAAGGTTTTAGACAAGTGTTATGCTGTAAAATAAGTGTAATTTAATGTATTGAAAATTAAGGAAAAAAAAAATCCTCTTGAATAGAATATCTTAAATCTTGATTTAAAACGAGCTCGTTTGATTTTTCACATTTGTTTATTTACATTTATCTCGTTCACATGGAAGTGATGATTTAATACAAGCGGAATAGTGTTTGTGAAATGTTAGTTGATTTAAGCCCACGTAAAACTCACTGAGAATAACACATCATCAAAATGTATTTGATGATGTGTTATTCTCAGTGAGTTTTACGTTTCAATTGCTGAGAGATGGGACTCATGGCTGAATAATATAAGCTTTAAAGCTGGGAACAAATTATCGGACGCGGCTGACGGACGCGACTTACAGCCGCGACTGATAAGTGTGCACAGTCGTTTGGGACGCGGCGATGCGCCTTGCGGATGCGTCCGAGCGCTTATTCCATAGATAATATAGCTTATTCAACGAAGATTATGTTTACGAAGAAACATGTCGAGTAGTGAAAGTAAGGACGCCATTCTCTACTGCGAACACACTCGATAAGTTTTTCTTCTATTTTTATTTATAACCTCGCAAGCACGTGCGAGATATAGCGTAGTCAAAGTTGTTCTGACGCCCGGACGCGTCCCGCACCCCGTGCACACTGTCCGCGGACGTTTTCGGCTGACACAAACGCCCAGCAGCCCAGATCTCTATCGGACGTCCGAACGCCCAAGGTCACGTCCGCGACTTATGTCCGATAGTTTGCACAAAGTAATCCACATTCATAACACAGATACACTATAAGTCGCAGCTGCCAGTCGCGTCCGATAATTTGTTCCCAGCTTGAGAAATGCCTATATCGAAGTACAATCAGTAAACCGCAGTTAGCCGGTTACTATAGCAACGGTATTCGCTTATACGCTATGACGTTGACATTTTTTATGAATTGACGGTTAGAAACCAAAGGCCATAAGAAGTGTCATAGACATTCGAATCACCACCCGACAAAAAATGGTCGGTAAAATTCTTCTTATTCTTCTAACTTTTGCCAGAAGCTTCGTATCCTGCGAAGTCGAAAATAAGTAAATAAATAAATTATTAATCTAAGCCATTTTCTGCCTGCGTTCAAAATTTTATCCCAATTCGTCCAGTCGTTCAGGTATGATATTAGTAGGATCTCGCCAATCAACGAAATCGTTGACGTTGGTAGAGACGATTTGTTCCTTAGGCTGGCCACATACGTACGATTTCCACGTTCGATTTCCAAATTCGGAGACCCGAATGTACTCGAATGTACCCGGAACACATTACGTACGGTACGTACGTTTCGGAAGCAAGTCCGCACGTTCCTAAAAATCATCCGGATAAAAATTAATGACATTATGCTGTTTCCATTCTGAACCGCGCCACGCAATGCCGCAATGCGCATTGAACGTCGCCGTCGTTTTATCAAGAGCTCCTAGTACTCGTAGATTCTCCGATTGTTTAACGGTTGCACCCAACACCGACGTTTCTTTTTTGATAATGATAACAGAAATGCAATCATAATTAAATTGTCGTTCTCCATCGCCGGGTGTTCACGCCGTCACTAGTATTGGCAGTGAAAATAAGTTCCAAATGGAAAAAAGTACTCGGAATCACTCGGAATTCTGAGTCTGTATTCCGTATTCAATCAAACTCGGCAAACGTACGTATGCGCCCAGCCTAACGTCATTAGGTTTTATCCGAATGGTTTTACGTACGCGCGGGCTTGCATTCGAAACGTGTGTACGAAATGTGTTCCGTTCGAACACACGCACGCTGGCTTGCTTAAGGGTACACTAGTCGACGGCACGAACTATTTTGTGCGCGGGGTTAAAATGCATTTTATATCAACCGACAACACGTGCGGAAGAGATAGATGCTGTGATGAGCAGTAGGAAGCTAGTTCGCGTACGAATACACACTTTTGCGAATTTGTAGCGAAATGGATAATGATTTAGGACGAAACCGAGCGCGCGAAATTTTATAAACAGACCTTTGGCAGTTTAGATATCATGAAAAAATTACTAAATCTATCTGTTCAAAATAAAATTATTTGCATTGTTATACTACTACTAATCTATCCCTGTATGGAGGCCGTTTTGCAATTTTTCGTCTTCTTATGGTATTTATTTGCGCCCAAAAATGCGTTAAAATTAGTGTCAAAATGTGAAACTTTCGACGCTCATAACTTTCAAAAAATTTCAGTTGAAGAAATGCACTCCTGCAATAAAAAAATGGCAGGCAATGACAATCTGGAAGGTAAGATGGGAGAACAAAAACACTAGAACATAAAGTGAGAATATAGGATGTAGCTTCAGTTCTCTATAAACACATTGCTTTGTGTTGTCATTTGCAGAAAATTTCTGCTAAATAAGTTATGGTTGGTCTTTGATAAATGTGCAGGATACGTCTGGAAGATGAGGCAACTTTTGATTACTTTTTTTTTTGATGGAATGTCTGACGTGTTTTTTTACATTTTCTTGAAACAGTCACGTAACCCCACTAGAGGCTGACAAGTGACATTTTATCATTGAAAGTGTGGCGATAACGTTTGTCAAAAAAGCAGAATTGTATGGGATTGACAAGATATGTCGAAGAATCACGTGATCAATCCCTTACATTTGACATTTCGACTATCGCCTTCGCTGACATCGATTGCCACTAGTCTAGAGCCTCAAACTTTATGCCGTTGCTAAAACTATTATATCTACAAAAACATAACACGGTTGCTATTCAAGACGAGTGTTCTGTAATTAATTGCTGAAAAATATGAAGATTTAAAAGTCAAACAATATATAAAATTGATTTGCAATAGACTTATAATTATTTCTGAAATAATAATTTCAGTTGGGCTCTTTTCACAGCAGTGAACGTGTCTAACGTTCACTGCTGTGAAAAGAGCCCAAGTGTCACCACGTCGACCCATCCAATCTATATTTTATGATTTTCCGTAACCACAAAAAATAATTACCAAAAGTATAACTTAAATTCTACATTTCTTATTACTTTTTATTAGTAGGTTCAAACTTGTCAGAATCAATTTCTGTGACATGTTGTTATTCACAGATAAATCTCTGTGAATAACAGATTTCAGTTCCGTTCCAGAGTTCACCGTTCAAATGACATTAAAAGGAAGGTCCAGTCAAAAATATAAGATAAAATTCAAATTCAAATGCATTTTCTGCAAAAGGCAGACAATATTCAATAGAAACATTCAAAACGTTCGCTGTCAATGCCGAGATCACTTGCATAGCCGTTGTCAGATTTTCTGAAAACATTCTATAAAATTTGACAGACTCCCTTTTCATATTTGAAGCATAGGGCAGAATATAAAATACCTAAAGACGGTTATTTGGTATTACAATTACGATGAGTGGGTAAGCTGTTCTATTTGTAATTTATTTCCTTGTATTACTCACAACTTTAGATTGCTATTTGTATGTACACTACACTTTGCACTGGTCTGCATTGTGGCGCCTTGTAAACGAACGTACCGTCGTCATCGGTCGCATTTAAGGCCTAGCGCACAGCGGATTTTGTCTATGGTACGGTGGATACTGAGGTAAAACGCAGATTTGTGTACCACGCGGTTTTTATACCGCAAATACAGCTTCATACAACTCCATAATATATGTAGCAGAATGGGCGGAAAAAAACACGCGAATAAAAACCGCAGTTTGTGCTACACCTAAGTACTCAAAGGGTCTAGAACTGGCCCAGAGTAGTACGAAGATTTAGTCAAATAAATGGCCACCTTATACATACTGGTTTTGTTGTTTACTGCCTACACTAGTTAGGTGACTGAGCATGAAAAGGTCTGTGTACCTAATTTATCTAACCTTCCCACTCAAGTATAAGAATGTATGATATCAGGTTTTTAATTTGATGCTTAAGTATAGAATAAACAATGCATATACCAACACAAACAATAACAATAGGAATAATAAAAGAAGAATTTAGCGAGATGTTAGTAAAGATTAACGAAACTATTATTAGCACGATCAACCAAGAGCTAGAACCATTAAAGAAGGAAATGCAAGGAATTCGAGATTCAATGTCCTTTATGAATATAAAATTTGAAGACATAAAGATAGCACAAGAGTCTTCAAATGAGTGTATAAAAAAATTGGAATTAGAAAATATAGAATTCAAGACCACAATTGAAGATATAAACGAGAGACTTGTCATCTTGGAGCAACAGTCTCGATCTAATAATTTAGAAGTGCAATGTGTACCCGAAAATAAAAATGAAAACGTTTATAATATAATAACACAACTCGCACGTGTGGTAAAGTGCGAGATAAATGATAAAGACATCTCACACTGCACCAGAATCGCTAAGTCCAATTCATCCAGCACTCGTCCTCGCTCAATAATAGTTCAGTTGGCATCACCAAGACTACGAGATCAACTACTGGCTGCAACTATAAAGCATAATCAATCAAACCCACAAGAAAAGCTAAATTGTACCCATCTTGGATACGCAGGACCAAAATCACCTGTGTACGTTACGGAACATCTATCACCAACCAATAGAGCTCTTCACGCAGCCGCTAGGATCAAAGCCAAGGAGATGGGCTACAAGTACGTGTGGATCAGAAACGGCAGAATATTTGTGAGAAAAAATGATGGCGCTGCATACATTCTAATCAAAAGCAAAAGTAGCCTGAGTAAAATAATATAAAAAGTATATTTTTCTTCTTATTAAAATTGAATGCATGTAATAGGTCGAACTTTTATAAAATTCAAGGATATTTTAATTTATTACCAGAACTGTAGAGGATTGCGAACGAAAACTAAACATTTCTACTGTAATTTGTGTTGTCTGAATTATGATATAATAATATTAACGGAAACCTGGTTAAATAGTAGCATACTGAGCAGTGAATTATTTGATGATCGTTATGAAGTGTACAGGAGAGATAGGGAAACAACTGGTTTTCAGAGTGGTAAGGACGGTGGTGGAGTGTTAATTGCAATTAATAAACAATTTAACTCATCACGTATTGAGCACTGGCAAAGTAAATGTGAGGATCTCTGGGTAACCATTGATATATCACCATCTCAAAAATCGCATAAAATAGCTCTATGTGCGATTTACCTTCCTCCACCTGTGAGTCCAGCAACTCTAGAACATTTTATCGAGCACTGCAATAGAGTTGTTGACTCAACAAATATTCCTATTTGTATTGTAGGAGACTTTAACCTGGCTAAAATCAATTGGGACCCAAAATCTATAAATGATACTTTGCCTAAAGCTAGCCAAATTTTAGTGGATTTCGTAAAGGTTAGTCAGCTAGTACAGTGTAATTACGTAAAAAACTATTCTGGGCGTATACTGGACCTGGTACTGTCCTCAGTGCCCTCATGTTCAGTGAACGAATCCCACTCTTCTCTAACAGTTATCGATAAACTCCACCCCCCTCTAGACATAACTCTGTCATTAGTAAAGAATCATAATTTGCCATATAACAACTCAAATTGTAGACCTAACTTTTATAAAGCAAACTATGAAGAAATTAATAATTATCTTAATGAGCAAGACTGGAATGGCCTTTTTAAAAATAGCGATAACGTAAATAGCATGCTAACAATACTGTACAAACATTTATATAAAGCAATTAAAAAATTTGTGCCAGAAAGAAAACAAAAGAACTCTCGTTTTCCACTATGGTTTAACAAATCAATAATTAAATCACTGAAAGAAAAAAATAAGTTGAGAATACGCTATAAAAAACATAATAATCCCATGGATAAAATTGAGTTGAATTTACTTTCCAAGCGATGTGAAAAATTAGCCATGAATTTATATAATGATTATCTTAAGAATTTAGAACAAGGCATTAAGGATAATCCGAAGCTATTTTGGAGTTATATAAAAGCTAAACGTGGCGGATCTAGTGGTTACCCACAGACTATGACTGACGGACAGATTGTAACATCTAGTGGTTCTGAAATCTGCAATCTTTTCGCTAATTACTTCTCGTCCGTATTCACATCTGACAGTAATAAAGAAATTAATTGCAAGACAAAGTTTCTAGAATCTCTACTTAGTAATAGTCAGTGTTTGAATACCCCGGTAGTCGATCGCGACTGTTTGCTTAAGAAACTTAAAACAATTAATATTACCAAGGGAACAGGACCTGATGGCATCCCACCTATATTCATTTCTTCCTGCGCAACGGCCCTGGTCTCTCCTTTACTGATTATTTTTAATACATCGCTAGCCACAGGGACTTTTCCGCTAGAATGGAAAAAAGCGAAAGTAGTTCCAGTATACAAGTCAGATAGCAAGGATGCCATTTCCAACTACAGGCCTATTTCAATACTATCCGCTTTCGCAAAGATATTTGAATCTATTATTTGTCCATACATCCAGCATAATTTTAAGATCTACCTAAGTGACCACCAACATGGTTTTGTAACTGCGAGATCTACAACTACGAACTTAGCAACTTTCACGGAATCATTAATTCAGGCAGTAGATAAAAATAAACAATTTGACGTAATATATACGGACTTCAGTAAGGCATTTGACAAAATGTCACATGACATACTAATCTACAAACTTGCAGCTTATGGTGTATCAGGGTCTTTTCTGGAATGGTTCAAATCATATCTAATCGAACGCGAATTCTACGTTGTTGTGAACGGATTTAAATCTTCAGAACATATAATAACCTCTGGCGCTCCTCAAGGATCGCCTTTAGCCCCAATATTGTTTAATATATTTATTAACGACCTTCCCCAATGCTTCCGTTATTCAGAACCTTTTTTGTATGCCGATGATCTGAAGTTTGCACGCATGATTGAATCCCCAAAAGATAACGAGCTTCTACAGAACGACCTTAACAGTGTAGTTGAATGGTGTATAAGTAATAGAATGCAACTTAACGCTGACAAATGTTATCATGTTAAATTTACGAGAAAAAATAACTACATAAGTACGGAATACTCCATAAACCAAGTTAAAGTAAAAGAACTCGAAATAATCAAGGACCTAGGAGTACTCTTCGATAGGAAAGTAAGCTTTATACCTCACATTGAACACATCAATAATAAATCATCTAAAATGTTAGGCTTCTTGCTTCGTAATACTAGGGGTTTTCGTAAAAGCAACACCAAGATAATGTTGTACAACAGTCTCGTGCGAAGCATCTTGGAGTATTGCAGCGTGGTATGGAGACCTCACTACGCCACTCATATGCTGCGGTTAGAACGAGTGCAGAAACGTTTTGTGTGGCACTTATCTTTTTTTGAAATGAAAACTAAGCTGCTACCCTCCTATAAATCACGCCTGCTTCATTTCAGAATGCATACCCTATCCACACGCATGCAAATCACCGACGCCATATTCTTATACAAAATAATAAGAAACCGAATTGATTGCTCTAAACTATTGAGTCTTATTAGATTCCATGCCCCATCAAGATATCCGAGAAATATCATTACACCACTATGCCCACCACAACGAAGGACTGTACTTGGCACAAATTCGCCTATACCAAGATTATGTAGAATTTTCAATAGCTGCAGTGATTTAGTGGATATAAACCAGGACAATATTAATAAAATTATTAAAGTAATTGTAAATGATTCAATCACAAAAGCTTGATTCATCCAGCACAGTATTTAATTCATATTTAATTTTTAATTTAATTTTTAATTTAATTTAATTTAATTTATTGTACCAAACATATTAATTAATTTACCAATATGCGCCTACTATAACTAATTAAGTATACACTTTTATTAATTTGAATATGATTTTAATTGATGTTTATTATTTTTATAATTAATTACCAATATGTACCTACTATAATTATTTATTTATATATATATTTTTTAATTTGATTATGATGATTTTAATTGATGTTTTTTTTTTTTTTTTTGTATAATTAATTTTATTGGCACTTTTATTGTTCAGGAATTGAATTTATGATTGCATTTTTCATTTGGATGTGTTTTTAGAGAATTTGAATGAATTAATACTACTAATAATAACCTAACTTTAAGAACAAAACTAACCTAAATGTTAAAGAAAAAAAAAACAATATTTTGTATAATTAACCCGTTTACTGTACATGCGGTGTTAGCCTTTAAGTGATTGTTACACTTGCAAATGTATGTTTGTCAATCGCAATGTATTTTATGTGTGTAAACAATTGTTGGTTAACCTAAATAAATAAATAAATAAAAAATAACAAACGAAACAACTTTACTTCATAACAAATGATAAACAAAAAATGGAAATATCGTCACAGTGTCGCTCTAAACATGAATCAAATTCGCACAAAACTACATAAAACATTTTTTCATTGAAAGCGAAACGTATTCACTAGCATAGTAGGGTTTATAAATAGAGTTGG
Organism: Orthosia incerta; assembly: GCA_948252205.1. Taxonomy (NCBI): domain Eukaryota; kingdom Metazoa; phylum Arthropoda; class Insecta; order Lepidoptera; family Noctuidae; genus Orthosia; species Orthosia incerta. The sequence goes on along the minus strand of OX411759.1, from coordinate 19,226,698 downwards.
TTTATTCATGAGACCGGGATGAGTTAAAACTCACAGCGAGAGAGAAACAAAAGAACACGCTTCGAGCACAATGCTACGTGTCATATTTTCAGACGTGTTTTTAGTTAGCAATTATACAGAACTAGCGACCCGCCCCGGCTTCGCACGGGTGCAATGCTGATACTAAATATACTACAGAATATCTTTTTATACAACGTTTACAGCATTTTTGTCATTAGACAATACAAACATGTTTTCTTTAGAGGTTACTCTTGAAAGACCGACATATAGGTAATTAGCAATGTGAAAAACACTCAACGCTCAAATCTAAGCCTGCAACGTTGAAAGTTTGACCCAGCGATTTATTAATGGTTATTGCAAAAGATATCTTTACCGCCGTTTATATTGGAACGGTAAATCCGATGGTATCAGAGGAATTCAGGGAATCAATATGTCTTCTCCGGTACCACATCTGGTGAGTATTGAGTTTTAAGTGATTTTACCAGTAAACGCGTACCATTGCAAAGTTTAGGTGGATTCAGGTTTCTTAATAAAATAACAGGACAACCTAGTTTCAACAACGTTTTATGAGGAGGGAGTCCAGACGGGTTCAAAGAATTAAGAAATTCTGTAGGAAAATGAATAGCTTCTTCCAAATCGAGAACAGTATCGACCGAGTAGTATATTTGCGTCGGCGCATCAATCTTTGAAAGAATCAAGTTACCTTATCTACTTGTTCGTTAGTTGGTGAAAAAATCGCTCTTTCTTTAAACCAAGATATAGTCTTACAACTTGTGTTATCAATGTCGGGATAGACATTGTTGACAAACTCTTGGATTTCGTCTATCTAAACACAAAGGTTTTCTAGGTTAATCCTTCCATCACTTTGTGTTAACTGTCCATTGCCAACTTTTAGCAGCATCTCTCAAAAAAGCCTGTTCTCACGTGAAGACAATGAAACCCTCATGTTAGTTTTAAGCTATAATTTATTGACGTGTGGATCTTTTTATGGAAGCATTTATTTTGTCAGCACGTGTTCCTCGAGTCACAACTGTTAGGATTTGACGAAAGTCTCCTGAGGACAGAATTGTACATCCACTCATAGGTGAATTTTTGCTGCGCAAATCTTGCGTTGTCCTATCCAGTACAAACGACTTGTTTGACATGGTGGCTTCGTCCTAGACTATTAATGAGCAGTCATGAATCATTTTTCCTGTATTGCTCTGTTTAGAAACACTACAGACGCTGTTATTATAGGAGCTTGAACGTAGAGTGTGCGGTTCGGCCTCCTTCTAAAAGCGTAGCGGCAATGAACGAATAGCAGAGTCGTCTCAATACGCGCCTTTCTATTAATTTATGTATATATATATATATAGTATTTATTAAAGTATTTTTTATTTATTATAGTATTTTTTTTGTACCTATTTATGTATGTTTATTTTAACTATATACTCATTTTGTGTTTATTATTTAATTTTTTTATGCACCTGCCATGCTATCTCTTCACCGCCCTTGGTTGACTGGTAGAGAATACCTGAGGCATTAAGTCCGCCTATGTACTTTTATGTTGCATGAAGTTTTAATAAATAAATAAATGCCGGATGACGCGACAGCTAATGCATTTTTTCCGGTAGATCTCAACTTTGTTAAAAGCAAATTGATTAAAAATGTTTTTCCTGTACCTCCTGGGGCATCAAGGAAAAATATTTTTCCTTCATTGTTATCAATTGACGAACTAAGGTAATAGTAAAATCTAGTGAATACTTTTTTTTGATCGATGTTCAATCGTGGCTCATCTTGAGCTATATTTGTGTATTCGGCACTATAAGTTAAATCTGAGTTAGTTGTATTAGCTGGCATCGGCAGCCCAAAATCCTTGATCGATTTACCATATAACATAATCAGTTACCCACTATACCCCTGTATTTTAAATCAGTAATATCTTCTAAAATATTCATTTAAATTACATGCTGTAAATGTAAATGCACAATGTATTTAAGGTACTGCTGTATTGCATAAAATCGCTTCGTAAATAAGCCATTACTTCTAAAAATCAAAAAGTAAAGGATAAGAAATGGTTATTGTGGGTTATCCCTAAGAGATAGACATATACCATCGCAGATTTTTTTGTAGATCTTTTTAAGGTGTACAATACTGTAGTAAATTATTTTGATCTATCTCGTAGGGTTCAGCCAGCGTTTGCAATGTAAGCGCGAAAAAATGTGTTTATTTACGACATTACAGTATAAACCTCTAAAATTATCAGTGTTTCTCTTCTATATTATGCATGTATTATACATATAAACCTTCCTCTTGAATCACTCTACCTATTAAAAAACCGCATCAAAATCCGTTGCGCAGTTTTAGAGATCTAAGCATAGATTGGAACAGACAGATAACGGGAAGCGACTTTGTTATAATAAACTATGTAGTGATGATGAACCATATTTACGAATTCAAGGAAGCTTAAAAATATTTTTAAATACATGTTTTATACATGAGTACATTATTATACGAGTACTTAAATGGATTATAACTTGTTCTTAAGGTTACACTAGCCGAAAATTCTTCCATACAAACGTAGTCTAGGGATTATTCCACTGTTTGACGATGTACGTTCAAAATAAAAAGTGATATCAATTTATCTCATCATTATTTAGCCCTGTATGGAAGCAAAAAAGTAAAAAAGAAAATTTTTGAAAGTTATGAGCGTCGAAAGTTTCACATTTTGACGCTCATAACTTTCAAAAATTTTCTTTTTTCACACATTTTTTCGCGCTTACATTGCAAACGCTGGCTGAACCCTACGAGATAGATCAAAATAATTTACTACAGTATTGTACACCTTAAAAAGATCTACAAAAAAATCTGCGATGGTATATGTCTATCTCTTAGGGATAACCCACAATAACCATTTCTTATCCTTTACTTTTTGATTTTTAGAAGTAATGGCTTATTTACGAAGCGATTTTATGCAATACAGCAGTACCTTAAATACATTGTGCATTTACATTTACAGCATGTAATTTAAATGAATATTTTAGAAGATATTACTGATTTAAAATACAGGGGTATAGTGGGTAACTGATTATGTTAGTCTATGGAATAAATTTCAAGAAGATATGGCCAGTGATATTCTGATTCGGCGATGGCGAGAGTTAGTTTCAGATGATGTACAATATGATCAAAACATATTTGACGAAGCATTATTTGAATTGTATAAAAATTAATTGGTAAATCGATCAAGGATTTTGGGCTGCCGATGCCAGCTAATACAACTAACTCAGATTTAACTTATAGTGCCGAATACACAAATATAGCTCAAGATGAGCCACGATTGAACATCGATCAAAAAAAAGTATTCACTAGATTTTACTATTACCTTAGTTCGTCAATTGATAACAATGAAGGAAAAATATTTTTCCTTGATGCCCCAGGAGGTACAGGAAAAACATTTTTAATCAATTTGCTTTTAACAAAGTTGAGATCTACCGGAAAAAATGCATTAGCTGTCGCGTCATCCGGCATTTATTTATTTATTAAAACTTCATGCAACATAAAAGTACATAGGCGGACTTAATGCCTCAGGTATTCTCTACCAGTCAACCAAGGGCGGTGAAGAGATAGCATGGCAGGTGCATAAAAAAATTAAATAATAAACACAAAATGAGTATATAGTTAAAATAAACATACATAAATAGGTACAAAAAAAATACTATAATAAATAAAAAATACTTTAATAAATACTATATATATATACATAAATTAATAGAAAGGCGCGTATTGAGACGACTCTGCTATTCGTTCATTGCCGCTACGCTTTTAGAAGGAGGCCGAACCGCACACTCTACGTTCAAGCTCCTATAATAACAGCGTCTGTAGTGTTTCTAAACAGAGCAATACAGGAAAAATGATTCATGACTGCTCATTAATAGTCTAGGACGAAGCCACCATGTCAAACAAGTCGTTTGTACTGGATAGGACAACGCAAGATTTGCGCAGCAAAAATTCACCTATGAGTGGATGTACAATTCTGTCCTCAGGAGACTTTCGTCAAATCCTAACAGTTGTGACTCGAGGAACACGTGCTGACAAAATAAATGCTTCCATAAAAAGATCCACACGTCAATAAATTATAGCTTAAAACTAACATGAGGGTTTCATTGTCTTCACGTGAGAACAGGCTTTTTTGAGAGATGCTGCTAAAAGTTGGCAATGGACAGTTAACACAAAGTGATGGAAGGATTAACCTAGAAAACCTTTGTGTTTAGATAGACGAAATCCAAGAGTTTGTCAACAATGTCTATCCCGACATTGATAACACAAGTTGTAAGACTATATCTTGGTTTAAAGAAAGAGCGATTTTTTCACCAACTAACGAACAAGTAGATAAGGTAACTTGATTCTTTCAAAGATTGATGCGCCGACGCAAATATACTACTCGGTCGATACTGTTCTCGATTTGGAAGAAGCTATTCATTTTCCTACAGAATTTCTTAATTCTTTGAACCCGTCTGGACTCCCTCCTCATAAAACGTTGTTGAAACTAGGTTGTCCTGTTATTTTATTAAGAAACCTGAATCCACCTAAACTTTGCAATGGTACGCGTTTACTGGTAAAATCACTTAAAACTCAATACTCACCAGATGTGGTACCGGAGAAGACATATTGATTCCCTGAATTCCTCTGATACCATCGGATTTACCGTTCCAATATAAACGGCGGTAAAGATATCTTTTGCAATAACCATTAATAAATCGCTGGGTCAAACTTTCAACGTTGCAGGCTTAGATTTGAGCGTTGAGTGTTTTTCATATTGCTAATTACCTATATGTCGGTCTTTCAAGAGTAACCTCTAAAGAAAACATGTTTGTATTGTCTAATGACAAAAATGCTGTAAACGTTGTATAAAAAGATATTCTGTAGTATATTTAGTATCAGCATTGCACCCGTGCGAAGCCGGGGCGGGTCGCTAGTTCTGTATAATTGCTAACTAAAAACACGTCTGAAAATATGACACGTAGCATTGTGCTCGAAGCGTGTTCTTTTGTTTCTCTCTCGCTGTGAGTTTTAACTCATCCCGGTCTCATGAATAAACCAACTCTATTTATAAACCCTACTATGCTAGTGAATACGTTTCGCTTTCAATGAAAAAATGTTTTATGTAGTTTTGTGCGAATTTGATTCATGTTTAGAGCGACACTGTGACGATATTTCCATTTTTTGTTTATCATTTGTTATGAAGTAAAGTTGTTTCGTTTGTGTTGGTATATGCATTGTTTATTCTATACTTAAGCATCAAATTAAAAACCTGATATCATACATTCTTATACTTGAGTGGGAAGGTTAGATAAATTAGGTACACAGACCTTTTCATGCTCAGTCACCTAACTAGTGTAGGCAGTAAACAACAAAACCAGTATGTATAAGGTGGCCATTTATTTGACTAAATCTTCGTACTACTCTGGGCCAGTTCTAGACCCTTTGAGTACTTAGGTGTAGCACAAACTGCGGTTTTTATTCGCGTGTTTTTTTCCGCCCATTCTGCTACATATATTATGGAGTTGTATGAAGCTGTATTTGCGGTATAAAAACCGCGTGGTACACAAATCTGCGTTTTACCTCAGTATCCACCGTACCATAGACAAAATCCGCTGTGCGCTAGGCCTTAAATGCGACCGATGACGACGGTACGTTCGTTTACAAGGCGCCACAATGCAGACCAGTGCAAAGTGTAGTGTACATACAAATAGCAATCTAAAGTTGTGAGTAATACAAGGAAATAAATTACAAATAGAACAGCTTACCCACTCATCGTAATTGTAATACCAAATAACCGTCTTTAGGTATTTTATATTCTGCCCTATGCTTCAAATATGAAAAGGGAGTCTGTCAAATTTTATAGAATGTTTTCAGAAAATCTGACAACGGCTATGCAAGTGATCTCGGCATTGACAGCGAACGTTTTGAATGTTTCTATTGAATATTGTCTGCCTTTTGCAGAAAATGCATTTGAATTTGAATTTTATCTTATATTTTTGACTGGACCTTCCTTTTAATGTCATTTGAACGGTGAACTCTGGAACGGAACTGAAATCTGTTATTCACAGAGATTTATCTGTGAATAACAACATGTCACAGAAATTGATTCTGACAAGTTTGAACCTACTAATAAAAAGTAATAAGAAATGTAGAATTTAAGTTATACTTTTGGTAATTATTTTTTGTGGTTACGGAAAATCATAAAATATAGATTGGATGGGTCGACGTGGTGACACTTGGGCTCTTTTCACAGCAGTGAACGTTAGACACGTTCACTGCTGTGAAAAGAGCCCAACTGAAATTATTATTTCAGAAATAATTATAAGTCTATTGCAAATCAATTTTATATATTGTTTGACTTTTAAATCTTCATATTTTTCAGCAATTAATTACAGAACACTCGTCTTGAATAGCAACCGTGTTATGTTTTTGTAGATATAATAGTTTTAGCAACGGCATAAAGTTTGAGGCTCTAGACTAGTGGCAATCGATGTCAGCGAAGGCGATAGTCGAAATGTCAAATGTAAGGGATTGATCACGTGATTCTTCGACATATCTTGTCAATCCCATACAATTCTGCTTTTTTGACAAACGTTATCGCCACACTTTCAATGATAAAATGTCACTTGTCAGCCTCTAGTGGGGTTACGTGACTGTTTCAAGAAAATGTAAAAAAACACGTCAGACATTCCATCAAAAAAAAAAGTAATCAAAAGTTGCCTCATCTTCCAGACGTATCCTGCACATTTATCAAAGACCAACCATAACTTATTTAGCAGAAATTTTCTGCAAATGACAACACAAAGCAATGTGTTTATAGAGAACTGAAGCTACATCCTATATTCTCACTTTATGTTCTAGTGTTTTTGTTCTCCCATCTTACCTTCCAGATTGTCATTGCCTGCCATTTTTTTATTGCAGGAGTGCATTTCTTCAACTGAGCGTTTCTGAAATTTTTGTATGGAGTATTTGTTACACTGTGACCTGAGAAGTTTAATTGCATGGTCATGTTGTTGGTGTTGGTTGTTAGTGTTGGTTGTTGGTGTTGGTGTTAGTTGTTGGTGTTGGTTGTTGGTGTTGGTTGTTGGTATTGGTTGTTAGTGTTGGTTGGTTGTTTTTTTTTTTTTTTTTTTGTTTTGAAAAAACGTTGCCCCACACTAGGAATTTCTCCTGTATTGTGGGTACGTTTACAAACACATAAACTCACTTACACAAACACCCAGAGCCGGAACAACTATTTGTAGATCATACAAATATTTGTTCCGTGCGGGAATCGAACCCGCGACACGCAGCGCAGCAGTCAATCGCTCAACCACTGCGCCAACCGTGCGCCCTAGTTGGTTGGTTGGTGTTGTTGGTTGTATTAGTTTTTTTGATGTATGATACAATTTGAACGAGATTATTGCGGTGGATTTTAAGTTGCAGTTTGTAGAGGTGCCGAAAAACATGGTTGTCATTTTTGAGTTTTTGAACGAATCTAAAGTGTGTCTGTCCTCAGGAATTGCTCCTCCGTCTAAGTATGTACCTCTGCTAGCATATGGTGTTTGAATTTAAACTCAACCTGCAACATCATTTAGTTTACTGTTATGTGCTGCTTAAAACATAGCAAGTATGTACTGTAATACGTTTGATATCTATATTATTACTATAATAAAATTATAAAGAGAAAAGGTTTTTTTTGTTTATTTGTTTGTACCAAATAGGCTCCGAAACTACTGGACCGATTTAAAAAATACTTTAACAAATAGAAAGCTACATTATTCCTGAGTGACATAGGCTATTTTTAATACCAGCCCTGGGGGGTGGTACACAGGAGCGAAGCCGCGGGCAACAGCTAGTTTTATATAAAATGACAAGGAAAGTTCCTTTATCATTAATCAGAGAAGAGTTTTAAATATCGTATGGCATCATTAAAGCTTGTGTAGGATACAGTTTATGCAGAATCATTCGTTTTAACTTGTGCGCTGAAAGGCTTCTCTCGTGTCGGCTTGAGCAACACAAGCTTATCACGTGTCGTACTGGCATGGATAATTAGCAATTGGATCCTGAGGTCTAGGGCCTCACACAAGTGCAAATTCTATCAACGAAAGCGTAGCGATAGAGATTGAAAAAAAATCAAAAATGTCTGAGAATGTTAAACGCTATCTGAATCAATCCCTTAAATTTGAATCCCCAGCATTTCGACTATCAGCATCGCTGACATCAAAAGACACTCAGAGGGCCTCATACAAGTGTCATTCGATGTTAGCGGAAGCGATGATCGAAATGCCAAAATGTAAGGAATAGATCACGTGACATTTTGATGACGCTTGTCAACTCCATACATTTTTGACTTGTTTACAATCGCTGTTGCAACGCTTTTGATGATAGAATGTCACTTGTCTAGGGCCTCTGGTCGTCTGAAGTAAAAGCCTCATCGATCTCGATGTTAGCGAAAGCGATGTTCGAAATGTAAGGAATAGATCACGTGACATTTTGATGACGCTTGTCAACTCCATACATATTGACTTGTTTACAATCGCTGTTGCAACGTTTTAGATTATAGAATGTCACTTGTCTAGGGCGTCTGGTCGTCTGAAGTAAAAGCCTCATCGATCTCGATGTTAGCGAAAGCGATGATCGAAATGCCGAAATGTAAGGAATAGATCACGTGACATTTTGATGACGCTTGTCAATCCCATACATATTGACTTGTTTACAATCGCTGTTGCAACGCTTTCGATGATAGAATGTCACTTGTCTAGGACCTCTGGTCGTCTGAAGTAAAAGCCTCATCGATCTCGATGTTAGCGAAAGCGATGATCGAAATGCCAAATGTAAGGAATAGATCACGTGACATTTTGATGACGCTTGTCAACCCCATACATATTGACTTGTTTACAATCGCTGTTGCAACGTTTTAGATTATAGAATGTCACTTGTCTAGGGCATCTGGTCGTCTGAAGTAAAAGCCTCCTCGATCTCGATGTATGCGAAAGCGATGATCGAAATGCCGAAATGTAAGGAATAGATCACGTGACATTTTGATGACGCTTGTCAACTCCATACATTTTTGACTTATTTACAATCACAGTTGCAACGCTTTCGATGATAGAATGTCACTTGTCTAGGGCGTCTGGTCGTCTGAAGTAAAAGCCTCATCGATCTCGATGTTAGCGAAAGCGATGATCGAAATGCCGAAATGTAAGGAATAGATCACGTGACATTTTGATGACGCTTGTCAATCCCATACATATTGACTTGTTTACAATCGCTGTTGCAACGCTTTCGATGATAGAATGTCACTTGTCTAGGACCTCTGGTCGTCTGAAGTAAAAGCCTCATCGATCTCGATGTTAGCGAAAGCGATGATCGAAATGCCAAATGTAAGGAATAGATCACGTGATATTTTGATGACACTTGTCAACTCCATACATGTTTGACTTGTTTACAATCGCTGTTGCAACGCTTTCGATGATAGAATGTCACTTATCTAGGGCCTCTGGTCGTCTGAAGTAAAAGCCTCATCGATCTCGATGTTAGCGAAAGCGATGTTCGAAAAGCCAAAATTTAAGGAATAGATCATGTGACATTTTGATGACGCTTGTCAATCCCATACATATTGACTTGTTTACAATCGCTTTTTCAACGTTTTCGATTATAGAATGTCACTTGTCTAGGGCGTCTGGTCGTCTGAAGTAAAAGCGTCATCGATCTCAATGTTAGCGAAAGCGATGATCGAAATGCCAAAATGTAAGGAATAGATCACGTGACATTTTGATGACGCTTGTCAATTCCATACATATTGACTTGTTTACAATCGCTGTTGCAACGCTTTCGATGATAGAATGTCACTTATCTAGGGCCTCTGGTCGTCTGAAGTAAAAGCCTCATCGATCTCGATGTTAGCGAAAGCGATGTTCGAAAAGCCAAAATTTAAGGAATAGATCACGTGACATTTTGATGACGCTTGTCAACCCCATACATATTGACTTGTTTACAATCGCTTTTGCAACGTTTTCGATTATAGAATGTCACTTGTCTAGGGCGTCTGGTCGTCTGAAGTAAAAGCGTCATCGATCTCAATGTTAGCGAAAGCGATGATCAAAATGCCAAAATGTAAGGAATAGATCACGTGACATTTTGATGACGCTTGTCAATTCCATACATATTGACTTGTTTACAATCGCTGTTGCAACGCTTTCGATGATAGAATGTCACTTGTCTAAGGCGTTTGGCCTAGCCATTTGCCAACCATGTTGCGGTTGGCTCCAGTCTAATCGGATGTTACTAAGTACCAATATTTTACATAGAACGACTAGCTAACTGACCTAGACAACAGTAACTGGGCTACACGATACTCATATTGGCCACATTGCTTTCAGATTTTCTGACTACCCGTAATTACTATCAACGGCCGGAATCAACAGCTTAACTCGCTTTTCGAGGCACCCATTCAAGAAACGACCTCGGCAAGCCCTGCTTAACTTTAAAGATCGACCAGTGCGGCTATTATTAATATGTAGTCACTAGTAGATACCTCAACAACCATGTCGTCTAAAGTGAAGACCTAAATTAGCCGAAAGTTATTCGATCTACGTAAACCTGAAATATTATCATATTACCAACGATTCAATATTCTAATGCGATATTATATGAAAATATTATACCAAACCAACTTAGAGGTAGTATTAGGAAATCGATGGCTTCCTCCAACATTCCTATGAAAATGTCTCTGCAATCATTGGTGCGGATTTTATTTGATGGAATAGTTATGTACGTTTCAGGGATTTTAAAACGCTCTTAAGCACTTCGGGCATATTTTCAGATGTGGTAAGTGGGATACTATAAAAAGTTATTAGAGAGAATAGTGGGGTAATAGGAAAATTTGTAACCTCCTTTCAGTTACAAATAAACCTCATTTGAAGGTGAAAAGACGCCTTTCATCCACATTTTTCGGACTTAATTTTTATGTTATAAAGCATGTACACAAAATGGGTGAAAGGTAAAATGAATGATTTCCCACTCTCAAAACACTCTCACAAAAAGAAAAACACTTTTTATTCAACACTGCGAATAATTGAATCAAACGACACGAATTATATAGGAAAGCGTACACCCGACCCAAAAATACAGACAGATTGTTTCATTCACCTAGTCATTTTAAATCCTTTTCACTCCAGCCGGGTGCTCTGTAACCAGAGATGTGCAAGAAAACTAGTCACTGCGCGAGGAAAAACCCATTATTCTACCCTGGCTTAGCGCAGCTCAGATGGAAAAGAGCTAGCGGAGCTAGATACTTGTAATGCAAAAAAAACCGGCCAAGTGCCAGTCGGACTCGCGCACGAAGGGTTCCGTGCCGTTATCGCCAAAAAAGAAAAAAAACAAGTTTGTTTTATGGGATACCTAAATATTTGGGGTGCACGGTTGGCGCAGTGGTTGAGCGATTGACTGCTGTGCTGCGTGTCGCGGGTTCGATTCCCGCACGGAACAAATATTTGTATGAACTACAGATAGTTGTTCCGGCTCTGGGTGTTGTGTATGTGAGTTTATATGTTTGTAAACGCACCCACGATACAGGAAGAAACTCCTAGTGTGGGGCAACGTTTTTTTTTAAGATAAGATTTATTTTATTCTGTTTTTAGTACTTGTAAGGAACCCTAAAAATGAGAGGAGTATGCGAGGGATCTGAGCGAGGAATGTATGCGACTACGGGCTGTGTGCTCACGGTCACCTGCACTCACCATCTTCTTCTTCGTTTCGCTCTTGATACAGTGGTCACGATAAATTTTGTCTTTTCGCTGGAGTTCTTGTCACTCGCCTCACGATCTCTCTCCATTTGGCTCTGTTAGATGAAAGTTTGGCGCATTCATTTAAAGGACCTGTAACAGCAGATTTAATTTGGTCGATCCACCTCATCGGTGACTTCCCGCGTTGCCTGTTACCGTCCTCTCTACCCAGCACCGCCAGGCGCTCAATGGAATCGTTATTCCGCGTCGAGACATGGCAAAAGAATTAATGTAAACGTGACTTTACTATTGCTGATACCTACTCACCTTACCACACCATATACCCCGCCCGCGGACAACTAAACAGAGTCCAATAAGCATCCTCGCACCATTTCACAGACTCGCTTCGCATCTTCATACCGCGCAGGTTCCTCGCACATATTTCATGGTAGCAATCACACATTTTCACACCGACGCTAAACATCCTTGAACCGCTATATCACACATATCTAGTGAACAGTACCCTAAATGGATGAAAACAAAAACCTATTCATAGATCTGGTTACATAAGACCTATGTTGTTAAGCTGCCAAAAGAATGTACTGTGACACTTCATTACGCTGCATTTGCAATGGCCGCTAGGCTGTCATTGTGACTAAGCTCTTTGAATTCCGTTTGTTCTGTCTTTCTGCCCCGGTAATTTGTCTGTGGAGGTATGTTTTAATGACTGGGTGATGTAGAGTCGTTATTTTAGTGAAATGAAAAGCTTTGCCAAAACGTGGTGTGTTTGGTCCGGTTATATTAATTTTTTGGGATCAATAGAGGTCTGCCGACCCCAAATATTGACATAAAAATTTCAGCTGGACGACGTCAGACCTAGGTCATTGGTTCTACTTGTTGTATGACTAAGATGACTTCCAATGGTATGTCATCTGCCTCAACGATCATCTGGCAGAAGCGCCTCGAGTGCCTCGACTAACTAAGTCCCTAATCGAGAACTTATTTTATGAGTAAATAAATAGATCGAGACACAAAGTATGTAAGCGGCGGAATGTGCTCTTGTTGAGTATACTTGTTGTATTTTTTAAACCTAAGTACCCGTGCATATGATTCTCTGAGATTTCTACATATAGTTATATAATATTTATTCAATATTATATATGTACATACTTAAACACTAAACAAACACCATTCTCTGAGCAGTTTAGTATGAGCGATGAGCGAACCCATAGATACGGATAAAAATAGTACCTACCTACATTATTTATCGTTAGCTTTATGTAAGTAAAGAGAGATTCTATAGAAATATCTAAAATAACCCATAAAACATCCAATCCAGAGCCACCTGGGGTAGACATCCAAAAATTTATTGGGGTACCCGTATAAAAATAAAATATTGTGCATGGAATCCATTCCAGATAAAAATGGTATCATGTAAACGAAATGGACCGAATCAAAATAATGTTTTATCACCGAAAAAGATTTCGTAATTTTTTTTTGCGGCCCTCTGAACTTTACGAGGGAGTAAAGTTCGTTGTTACGTTATTAATTTTAAAGCCTGTTATTAGCACATAAGACTTTAAATAAAGAAGGAACCTTCTTATAAGGTAATAAGATTTCATTATTCTACACCAGTCCACGGGCTGAACATACCTCCTCTGATAGCCAGACATTCATCTCCGCTGCTACCAGCCACCCTGAAAAGTTCGGCGCTCATTCTAGCCTGAGGGCATCCAATGTTTTTTCACGGTCACCACTCATAAAACATCTGCCCCAACGTTTATAGGATCTACAACTAAAATGCCGTCCATTGCTATTCCAACTTGCTTATTATGTAAGTTATATCAACAAGGTATGGGTCATATCTTAAGTCAACGGTAGGTACCTATAAAAACATTATTTCCTTAGTGGAAACAGAACTGTTGTTAGTTGACCGTTTTTTTTTACAAAAATACACATTGTACGGTGACAGAGTACGTGTGAGACTCACAGCGAGATTTTAAATGTGTTTGAAGGATGTTCTGCCCCGTCATTCCTTAAGGGCCTACATCCACTTTAGTGCCGTAAAAAGGGTAACTTTCTAAAGCATTCTTCTTAGTAACGGCTAGGTTAAAAGGTTTGAAAAAATATGTATTTATTATTGTTTCATGTATATTATTTTTAACAAATAGTTTTGCTTTAAAAAAAAATTTACAACACGCTATTTTTTCGCTTATTTTGGATACTCCTCCAAAACGACTTGGATGTTTAAAAATATTTTTACACAGAAAAATTGATGGCTAGAATTTCTTCATAACTAACATAGCATATGTAAATCAAATAATATTTTGCAAACAAAACAGTCCAAAAGGAAATAAAAAAAACAATATTAATATTTTGGGGCGTATATCATTGGGGTGTATATATCGCCTTAAGTATCATATAGCAAAATCAAGACGGACACACTAAGTAACGTGATTTTTTTACAATCTTTGACGCGTCTGTTGGAAATTACCACCGACGGAAAATGTTTGGTAATTTCAAATGTCATTCTATACAGCATCTATAGAAATCAGTTCGAACACTTCTTTAAAAGTGAGTACGGCTTTTACGTATCTTTAACATGAACGCTTTGTCGTGCCGACAGAGGGCGCTTTTCGAATTTGCCATACAAATGAACGCGACGGCGACGGTCGCATGTTCGTCTGATGATCGCCTTGTATTAGGTAGGACAGTAGGATCCGTAGGATGACGTAATTGCCTAAAGCTTCTTGTCCCTTGTAAATTTAGTTTCAGTACTAGGTGCCTCTGGAGTTATTTATTACCTAACCTACTTTATGAACTAAAATGCAAATTAATCACTTCTCAGACAGTTTTGTCTCGGTCCTCAGACTAAACTACGTTTGTGCGTAATTATCATGACGTGAACACTGAAATATTTCAATAAAAGACGTGTCGAGGGCGCCATTACTCATTAAAATAGCCATCTATCATGATTCACGATACAAATATTTTATAGCGGCATAAGGAATGAAATAAGTGGCATTAAATAATGGTCTGAAGAAGGACGTGTTAGGCAGACGCGTTATTTTTTTATCCATGTACTATTATTAATAACTAGTGGTCCATTCCATAAGGTCAGGTCATAATCTTCTTCTTTTTGTGTGAGGATACGGCCACCTCTGGTGTCAGAGTTAATTAAGGGTCATTACAATTTGTAACGTTACGTTATGGTTATAGCCATCTGGAATAACTTTTCTTTTAAATGCTGAAACATTTTGTTATTTTTTTGGATCTAGAGATTGGATATCCATAAAATTCGAGGTCTCTCTTTATAATATTAGGATTAGTAATGATTAAGTTTAAGTTTTTTATTACCCAGCTGCAAGGAAAGGGATATGTTTTTCACGCGTATCTTGTATGTATGTAATATTCTTTTCAACACACTTGCTTTTAAAGTGGCTCTAATTTCATCGCAATTAGGCACATAATGATACCTGTTATCAAACTGTGACTTTTTCATTGCTATTATTCACAAGTGAGTTATAGAGTTTTTTTATTTATTTATTGGTTGAGTTGCTTTGTTCTTAAAAAAGTTTCGATACAAAAAAGATCGTGCTCAACTACTGAGCACGATCTTTTTTGTATCGAAACTTTTCTCGAAACTCTTACTAACAAAGAAATTAATGTACCTATTGCTTGCTCATTTCATGCAACTTCGTATTAAGACGCGTCCCCGAGCAAAACGCCGCGCTAGTCGAATTTTGTGCAGTTTTTAAGAGCTATCTACTCTTTATTTAAAAAGAAATATCAATTAATAAAAATACATTAAATTTCTACATAATGTTGATTTTAAAATTGTAGTACACTTTTTTTTGAAGAGGTGTAGTATTCAATAAACTCCTTCCAACAAAACCATAAAAATGAGAAATAATTATTGACAGCATGCATCTCCTCGTAAAGTGTTCATTAATTATTTTTTTATACTAACACTAATGGATAGACAATTTGATAACGAACATTTTGTAAGTTTTATTTTTTTCAAAAGACCAATATTCGATTTTATAAAGATTTTATTCTAAAATCTGGGCGTATTCACTACCGTAATTCATGCGCCACCAGTGCCGCTAGGCCAATAGGAATGCTCATATCTCATGCTGATTTTTTGGTCAGGGTATGGCCTTAATTTCAACTTGAACTTGCTTAATAAATAAAGCTTTCACTCAAAAATAAATTTTATTTGCTCTGTAATTAAGAAAAATTTAAATTCCCTATTTTGTACGTGGCTAAAACACTATCCACAAAAAGCCAAAAAAATAAGAAACCTCATTCATTTATTCTATGGCCGATCGCCATCGTTAGATGCGCGCGCATAGGAAACCTGATTAATTTTGCCCGCCATTGTGAAAAAAATATCTAATAAAAATATATATGTCGCCGCGGAGGCGTGGATTTGCTAATTCGTTAAATTTATACGTTAAATAAATACTTTCGAGTTTCAATCCAGTGCTGTGTGTTATTGAAGTTTACCCGTTCCTATGAAGAATGAAGGAATTGCCTCTAGAATTGGAGTTGATGATGGTGGTCCTATAATTCATAGGTACTTCGACGTGACATCAGAATTGAGATCAGCTCCCGCCTTCTGCCCATGCTATGAAAGCCATCCGAAGAATTTCGTACATCACCGCCACCGCCGAGAGCATGGCAAAATATTTTCCTATGATAATTTCCAAGAACGCATAGAACTTTATTGAAACGTCAGAAGAAGCTAAGAATTGGCTATGGTCTCGTCTAAGCTGCTGATGAAGAAAGAAAGAAAGAAAAATTGTTTATTTGCGCCAGGCACGACGCATAGCATAAAAAAAAACAAAAATAAATAAATAAAAATAATAATAATAAGATCATTACAAAGTATGCGTCACAACTACGCAAAACGTTCATCGCTCAGCATAATGCTGGGAGGATGCTGACCTACATCATTATGATCATAACTAGCTGGAGACAATATCATTGAAGTGAACCAAAACTTTGTACAGTACAGAATGACCGAAGCAGCTAAATAAACAAAGACTTGATCTGTCCATTGATAGATTCCATCATCATTAAGGGGAGTATTCTGTTTTATTTATTTATGTAACCTAAAATTCTTAATTATTTTCATCATACAAGGCAAGGTCAGTGACCTTTTGTGTGACAATTTTAATCAATCTGCCTAGACTTTTCCCAACTAAGTCGGGGTCGGCTTCTTGTCTAACCTGATGGGGTTCAGCTGAGTACCAGTGTTTTACATGGGGTCACCAAAACCCAGTAACTGGGTGACACGATACCCCTTTGCAAGACTAGTGCCTGCTGGTATTTGTGTGACAATTTTTGGAAATAAAATGAATGAAAACAGCCTAATTTACTTCATAAAATAAGACGGCTTACTAGTAACTCAATGTTATTGCTTAAATATGGTTCTTTCTTTTCTCTTAAGAATTACAATGGCTCAGTTATTATTTGAGAAACTTAATTTTATTTGAGGAGTATGTAAGGATCGTAGCAAGTGGCGATCTGTGGTTGCTGCCTATCCCCATGGGGACAAGGTGTGAGTGTATGAATGATAAACAATTCAAAGTACTTAATTTGAGTTTAGTGCCAGACAAAAGGTAATTTCACTTATTTTTATAGCATTTGTTACATTTAGGTAGCTTACACAAAACAATAGTTTAGTAGGTAGCTACGTTAAGTAAGTAACAGAATGTATGTGCAACAGAATTAGTAAACATTTGGCAAAAAGTGCCATGACATGTTCATGTTGACGCTGTAGTTGTTATTTTTACAATGAGTTATGGTTTTTACCCAACTGCCAACAAGGCTTATTATTGAATAATGTGGAACCTGTTGCATGTCATACTTACTAAATAAAGTAAGATAAGAAAATGTATTAACACATTCCTGAAAACATGAAAAGCACAACAAATAAAATTAAAATTATTACATGCTTAAGAAAATACCTAGGTACAATGATTTGCATTTAAGTAGCTCCACCCTGTGTCGTGATCTAGTTTTCTTATCTTTAATGTCATAGTTTAAGTGCACTTAGGGGTGAGACAAATAGTTTAGTTACAAGACTTAACAACATTTAAAATATTATTAAGAGGTTTGTTTAGAGTGTAGTGTGCATCTAGTATAAATGTGTTTGTATGAATGAAAGGGATGTGATACACCTGGGTGACTCATTACGAGGACTTTATAATAATTATCAGGAGAGCTTAGGTCCGTGTATGGTCATAAGCTGATAGTCACTTGGTAACTTTTAATTTACAAGTACCTAAGCTTTGAGTAACCAATTATGTATGGAACTTGTGAATTCTTGGTAAATTAATGGTCATGTGTATGTAAGACATCTTTGAGTGAATTTAATGTGATTAATGTGTTCCATCTTATCTGTCTACATGATCTGGTAGATTTGTTTTGAGTATGGAGATCTTGTCAGGGATAGCGCTATAAGTTAGATCTAATGATAAATTGTCTGATCCTACATTCTTGGTACAGACTGTCAGTTGGATACTGATAGGAGGGCCTCCTATAAGCTCTTAAGTTTAAACTTATTCATGTTAAGTTTGTTATAACAAAGTTTCTTTAATCATTCAATATTTGATAAACTTCCTGATGAATTAAATCTCACAATGTGTTTAGTTGAATTTTACTTGTTATGGTGGTACATGGGTGTAAATAGATTAGTAATTTCTGACAGATTTCAAAGCTCGTTATTGGGTGCATTTGCACAAAATAAAAACAATCAAAAGACAGGTTTGTTTTACGGTAATTTGTCACATACATTATTATTTAGCTGCATATCTTCTCACATTCCAGATTCCTGGTAATTGTCATATCAAAAATCAAAATGGTTACCTACGATATGGAAACAAAACTAAAAATACCTGGTGGTGCAAGTGACCGTGTCGCCGGGTCAGGACCTTATATGCTACCAACATACATGCCACCAAATAGAGGTCAGCTAGTAAAGACTTCAAGCACAACATAACAAAAGTAAAAGGTGAGATGTTTTCACACTATCTACTCACCTTGCTAACTGATACAGTGCTGTTGTATCAGAAGGCTCAACTCAATAGCCATGCCAAATAACTCTACATGATGCTTGTGCATGGTACTACCTAGCAACAAAGTACTTTTAATTTATTATCCCTGGGTTCAATTCCTAGGTCGGGCAAAATGTGTTTATGGGATTTTTCCAATAGGAATTCCTCTGTGACAGCCTAGAGTTTGAAATTGGTGAACCCCATGCTTCGGAAAGCATGTTAAGCCATTGGCCTTGTGCGCTATAGTATCTTCCTATGTAGATGGCTCATCAGATTGGCTGTCATGGCCGAATTCAATCAGGAGGATTACTGTTATTTATTATTATATTTTTGTAACTCGTAACAGTTCATGGTATTCTATTGTCAAATTTAGGCAATTATAAAAATGAATAATAAAACAAGCTCTAATTATAGTAGTGTCCCATAACCTAGAGCTCTGGAGGTAGTTAATAACACAATCATTTATATCAACACCATTCTATCAGCATCCATGGAGGTGCATTTGAGGTAATAATGAGAACACAAGAAACTTTCCTGTTGTATGCTGTGGAAGCAACTAATAATGATAACACAATAAACTATACTGTTGGTATGCTGTGGAAGCAACTAATAATGATAACACAATAAACTATACTGTTGGTATGCTGTGGAAGCAACTAATAATGATAACATAATAAACTATACTGTTGGTATGCTGTGGAAGCAACTAATAATGATAACACAATAAGCTGTCTGTTAGTAATCCGTGGAGGAAACTAATAGTGATAATACAACAAACAATCTCTTAGTTTGCTGTGGAAGCAACTAAGAATGATTTAATATCCATTGGTTAGGCGTGGAGGCCGCTAATGAACAATCTCTCATGTTATCCTGCTGGGTCCACGGTGTACAAGACCACCCAGAGCCTGGTTCCTTATATCCTGTCAAATCAAAGACTCCGTGCCTGTCACGGAGCAATGGTCCTAAACTCCTTAACCTTTAATCCTGTCAAATCAAAGACTTTGTGTCTATCACAGAGCGGTGTTCCTGATCCTATCCTTTAATCCTGTCAAATCAAAGACTTTGTGTCTATCACAGAGCATTACCATCCCGTGAGAATGAAACTAAACAAAAAACAGCTGATCACAATACTCCTACACTACCTACACTATACTTACCAAATACAAGAGTGCTGTGTAAGCCTTATAAGTAGGTGTGTGCTCATTAATGCATCAAATATTCTTATTTAAGATAAACTTTGTAGTTACCTAATCTAATAAGTATTCAGTTATAAACTGATAACTTAAACTGACTCTTACCTATTGCAAATCAATAAATATTGTAAAATAATACAAACAACAACATTCTGCAAACAAGATTCAAAATGGACTATTAAGCTAGCAACTGATTATTCAATAACAAAAATCTGAAATACAAATTGTATGCCTTCATTGGCATGACATGTAGCAATTCGTTGTTTTCTAACAACATTGATCTTTACCATATTGCAATTTGAATACCTAAAGCATATAGCTGTGGGTGTTAAAATGCATTCAAAATTTCAAAAATAAGGCATACTAAGCATAGATTTCTTACAAGCTATCAATGATGTTTAAAACTAGTTGTTATCAGATCACAAATTTAATTTATATTGTAGGATGATAAACAACAATAATCTGCCGACAAATTTCTGTCTGCTATTACAGATAACAACCAAGAAACAGAGACTGAGGACACAGGAAGCCGCAGAGCACGCGTCTGATGTTCAGAACGGCCGTGTCGCCGCGGAGGCGTGGATTTGCTAATTCGTTATCCAAATTAATAATTTCAATTGTCAATTAACACAAACTCTATAATCCTGTCATCTCTGAGATTTCGCTAGAACTATTAAATGTCTGTTTATGTTGGTTTATGGTTCAGCGCCATCTATTGGCTTATTGTGGAATTAGTTATTGATTCGTTTGAATGAAGATCATTTGATAAGTTAATTTTCAATGTTTAATTAATACGAGATGTTTAAATAAAACGGGAACATTTATTGTAGGACTTTTAGATTTGTTCTCATTTTAACTATTGCACATTTGACTAAGTAAATATGTTTTATTATGGCCCTACGAAAAGTTGTCAACAATGGCGGATGTTATAATTTTAATGACCAATAACTAGATTTAATAATTTAATACGAGAACTAAACAAATTTGAGTAATTGATTAAATACTATAAAGTAATAAGACTATTTTACACAGCTATGTAATAATGAGAAACCTTCTGGTTAGTAAGATATTCAGATCACCGGAAACTTGGATAGTTTTGAGTTGAGGTGATTATTTTAGTAATAATCTACGAACAACTTTGTATTTGTGAGTATTGGGATTGTTTAATGTTAAAATAATTAACTGAGCAGCATTTTAGTATTGTTTGTTAGCTTTATACAACTATCCAAGTAATTAGTGTCTAAACAAAAACAATATGGAAGTCCCGCCCACTCGCAACGCGCATTGCGCGTATGCCGTGTGTAAAATAATAACTGTTTAATAAATCTGATTGATTAGATGTTTGAAAACCTAATAAACATGTAACACCAATTGTCTTAAAGTGATTGTGTAAACTATAAAAAGATTTAAAAGAGTATCCTAGAGTTTCTTGCTAGGTCTTCTCTAGAGATCGACGAGGGATTGCGACCTAGCGAGCCACCATGTGGTTTTAACTTCAAGTTCGAATGAAAACTCAAAGTACCTGTAACTAAGTCAAATAAATACTTTCGAGTTTCAATCCAGTGCTGTGTGTTATTGAAGTTTACCCGTTCCTATGAAGAATGAAGGAATTGCCTCTAGAATTGGAGTTGATGATGGTGGTCCTATAATTCATAGGTACTTCGACGTGACATATATAATTCGTTTTTACTGTTGAAAATGATTTTTTGTATTATTTTCTTCACATGTGTGTTGAAAAACGTCGTATGATACACGTGTGTATTGATGATTACCGTCCTTGGCTCTATTAAGACCCTCAACTACGGCTCGGGTCTCAATGGCGCCTCAGCGGTAATCACCAACATTGCACACTTGTACCATAATGTACTGTTCGTACCACTTGCTCAAAAAAGTGACATTCTATGCCACAAAAAGCGAACATAACAATAGTCATTTTTAATCTGTTAAAAACAGGGAAAGAAAATTGTACTGAATTTCATTCATCCTCTAGGGGGAGAATGTGATTTAAATTTGGAATACTTACTTTAAACTAAACTGAAATTTATACTGAACTACATCTGTGTTTACACCATTGAGTTTGTATATAAAGCATTATACATCTTTTTGAAAAAGGAATACGCATTTATTATGCAGTTATGATTATCCAATAAAATGACGAAAACCGACGAGGCCGTATGAACTTGAAGCCTTTGCTTTTCCGACAAAAAAATATTAGTCTAGGAATTTGCCGCGTTTTTGTTTTCTTCAAATACATAAACATTAAGTTTATTTTAATTTATTTTTACTTTTAATTGTCATTATTTTTAATAAATACTTATCTCATATTATTATTGTGTTATTTTTTTCGCAAATGGTACGAAAAGTAGAGTATTTTCCTCGGTGATAAAGCTGTCTTAGTCTTGGGTGAACTTTTATCCCTCGCTACACTCAGGTCTCGTCTTAAATCCCTCGCTTCGCTCGTGATTTAAGTTTTTAACACCCTCGCTACGCTCGGGAGTAAACCTCGAGTCCTTCGTTACGCTCGCGATTTAAATCGTCACCCGCGACAGAAGAGACTGCTTTATCCCCTTGGTTAATAATCTACTAATTATTACCACGTATCTTTCAAACCACTTGATGGGTTTTTATAATTAAGACATCGTTAGATAGGTCTCGGCCGCCCAAGTGTTCTTAGATAAGTGCCGTAAAAAAAAAGAAAAATGGTAATCAAGTAAAAAAACCCGACTGCAAAGATGTAAACAAGAAGTAAATCATTCTGTGCAGTCGGAGGATATTTATAGTTTTGGAGCCTTTACGCTTGATGATGCGTTTGTCACGGTCTGCTTGGATTTTCGGTATCTCGGTTTACTCGTGCAAATCGATGGCCAAGTAGACCGCACTCGATGAACTGGCGACAAGTCACTGCAATAAATAAAGGGATGATGAAGAACACGAGAATGATGTTGATGAGGATTTGTAAATCTCGATTTACTTGGTTTTTGTGGCACCACGGCGAATTCACATGTTGTGAGTTCAATCCCAGGCAGGAAAGTTGTGTATTTAAAAAAAAAAACGACGATGGTGAAATAAAACGTCGTTAGGGAACGGGCATGTAAAAAAAGCGAAAACATGAGGCAGATGCCGATTTTTTGGTTCCAGAACACGTTCGTACCCCAATGGGAGATAAATGCTATCAGATGTATGTGTATTCTATGTAATATACAATCTCTAATTATTTTATTAGCCTTCTCTTTTCACAGCTTTAAGAATAAAACTGCCTTATATACACACATCACATCACATCATCAGCCTATTAATGTTCCCACTGCTGGGACACAGGCCTCCTCTCTATGAGAGGGGATGGGCCGTAATCCACCAAGCGGGCCCAGTGCGGGTTGCTGGTTCTAGGACATATCGGTTTCCTCACGATGTTTTTCTTCACCGTTTTTGAGAGCAGTGTTGATGAAATAATTTACACAAAGTAAAGCGCCTGCCTGGGTTCGAACCTACGACCTACAACTTGTAAATCGCGGCCGACACCACTGGGCCACCACTGCTCTCCTGGGCCACCACTGCTCTGACTTGTATACATGACAATCTTATTAGTGGAAGCTAATTTCATAAGCATTAACCAGTACCAATTTCAATTGAAGAAATTGTTACTTGAAGCACCAGTTTTCAGCAAATGACAGACATAAAATGTTACAGTAATTACCAAAAATTAACTAATATTTAACAAGTTATCGCCTCGAATAACAGTTACACAAAGTATTTAACTATAAATAAACACAGAGAATCTCCAGAAACCGTTGTAAGGTCGTACCGAACAAGTTGCACTAACTGAGAATAACGGTAGCAATTACACAAGTTTGTGCGATCTCATTCAAATGAAGGTACTCCTACAATTTAATTGTTAACGCCATTAGACATTGTCTGCAGTAATTTGAGATATTAGAATTAAATTAGGTTATAACTGCTTTAGAAACAGCTAATAAAGAGAACTTTGGTCGAGACAGCTTTAAATGTTATGAGATGTAGTTTCATTTTCGAAATTGGAATGGATGTCTTTTATTAAAAACGAGAAAATTACTGTTTTAACGCCTCATAATTTATTGTATTTCGCGAAATAGAAATTGAATTTGAATGCCAAAATCAAAGAACCACAAATATTGTGGTGGCCCAGTGGCTAAGGCCTCGCCTCTTGTTCTTGAGGTCGTAGGACAAGTATCAATATGCCTCTTTCAATTCATATGTACTTATTATCTTAAACATCGCTGACAACGGTGAAGAAAAACATCGTGAGGAAATCTGTTCTTATAGCAATTAAAATAGAGCAAGCGCGATGATGAATGTATGAATGTTCGTGCCCCCCCCTGTATGAGGCCTTTGCCATTTTTTTTTCGGTCGGATATCATTCTGACTTCTCCCGCTATGGGTGAAGCGGGAGGGCGCGTCAGACTTTAATGACTAAAACACACCCGTGTTCCATCAGTAGTTTGAGCCATGGCCGCGGTAATTCTTTTTCAAATTTATTTGCTACCCAGACAGGCATCGGTCCTAGCGGACCCTTTCAGTTTTTGCTGACAACTCTATGAGGCACGCATAGAACACTGAACTCGGGCCTGGTCCTTATCGGACGGCGAGCTACCCATTACTCGGCGTCCGCAAGCCGGCACCTGCGGTGGCTGTGAATCGGCTTGAGACCTCCGACGCCGTTCCGTCTCCTCCTTTGCGAGTATAACTGCTGCGCAAAAGGAGGTGACAGCTCATGCCCATGCCCTCTCTAGGCCTGTGCCCTGCGGTGGGATTGTAACATGCTTGTATTATTATTATATACACCACGAACGAATCCAGTGGAATATATGTTCGTTAAACGATAAAAAGCACTTGGGGCACTATGAGGATACAGCAAAATGCTATCGTACTCGTATGCTAATAGTATCATGACGCTGAAAGAGTAATAAATTCAATTTAAAAACTGTTAATTTGTTTATTACATGGCTTCATGTCATGGCTTCCAAAACACAAATCGCCGACGTCACCCAAAAAGCAGCCAAGTTAAAATGGGACTGGGCCGGACACGTCTGCCGCACGTCAAACGGTTCATGGGCTAAATCAACTACAATGTGGGTTCCAGAAAATGTTAGGCGACACCGCAGCAGACCCAGGCGAAGATGGCGGGATGAACTTGATGCCTATCGACTGGATTGGTCCACAATTGCCCTAAACCGAAAGGATTGGAAGGAAGAAGGGGAGGCCTTTGCCCTGCAGTGGGACAAAATAGGCTGAAAATAAAAATAATAAAATAATGGCTTCATGTATAGGCTTATATTGAGGCTTATATTGCATTCTATATTAGACCTATTTATTTATTTGTATATTCTTAATTGCACACCTGATTTAACAAACATTTGGGAATTCAAAACTAAATATCTATGTTCTTTTGAAGGTAACATTTTTCAATCCGGTGGACTCATTCGCCATGAAAACGAAAACTCTCGATTAATGAGTCTGGTGTACACGGATAGAGTTAAAGGTATAATATCACGGTACAGTACTAACTATACCAATGTAGTAGCATTGTGATTGTAGAGTACTAAAACTTGAAACCTACGCTAGTTCTTATCTTATCTTATCTTATGGAGGGGCCGAGAAATAACTCGGACACTTCGACCCATTGGGATCTTTTGTGGTCCCCTAGATAACTCACTCCTCCTCATTCTCGTTGAAAACCGTTTTTATGAGTTTTACGACGAGACTAGGAGATATGAGCCTATAATCTTCTGGTTTTGGGTATCCAACCCCTAGGAGACTCATTCGCTTACCAGCCAGTGCATCTCACCTACACTAGTTACTCTACTAGTAAACTATTAATTTACGTACAGACAGTTACTATACTGAAACTGGTAGAGTACTTGTAATTGGTAGAGTATGCCGCTAGTTGACTCTAGCGTTAACACTACCCGTGTACACCAGGCTGATAGCAAACTATTATATCTACCAATATTGAGACTTGAGTCGGATGAAATAACTTTGAATGTAAAGCCTGGTGTACACGGGTAGAGTTAACGGTATAGTATCAAGGTAGAGTAGGAACAATGCTACTGCTATTGTTCCTACTCTACCGTGCTGCTATCCTTTAACTCTACCCGTGTAAACTAGGCTTAAGATTCTCTTAGTATCAGTAAACAAGACATACAAGTAACATTCAATCAACGACTGTGTCGCGATAACCGTTGAAAAAAAGTCAAAAATGTAAGGTAATGCCTTGGCATTACCATAATCGTTGATAGCGTTTGCGTTATCGACTATATCACATGATCAATCCCTTAAATTTTGGCATTTCCACCATCACCTTCGCTGATAGAATAACACTTTGTCTAAAACACCTGAACTTGCTGGCCCCATAACAGAAGACTTCGACTGTAATAGAAAACCTTATTCGTCTTAAGGTCGTGTTCACCGTGCGACTGCGACGCGAGACCACGACACGCAACCGAGGCATGAAACGCGTAACACCACCTTTTCCCTAGGGAAAAGGAGGAGTTAAAGCTTAGGCTTTGAATGCGAGTGAGTTCCCACGCGACCCCCACCACGACGCGCGATCGCGACGCAAGACAGAAAACCGCTAGGCGGTCTCGCTCACGGACGAGTTGTGTGGCGCGTTGCACTTGTTAGAATCATGAATGGATCTCTATATAAAAGTATTGCCAAGATAGCAAGCTTTGAATGTCAAGATAATTGTCGTTCATTTACTGTGTATCAGAGTTCCAATGTATATGGTGTGTAAGGAAAGGGTTTTATGAATAAAAGCACAGAAAGACAAGACTAGGTATTTATTTAAATAAGGCTTGTCAATTAATTCATATTAAGAAGGCTCATCGAGCTTACTGCCCATTCGCTAGACCTAGTTCTCGTGTGGACGAAGGGCAAGAAACCCCACGGAAGCTCTTTCATAGTATTTATCGATATCTTTTACAACCACAAAGTATTTACAATATTATATAAAGAAAATAACAAGGATAACTCAAAGGAAGACTAACCCTTAAATAAATGTAACATATTAGGAATAAAGGCCATAATATGATATAGATACAGTTTCAACACAACCATTAGCAATAATAAAGTTATAATATCAAAAAACTTACGTTAGCCTTGTGTAGACGATCTTACACCAATTATTAATGATAAAGGAAATATAATAGTATATCTGGCCTGTACTGGCTTGTAGTTCACAGAAAAGTAAGTCGGCTTATCCATTACACAATATTTTATAATCTCGGGACTATCAGTGTCTCAATACGTCCAATATGAGAAAATGGCGCGGTATCCCGCCATTTTCTATATTGTTTTAAATAATCTCACAATTAGATGAACAATAATAAATTATCATGTAATGAATCCATTTTAAAACGTAACAAAACAATTAAGGAATTTAATAACACCTCTTTAGTAATTCTTAATCAATATTCGAAAGAATATTGATACTAACAGACAGTATTGAACCAATTGTTTCAAAGGACTTATAATACTAATATAGCAATATAAAATCCAGGATACATCACAATAATCATTACAAATTACGTAATAATTTATAGGAATATCATCAATGTGGCTTAATACAAGTTTAAGAGTTATTTCCTGTACACACAACAATATTTACTTAGGTGGGTACTCTTTTACATTTGAAGGTAGTTGACAACACAATAATAATTTAGTTAGGTACTTAGACATTTGTCGGTAGGTGCTTAATAAATATGACAGGTATGTATTATGTAGCAAACCCATTGTCACTTGAAAAATGAAAATTCATGATTTAATGACGTCAAACTTACTTTAAATTCTAACACACTTGAAATGCCCGAACATTTTGTTTTTCGTTAATAGAAATCTAAAACGTTTATTTTTATACTGATAATATCATATCCTTGTATTCTTCTTGCTTCAATAATAATTTGAAAACTTAACTTACCATTGCAATGTGGAATAATAATTATCAACAAAATAACTGATTTTACGACTAAAATCGAGTAGAGTTAGTGTGCGACAAATATTTCGGTCTCGCCCGCGAACCGAGTAGTGCGACAGTGCGACCGAAGATGGGTGCCTCGGTCGCTAGTCTCGTCTCGCATCGCGGTCGCGTGGTGTACTCGCACCTTTACATAACACAACATTATCTTTTTCGCCATGCCGTCACAAAGTGAATGACCCAATAATTATGACAAATGAACGAAGAGTCAAATCCGCATATCAGTTTCCCCCAGACTGTCATAATGTTTTGGACATGTCCACTCGTCCATAACCGCCTGTATATCTACGTCAGAACAATGTACAATATACGTAATACTTCTGTTTTTGACATCACCCTGTTAACGTGAATAAACCTATTGTGAACTCAGTTGATTGGAATTGGCAGTTGTGGTTTCATTGTGCGTCTATCAGTTTCAACGATTTGTTTGTGGGTATGACATAAGTGTCTATATTTTTTTATTGGTTGGTACGGAAAAGCTTTTTCAGTTGATATACGAACTCATTGTCTCTTAATATTTGTTGCATTATTATATTTAATTCAACTACAGAAATGAAAACAATTTTTTTATTGTTTATAGGCTCGGGCTTGACCACTATCTCACCTGATGGTAATCGATGATGTGGTCAACGGTAAATCACGCTTGCCTAGAAGAAACCTATTCACTCTTGACTTAAAGATCCCTAGATTGTAGCTATCAGGAAACACAGACTCCAGCCACTCCTTAGCTGTATGCAAAATAAAAGTATTCCCAAAACATTTAGTGCGTATGGGTGGGATGTCCACCATGTACACATGGCGCATTGCCGTACATCTGGTAGTCCGATGATGAAACAGGCTTGGCAGAATTAGATCATGCAATTCCATCGCACGCACCCCGAAATGTAACCGATAAAAAACCGACAAACTAGCAACTCGGCGACGATGTTCAAGGCTTGACGAGTTTCATTGCTGACTTGTCTGTAAAACTCATAATGCTCCTGCTTTTGTCTCAATTTATTTGGGGTCGGTGCAGCATGTTTTCTTCTTCGATGGGTCTCTATTTTCCGTCATTTAATAATTAGCTTCATTGTAGCTACATATATCATCTTCCACGCAGTCCATCCATCGATTATTTACATATTTTTTCACATTTCTTACGACTTGAAAATTAAAATTCATAAAGAGTGAACCTTCAAACGAATAGATGCTGCGTCCATAAATAAGTTAACTAACAAAAACAAAAATAAACTAGGATATTCGCCTGTATCGTATGTACATTTACAAATATTTGAACTCACATACAGAAACCATACCTTGAACAATTACTATCTATAGGAATTGAACCCGCTACCAGCAGCGCAGCAGCCAATCGCTAAGCCACTGCGCCAACCATGCCATGCCGTCACATACGTGTACACGAGAACTAAAAGTACCAATATAGTTCAGTATCTTCAAACTAAGTGCAAACGACTGCACTTAAGTTTAAGCTCTGCTTCTGAACTACTCTAAACATCTCCTTCGCCGACGACATTCAGTTAAAGCTCGGCAACTGATGATCATCTTTGTTTTAACTAAAAGACGTCCACGGCTGATTATACGCAGGGCTCCCCCAAGTGACGCTACATTGAACAGTCCTGTCCATCTCGCATCCAGCGGATTCTCGCACCAGGTCGTCGGTCCACCCAGTGAGAGATATTCTTACGCTGCATCGTCCAGTACGCGGCGGCCACTCCGGAAATTTCGGCCCATCGACCATCTATTCTGCAAATAATGTGTTCTTCCCACTGCCACTTAAGTTTGGCAATTCATTGGGCTAGGCAGTAACCTTAGTCTTCTTGCGGATATCTTCATTTCTGATTCGATCATGTAAAGAAACACCGAGAATAACTCTTTCTGTTGCCCTTTGGGTGACTAAGCCTTCTGGATAGGTCTTATTGTGAGTGACCACGTTAAAGTTCCATATATCATCACTAGTAGCATATACTGGAAGCAGCTGAAACTGATTTTGAAAAGAATTTAAAGTTCATGCCACGGGCCAATCATTAAATCCAATTCTTTTTTCCTTTCACACATCAAAAATCAAAAGACTACGCTATCCAATTAAATTAACTGCTCAAAGGTCACATCTCTGATGCCAGGCTTTCAACGGCTCCCATAACAACTGAAACGTGAAAAAAGCAACCCAATTCCGTTGTGAAATTATCAGCTTTTCACAACGCAACGTTTAATAGAATTTACACAAAGGAAAAGCCTTCCAATAAAGGGTGACATTGGATTCAATTTAATTTGTCACCACCCAACATATCCGATTGCGAATCGATTGGCTTGATTTATTTATTGAGACTAGCAAGGCCACGTAAATATACTATTTTTGTATTTTATTTAATTTGTGTTGATAATTACGTAAATAGATAATAAATGCGTACGCTTTCATAAACTTTGTATACTATACAGTTGTAGTGATTCTTAGATATTAGATCTAAAAAATGTATCATGAAAACTTGGGGTGACCCGTAAATCTACTATGTACTTCAAGGTTCAGTTTAAGAAAAGACCAGCGGCATCAGGGTACGGACAAATTGTTTTGTTCAACGTAGGCTCCGTTATTTTCTTAGCATAAAAGCGGATCTCTTAATTCCCTCGGATGTGTTGATGTCCACGCCTCGTTTATGCTACGTACACGCCAAGTTCAAGCCGCGTAGAGACAAATGCCACGCTATCGTCGCGGAGGCATAATTATAGCTACACAATGTTACGTCGACGCAGTTGCCTTTGGCTTCACGTTTATATAGCGTTCCTACAGCGAACAAGCTCGACGTAACCCAAAGTTATACTGTGATCTACACAAACGGGTCTATTATATGGCACAGCTTCAAAGATCGGTTAAATAAACTGCCATAGCCATTTCTGGTAATGTCTTCCTTATGTTGACAATTTAAATCTCGCAAGCGTCATCCAGTACCTCTATTAAAATTCTTTAAAAGTAATGTTATTATTGTTGTGCAAGGGAAAACAATTACATTTTATCGCTTACCCAATTTTAAACGATAAAGGCACACAACAGCCTGAAACAATAACATTTTCAAGTCCTATAAAACTTTCGGGTGTAACAACCAATATCCAAGCTGGTGATGTTAGGCCTTTATTGAATTTTAAAGTAATATAATGAAGGCTGGTACCTACAATATTGTGGCTGTTTCAATATATTTTAAGCCTTTAAATTTATTGGAAATATTTAAAGGAATGGAAGTACTGCTACAGTCGGTAATAGGTGTTACCGGACCCACCCTAAAACCAACGAATTTGAACCTTCTGCCTGTAACATTAAGGAATACTTAATATCTATGAGATTATCAGACTAGCGCTACTCGATGAACAAATACAATAATAATACTAAAAAAAATACAGATACGCAAATTTAATCTTTAAAACGTTAGCGTTAGAATAATAACTATTTATTATGCGATTTAGATGTTTATGCTGTAAGACTAAAAGTTTATCAGAGTATTGTGATATAACTAGTGTCATTTCTACTAATAGCATAATTTCATTACTATGTTCAAGTAGATCTGGTGTCGTAGTTCGTGTATAAGTTCGTTATCTTGCCTTACAAAATTGCGAAAAACAACGTCTTTTGCCAATTTTCTAATTTCTATTTTATAATTTTACTATCACGTCTCAATTGCCAAATAATCTACATATTTGCATGAGGAGAATATTGGTATCAGAGAGATTGTAAGAAGATTTCCTAAGAATATAGCAGATACTGGATTACTCATTGTTTATCACTACATATTAAAAAATAAAGTCCCCGGCGCGTTTGTACGCGATTATCTTAAAAATTCCTGAACTGATTTTCATACGGTTTTAATCAATAGAAAGAG
Source organism: Orthosia incerta (assembly GCA_948252205.1). Classification (NCBI taxonomy): domain Eukaryota; kingdom Metazoa; phylum Arthropoda; class Insecta; order Lepidoptera; family Noctuidae; genus Orthosia; species Orthosia incerta. Next base: position 19,194,838 of record OX411759.1, on the reverse strand, counting down.
TGAGAAACGAGGAAGATTTTGGTTTATGATTTGTCACGGGCGAAGCCGGGGTGGGACACTAGTTTATAAATAAAATAGTTCGCTCCATCACTTGCCTCTAAGATTTAATTGGTTCGGTGTCACCCAGTCGAAAGTGTCCGCTGTCGCTGAAAACCAGTGCTGTGGCTCTGTCTCGCACGCGAGTCCCAGCATTATGCTGAGCGATGACTGTTTTATGTAATTGTGACGCATTCTTTTACTCTACTAGTAGTGGTCCACTCAACCGTTATAGTCTCTATGGTAGCCCACTATTTTTTTCCGTTCACATTTTTCGATGTGGAAAAATCCTCAAGGATATGCCACGTTTTGACACAAATTATATTCTAAAGTGCAGCTTTAAAAGCCGCACCGTTTTGCGAAAAGACTTTGCAGCCTGGCCCTCATTTTTACTAGTGAAAAAAATCAAACGTCACCGGCAAAATTTCCGGTGAATTTTTCGCGAGTGCACGTCGCGCGTCGGCACTCCTGTGTAAACCATGCAGGTTTAATTATATTTTATAACCCAATGTTTATATATCAATAAAAACCTCAAGATTCAAGCTTTACGAAAATCATAAAGCATAATAGTTTCAAAGAGTGTTGATAGCGTTAAGGCCACGTATACGTCCCAATGTTAACGCAGTACTGGTCGTGCGCCCACTCGATGCCAAAATATCAATATTGAACCTCCTTTTGAACAGTTTTGTTTGCAAAGTATTATTTGATTTACATATGCTATTATTATTATTAATTCATTTATTTCAGGCGACAGGGCCCATATAAAATAACTTAAATCTAAACATACATAATAATGGTTTTAGTAACAATACAAACTTATGCCTATGTTAGTAGCACAATATTAGATGCTATGTTAGTTATGAAGAAATTCCAGCCATATTTTTTTCTGTATAAAAATATTTTAAACATCCAAGTCGTTTTGGAGGAGTATCCAAAAGTAGCGAAAAACTAGCGGGTTGTTAATTTTTTTTTTTAAAACAAAACCATCTGTTATACAAAAATACCTTATGTCAAAAATAATATACATGAAACAATAATAAACAAATATTTTTTTTAAATCTTTTAATCTAGCCGTTACGTTAAGGAGTATGCTTTAGAAAGTTACCGTTTTAGGGCACTAAAGCGGATGTAGGCCCTTAATATCGAAATGAAAAAAAAATGGGGTGCCGCCATGCCGGTGCCGACGGGCGTGGGTATTTTTCGTAATATTTTAGTATGATTTACTAAAAAATCCATTAAAATAGTGCTCGTAATATTTTATTATTAGTATTTACACACGCTTACACGGTAAACTACAACGATTTTATGTTTTATCCACTGGGTCAAACGTTACAGTCACCATAGCGGTCAACTAATTGATGAGGGAATGGGTTGTTTGTTTTGGTTTCTTGTGGTACTCCAAACAACCCAAGTAAGGACATATGGGTATAAAAAAGGTTATTTAGTCTAGTTCAATTATAAATAGGTTTAGTTGAAAAAAAAAATGGTAAAAACTTGTTAAAACAAATATTTTCCTGTTGTTGTGTTGTTTTTGTTGTTGTTGTAGTTTACATTTTTCAACAAAACTTAGAACTAGTTGTTGTAATATAGTTTTTACATATGTCGTTTCTGTATAATTTCAGCTAGGCACACGTATTTTTTATTTTGGTGAAGCTGCAGTAGTTTCCTAGTTTATGAGCTTTTTGTTGGCAATGGGACGGGGCGCATGCGCATGCCAATTAAATTGCAGGGGCGAAAGATACTCCCTGCGCGACCAAGTGGCTAAGATCCGAACTAGAACGACCTTCACCCATCTTTTTAATGGATGAAAAGTATTTTATATCAAATTAAATATATTAGAAAATAAATCACGAGTGTCTAAAAAATTTCTGGCCAGACCATGATTGATAAAAAAAATAAGTTGACTTTTTATTAAATATTGCACTCATGAGTTTAACGAATAATTTTAATACCAACCGAAAGTATGAAGCCTTTAGAATATACATACGTTGGGTTGTCTATTGTTTTCCTGGCGTAACTACTGGGTTGGCAGGTATAAACAGGTAAATCGATAATAGTTATTTTCACCTATTTGTTTCATAAATAAATATTAAATCAAAATGAGCATTATTTAATTGCGAATACGATGACAAAGGGTTGTCTGTAAAAAATCTGGCCTGAATGACGGTTGTCGAGTTTTGAAAGGTGAAAATTTTATGCGTATGAAAACTTGTGACAAAGAGGTCCGAGCTAAATATCCCGTGCAAAGTGGGTTGTACGGGAACGGACACTAGAATTTAGACATTTTGTTCCTTCATCAGAAACAGAAGTTTTGACGTGCTCTTAGAAGTAACTTTTTATTATGTAATGAACATTATTAACACATGTCTCAAAACGCTATGTGTGTTCCTTCACTCGCAAACCGAACCCGATTCACTTTGCTTATGAAATCTCGGATATCCCTATAACCAGAGTGAACCTCATAAGGGACCTGGGAGTAACCTTTGACTCGAAACTTATCTTCGACACGCATGTTGACAACATAGCCGAAAAGGCCTCCAAGGCACTCGGTTTTATACTCAGAATCTCGTCACAGTTCCGAAACATCAAGACCAAATACTGTACTGTTCTTTCGTTCGCAGTCACTTAGAGTATGGCTCTCAAGTTTGGAACCCTAAATATAACGTTTACATCAATCGGCTAGAAACCATTCAATGAAAATTCTTAAGGTACATTCAATTCCGTTCAAGAGTATATTTGCCCAATTACGTCACACGCTGCAGGAAGTTTCATATTCTTCCTCTTTAAGTACGTACTCTTACTTTTGTAAGAGGGAATGGGCCGTAATCCACCACGCGGGCCCAGTGCGGGTTGGTGGATGTCACATGTCTTCGAATTTTTGGTTCTAGGACATGTCGGTTTCCTCACGATGTTTTCCTTCACCGTTTTGAGAGCAATGGTGATGCAATAATTTACACAAAGTAAAGCGCCTGCCTGGGCTCGAACCCACAACCTATAACTTGTAAGTCGCGGCCGATACCACTAGGCCACCACTGTTCTATAGAAAAATAAATAATATACGCGCTCTCTTTCATCTGGCGGTCTCGTCGCGCGCAGCTGCAATGTAGTTTCCTCTTCTATCGCAAGGGATATTTAGCTTGGATCCCTTTGTCACAAGTTTCCACAAGCATAAATTTTCACCTTTCAAAACTCGACAACCGTCATCCAGGCCAGTTTTTTTACAAACAACCCTATATCATCGTATTTGCAATAAAAAGCACTGATTTTGATATAAGATTTATTTTTAAACAAATAGGTGAAAATAACTATTATCGATTTACCTGTTAATACCTGCCAACCCAGTAGTTACGCCAGGAAAACAATAGACAACCCAAAGTTTGTATATTCTATAGGCTTTATACTTTCGGTTGGTATTAAATTTATTCGTTAAACTCATGAGTGCAGTATTTAATAAAAAATAATAATAATATATAAATAATTAATCATAGTCTGGCCAGGAATTTTTAGACACACACTCGAAATATATTTTCTAATATATTAAATTTTATATAATAGTTATTTATGCTATTATACAAGTGCGGAAAGTAGGTGATATCCGATGAGTGGTATTTCACGAGTCGGAAATCATTTTACGCACGTTGTTCGATACTCATCGAACACATCATCATCAGCAGTTTTGACTCAAGTAGGTCGCGCGGCCGCACCAGCGGAAAGCGTGAGCTACGCGAGTCAGTGCGCGATCGACCGGCATACTTGTAGCACTCATTACCATCATTAGCATTAATTAGCGTGAAGTTTCGGAATAAACGTACTCTGAATCTTAGCTCAGACTTATCATTTAGCACCCGAAATAGCTAGCAGCACGAACCTTACCGTTCATATTGGTCCTTCGAAACCGTCAAGGACTCCGCGACCGCGACAAGTCGTAACGCGAAGTGCTTGTACCGTACCAGCAACCTGTGGGTTGCCGCGAACTAGATTAGGCGTGAGTTCATAGGGATTCACAACCACCGTGGGAGCTACCCGCGCAGCGACAACAGCGAGCCAGCAGCATAGCAGCAATAGCCGTAGGACAAGGCGGCTTTCAAGTAAGAGCGTTCCGTATATTCTGTCTCGCTTAAGTCTAACAGCAGCACAATGGAGACTTTATACTTCCAACAAACTGAATTAGCAGAGAGCATTGCCAAGGTCCTTATTAATTTCAATAAGGATAGCAAACAGCGTAAGACCATCGACTACTGTAAAAAGAGACTAGATCTTTTAGAGTCGTATTGGAGAGAGTATCAGCTAAACAACGAAAAACTTGTGCCGCTTGAAAAGAGAGGTCATAAGTACTTCGTAAATTCGGAGTTCGAGCGGACAATGGAGTCTTATAAAGCAGCAAAAGACGCCATATCCGAATATTATGACGCGTTATGTCACCAAGCAAAGCCGCCAGGATTCTCTGATCTAGAAGACAACCCTTCTAATCAGCAAGTAGCAGCAACAGCAGGTCCTGCCGGGGGCAAACACTTACAGCACCAGGACCACGAGCCATCCTCAGCATCCGCCAGCCCGGCGCGCGCTCGTGCCGAGGTGTCTAAAGGTATTTATAGCAAACTAGATGATATGATGCGCAAGCAACATATCAATTTCAAAGCATTCGCAAGAACCGTAGAAAGCATAGATGTCGAATCCATGTCCGATAAATGGGAGTTTGAAGACGCCTTGCGATTATTACAAACTCGATGGACAGCCGTGGACAACAGCCATTGGGAACTAATGATGGAGTTAGAAGACGACGAGGCGTACGAATTAAGCTACATTAAACATGAACGTACGTATAACGGCTTGAGAAAGGCTATCAGCTCTAAGATGTGGGCAACATCGTACCGTGACAAGTCCACACCGAAGATGGAAATTCCTGTGTTCTCAGGTAACTATCAGCAGTGGGTATCCTTCAAAGATCTTTTCGATGAAGCAATCCACAACAATCCTTCTCTATCAAAGGCACAAAAGATGCAATTCCTGAAGAGCAAGGTAAAAGGAGAAGCGGAGCGCTTGATCCAGCATCTCCCGATTAGCGCGGACAACTATAACACCTGTTGGGAAATTTTAACTCACAGGTTTAACAACAAAAAGCAGATATTTATGTCCCACGTAAATTCCTTTTACAATCTTGCCAATATACCGCAGCAGTCGTACACAGCCATCAAACGACTTCATGATGTCACCTTAGAGAGCCTCCACGCCATAAAAAATCTAGGCGTAGATATTACGACATGGGATCCTCTTCTTGTATATATACTAGCACAAAAATTGGATAGTGAGTCTTATTCCGAGTATATAGAGTCGTTGAAGAATTCGCGAGAGCTTCCGGTACTTCGGGACTTTTTGGACTACTTAGAGAACAAGTTCACTGCCCTAGAGTCATCTCGGCGACGTCAAGATGGGACAACTAAGGCAGTTTCATCTCAATCATCCAATGGTTCATCCAATTTTAATCGCAAAAATAATTTTAAATTGGGCAATGAATCTAAAAATAGCAAGAAAATGGAAATGGCGAAATCAATGCATGTGTCTGAGTCAGTAAATAAATGCCCTCATTGTTCGGCAAAACATAATTTAATAAGCTGCAAAAAATTTACAGAATTACCAAATGAGCAGAAAATAAAAATAATTAGCCAATTAAATTATTGCGTAAATTGTGTTTACGATCATAATGGCGCAAAATGCTACTCGACAAAAAGATGTCATAAGTGCAATGACGAACATCATACGACTTTGCATGACTATTTCGCAACACAATCAAAGTCTAACAACTTGACCGAGATTGCGAAACAAAAATGCGAAAACAACAAAAGCATCTACGCTTCTCAGCAAGTAACATCGGAGATTTTGCTAGCCACAGCGCTGGTGAAAGTCACAGCAGCCGACAGGACCCAGCACGTCATGCGAGCACTGATCGATCAGGGCTCACAAATTTCCGTGATCAGCGAGAAAGCAGCACAGCAGCTAGGATTAAAGCGAAAATCTTGTAAAGGGGTTATTTTCGGAGTAGGTGAACGTGAAAACAACTGCAAAGGAAAACTAACGATCGCTTGTCAATCGACTTACACCGATTTTAAGTTTTCTACTGATGTTGTCATAGTGAACAACTTAATAAAAAATCTGCCAAACGAAACGTTCGCTAAGCCATATTGGCAACACACAGCACATCTTTGTTTAGCAGATCCAGATTATAACATCAGTCGTCCGGTGGATCTTCTCCTAGGAGCAGAAATCTACGCCAACATCCTTTTAGAAGGATTAATTCGCGGACAAACGTCCTCGGAACCGCTAGCACAGCAAACTCATTTAGGATGGTTGCTGTGCGGTGGCAATACAAGCACCTCATTCCAATGCAACGTGATCTTGCATAACGTTGAAGACATTCAACAATTCTGGACAATTGAAGACATTCAAGAACAGAATTCTATGTCCGTAGAAGATCAGGAATGCCTAGATTTTTATGAAACTACGACGAAACGTCTAGAAAACGGTCGTTATGTAGTTAGGTTGCCCATGAAACCAGAATTAGAAGAGAAGCTAGGATCTTCGAAAGAGATAGCGATAGCACAATTTAAAAATGTAGAACGTAAGTTTAGCAAGAATGAAGACCTAGCGAAGCAATACAAGCAATTTATCCGCGAATATGAGCAGCTGCAACACATGAAGTTAGCGACTTCTAACAGCAAACAGAAGACGGAAATAGAATGTTTCCTTCCTCATCATGCGGTACTGAGAGCAGAATCTAGCACAACAAAGTTGCGCGTAGTATTCAACGCGTCGTCTAAAACTACTTTAGGCCACAGCCTAAACGATCTAATGTACAGGGGTCCAAACCTCCAGTTAGACCTGTTAGAGCTTATCCTGAAGTGGAGGCAATATCGTTTCGCATTCACAGCTGATATTGAGAAATGCTTCCGTATGATTTTAGTCGATGAGCAGGACCAAAGCCTACAACAAATCGTATGGCGACAAAGTCCGGATCAGCCTATAAGAAATTATAAATTAACAACCATAACGTATGGAACTAAAGCAGCGCCATTCCTGACAATGATGACTCTGCGAAAATTAGCGTCAGATGAGCAGCAAAAATATCCCAGAGCAGCTAAATGCATCCAGGAAGAGCTCTATATGGATGATTGGGTATCGGGAGCGCATAGCATCAAAGAAGGAAAGCGGAGGATTACGGAAGTAAACGCATGCCTAAAAAGCGGCGGATTTTCACTAAGAAAGTGGTCCTCAAACGATAAAAGATTGCTTGAAACAGTTGAGCAAACTGCCGACAAACAGCCAGCAGTCTTTACATTTAAAACTGAAAGCTCATCAAAAACTTTGGGGCTACAATGGAACTCAACCGAGGACGAATTCATCTTCAAATATGATTCAAACAGCACACAAACAGCAAAACTGACCAAAAGAATGCTTCTATCCGAAATCTCTAAGATTTTCGACCCTTTGGGTGATACAAGTGCAGCACGATTACAACGAGCTCCAATATCACAATCAGCTGCTGCTAAATCAGCATTTCGGCACTCGGTCAAGAACCCGACGCGGCCTTGTCAACGCGGTCGGCTCCATAGCCAATACATTATTTGGAGTACTCGACCAAAGTTTCGCTGATAAATACCAACGTGATATTGAAATTATAAATAGCAACGAAAAGCACCTATTACAGCTTTGGAAAAACCAAACATCAGTGGTAGAAGCTGAGTATAATATTCTGAAACGAACTGAGAAGACTATTGATACTCAGTATAAGCTCATAAATAGACATCTAAACCTCTTAGATCAAGCGACTAAGCAGATACAATTGCAAGGTAAAAGTACATCAATGTTACAAGAATTCACTCTCGCAGCCATGGCTACGACAAACATGATACACAACTTAAAGCGTGTCCAAGATACATTAATCGACACCTTAGCGGATATTTATCATAGTAAAATTAACATGCATCTACTTACTCCAGAGCAGCTCAGCAACGAACTTCAAATCATTTCCGGTCAAATATCAAAAGAACTTACTTTGCCTATCAACAACATCCAGGCCGATTTATATGAAATCTACAAACACCTAAAGATCAAGGCGAGAATGAGTAAAGAGTACTTCATGTTTGAGATCTCCGTGCCACTCATTAGCAGAGACAGTTTCCAACTGTACCGCTTAATACCTGTTCCTCTCCAGGTGGGAAAGGACATGATCAGCATTATTCCCCTCACAGATTACATAGCAACTAATCTGATGAGGGACTCCTATATCGAAGTCAAGAACGACGATCTTCAAACCTGCACCTATCAGGAGGAAAGTTATATCTGTCAGCTACGAGGTCCAGTCAAGCGACTGGGTCTAGAAGAAAAGTTCTGTCAAACCGAACAAATAGGTATCTGCCAGTCTAAGAAAGAAACCTGCAAGAATATGTGGTTACAATTACACGACCTATCGTCTTATTTGTATTTCGCATGCGATACCTATTCATTTACAATCATATGTGACAATGAAACCCGAACGCGCCGTGTCAGCAAGGCCGGGCTCATTCAACTCGATAAAGAATGCATAGCTAAGGGCCGTGACATAACACTTTATTCATATCAGCAGGAAAACAAGCTGACTTTAAAACCTGACCTATTATTAGCGAACATAGCTCCAATACAGCACTATCATTTGGTCAATATTACGCTACCGCTTCTCGAAACAACAACAGAAGATGCACAGATCAACAACACACTAACAAGTCTCGGCAATCAGATAGCCGCTATGAAGAAAGCAGCTTTAGAAGAAGGAACATTAACTACGCATGATATACATCACTATGCCATATCATACGTATTGCTAGCAGCAGTCGTCGCCGTCGTAGCGTTCCTGGTGTTCCTGTGGTGGCGAGGCAAGCAAGCCTCACCCGCGCCCGCGCGTGACCCGCAGGCTCCAAGCGAACCTGCCGCGCCGCGGGCGGCGCCTACCAGCAGTGTGAGTGTTAGTGCTAGTGCGCGTAAATCACCCGTGCCCGAGCAAGGGCCCAGTGTTTGTGGGACCCAACGGTGGTCCAGTTTACGGTACAAAAGAGACAAATCAACGTCACCTATCAGTAAAAGACAATCGGTCTTTACGGTAGATCTAGATAGAGATTAGCTATCACTTAGGATAAGAACATTCAGCATTGTATTAACCTTCATTTAGCATAAACAAATACTGGTTCACCTATGTGTTACTAACCCTCTTAATTGTGTAATCATCTCATCTCATCTTTCCCATTTCCTCCACTCGGGAGCATGTTCGATACTCATCGAACACATCATCATCAGCAGTTTTGACTCAAGTAGGTCGCGCGGCCGCACCAGCGGAAAGCGTGAGCTACGCGAGTCAGTGCGCGATCGACCGGCATACTTGTAGCACTCATTACCATCATTAGCATTAATTAGCGTGAAGTTTCGGAATAAACGTACTCTGAATCTTAGCTCAGACTTATCATTTAGCACCCGAAATAGCTAGCAGCACGAACCTTACCGTTCACACGTGTATCATACTTACAACACTTTACTATGCATTGTGCGAGGAAATAAAAAAATATATCTGAACCAAGCAAGAAATTAATAAAATGGCGTTTATTCAAGGGTGCTCAGCATATCCACAGATTAACTAATAGTTCATAGTTCCTCGGGAATATCTACTGCGCATGTGCAAATAGCTGTCACGTCGTAACGCAAAAAGGCACGAGCAAAATATTCATTCTGCCAAACATATTTAATGAATATTTAAAATTAATTTATTGATCAAAATTTAAATCTAGTGTAATTAAAAACGCCTTAAATGAAGTATTAGTTTTATTTTACCTTTTATATGAATGATAATCTGTACCTACTAAACAAATTTTTAAAACTTTTCTCAAATAATAAAAACTCAATGCGGCGCGCTGAGGTTGGAGTTAAAAATTAAAAAAGTACAGGAAAGTAAAAATAACTAGTAAAAAAGTGACACTTTCCGCACAGTTGAGCTGCTTGGAAAACGCTCTTTTCGTGGAAATGCATTGTTAAATACTTTTCATCCATTAACCAGATGGGCGAAGGTCGTTTCTAGCACGGATCCTCTACTATTTGTAATTGTTGTATCTAAGTTTTATTGTTTTGTTCTTTTTGATATGCGTCGTGCCTGGCGCAAACAAACCCGTTATCTTTCTTTCTTTCTGATACTGAATCAAAAGCACTGTAATTCTTGCTCTTAAAAGAAGCTACTAAGGTACATTATTCCTAAGTGAGTAGCTTAGGATGCAGGCAGAGCTAATTCATCAAAGCTTTTACTAAAACAAAAACTAAACTTCAACTAATTTGCTATTCTGTACCACTGTCTTATCCATTAAACAAACTTTTCTTTCGCGATAATAGAATGCGGTTACTACGTATCTAAAAGTTGGAGAAAAATCGTGTATCCTACATGTTGAAGGTGGTCGAATGCGAGCTTGTTCTATGCATAACAAATGTTTCGAGGATATAATGTGGGAATGAAAAATGTTGTTGACTTGGGACATATGCACGTTGCAGTGGATTAGAGTTGCCGACATAAATGGTGTACGGTCAGAGCGGCATTTGTCTAGTAGCGGACTTATTAGGCTAATAATTTTGATTGGAAATGAATCGCTTAAGCTTCTCTATATCTAAATTTACTTGCCCTATGCACAAGATTTGTTATTTTTCCAGTCGCCAATTGCCAACAAATGATATTTCAAACCAATGAAACCGCTAAACGGTCGTTTAAAAATTATTCGACCTTTTCTTTCCTCAAGTACATGCTTACACAATCTGTTTATATAGAGTACCCTTAAATACATAATACTTAATAATCACGAGCCCCCTATATCGTTATAACGAACGATTAAGAAGAGATTTCGCCATAATAAGCCTGCTTATCAAGCGGAATAATGATCCCTCTGTTACATCATTAGCGTACAAACATAAATGTTTTTGCTCGTCTTCCTATAATCGCGGTTATAAAATAATATGATGGATCTGTTTGTTTTGGATACTTGCATATTTGTTGGGTTAGTAATATTATGAGGTTATGCCATAAAACTATCTAAGCGTTTGTATAAAAAAATACACATACACAGCGAAAATATTGGCAAGTTAGCGGGATTATCGGCACTAAATAGTTTTTAGGTTCCGAAGGGTCCTAAAGGAGCCCATTGCTGTCACTCACGTGTCCGTCTGTCACACAGGTATAGCCAAACGGTTGGAGCTACTGACTTCAAATTTTCACAGTCTAAGCATCTTGTTGATCCAAAGCCATACAAACTGTAATTTTTTTTTTTTTAATAATTTAAGAAAAAAATGTGTGCAATATTTTTAGGTTATCCAACTGACGCGACTAAATAAATATTTTAGCTAACTCCCCTAATGACATTCTATTAAGGAAGCAATGCAATAGCGATTGGTAAAATACTAAAATGTACGGAATTGCCAACCGCTGTCAATCTCTGAAATTTTGGCGTTTTGAGAATCGCCGACACTGATATAGTCTAGATCCTGATATAGGATATCAGGGAGTAAAAAGATAACCAAATTTAAAACATATTCCATTTATTTAAACGCACTTCAAAATTTTGTCAATCCGTCGACGGAAAAAGATTATGTGCAAGTAAATATAAACGTTAGGTGCTCAATACTTCTCATTCCTTGACTGTACCTACACACATGCTGTTCTTACGGAAATCTTTATCAGGACTTAAAGTTGCCATCTTAGCTTCCTTCTCAACTTTTATCTTCATTACCAATAATTACACATTTATTACGTAAAAACCAGAAGCTCATATTATTTTGTTGTCAAGACAAACAGTTTTCAATATTTTCAAAGCAGGTTCTTACATAATATATGCTTATATCAGGAATACATTAAGCTTCAGCGTTGAGCATTTCAAAGCTTATAGGATCAAAACCATTTACATGTTCGACCCGAGTGCTGCTTCGGGAGGAACTGTGGTATAGTTTTAGATTAGGTTTTCAGATACTAAGCTTATTATTTGTTACAGAACAAGCATAAAAATCGTCCTCAATTTTCTTGTTGTATTTTTTACATTTCTACTTGTATTGTTTCTGGCAACCCGTCCATGCTTCTTGTGGGTGTAATGTACTTGTGTGGTGACATTTTTTAAAAACCACATTTTTGGCCTGTGTAACTTTTCGTACGTTAAAACAGACCCAAAGTAACAATAACGGTATCGCACTGGTTATCTTCTGATTAGAGTCGTTTTAATGAGCTGTTTGTCAATAACGAACAAATAAGAACAAATTTGACAATGTTTTACTATTTAGTATGCTTTGTTTGTTAGTTACAACTGAATTTTAAAACAGCCTCAATTTACTGTGCTGTAATTTTGTATACACATTTAGTTTGGATGACAATACACGGTAAACGTAAAAGCTTGCTAAAAAGTTTTAAATAAATAGCAAAAAAGGGTAAATGTTAAATATGAGGATTAACCGGGTTAAAGAATGTTAAATAACCTGACGTAGATACGTATGTTACGTTTATAACCTCCAATCCGCTCTTGATGATGGTTAAAACCGAATCAAAATCCGTTGCGTAATTTAGAAGAACAACTCAGGCACATACAAGTAATTGTTCAGGCTGACAAAGTTACTAACCAGGTTACCGACATAGCCCGAAGAATTACGAAATTTAAGTTACAGTGGGCATATTGCTTGTAGAACGGATGGCCGATGAGGCCGAAAAATTCTGGAATGGCGACCGTGATTCTGAAGTCGATGCGTTAGAAGGCCTCCCACTAGGTGGACCGATGACCTGGTTTAGGGTGCGGGAATGCGCTGAAAGCGAGACGCACGGAATTGGTCAATGTGACGACGCCTGGGGGAGTCCTATGTCCAGCAGTGGACGTCATCAAACTTTCTCCATAGAAGTCACATTTTCAAAAAAAAATTTGCATCTCCCATATAAATTTTGATCAACTTTGTTTCTTCCAGGAACAAAATTGTACACAAAATTTAGAGTTATGAAAAAGAATGAGGTATAATATGTGTCACAATCGTAGGTCTCAAAGGATTTAGCTTGACTCGTAAAATAGCGAATTTTATGAAGACTAAGTACATGTTGTTTATATTTTATTGTCTAACAGTAGCCTGTCGCTGATTTCGGTCAATTTGCAAATATGACGCTTGTCAGTTGACTTTTTAACTGACTAACCAAAAAGGAGGAGGTTCTATGTTCGACTATATGTTTGATATTTTTTTTTTGTGTATTTTCACCGATATCTCCGTCAATTGTGGACCGAGTTTGAAAATTCTTTTTTGTTTGCAAGAGTATGTTCTGAAATTGGTCCCATTTTAATTTGGTAATGATCTGATGAAGAACTTCGGAGATATACAACAGAACTCTTTAATAAATAAAGGCAAATCTCTCGGGATTGCTGCAATCGCATGTCTGTTTATTGTTTATACTATTCCATAACATAAAATCACGCTAGTACGCTCTAAAGGGGTACGCAGATGTGTACAGTTCATCTTGGTACACTCTCATTTCACCGGTTATGTTCAGTTTCATGATATTTGGGCAATATATTCTGGCATTATAGGTACCTTACTTAAATAATTGCCTATTGGGTAGGTACAACTTAAAAGTGAAAACAAGAAAACTACAAAGTGAAAAATAACTTTATTTTTGGAAGTCGGTGCCCATAACGCAAAAATTTGGTACCTACCAAAGACACCGACTTCCAAAGTTACAAAGTTATTAAAGTTATTTTTCACTTTGTAGATTTCTTATTTGGCAGTCGGTAGTATTTTTTTGAATAAAAGTTTTTTTATGGGTATCACTTTTGTATTAAGATGAAATACATATAAAATGTGAGGCTCAACATAATCTTTTATAAACTAATATTACAAATAAAGTGGTAATATTTCAAGTATGTTTGTAAAACGTAGATAATGTCTAGAATTGCTGATTGTTTCATCAAAAAAGCTACAATGTATCATCATCATCATATCAACCGAAAGACGTCCACTGCTGAACATAGGCCTCTCCCAAGCGTCGCCACATTGACCGGTCCCGTGCGTCCAGCAACCAGCGGATTCCTGCAACCTTCACTAGGTCATCGGTCCACCTGGTGGGAGGCCTTCCAACGCAACGTCTTCCGGTTCGCGGTCGCCACTCCAGAACCTTTCTGCCCCATCGGCCATCCGTTCTGCGAGCAATGTGCCCTGCCCACTGCCACTTAAGTTTGGCAATTCTTGGGGCTATGTCGGTAACCCTGGTTCTCTTACGGATCTCAACATTTCTGATTCGATCACGCAAAGAAACGCCGAGCATAGCTCTCTCCATTGCCCTTTGAGTGACTGTAAGCTTTCTGATAAGGCCCATTGTAAGCGACCACGTCTCAGAGCCATATGTCATCACTGGCAACACACACTGGTCATAGACTTTTGTCTTGAGACACTGTGGTAAGTTGGACGAGAAGACACCGCGCAACTTCCTGAACGCTGCCCAGCCGAGTCGGATTCGACGGTTGACCTTTCTCGAAGTTGGCCCTACCCAACTGGATCGTTTGTCCCAGATAGACATAGTCGTCCACAACTTCGAGTGTAGAGTCTCCAACCTTGATAGGAATGGGTGTAACATGGGCATTCAACATCACCTTGGTTTTGTCCACGTTCATTTTCAGACCCACTCTTTCGGAAGCTCTAATGAGGTCATCGAGCATTGTACTGAGGCTCTCCATGGTCTCAGCCATGACCACTATGTCGTCGGCAAACCGAAGGTGAGTGATGTACTCGCCATTAACGTTGATGCCTAGGCCGCTCCAGTCCAGAACCTTGAATACATCCTCCAGCGCAGCAGTGAACAGTTTCGGAAATTACGTCTCCCTGTCTCACGCCACGCTAGAGAAGGACTGGTTTCGAGGTCTGATCCTGAAGACGGACTGACATGGTGGCATTTCTGTACAGACACTTCAACACCTCAATGTACTTTAGTCGATCTGGCACCGTTGGAGAGACTGCAGTACAGCCCAAGTCTCGATCGAATCGAAGGCTTTCTCGTAGTCCACAAACGCTAAACAGAGGGGCAGGTTGTACTCTTCAGTCTTCTGTATAACCTGCCGCAGCGTATGTATGTGATCTACGGTGCTAAAGCCTTTTCGGAATCCGGCTTGTTCGGGAGGCTGGAAGTCGTCAAACCTGCGCGCGAGACGATTCGTGATGACTCTTGAAAACAACACGTAGATATGGCTAAGAAGTGATATGGGCCTATAGTTCTTCAGCCGGGCATTGTCGCCCTTCTTGAAGAAGAGTCACCCCTGCACCATGCCTGTGGCGTTTTGCCCTCGAGTATGACGGAAACAAACAGCTTCTGAAGGGCCTTAAGTACCGGTTTTCCACCCGCCTTCAGGAGTTCAGCCGTGATGCCTTCATCACCCGGCTCCTTGTTGTTTTTAAGCTGTTTCAGAGCCATCCTAATCTCGTACAGGCTGACATCCGGGATATCTTCGGTATAGTGTCGGGTCAATCTAGCTCTTGGGTCGTTTGCTAGATTCGCAATGAGTTTACTGGTTGACGTGTAAAACTGCCCATAGAATCTCTCGATGTCCCTCAGAAGCTCGGGTTTGGTGGATACGATCCTGCCATCATCGGTCTTCAGTTTTGTGAGCTGGCTTTGCCCAATAGACAGATCCCTTGCAAAGACCTTGGAGCCCTTATTCCGCTCAATCGCATTATTAATACTTTCAGTATAAAGCGACGGAGGTCGCTTTTCAAGGACTTTGAGATCCGTCTATTTAGCTGCCGGTATTTAACCGCATCGTCTGAAGACTGCAGGATCATCTCACGCCTCTCCTTCATTAGCTTTAGAGTTGGATCAGAGAGCTTTTTGTTTCTATCTGTACGGCGGGTCTTGAAAAACTTAGACCCGACCGTATGGACAGCTTCCACGAACCCATCGCTGTAATCGTCCACGGAGCTCCCTAGGCACTCGAAACGATTCTGGAGTTCGAGCTGAAAGGTTTCGGCGTTTTGGATTTGGATCTGTGTGGAGCGTGGACTTCATCAGTCGAGACCTTTCAAGCTTGATATTAATGTTCAATGTGCCTCTTACCATGCGGTGATCGCTCCCGGTTTTCACCGAATTGATTACAGAGACATCATTGAACACTTGCTTCTTGGTTGACATGATGAAGTCGATCTCATTTTTAGTTACACCATCGGGGCTTTGCCATGTCCACTTCCTGTGCTCACGCTTTTTGAAGAAGGAGTTCATCATATAGAACTGACTAACTAGACTGGCCAGTTTTATGGAGAAGGAAGGCCCTTCTCCATAAAACTGGCCAGTAGGTGACCCCGGTGGTTCCGACGTCCAACTCCGAATTGCCCCACTTGCAGCTCATCCTCGTCTCGTTTGCCCAGTTTTGCGTTGAAGTACCCCATGACAACGGTGAAGTGAGTTTTGAAACCATGCATGGCTTTAGAGATATCCTCATACATGGTCTCTACCTCGTCGTCGGGGTGTGCCGAGGTTGGGGCGTAGACCTGTATGACCTTCAGCGAATATCTTGCGGATATTCTGAGTATAAGGTACGCCTCCCTGGTCGACACACTCTCGATCTTCACCACGTTGTTCACAAGGGACTTATGGACGATAAACCCGACACCACCCTGGGACTGCCGGTCACCCTCTCGGAAATAGAGCAGGTTACCGGATTTGAGGATTATCGAGTCCTCCCCCTCTTCGGACTTCAGATAACCCTATAACACTCCATCGCAACCTGCTCAATTCTTCCTCGAGTTCGGCTATCTTCTCGTCGGTCCGAAGTGTTCGCGTGGTAAACGTTGCCAGGTCCAGTCGTCGGTGTTTATTGGGGTAGCCGGGTCCACTCTGGGGATTCTTTGCACCCCTTGCCACGGCTTCGCCTCGACCGCTACCGTAGTCGAGGGTAGACGGGCTGCCGGGCACTTGGGGCCGTTTTTTTGTTGTACTTATCATGGTTTGGGGGGGGGTTTGCCGTAATCGCCACGCTTGGCAGGCGGGTTGGCGATCGCAGTTTGTTGATAAAGTGCCCAGAGAACGCTGCTGCCCATTCTCTGGTGTTTCCCTTAGTCGCCTCTTACGACACCCACGGGAAGATATGGGATGGTGAAATTCTTTACGTCCGTCACCATACGGTACAATGTATCTGCCATTGGTTATTTTTATTTATCTTTGAAAGATGTACGGTTCCTGAGGGATAAGCTTTATTGTTTATAGAATATTAACAAAAACTAAAGTGGCAGTGAGCCAAGGCAAATTTCTCGCAGAAAAGAAAATTGGTCGATGGGGCCGTAAAGTTCTGGAGTGGCAACCGCATACCGAAAGATGCTGTGATGGAAGGCCTTCCACTAGGTGAACCGATGACCTGGTTAAGGATGTGGAAATCCACTGGATGCCAGATGTACAGGACCGGTCGATGTGGTGACACTTGGGGGAGGCCTATTTTCAGTAGTGGACGTCTTTCGGCTGAGATGAAGATGATGATGATGAATATTAACGACTATCACATTTATTTTAAATGTTAATGAAATTATGTGGATAAAATTTGTGAAAAAAAAAAGTAAATGTTGGACACAAACTTAAATATACAACCTATTATTACCAAAACTATATCAATAATAGTTATGCATTAGCAGAGTTCCAATTTTGATTACGACTTTCTGCCTGGACCACATCTATACCAATATTTTAAAGAGGAAAGATTTTTTGTTTATTTGTACCGAATAGGCTCCGAAACTCATCATCTTCCTGCCCTTGTCCTATGTTACTTGGGGTCGGCGCAACACGTTTTCTTCTTCCATACCGTCCTGTCCCCCGTCACGCTATCACTGACTCCCTTTTCTTTCATATCACTCCTCACACAGTCCATCCATCTTTTCTTTGGCCGTCCCCTCCCTCTTCATCCATCCACATTTACATTCATAACTCTTCTAGTAATATGCATTTCATCCCTCCTCATCAGATGACCATACCAGGACAAACGGTTCCCTTTCAACTTTTCTGTCACTGGCGCCACTTTCAAACTTCCTCTAATATACTCATTTCTCACTTTATCCATTCTCGTCACTCCGCACATCCATCTCAACATTCTCATCTCTGCTACATGCAATCTCTTTTCATTCATCTTTTTCACAGCCCAATATTCAGATCCATACAGTACGACAGGTCTTATCACGGACTTGTAAATTTTACTCTTTAACTTGAGGGGCATCCGTGGGTCGCAAGTT
This sequence comes from Orthosia incerta, assembly GCA_948252205.1. Lineage (NCBI taxonomy): Eukaryota > Metazoa > Arthropoda > Insecta > Lepidoptera > Noctuidae > Orthosia > Orthosia incerta. The sequence goes on along the minus strand of OX411759.1, from coordinate 19,176,532 downwards.
GTGCCAGTGACCTGTCGCCATTTCATCCATCCCGAGTTGATCCGGTGCGTTACGTCTCGGTCTACCTCGCTATTCCCTTGGAGAAGCGACCCTAGGTACCGGAAGTCGGAGCAGATTGGTATGGGCGTTCCAGCGAGAGTTATGGGCACGGAACTAGAGAGAACGCCGAAGTCACAAAATATAATAGGCTCCAAAACTACTGGACCGATTTAAATAATTTTTTCACCAATAGAAAGCTACTTTATTCCTGAGTGACATAGGATATTGTTGAATTCCGAAAACGGGTCCTGTGGGGTGGTCCAGCGAAGCCGCGGGTAACAGCTAGTAGTTAATAATTAAAATATTTCTCTTGCCCCGAATTCACAAAGAATTGCTCACATTCTACCACTATAATCAGTATTTAACTATTTAAAATCACATTAAACTAATTAAAGGCTGTACTGGTAATGTGCTATACTGGTAAATTTTTGTCTGTCTGTATTGTGCTAGTGCAATCTGTCACCTACACTCACACTTCCTACGCTTTTAGCTTGTAAAGGCTGACCTTTACAAGTTCTAAAAGCGTAGGAGTATGTAATACAGTTTCACTGAGGAAGCTTTGATCAAAACTCAGGTACGGATAGGGGTACTGATATAACGTCATTTATAACTCAAATGGTGGCTCACCTACTAGACGCCTTCTGCATTAGCTACGATGTTGCTAGAACAAAAAAATCTATCATCATCCTGCTGTTTTTTGTCAAGATCTGTATTTTAATGAGGCAAGGAAAAGGTGATCCAGCTTCTTCTAGTAGACAGATAAGTATCGTAAAAGGAAAGTACAAGTTTAATATACATAGAAATATCATTTTCAAATAAAAGCAAAAAGAACAAAAGGAAGAACCTCTTTAAATATTTCTTTTAAGATATAAAAACCGGCCAAGTGCGAGTCGGACTCGCGCACGAAGGGTTCCGTACCATTATCGCAAAAAACGGCAAAAAAACACGTTTGCTGTATGGGAGCCCCACTTAAATATTTATTTTATTCTGTTTTTGGTATTTGTTGTTATAGCGGCAACAGAAATACATCTTCTGTGAAAATTTCAACTGTCTAGCTATTACCGTTAATGATATACAGCCTGGTGACAGACGGACAGACAGACAGTCAGACAGACGGATCGCGGAGTCTTAGTAATAGGGTCCCGTTTTTACCCTTTGGGTACGGAACCCTAAAATTGATCTCGATACTCTTTGTTGACTGAAATATTTAAGAGCATTAAATGGCACATTTATTATGCAAAGTCACTAAAAACTGCGGGAAATGGAAATCAATGTACTTTGATTCGAATATACAGAGAAGATACCAAAAGGTGGTTCCCAGTTTGTCATTTCCTTTTAATTTGAAAATTCAAGAATACCCATTGCGTTTCATTTGAGGCAATGGATCTTGTTTTGTCTTCAAAATGGAGGGGCTTGTCATTCCGAGTGTGTCACACATTAGGATGCTGAACGTCAGTTGACACGCTACGCTGTTTGAACGAGCGGTTCTGTTTTTACATCACCTATAGGTTACCTCAATACTATTGGTATGCTAGAACGCAGAATTTCACGTTTTCATATTTTTTCACGATATTTATTATTCCTTTGATATTGTGATCGTGGGTGTTGTAGCGTGGGCCCCAGTTCAACTCATGTTTGATGAATGAGCATGCTTCGTGTTGTGAGGTCGTTTATTTATTCTGTCTTGACCTATTATATATATATTTAGAGAGTAGTGAATCCGGTAACAATAGTACTTATCAATATCCCTATAGCACCTCTCTATTTATTGCAGTAGAACATTTTAACTCATACCCTTGCTACACACATGTTGTGCAACAAGACCTCGGCAAAAAATTTAAAATAGTCGCTAAAACTTCGCACTTCCATTTTAAACTATTTAAGCTGCAGAATGGCGGAAATTACTGAATTATCTTTCGCCAACGTCTGTTTTCTTCAGCACAACTTTAAAAGTTAAAGTATGAAACCCCATCGACTTAAAGAAAACTACTTAAAAACTTTTCACTTATTTTTACCGACTTCATTTATAAAACAACCCGTCCAGTCCGCTAGCATTACCTGTAGACCTTTTCACTACAATTCAGTTACTTACTCTCATTAAAAACTTTTCGCAAGTGTTTGAATGGGAACACTTTCACAACAAAAAAATAAAATCGAATGAAAGCCCCCATGTTTGCTTCGAGAATGTTCCTATTTTGAATAGAGTGTACATAGTAGGGGATTGCATAATAAATCCACAGCGTTTGTTAAACTGATTTACGTAAACAATAGTACTACGCCACGGCAAATGTTAGTTTTGCCACAAGGCTCATACCTCGGCCCCTATATGCGGTGCATAACAAGCTCTGCGACTCAATTTAAATGCACAATGATATTTTGTCTAGACAGTTAATGTTTTGTCGTTGGTGTTATTAGTTTAATTAAAGTTTTTGCTCCAGCGGTTTGCGGTCCGGTGCTCGTAATATTATTACGAATAGGTGCATACACTTTGCTGTAATACTGACTAACATGCTCGACTTTGCGGCTACACGTACAAACATGTTTGCTTTGAACATCGAGCAAGAATAATAATTATGGACGTTTGAATCTTGTTAGAATCGATCATTTTGGTTGGCTTCGAGTCCTGAGACTTGCATGGTACACACGTTCGTACTTGCTCGAGATCGAGCAAGTTTATCGAGCATGTCCGCACGTGACCCCACCCACCATTAGAAATATTAAAATTGTAGTTTCAGCCAAGTAGCCAGCAGTCACAGGTGCTCTTATACAGTGACGCTAGTTTAGTAGTAGCAAATCAATAGCATTATTATATATTTTAATCTGATTCTTCGCTCTTCACGGAAACATGGAAATATATCTATGTGCTTACCTATTCTGCTTCACATGATAGGATAGTGTCGTAATATATTCACGGAATAGTGTGATGGATCTTAATTCCATTCACATGCCAAATTGCCAATACATTTTGTCAAAGATGCTTGACCTTTTTTGCCCACTGCTAGGTACTTTCCTAAGTGGTTCCCCTCTATCTGCATAAGCTTTGAAATTTCTGGGTCAAATTTGAATTTCCAATACGATGTGGAACCTGGAGACAGTGTAATTTGTATAATACATGTGTACTTGAGCAAATACACTTGTATTATACAAATAAACCAACTTTTACTACAAAAATAAAATTGTTGTAGTAAAAGTTGGAACGTAATAAGATAAATAGTTAATTAAAAAAATCGAAAAACCCGACTGCTTAAAAAGCGAACTAAAAAGGCATAAACTAGAAGAAAATAATGCTGTGCAGTCGGAGGATACATATTCGCGAGCAGGCTGACCAACACCAGATGTATCCTCCGACTGCACAGCATGATTTTCTTCTTGTTTACGTCTTTTTAGTTCGCTTTTTAATCAGTCGGGTATTTTGTTTTTTTATTTTTTTTTTTTTTTATTTACAACCTTTTAGTTATTTTTATTAGAATTAGGTACATAACATAGAAGTATTCTATATTTTTAAAATCACCTTTTAAAACCCTTTATTTTGATACCCTACAGGGTTTGGAAGAAAAGAAAAATCCCTCACATAATGACGCCGAAAATAGGCCATTTTTTTTCTTTTCCAATTTTAATGTAGCCAGTGAAACCACTCGCAGGGTTAAAACGAATCGATTGGCGTAAATCGGCTAACGCGTTATGGTCTCTAGAACGCCATATAGGAACAAACATACATACATAGACTGTTATACACATTACCCTCCTTAGGCGGTCGGGTAAAAATACAGCCATTCCGGATGCATTTATACTTAGTAATGTATGATTTGCCTTTTCAGATACGGATTGTATCTCTTTTCTTATTTTTTTTTAGGTTTATAAATTTATTCAATACTTAATTTTGAAACTAATCCAAAACTCTTGACCAAAACTTTAACATAAGTTTTAATATCGCAGAGTGAAAAATAAGGAAATATAAAGATCAAACTGTGTTTGTAATAAATATAGAATTATTAATTTAATTGGATAGGTATTGTAATTTGCTGTCAAATCAAGTGTAGGACCTATCGCGAAGGGAAAAACCATGAAAGTTAAAAATAATCACTATGACAGTCATAATATATTATATCTACCTCAACATGGACTGAGTGGGGAATACCCATATTAATTTCTCAACTTAAATTATATCAAAGGCATTAGGTAGAAATTTATTTATCTTATTATAACATAATACTAAAACGTTTATATCAAATTAGAAAATAGAAAAATGGCGGTTTTTTTTTTTCTTCCAAACCCATCGTGTGGGCTATCAAAGTAAAGGGGTTTAAGAGGTGATTACAAAAATATGTAACTCTTATGTGTTTAAATGTTGATTGTTTTTATTAAAAACGTATGAATCTGCTCCAGTAATTGAGTGGTTCAAATCTTATCTCCGGGGTCGCTCGCAGTCTGTTCGATCTGATGAGGATTCCTCTGAATGGTGTGACTTGGCTGCGGGCGTTCCTCAAGGTGGTGTTCTCTCTCCTCTTCTCTTCTCAATTTTTATAAATGCTATCACTAAGGTCCTAACTTCTAACTTTCATCTCTTTGCAGACGACTTGCAGTTATATCGCCATTTTAAGGTGGGTGAACTCGCCGAGACTGTGGCTGCCATCAATGATGACCTTGAAAATATCAACAAGTGGACTCAGTCCTTTGGACTCCTCCTGAACCCTACTAAATCTCAAGCGCTCATTATTGGTGGCAGATACATGCTCAATCTATTGGATCCCCAGTCTCTTCCACCAGTAATGTATAACTCAGTGCCCATATACTACTCCAAAAGCGCGAAAAACTTGGGCGTCCATATAGACACTAACCTCTCTTGGGAGGTTCATATTGCTGATGTGAGTAAGAAGGTCTTCTACTCTTTTTAGTCTCTTAAACGTCTCCAAAAATTCTTACCATTTCACACGAAGGTCACTCTTGCTCAATCTCTTCTTCTACCGCTCATAGACTATGCGGATGTCTGTTTTCTAGATGCAATGGAGGTACTCCTAAACAAACTAGAGCGATTGCAGAACTTGTGCATCCGCTTTATTTTCGGGCTCCGCAAGTACGACCATGTTTCGGAATTTCGGACCAGTTTGAAGTGGCTGCCGATTCGGCGTCGACGAGATACCCATATCCTATCCCTTCTCTATAATATCCTGCACAACCCTACTTCTCCCCAATACCTTCGCGAACGGTTTGAGTACCTCGTCCCGAGGCGCAAACCTTGTCGCACGGCCACTTCACTTCTCCTTCGTACTCCACGTCACACTTCCAGCCGTTATGATGGCTCCTTCTCTGTAACTGCAGTGCACCTCTGGAACTCTCTCCCACACTCCCTACGCGATAGCCCTTCTCTCGAAGTCTTCAAGAGGAAAATTAAAGAACATTTCCTTTTAACGCAATGTTAGTAGTTATATATATTTGTATTTATGTATGTATGTATATATTTATGATTTAATTTAAGATTATAATTAGGTTATTTTAAAATTGTACACAGGATCCTACCCTCTTTTGTCATCATTCTCTGTCACTCTAGGGTTTGCTGTAAGAGAACTCAACATTGAGTTAAGCTCGCCTTTGTACATGTACTTTATTATCACATTATATTGAATATTGTTTTTGGTGTACAATAAAGAATTAAAATTATAATTAAATGAATAAAAAAAGTTAGTTAAATAAAACAAAATACCCGACTGCTTGAAAAGCGAACTAAAATGACGTAAACAAGGAGAAAATCATGCTGTGCAGTCGGAGGATAAATAACTCTTTTTACTTCTTAAAAGGCCACCCTCTCTGTGCAATGCTTGTTAGGGTACATCCCTGGGGAGACTGAAAAAGTCACCCCTGAGCCACGCGGTGCACGACAGCACGTGATCACTGTGCCACCGTCTTTCCTGGAGTAATTTGGTGGGCGGACAGAGTCAGAGAAACAAAACCAACTAATGTATTGGAAGCAGTGGTAGCCCAGTGGTAACGGCCCCGACTTACGTGTCGTAGGTCGTTTGATCGAACCTAGGCAGGCAAGGCGCCTTTATGTTTATTATTTTCATCACCACTGCTCTAAAAACAGTGAAGGAAAATATAGTGAGGAAACCGGCATGTCCCAGAACCAAAAATTTAAAGACATGTGACATCCACCAACCCGCACTGGGCCCGCGTGGTGGATTATGGCCCATTCCCACTTCCACAGAGAGGAGACCTGTGTCCCAGCAGTGGGAACGTTAAAAGGCTGATGATGATGATGAATGCATTATGGGTTCTTTTGCTGTTGTAAGTCTAAAAAAACAATCATGATAGTTGCCCTACTATTCAATAAATAAGCGAGTATTAGGCTTTTTGATCTTTCAAGAAACCATAACAAAACAAACAACAAAACCTAAAAAATCTTTTTCTTCTTCCCCAGATCAACAATGTACACCAAACAGCCAAACACCTCAGTCATAATATACAGCGAGAATCAGACCGAGAGCGACTACACCCCTTATGGGGAACGTCTGGAGACGTACCTGGTGCCGGTCCTGTTTGCCATCATCTTCATAGTGGGGGTGCTTGGCAATGGGACCCTGGTCATCGTCTATGTTAGGCACCGAGGCATGAGAAATGCGCCAAACACGTAAGTATTATCTTTACCTTGACTTTACTAGACTTCATTATCCATAACGATCTTTTCATACAAAAACTTTCGCAGTAAATGAAAAAAAACGGGCAAGTGCGAGTCGGACTCGCGCACGAAGGGTTCCGTACTTGGTAAATTACGGTTTACGATTATGGTTTACATGGTAATGTACATCATATATTTTTTTTAGTTATATCATTCTCTTTTTTAGAAGTTACAGGGGGGAGGACACACATTTTGGCACTTTGGAAGTGTCCCTCGCGCAAACTATTCAGTATAGAAAAAAAAAAATTAGAAACCACAATATCATTTTTGAAGACCTATCCATAGATAGCCCACACGTATGGGTATGATGAAAAAAAAAATTGAGATACAGTTCTAAGTATCCCCATACTTAGAACTGTATCTCAATTTTTTTTTTCATTATTTTTTTGAAAATCACAGCAACTTTTTCATTTTTTTTTTGATAATCTGCTTACCAAGTTTCAACAGCATAGTTCTTACAGTTTCGGACAGACATGACGAATCCATAAGGGTTCTGTTTTTTGCCATTTGGCTACGGCACCCTAGAAAGTCGTTGATGAGCAAAAAGACATAGTCCTTAGAAATACGGCTATAGGAAGCTGTTAAATGAAACATCCACACTATTCATAAAATTTATTTTGTACTGTTGATCACAAAAGGACAATGCTGTTCATGTTGTTATTACTACATTATAACGTAAACAATCTCGGAAAACAACACTAAACTAAAATCCTGTGGTTCATTAACCTAGCTTGAACGTCCCACTATTAGCCAAAGGCCGAATATTTATTGCCAGACATTCTTTTTTATTTGTGAAAATAGCTGGTATGTATCAATTCTTTACTCTATCCGCATAATTTGTGGTGAACTAATACTCATCAAAGTATGTTATCGTTGTTTTCGCGCATTTTTAAGGTTCCTTACCCAAAGGGTAAAGGGCACCAGGCTGTATCTCACGAACCGTGATAGCTAGACAGCTGAAATTTTCACAGATGATGTATTTCTGTTGCCGCTATAACAAAAAATACTAAAAACAGAATTAAATAAATATTTACGTGGGGCTCCCAGACAAAAAACGTGATATTTTTCCGTTTTTTGCGTTAATGCTACGGAACCCTTCGTGTGCGAGTCCGACTCGCCCTTGGCCGGTTTTTCCCTATTCATTACAGTTTCAAAGTTGCATCTAACTTTTCTAACATAACGAGCTTGTTCGATAACTAGCCAAATTACGTCCCGTCCCTTATTAGTCCCATTAATTAGAATGTGATATTAGCGAACATAACTCTTGCCCGATCATTTGAGTCTGGAGAATGAAAGTTTTGCCTGGGTCAGCCCATTTTATTCAGAATTTGCATATTCACTTTAATTACTTAATGTTACCCTTTTTGTAATACGTATGTGGTATAATTTAAATAGCAGTCTTTAATTAATTCCAGAAGAAAGCCATTATTATACCTAACTGGCTTCTGCCAGCGGCTTCGCCCGCGGTAAAGTCGAAAATTATCCAAAGTGAACATACTCCCGGCATAAAAAGTATCCTTTGTCCTATACCAGACTATCATCTGTTTCTGCGCCAAATTGCACCCAGATTCGTACAGCTGTTCTGGTGTAATTGTGTAACAAACATTCATCCATCCAAACTTTCGCGTTTATAATATTAGTAGGATTTCATCTTCATCACCACTTCTAGTGTATATATTACCAAATATATTCTCCATTCCTTAAAATTGATTATAAACTACTGCAACAAACACTGTTGAGCATTGCCTAAACTAATTTATAATAAAAACCAGCCAAGTGCCACTTGACTCGCGCACAGGGGGTTCCGTATATACAGCTACATTCACCAGAGTAAATAGGTAATATTACTAACGTTCATAAAACAATGAAAGCACCGAACATTGCTGTGACAAAATTTACTTTGCCGTTCGAAAACTGTGGATAGGCCTTTAAAAAATATTTGATACATCAATATCAAATATTTTTTAAAGGCCTATCCCCACACCATGGGAAAAACGAAAAAAAAAACATCCCAAGTTTAAATGTGCAGGAGGTACTCTAAAAAAATTATTTGATTTTATTTTACCACTTTGTCGGCGTGATGCCAAATTTCTAAAAAATTCCGAGCAAAGCTGCGGACAGGCGGACAGACGGACATGGCGAAACTATAGGGGTTCCTTGTTGACTACGGTACCCTAAAAAAGAGGAGATCGGTGATTATATTATGGGATATAAATATATTTAAAATATAATTTGGGATTTACTATTTGAAGGACGCTCATAAAGTTTTCCAGTCATATACAACGTAATCTCAGTATATATTTCAGCTTCATGACTCAATATACAACATGTTATTATTATAAAGCAATCTTGACTCCAATTAGGTTACCATGTCGCTTGCATATTTCACACAACGTAACAAGGACGGATCCGATTTCCAGTAACGTGCTATAACGATCCATAAGTCTTCCTTTTTCCCATACATTGCGGTCAGCTATCAGAGCAACCATATTTTACAAATAACGGGTATTTATTTACAAGTTTCCTGCTCGACGAATCATTTATAATAATAATTTGTTACTGATTGTTATTTAAGTTATTATGGCGGATTCGCGGTCAATCAATTTGTCGATTTGATTTAGCGAGTGCTATATTATGTTTTAGGTTTTTCCTGGACTGGTTAGGTTGGAACAACATTAAAATTGAGTTCCTTTACATAATTTCATTTACTGCAATTCAGCTTCACTTTACAATTATCCTCTCTTCTTTTTCATAGTTCAATACTTTTTCATTTCCATACGTTTTGGAACGTGAATTGCTTCAACTTGCTTGCTAGTTGAACATGACGAATCGATGAATGTTTATTTTGTTTTCGCTGCACATGCTGAGATAGGAGCCTTTTTGGTCTCGCACGGGGTTTTTATTTTTAATTTTGTTTAATTTTAAGCTGATTTCTCGTGTCTCCTGTGCGGGTCACAAATAAATACTTTTTCTTTCTTTCTTTCTTTCTTTATTTAAATACCTAATCTTACAAATTATTAGGTCCTTACCTGTGAAATTGGCGTTTTGTCTTAGTGGCCACTTTGATCTCAAATATCTACTCTTTGGTTTGGAATTCCAATTTTAAATTCATACAGATTTAGTCATGCTTTTGTGTTTGGAAAACCGTAATTCATTTGTTTTTTCCTCTTATGGTTTTTTCTTTGCGCCAGTCAGTTTACAAAATGGAAAACTTGAAATATAGCGTTATTTACAAACGAAAATTGACTCAATAAAAATGTCTTGTGAGCGTTTGGACTAGTGCCGGTGTCGTTCACTACAGCTTTCTTAAATCTGGCCAGACGATTACGGCGGATGTTTATTGTCAGCAACTGCAATCCATGATGGAAAATAAATTAGAGGAGCTTCATTTGGAATATCTAAGACATCCACCGTACTCCCCGTACCTTGCTCCAACAGATTACCGTTTTTTTTCGAAATTTGCATAACTTGCAAGGAAAAAAAAAAAAATCCGATGGGGCAGTCCAAAGCGCCTTCAAAGATTTTATAGATTCCCGTCCGGTTGGTTGTATGTTTTTTTTAGTAAAGGAATCAATAAACTACCTATGAGATGGCAAAAGTGCATAGATAGCATTAGTACATACTTTGATTAAATAAATTTATCATATTAAAAAAAAACGACTTTATGTTCCTCCCTTACAAAACGCCAATTTCATATGTAATGACCTAACTAATACATTGACAATTTGACACCTCGTAACACAAATTTGTGTTAATGTTAATATACTTCAAAAAGTTCAAAATCAAGCGTTTGCCGAAAAATGTGTGTCACGAGGTGACATTCTCTGCCCATATATTGCCTTATCTTCCTGTTCCACTAAATTCTGTTTCCTGGTAGTACCGGTCAGAAATAAAAAATAACACTTTATTCATATTAAACTGTTATTGTTTCGTCCCCAGGTACATATTCTCGCTAGCCCTAGCAGATCTGCTAGTGATCCTAATATGCGTGCCATTCGTCTCAATAATCTACACCCTGGAATCTTGGCCTTGGGGGGAGGTAATATGCCGTATCTCCGAAGCTGGCAAGGATGTGAGCATCGGAGTATCGGTCTTCACCCTGACAGCCTTATCAGCTGAAAGATACTGCGCAATTGTAAATCCTTTTAGAAGGCTCCAGGTGAGTAAATTGGATTTTTATACCTTAGTTTGTTTTATAAAGGAAGGTAGGTTTTAACCGATTTGAAGGATCGGTTTTCAACAAAATGGATGTCTCCTTCCGGGATGGGTTTCTGTCGAAGAGCTTTTGAAATTGAGTGATATAAAATGAAACAAGTTTTATATTTTTTTGGTGAATGGATGTGATTTATAGAGTTTTGACATAGTGTATACCTTCTACTATAAACGGTGCATTTTTAAATTTTTTAAATGATCTCTAGATGTTCTACATTCTACCTTATACCAAATATTCACAAGAACTAACAAAGGTTTATTTATTTTCATGTCGTATCTGTCGAGAAGATAAGAAACAGTAAAGTAAGTCTCCAGGGACATCTTGTTTAGCTTATAAGATCACAAGGACTTGATTAATTGGACAGACAACATTTTATTAGCAATTCAACATTGTCCCCTTGCTGCTTTTATAATCTAAGATATTTCATTTTGTTGAATTTTGACTGAAGCAACCTGACAAATTAATCTCGTCTATCATAATTAGCTTTATCTGTCTGGAGAATTAATGAACTGTATTTTTATATTTTTTTTATACACATATATTTGATAGGCTCGCACGTGTCCACCACCTCGCCTAGTGATAAACGATAATGTGGTAGACAATAGAGCACGCTTGTCTACTTTATTATCATTACGTTTGTTCTGTATCTAAAATATTGGGATTCCTAATACTCTTCTTGAGTTGTCATAAAACCTTAAAATTATTCATTTAAACGAAAGGCAGACGTTTAGCATTGGCGAGCCGCGATTTGGTAACTGTTTCTTAATTTTGCGTCACTGGCAACCCTTTTTCGCTTGCGGCATAAATTTAACATTGAGCCGTGTTGTAAAACCGCATATCGACGATGTTAAATACTTAAGGTTTGATAACTGCCCCATTATGACACTTATTCGTCCTGTTCCAGATTTAATAAATAAAAATTCAGATACATTTGCAATGGTTAGTGGCTAATTGCTATCAAACTTGTATCCACAATATCGCTAATGAATCCTAACTAAAATTAAACGTCTCGTCTCAAGTACCTTCTACAATCTTAACTACAAAGTGTGATCAAACACACGTGTAACCACCCACTAGTTAGTTTAAAGTTTAATAGCTCATAGTCTACTAAAGTTAGACTGACTCGGAACTTTGTTGCAGCTTCGCAAACTACCCCTGGTCTGTGCGACTTTCATATGGGCAGCAGCACTTATCTTTGCTACGCCGGCAGCGCTGTTTTCAAGCACAGTGACGATGCAGCTCAAGGATAATGTCACCATAGTTTTCTGCACTCCTTTCCCGCCTGGATGGGACAACTATCCAAAGTAATTAGAACTTTATTTTTTAGATATTAAGACTCTTTTTAGTTGACTGCAACGAAAGGGTTATGTTTTTCGTTGGTATTTTGTATGTATGTAATATACTTTACTACCTGATATCTTTGAAATCACTAGACGGTTTTACATAATTACTAGCTTCTGCAAACGGCTTCGACGGGTTGAGGGTACACTAGTCGACGGCACGAACTATTTTGTGCGCGGGGTTAAAATGCATTTTATAACAACCGACAACACGTGCGGAAGAGATAGATACTGTGATGAGCAGTAGGAAGCTAGTTCGCGTACGAATACACACTTTTGCAAATTTGTAGCGAAATGCATAATGATTTAGGAGGAAACCGAGCGCGCGAAATTTTATAAACAGACCTTTGGCCTTTATTTTGAGCGTACATCTTCAAACAGTGGTATAATCCCTAGACTACGTTTGTATGGAAGAATTTTCTACTAGTGTAACCTTAAAGTAGAAAATTATCCTGAGGGAACATATTCCCGGGATAAAAATTAGGGGTTATATCAAAGAAAATAATTAGTGTATAAACTAAGAAAAACTAAGATAAACAGTAGCGAACTAGGTTTACTGACATAGGCCGAAGAACTGCCAAACTTAAGGCGCAGATTCCCTTGAGTAGCTGATTTAAAAATGAGAATCACGTCTAAACGGCGAGTCGTAATTTTTTTGAAAAAAATGTATGTTACATTAGACCATTTTCTTAATAATTTGATCTAAAAAAAGAGTTTTATTCGTATAACATAGTGTAATTAATTTGTAAAGTTATGTCTAAAACGGACAAAAATACGACAATCGCACCAAATCCGCTGGGCGTATTTTAATGAAAGTGACACCATCTCAAAGACAATTTAACTATATAAATTTTGATCTAAGGCTTTTTTTAAGTCATAGAATAATAAGGAAAGTACAAAAAGCTACTAAATTTTGTGTCGCGCGGGTGTGAAACGAGTGCGCGTTTTGTTCCCTCATGGTCGTTGGCGTTAGTCGTCGTGGGCAGGGCACATTTCACGCAGAACGGATGGTCGATGGCGCCGAAAAATTTCTGGAGTGGCGATTACTGGAAGACCTAGCGTTGGAAGGCCTTCCTCTATATGTGGAGCTATGTCTTGGTCAAGGCTGTGTGAATCTGGTGGATGCGAAACGCACAGGACCGATCAGTGTGGTGACACTTGGGTGAGGCCTATGTCCAGTAGTGGACGTCTTTTGACTGAAATGATGATGTAACACTGTACTAAAATCAACTCTTGCTCGAATTTTAATGCAGATATTATGTGTGTTTAAACAAATGGGATCGTGCGATTCTAACGCCTGGTAAAACTATTCATGCAATTACATTTGCATGCGAGTTTAATGCTAATGTAATCAGCATTTTTCATTTCCTCGTAAAATTTAATTTATTATACATAGGAGCACATCTGTTTCTCACAGTCTCTTAAGTTTAAATGATCTTAGTAAGTATAAAGTATTTCTTATAGACGTGAAGGTTCGTCAAGCTATTTGTAACACAAATTAATAACACTCGAATAAAAAAAAAAACAAACAGCATGCTAATTTATTATACTTCTATAGTTTTTCTTTCTATATAATCTATATGTATAATAAAAATCAATTGCTGTACGTATAGTCTTGCTAAAACTCAAAAATGGCTTGACCGATATGTTTTTTTTTGTGTTGTTCGTTCTTAAACACAAAACAATAGGAAAACCGATGAAAAATATTTTAAGTGGTACGAAACTCACCAGGTCAGCTAACACTATGTAAAAGTTTATTTAATGAAGCTTATATTTGATGATGATGATGATGCAGAACATCACTCATCATTTTGAACAGTTCCAGCTGGATAATCTCCTCTAAATAATAGTATACTAGCTGCTGCCCGCGGCTTCGGCCGCGTCCTGTTATTCTATGTACAGCGTATATCACTGTAAAGTTTTATCAAAATTCATTTAGCAGGTTTTGCGTGAAAGAGTAACAAATATCCATTTAAACTCACAAACTTTCGCATTAATAATATTATTAGAATAGTAAAGATCTTTGCAATGCCCATATTCAACATATTTACGAAATAAAAGATCCTATAAAATATTTAAACTAGGTTGAAACTGTAAGTCTAGTACCCTTAAATGTATGCCTAAAGATACCTTCTAAATTCCCAAACGGGTAGAACAATGAACAGCCACAATTCACGATATTATGAAGCTTAAGTTAGTATTTATATTGGAATTTCTACGTAGCAAACTTACTTACATATTTATAGTGACCTATGCATAGATGAATTCCAGGTAGGTGGGTTTCCTTGAGGAGCCTACCTTGTGCATGTAGCATTGTGCTCATTCTTGCTAAGGGTGTACCCTAGTAGAATGTACCTTTTTGGGTAACCATACATTACACACCGAGATTCCGCCATGCCTGCCCGTCGTCTGTCACACAATTTTGTACCAAATGATTTTTTAACTTCCCATTGACGTACGAACTTGTAATTTATACTTTACTAACAAATACCAATTTATTGATAAACTAGATTTTTCTTTGATTCGTAACCCTAAATGTGCAAAGTCGCAGCCGAGTGTCGACTCACTTGGCCGGTTTATTTTTACAGTCGTTGTGGATAGAGATTGCAGTATTATTATCAGCGGGGAGAAGGGTCATCACGATAACTTATTTTCATTACTTTATTAAATATATATATTTATTTAGGTATGTATCATATAAAATAAGAATGTATGTATATTTTAAGCAATTTGAAATTTTATTTTTTTGTTAAATTTGTTGTTGCCACGATTTAAACAATGCACCTGCCATGTTGTCTCTTCACCGCCCTTGGTTGACTGGAAGAGAATGCCTAATGTATTAAGTCCGCCGTTGTACCTTTGTGCATGAAGTTTAAATAAATAAATAGTCAGAATCCAGAATTCTGACACTCGTCTTGCCAAGCGTTACCACGATAACCAGTTACTGGGTTGAGAAGGTCAGATAGGCAGTCACCATGGCAAATCACATCACATCAAATCATCAGTCTATTAATGTTCCCACTGCTGGGCCTCCTCTCTGTGAGAGGGAATGGGCCACTATTCACCACGCGGGCCCAGTGCGTGTTGGTGGATGTCACATGTCTTCGAATTTTTGGTTCTAGGACATGCCGGTTTCCTCAAGATGTTTTCCTTCACCGTTTAGAGAGCAGTGGTGATGAAATAATTTACACAAAGTAAAGCGCCTGCCTGGGCTCGAACCCACGACCTACAATTTGTAAGTCGCGGCCGATACCACTGGGCCACCACTGCTCTCACCATGACAAATACTGGTACTTAACTGCATCCGGTTAGACTGGAAGAAGACTGGAATATAGTTGGTCAAAAGTTTAGGCAGATTGATTTATCTATTTAATCTGAGATATGTAGCATTTTTTTCTAAATTTTGTCCTGTTGCATTCTGGCCCTTGCCAGTGTGAGTGATCTGAGATCACCAAAGCTGGACGTATATTTAAATAGTATACTCATAGTTCAAGGGGGCAATTTGGAAATGAGCTCTTAATTAAATGCAGACTTATCACAGAACAGATCCGCAGGCACTCGGCATTTGCATTTCGAGAGCAATCTCCACTGACATATGAAGCTGAATAAATTATGACCTTTGCTTCGGTCATCGAATTTTGGCACTCAGTTTGTTGTTTGTTTTGCATAGAAGTACGTGTGATGAAATTAAATTTAAGTCTCTATATATTTTAAAATACTATGTTGAATATAAAATGGTAACTTTGAAAAAGGGCCTTTCCTTTTGTTTTAAGTATTAACTTAACTTGAGCATAATATAAAACAATTGTTTTAAGTTTAATTAATACAATGAGGCTTTATTTCAAATAGGTGCCTATCAAACATAAATTGCAATACTTACTTGTTAACAACTGACTTGAGCCTTTAATAATAAATTGGATACAGAATACTATAATCAAAATATTCGACAGACTAATACAAATATACCTTAGTAAATCAGAACATAATTCTGTGAAGTAATTAAACAAGAAAGTGTAATTAGTAGCAACTACGAGTCGATCACTCAATATTGAGTATCGACATCCATCAAATACGTCATTATTTCTACGAGAATTTTATAAAAATGGCTGTTGTTAGACTGGCTTATGTTTTTGGATTTAAGTGAAGCTTAAATCGTGAGGAAACCAGAGATTTAAGACAAGTGCCATTCTATTTTCGAAAACGTGGAGATAGAGCTTGGAAAAATGTATGAGAATGTCAATCGCTTTCGAAATGTCATGATATAAATCCCTTATATTTTGGCTTTTCGGAATCACCATCGCTGAAATTGAATTAAACTTATTTAGAGCCTCTGCACTTGTACAATTAGTACTCGTATAAGTTTGTGCTCCATTAGTGAAGGCTAAGGAGAGTACGAGGAAAAACGAATAAAATAAAATAAAAACGGTTTTTTTTGCGAATTCTGAGAAAACCAATAAAATAACTTACATGCTCAGTCATCATCACCATCAGCCTTTTAATGTTCCCACTGCTGGAAAACAGGCATCCTCTCTGTGAAAGAGAGAATGGGTCTTAATCCACCACGCAGGCCCAGTGCGGGTTGTTGGACGTCACATGTCTTCGAATTTTTGGTTCTAGGACATGCCGGTTTCCTTACGATGTTTTCCTTCACCGTTTTAAGATCAGTGGTGATGAAATAATTTACAAAAAGTAAAGTGCATTTGCTTAGTGTGACTTCTTAAACGGCAAGAGTTTTTTAGGAAGCTACTTCATGTTTCAATCCGAGGATGGAGGTGGTTTGTCATCCATAACATAATCTAAAATAGGCATGAAAGGAACAAATCAATTCATATTCATATTTTTTATTCTACACAAAACAAACATTACAAATACAAAAGGAACCTTTGAAGGAGCCTTTTCCTAACTATTTTGTTTGGTTTGGCTTCCAGTCTTACCGGATTCACCTGAGTACCAGTATTTTACAATGAGCGACTGCCTATCTGACCTCCAAAACCCAGTAACTTGGTAACACGATACTCCTTGCCAAGACTGGTGTCAGATTCCTGTTTTGTTTTATGGATGGGCTCGCGCTTGACCTTTATCCCACCATTCTTTTCGCCTGATGGTTAGCGATGATGTGGTTGACGGTGTAGCTCGCTTGCCTAGAAGTAACCCATTCAGTCTTGACTTAAAGATCCCGAGTTTGTAGCTATCGGGAAACTCTGACTCCGGCAGGGAAATCCACTCCTTAGCTGTACGCATAATGAAAGTATTTCCAAAACGTTTAGTGCGTATGGGTGGGATGTCCACCATGTACCGATGGATTTTTGACAACCCGTAACAACTGTCAAAAATAGTCAAATGACAGCCAGGACCAATGGCTTGACGTGCTTTCCGAGGCACTGCGGCAACTTGCTATGTGTCCGTGGCCTCAACAGTAGGCCCTATCAGAATGTCAGCGCAGCGTTATTTGCTTTTTAATATCGTTGCACATGCTGAGATAGGAGCCGTTTTGGTCTCGCACGGGTTTATTTATTTTTTATTATTGTTTGTGTTTTGCTTATATCGTGTCTCCTGTGCGGGTCACAAATAAATATTTTTCTTTCTTTTTCTATGTAAAGATGGTCACCCATCTACAGACCGACCTCGGCAACGTTGCTTTACCTCGAAGATCGACCTGTGCGGCCACGATCTCCACACTAGAATAAAGGGGACATGCCTCGTCTCAGAAAAGCACAGTCGGGAAAAGACTGGGCAGATGATGAATTTTATTGTTTCATATTTACTAGTATTTTGTTATTCGAATGTAAGAGACAAAAGCGGCAGTGGACACAGAGTTAAAATTAAATTAACCTTTCCCCTTTTTGTTATGTTGTGTATACAGATCCGAGCCCCAGATGACCCTTTCGGAAAATCGTATTAATTTGAATAATACAAAAGCAGAAATATCGGAATAGCTCTACAAAAGGATTCGATTTAATTTAGGGAATTGCAGTGAAATATGTATTACTTATACCTACGAACCCACTGGGAAATTTTGAAGATTACATTCTGTATCTTACTAATCTTAGAATAATAACGCATAGAAACCTAGTACGAGTGCAAAAAGTGTCAACTGAAACTTAGCCATAGTGGCTAACTTCTCTCGAAGAGCCGTCAGTACTCAAGGTCACGTTCCATCGAACACAGCTCGCGAGTAAATAATTTAAAATAATTGTAAATTACTGTTTGTAGCGTGAAGGGATTTCATAGCACTTCAGGCAAACAAAAAAAAATGTGATCAAATTACATTTCACAAGTAATTACTTACATTTTATACATTATTTTTACGTAAATAGATCATCAAACAAACATTCTATTAACCTAACTTATCACAATACAGTGTTGCTCTTTATGAGAAATAAGAACATTGCAAAAAATAGTTTTTCATGTACCAGTGTTATATCATATTCAATAGCGTAGGTAGTAACCTACGCTATTGAATATGATATAACATTTTGGCAGTTTTGAGAAATTAACTTGGCTTAATGTATTTTATTTTATATTAATCTTTGTAAATATGATACTGGTGGCGATTCTGTGTGCGCCAAACTAAACTATATTTATTTACAGCCTCTAAAATATGGTCGTTATCGACACTGCTATCTACAGTATTTTTAAACTAAAAGTCAATTATTAATTTTCTGTAGTTAAATAAAACCGGACCAAATAACTAAGTTTGTTTGTGATTATTTTCCTGTAATTGTTTGATTAGGTACTAGGTACCGAGGAGCTCGTGGCTAAATAATAACAGCCGCACTGGTCAATCATCAAGATTAAGCAACGCTTGACGAGGTCGGTCCGTGGATGGGTGACCATTTCAACATACCGAGTTTCCTCCGTGCCTTGAAAAGCACGTTAAGCCGTTGGTCCTGGCTGTCTTTTTTGAAGATCTTTGACAGTCGTTACGGGTAGTCAGAAGCTTGAGATCTGACACCAGTCTTGCCAAGGGGTACCGTGTTACCCAGTTACTGGGTTGTGGAGGTCAAATAGGCAGTCGCTCCATGTAAAATACTGGTACCGAGCCGAATCCGGTAAGACCGGAAGCCGACCACAATGTAGTTGGGAAAAAGGCTAGGCAGATTGTCATTTTGATTGATCAGGTACTAAATCAAGTTCTGTATTAATTACCTGGTCATCCTCATCTTATCCAGTTCCTGATAACATAAAATATTTGTCTTGATTTGATCCAGCGATATAATAGTGCGATATCCCATATTTATGTGGGTAACGGCCTAGTAATGGTATCACAGAATGCTTTCTTTGTTTGCTTTTGAGGAACGTAGACACATTCAAAACACGCACACAAAGAAAATTAACTGGACACACGATATCGCTTGTGTTTTGTTCTAGACGCGGCTTCTATGCATTATTATTCTAAGTTACTAATATCATAAATGTAAAAGTTTGGATGGACGTGTGTGTGGATGTATGTTTGTTACTCAATCACGTCGTTTGTTACTCAAGAACGGCTGAACGGATCTGGATGAAATTTGGCACAAAGATAGATTATAGTCTGGAATAGCAAATAGCCTTCTTTTCCCCGGTATAATGTTCCCTTGGGATGATAAAACACGTTTCAGGCGAGCGAAGCCGCTGGCAGAAGCTAGTAAAACGTGGTGCCGAACCCATAACTGTATGATTATCGTCTGATATTATGTTCCATCGCAGTATTATGTATCAGCCAGTGTTGACAAAAAAATAATCTGATTAAAAAATATAGATTATAAAGTTGATCGTGAAGTTGATTGACTTCACATAAAAAAATATGATTGTTGTATATTGGACGAGTTTCTACTGCCAGCATGTGCTATGACTTACTACTGCGCAAATGTTAAACTTCAGCCCTGTAAACTTTAAGTGGCTTTTATTTACATAGACAGATTATTGTTTCTTCCTCTTTATAAATGCCCTATCCTGCCCTTTATGTCTCGAAACAAGCAGCCAAAGTTCCTATGTACTGCCACCTACATTGCCGTGGAAGAAGCAAGGTTTTGGACTCCTTATAAATGCCCAAAAAAATATCATTGTTAACGATCAACAGTCGCTCATTAGGTAAACATAAATATTGTTTTCGTTAAGTTGTACAAAGACGCAACTAGATGGCGTTGGCGTCGAATTGGAAGTCACAAGCAAGATTGTTTCTCGATTTAGTATAGTGCCTTGTGAGTTTCAACAAATATATACTTACATTACTTAGTTCAGTATACAGTTTGGTAGTTTTATTTATACCTTCAATCCTGCTAGTATACACATTAGTTCAAACTTAAGTACTGAGTACCATTTTAGTGTTCGGTATTTAACATTGGTCCTTCGAGCCGGATAAGTTTCGGTTTTTTGTGAGTTCGTCCGTGATACTCGTAGTGGATCGCTGCGGCAAAGTACACGGTTCCCCGCATCGGCAGCGACAGCTTCGTCCAGTGTTGTGGAACGGGGTAAGCAGCGGCGGAAAAGTGACGTCAAAGAGGGCGCCACTTGCGACCAGTTCTAAAGTGAGGTGACTGGACGTCATCCTCGCGGAGCTCAACGTGTCGTCATAAGGACGTCACACACCCAGTTCAACGTGACTTCAGAGGACTGACGTCACATCCAAAGTTCGACGTGTTGCCACTCGCCACCAGAGTGCGCCACATACACCATCATCGTGTTGTGAGAGTGAGTGAATGATTGTGAGTACATTTTACTATATAAAAAAGAACAAAGGAAGTTAGTGACAAGCCATTTTGGACTTTATTTATTTGGACATTTTAACTTTGAAGTTTTTAGAAGAATTTTGGACATTGAAGAATTATTTTAAGTAGATTTTTAGACTTAGAAAATTGTATGTTTAGTTTTAGAGAATTGTATTTATTTGTGCATGTTAGTTTAGAACTTAGAATAGTTTCTTATAAAACGACGGAACGGGAAACCTATGCCCGATTTCCGCCAGATTATTAAGTTGTTCCAAACACTTATAAAATTTTGAGCAGTTTATTGGAACTTAGAATATTTTGGTCATTTTGGACTTATATTTTATTTTGAATAAGTTGGCTTTATTTTAGAAACAAACATTGTTTTTATACACTGTTATCATTAGTTTAATTTATTTACTGAACTTATTATTATTTCATTAGATTTTATTGAGTGTCATACCGATTTAAAATTGTCATTTATACACTTTTGACTCAGTTTTAATTTAATTGTTTGCATTATGGAGGGATTAATAAACTTATTAAAATGTTTTCAAAACGTCATTATTAAGGGATTAGCTAATTTTAAAAAGAGTCCACAAGAAAGATTAATAATAGAATATATAGAAACTAGATTAGAATCATTAGAAAAAGATTGGGAATCGTTTCAGAGTGCCAATAGTAAAATTTATCAAAACTTCAAATTTGATGAGGTTGAGCAAAAGGTTGTTGAAATTTATGATTTAACCGAGGACACTTATTTTACTTATAAAAGTTTAATGAAAGCAATGCTCAATAAAATCAGAGTTATAAGTGAACCAGTCCATGAGGATGGTTCTTCCAATAGTGCGTTTAAGTCTGTCCACTCTCAAGTCAAACTGCCAAAAATTTCTATTCCAACGTTTTCTGGCAAATATGAAGAATGGACGACATTTCATGACCTTTTTGTATCGTTAATTCATAAGAATAGTTCATTAGATAATGTGCAAAAACTGCATTATTTGAAAAGCCACTTAACTGGTGAAGCTGAGCAATTAATACGGAATACTCCAATAACTGATGCCAACTATAGTAAGTGCTGGGATCTGTTAGATAAACGGTACAGTAACAAAAGATATCTCGCCAACTGTATTTTAAAACGGTTATTTAGTATTAAACGTATGCAGGTTGAATCGGCGACAGAATTAAAGGAGCTTTCAGACACCACCAGTGACTGTTTAAATGCGCTAGCACACTTAGGAATAAATGTGAGCACATGGGATGTTATTATCATACACATCGTGACATTTAAATTAGATCCTGAAACGCGTAAGCAATGGGAATTAAGTGTCAGTAGTAGAGATTCCAAAAATGATTTTTCTACCGTAGATCAATTTAAAATATTTTTAGAACAACGATTCCGCGCGTTTGAGTGCATAGAACCAAAAAGAGGTTCAGTTCACCAGGTCAGTTACAATCATACGCCTAAAACACTGTTAGCCACCGACTCGTCATCGCCATTGAAATGTGAATACTGCTCTGAAGGTCATAAGCTCTGTTTCTGTAAAGGGTTTGCCAAACTATCTCTCGAAGTCAGACGGGATTTTGTAGCTAAGAACAAGGTTTGCTCCAATTGTTTAGGCAGTAACCATACAGTTAAATACTGCAGAAAGAACACCAGTTGCAGAGTTTGCCAAAAACGCCATCATTCGTTGCTTCATTTGGATAGTAAAGACCCTGAAGCAAGACCTCCTACTGATAGTGCTAGTTCTGCAACTAGTGCTACTCAGAAAGTGTCACACTTGTCAACAGGGAATGTAGCAAAACCCTGTATAGTTAGGTTACCTTTTCGAGACGAAGATCCTCCTTGCAAGTCGGGCAATCCACGTGGCATAGCTAAGTTAAGGTTTAAAGCATTAGAAAAAGATTAAACTAGAACAAACGAAAATAAAAAAACAAATAGATCAAACTAAAACAAATAAGAATAAAGATCAAACAGATCAAAATAGTACAAATGAAAATATCACAATAGAACAAAAAAATATTAGACAACATAATAAATTAAGGAAGACGATTTGCCGCCAAGTCGTTGGTAGATAGGTCGCGTAATAGATGAACATCCCGGTGATGATAATATCATCCGTGTGGTCACATAGCGCTCTAAGTCTGCTACCATTCCAACTCCAAACTCGTATGTTACTGGTTACTGATCAATGAATTTATTATATTTTTTTATGTTAGGTCAACTTTTACAAAATTTTATTCATACAAGATTATCCATGTTATGCTTTATTACATTGTTTACATTTTTACAAGGACTGTTATTATTGTTTAGATGTATTTACACATTAAAGTCACAGTTTTTTTTTTGAGGGTAGTCCCAAGTGACACACAAAAAATTTTGGAGCTCATATATTTTTTTTGTTTTAAAAATATTAAAAGCAGTTTTTAAATGCAGGAACTTGATTAGAGTTGTACATTAACCTCTGGTGCACTCACTCACCGAATAAACTCTCCTTTGCAACAATTCTCTACCAGTATCACACGTCAATACCTATGGATCTTTATTCCAAACTATCGGGCTGTGTGGAAGAACTGTCATCATCATTTTCTTCAAGAATGGCGCAATATGAGGAGGACTTGAAGAATGCCAGTGGTGATGCTCCGCACAAGACGATTGCCAGTCTGTCCAAAGACTTTACCGAGTTCAAGAGTCTAGTCTGGAAAACCCTCGGTTCACTTAAAGCCCAGATGGAGTTGCTTGTGGTGGGACTGGACAGGCATGAGATGGCATCCCGAGCAAAAGTCCTATTATTGCACGGTTTGTCTGAGGACAGCGGAACCGATCAATGCAAAAGTTTTCTCAGCGTTTTATCGAAACATATGGAAATGGGACACGTCACACCAAAAGACATAACATCCTGTCATCGACTCGGAAGCAACACCAGCAAGCCTCGTCCCCTCTTAATTCGATTTGAAAGCCGTATCGTGCGGAGTGAGGTGTGGCGAAACAAGACCAAGCTTAAAGGGTCTGGTCAAACGTTTTCTGAGTTTCTCACCAAGCCCCGACACGAGCTATTTATGAATGCTCGGAAGTACTACGGGATACGCAAGTGTTGGACGTCTGAGGGGAAAATTGTCATCCAAGTCTCTGAAAAAACGCGTCGGAAGATTGAGTCTACATTGGAGTACCGAGAGGTCGTCGCTCAGTTCCCTGTAGCAGAGTCCTCGCAGCATACAACGAAGTCCGTGCCCGAGAAGAGAACACGCAAGCCAGCGAAGTGATGGTACCTATTATTTCACGATTCATTCAATCATTCTATTGTTTTTATACATAAGACGGTCAATCGTTATTTTTATTTTTATTACACTGATTTGTTTTGATTGTGCCGTGACATTGTCATTACTGTCACTTATGTCATGAATTGTGTTTCTATAACGTTCGGAAACACACCAACAGATTTCTGTGATATTTGGCTTCTTGGCTTTTGATACATTGTATTAACTTTACCAAAATTAATGTAACCAGCGAGTGCATCGAGGTTTGGGTGCTTTGATTTGGTTTTTGTTTATTTTATTAGTTTAGTTAACCTTAAATTTTAGGCTATTTATTTACATATACTAAATATTTATATTTTTGTTATGATAAATGACAGTTTTTTTTCATGTTCTTCCTCTTGTGCGTCGGATGAGAGCTGCGCTAGTGTTTTTGGCGATGATAATTCTCTAAATCTTAGAGACCTCCTATCTTCGGCATTTTTAAATTGCAGCAAATTTTTTAATGCTGTTCACATAAATGCTCAAAGCATTCCTGCTCACTATCCTGATCTGCTGTCGTCCTTCGACTCAGATCTTGTTCACGCTGTCCTTGTATCCGAAACTTTTCTCAAGCCTGCACTTCCTTCCACGCAGTATTCTCTGCCTGGATTTAAAATTGTGCGCAATGACAGAACGGGCAAGGTATGTGGAGGGGTTGCCATCTATCTCCGAGGAGATATCAGTTACAAGATAGTTGACCAGTCTCCGAGTGTCTACACAAAATTTGCTGAACACCTTTTTGTTGAAATAAACTTCCAACATACTAAAATACTTTTAGGAGTCTATTATAGTCCCTCTTGCCAAATTGATTACTTTTCCTCCTTCGAAGCCAATTTGGAAAATCTTTCCGCACAATATGAGCATACGATTATTCTCGGAGACTTCAACACTTGTCTGCTGAAGAGCGATTCGCGCAGCCGTAAACTCCAATCTCTTGTCTCTTCTGTTAATATGCACATACTTCCGTTAAATGCTACTCACAGGGCTCCTCACTGTTCTCCTTCTCTATTAGATCTCATCCTAGTTTCTGACCCTAACAAAGTAGCCACACATGGACAGCTTTCTGCTCCTTTTTCCTACCATGACCTCATTTATCTCTCCTATAAGATTCGACCTCCTAAACGCAAGGCCAAATTTCTTTCTCTTCGTAGTTTTAAAAACATTGATTTGGAGCGTTTGAGAGCTGATGCGGGTTGCATTGACTGGTCTCCTGTGTTGGCCTGCGAGGATATAGACACCATGGTGTCAGTCTTCACCAGGATATTGTTGGATTTATATGAGGCACACGCCCCCCTAAAAAAGGTGCGAGTCAAACACCTTCCTGCGCCATGGCTAACTCCAGCAATAAAAATCCAGATGGCTAAGCGAGACAAGGCCAAACGCTTGTACAGGAAGCAGCCGACAGAGGAAAAATGGAACATTTATAAAGGGATGCGAAATCGCTGCAGTCGTTTGTGTAGGAATGCGAAAAGGCGCCACATTCACAGCTCAATTGACAACTTCAACCCAACACAAGTATGGCAGTTTTTAAAGACTCTCGGTATTGGCAAAGCCTCTAGCAAGAGTTCTTCTGACAAAATGGACCTAAATGCACTTAATGCTTACTTTTCTAAGTCCCCAATTACCCTCGACGACCATGTTAAATCTTCCACTCTCAACGATCTCTTTAATCTTCCATTGCCAGCAAATACTTCTTTCTCTTTCCACCCAATTGCTGAACTAGACATTAAAAAATGTATCCAATCCATCTCCACAAAGGCGGTAGGTGACGATGGCCTTCAACTACAAATGTTCATACCTATTTTGAGTGAAATAGTTCCTGTTTTAACTCATATTGTTAATTTTTCTCTTTTCAATAAGTCCTTTCCTTCAGCTTGGAAGAGGGCTCACGTCCTACCGCTTCCCAAAGTTTCAAACCCATCCTCACCATCCCAATTCCGTCCAATATCCATACTCCCAATCCTCTCCAAAGTCCTCGAGAGTATTGTTCAGAAGCAACTATCCTGTTACTTATCCTCTAATAGCCTGCTGAGTCCTTACCAATCTGGTTTCAGACCTGGCCATAGCACCGTTACTACTTTAGTCAAAATTTCCGATGACATACGACTGGCTATGGACAATAAATGTCTAACTATATTGGTTCTACTGGATTTCAGCAGTGCTTTTAACTCAGTTGACTTTGACATTCTCTTAGGAATCCTTTCCTCCCTTAATGTCTCTGCTCCGGTAATTGAGTGGTTCAAATCTTATCTCCGGGGTCGCTCGCAGTCTGTTCGATCTGATGAGGATTCCTCTGAATGGTGTGACTTGGCTGCGGGCGTTCCTCAAGGTGGTGTTCTCTCTCCTCTTCTCTTCTCAATTTTTATAAATGCTATCACTAAGGTCCTAACTTCTAACTTTCATCTCTATGCAGACGACTTGCAGTTATATCGCCATTTTAAGGTGGGTGAACTCGCCGAGACTGTGGCTGCCATCAATGATGACCTTGAAAATATCAACAAGTGGACTCAGTCCTTTGGACTCCTCCTGAACCCTACTAAATCTCAAGCGCTCATTATTGGTGGCAGATACATGCTCAATCTATTGGATCCCCAGTCTCTTCCACCAGTAATGTATAACTCAGTGCCCATATACTACTCCAAAAGCGCGAAAAACTTGGGCGTCCATATAGACACTAACCTCTCTTGGGAGGTTCATATTGCTGATGTGAGTAAGAAGGTCTTCTACTCTTTTCAGTCTCTTAAACGTCTCCAAAAATTCTTACCATTTCACACGAAGGTCACTCTTGCTCAATCTCTTCTTCTACCGCTCATAGACTATGCGGATGTCTGTTTTCTAGATGCAACGGAGGTACTCCTAAACAAACTCGAGCGATTGCAGAACTTGTGCATCCGCTTTATTTTTGGCCTCCGCAAGTACGACCATGTGTCGGAATTTCGGACCAGATTGAAGTGGCTGCCGATTCGGCGTCGACGAGATACCCATATCCTATCCCTTCTCTATAATATCCTGCACAACCCTACTTCTCCCCAATACCTTCGCGAACGGTTTGAGTACCTCGTCCCGAGGGGCAAACCTTGTCGCACGGCCACTTCACTTCTCCTTCGTACTCCACGTCACACTTCCAGCCGTTATGATGGCTCCTTCTCTGTAACTGCAGTGCACCTCTGGAACTCTCTCCCACACTCCCTACGCGATAGCCCTTCTCTCGAAGTCTTCAAGAGGAAAATTAAAGAACATTTCCTTTTATCGCAATGTTAGTAGTTATATATATTTGTATTTATGTATGTATGTATATATTTATGATTTAATTTAAGATTATAATTAGGTTATTTTAAAATTGTACACAGGATCCTACCCTCTTTTGTCATCATTCTCTGTCACTCTAGGGTTTGCTGTAAGAGAACTCAACATTGAGTTAAGCTCGCCTTTGTACATGTACTTTATTATCACATTATATTGAATATTGTTTTTGGTGTACAATAAAGAATTAAATTAAAATTGTATATTTTTACAACGGTATTTTACACTTAGCCATTTATTTTCCGGCAAGTGTAACTTAATGTTTGTAATTTAGTTCACGTTAACCATACATGTAAGTTATACCTAGTTGTAGGTTTAAGATTTTAGATTAAATTTTTAAGATCAATAGTATGTTTAAGATCAAAGTTTTATGAACACATTGTTTGCTACCTACAAATGCCGACCTATAATGTAGTTCAAAAAGGACATTCCGTCAATAATGTCCTTGGTGGGCGGTATGTTAACGATCAACAGTCGCTCATTAGGTAAACATAAATATTGTTTTCGTTAAGTTGTACAAAGACGCAACTAGATGGCGTTGGCGTCGAATTGGAAGTCACAAGCAAGATTGTTTCTCGATTTAGTATAGTGCCTTGTGAGTTTCAACAAATATATACTTACATTACTTAGTTCAGTATACAGTTTGGTAGTTTTATTTATACCTTCAATCCTGCTAGTATACACATTAGTTCAAACTTAAGTACTGAGTACCATTTTAGTGTTCGGTATTTAACAATCATCATTTATATATACACCGAGTTACAAACAAATATAATTATACCTCCAATCCCCCACAAGCCTATTATTATAATGATGCCAATTTACTCTGGTTGTTTAATATGGATTTTCCGACCCCAATAACTGCCAAGCTCCTATCTATGCCACATAACACTAAACTGTACAGGTAGCGACTAGATATGCCATTGCTAATAATATTTATAACTGTGCCATTGCTTTAGTCAGAATGTGAGAAAGAGAGTTCAGAAAGTGTTACGGGCTGTAAATTTCTATATAGAGCAAGATCCCAGAAGCCTCAGACATTACTCACAGCATTTGTGGGATGAGTAGACCTAGCGACCAGCTCTTAAGCCTTCTCTTCACAATTGGTTATGATCGTTACTCGTTGATCGTCTGTCATCGACAAGGTTATCGTCACGATCATCGTACAAGCATTCACACGATCGACCGTTATCATTTATTCAGCGGCAAAGCTGCCCTGAGCCGAGGTTCGACCCCATAGGGGGTAGCCCTCAGCGTGGTCGCTTAGGTTTAGCTTTTTGTGTCCGGCTGGAGGCACTAGTTTAGTCTCCACAGGATCGCCGGGTTAACCAGTAGCCAATCACTCTGATTAAACTACGAGACGCCGCATACTAAATAAAACAAGATGGACGTGGAGTGTATAGCTGCAGCTACTATTAATTTAATTTCAGTATACAATCATATTGTCAATTGAGTTGAACGAAATGTTGTTAAAAACAATGGAAGAAGAGGTGATGGTTTACTTAACCATCTTCTCTTCGTCATTGTATCGAAATTGCACTAAATAAAATGATTAAAAATAAAACAACGCCGCGACTACGCTGTCCTCTGGTGAATGAATAATCGGCGATCGTGTGGGCACGCGCACGGAACTAAAATCACGCGAATTCTCTTTGATGCGTACCCAAAAAACCGACAAGGCACCGATCGCCACAATCACGACGTCGATTAAGGTTGATGATCGGCGACTACGGGCGAGTATCCCTCTACACGTTCGAGCTCGCATGTAATCGTGTATAATCGTCGATTGTGAAGAGGAGCCATTAGACTGAGAAATGTTACTAATCAGTTGTTGTATAAATTACTAGCGGACGCCTCGTGGTTTCACCCGCGTAGTACCAGTTCCCGTGAGACTACAGGGATAAAAAGTAGCCTATGTCACCCGGGTATAATGTAGCTTCCCAACGGTGAAAGAAGTTTTGAAATCGGTCCAGTAGTTTTTAAGTTTATTCGTTACATACAAAAAGCAGTGCTCAAACCTTAGAATTTAAATTTAAATTTCAACTTTTACTTATATATTTTTATTTTCTTAGGATTGGTATGTTTAGCTAAATATAAATACAGAAAAGTGTACTTACATTGCATATTTATCCTTAAGGTCACAGTTCACTATAATACTCGTATCAGCTCGAGTTAGAATAAGTGTAAGACAATGATGTTGAAAGAGCGGAGCCTTCTAATACAGGCATTGTTTGCCTAAAGGGGGGACTCCATTCACATTAACATGTAATGTAATTTCTAATTGAAACAATAAAGTATTTGTATTGTATTTGTATTGTATTGTATTAGAAAAAGTGGGAAATTGTTTTGCGTACCCCTAGCACCTGATATCTGTAAGTTGGCGGTCTTGTCGGCCCAAACTAGCAAATATGCGTACGTTCAAAGTACATACTTACACTACTCAATCCTACAAATGTTGTGTATAAAGGTATAAGTAATGTCTGGGGTGTTTCGGATCTTGGACCAGTACAGTGACACTCACTATCATGCTTGTTTTGCATGGAATCGGCACTCTGTGATCTGTAGGCACGCTTGATTAGGGGACACCGCATTAATAATAATGCCAATTACGACCGCGTTCTTGACACTGATACATTGGTGAGGCTTCTCCAATGATATAATTAATTAATGTGGTGAGGATACCACATACAAGAATAATAAATACATAGCTGTAAAGGAAAAAGTTTAAAAGGGAAAGTTCAGTATAAAGGTTCCTGCAGATAGGCGCGGAGTGACAATGTGACCCTTTTTTACGTATGTAAAAAACTAGCTTTAGATTAGTGGAGGGTCCGGGCGGTATCTAATTAAAGTGTGGCGTAAACCCGACTGATATCGACCATGTTGCACAGTGGACCATCTAACTTTGTCTTACTTCCATCTTCAGCTGACTTAACGACAGTGTTTCTTATTTGCTCACAAAAATACTGAAAGCTGCTTTAAAGACAAAATAAATCAAATTCGGGACTACCCCGGACAATATTTTAACTTTTCACAAAACTCAAATAAAACTTAATATTGCAAACATCCTAATCCCGTATATTTTTCAGATGGATGACTCTAACGAAAGCACTGGTGTACTACGCGCTACCTCTACTAGTGATAGCATTTTTCTACTCGCTAATGGCGCAGCGGTTGCTGGCCAGCACTAGAGAGATGCCCGGAGCACTGCATGGTGGACAAGGAGAGGCGCAGGCGCAGGCTCGGAAGTCCGTCGCCTGTATGGTGCTGGTGTTTGTTATTGGTAAGTGTACTTTTAGAAATATATATTCTTTTGGGGTGATGCTCTCCAAGCGTTTTACAAGCTTTTATTAGGGTTCCGTACCCACAGGGTAAAAACGGGACCCTATTACTAAGACTCCGCGATCCGTCTGTCTGTCTGTCTGTCTGTCTGTCCGTCTGTCACCAGGTTGTATCTCATGAACCGTGATAGCTAGACAGTTGAAATTTTCACAGATTATGTATTTCTTTTGCCGCTATAACAACAAATACTAAAAACAGAATAAAATAAATATCTAAGTGGGGCTCCCATACAACAAACGTGATTACGTCGTGGTACAACAAACGTGGTACGGAATCCTTCGTGCGCGAGTGCGACTCGCACGTGGCCGGTTTTTTTTACTTTCACGTCCCAGTATCTGTAATCTAATCTTGCAAGATAAATTTGACCTACTTCCCAGTGTTGGATTAAGCTGAAATTTTGCCCACACGTTTGTTTCTCGTGACAACGCAATTTTTAACCGAATTCCCATAAAGGAGGAGCTTCTCAATTCTGATGCACACAACTGATGATGATATCATAACTCTGTCATATGTAAACGGATTTTCAAAAAAATATATTTTAAAGAAGCTTTTATATTAAAAAAGTTTTTACAAAAAAAATACAACAAACTTCAACAACTGATGATGATAATATAACTCATAACTCTGTCATAATTATGTAAACGGATTTTCAAAAAACTTTATTTTAAAGAAGCTTTTATACTAAAAACGTTTTTACAAAAAAAAAATACAACAAACTTCCAAAAAAAAACACTACAAAGTGAAAAATTACTTCAAATTTGGAAGGCGGTGTCAAAAAACGTAGAAACGAAAACAGGAACACCGACTTCCGAAATTGCAGTTATTTTTCACTTTGTAGTGTTTATTTTGGAAAATGGTTGTATTTTTTTGTAAAATCTTTTTTAAATATTTACTTATGCTTGTTTAAATTGGTTTGTTTGTTTCTACAAAATGCCCATGCAAATGAAACCGTGGTTTGACATTCATATAGATATAAATAAATAATAAATAAATAAACAAATTTATTTCCTAAATATATAAATATACATATACAACCAAATCGACGTGCAGCGGCGCTTGGAAAAATATCAAAAATGGATGGGTATATCAAGCATTATCAAAAAATGCCATCGCTGGTACAATTACACTTTTTCTAGAGCCTCTGTGTAACGCGAACTGGTTGAAAAATGATGATGCAAGATTCATCATCATCTTCCTACCCTCATATCAACTTCTACCTCTAAATGCCGTCATCTCAATTCATCAATCTCAAAAATCAATGGTGGTCTTGTGGCTGTACCCCATAAGAGATGGTACAACAGCGATACTCGCAATCATTCTAAGGATAATGTAAGAGCTGTCCTACCAACTACCAGGCGCTCACGCATGTGTTAGATTTAAGGAGGAACCCCATATAAAAGTATCGATATTTACGAAGATAGCAAGCTTGGAATGTCAAGATGGTCGCTGGTTATTTACTGTGTATGTGATGTATAAGGGAAAGGTTTTATGAATAAAAGCACAGAAAGACAAGACTAGGTATTTATTTCAATTAGGCTTGTCAATTAATTCATATTGAGGCTCAGAGAGCTTACCGCCCGTTCGCTAAACTAGTTCTCGTAGAGAAGAAGGGCAAGAAACTCCACGGAAGCAACTATGGTTGTAAAAGTATTTATCTTTTATATATTTTACAACCATATAAATATCGTTTATCACAATAAAGATCTTATTATATTATGGCCATTATATGATGAATCTTGTAACATTTCACAATGTTACATAATCAAAACAAAAAGGATAAGGCAAAGAACATGACTAGCCCTTAAATCAATTTATCATCATTATGAATAAGGGCCACAATATGAAATAGACTTTCAACACAGCCATTAATCAAGTTATAATATCAAATAACTTACGTGAAGCTTGTGTAGTCCATATTTCACAAAATATAACAATTCAGGAAATAATATCACTATCACAGCATAACAACTGAGGCCTTAGTGCGAGTTTTTACTCACGCTCAATCGCGTAAACGTTAACGCCAATTTGTATTGAAACTGGATAAGCGCCGTCTGGTGACGGCAAGGCGAAACCTCTTTTTTTGTATACATTTTGACATAAGAGATCGTTAACGTTATCACCAGTGAGTACGTTAAAAAACTCGCACTAAGCACACTGGTCTGTACTGGCTTGTAGTTCACAACAAAGTCTGTCAACTAACGAACTACACACTATTTATAGTAACGAGTCGAACTGACAAATGTCCCCACCATTTTCTACATTTCTTTAAATAATCTCACAATTAGGTCAATAATCAATTCTTGAGTAATGAAACCTTTTTAAAACTTATCCAAGACATTTAAGGAATTGAATATCGCCTATTTAGTCATTCTTAATCAATATTCGGAAGAATATTGATACTAACTGACAGTCTTGTACTTTTTTTTTTTTTTTTTTTTAAAAAACGTTGCCCCACACTAGGAATTTCTCCTGTATCGTGGGTGCGTTTACAAACATATAAACTCACATACACAAACACCCAGAGCCGGAACAACTATTTGTAGATCATACAAATATTTGTTCCGTGCGGGAATCGAACCCGCGACACGCAGCGCAGCAGTCAATCGCTCAACCACTGCGCCAACCGTGCGCTCACGTACTAATTGTCTCAAAGGACTTATAATACTAAAATGGCAATATAAAATCCAGGATACATCACAATGATCATTATAAATTACGTAATATTTTATAGGAATATCATCACTATGGTTTATATGTAAGTTTAGAGTTATTTCCTGTACACACAACAATATTTACTCAGGTGGGTACTCTAACAATTGTAGGTATTTGACAACACAATAATAATTTAGGTAGGTACTTAGACATTTGACGGTAGATGCTTAATAAATATGACAGTTTGTATTTTGTAGCAAAACATTGTGCTTAAAAAGTGAAAGTTCATGATTAAATGACGTCACACGTACTTCCAATACTAACACATGTTTGTGTGAAAACAATCTACATGCGCCTCTGCGAACATTCCCAACGCACTACAGAATATATGAAATTTTCAATTTACTAGTATTGCCACGACCAGATTCATGTAGATCCATGTGGCAACACTATGCCTAGCCATGTTTGCGGTAAAGTATCTTTGCGGTATTGCGGTCAAAAGGGTGGGGTGAAAATACAGGTACATTTTCATCTAGGTATGTCTTTGAGGTTAAACGTTGCGACGTAAAGGTGCCTTATACTAGCTCAGCTATGAGAAACAAAATCCTTGGACTCTAGATTAAGTGATATTGTAGATAAAGTGATGAAATTTTTATTCTGATAACTACAATTGTCAAAAGAGCAATATGTTTGGGGTTGGCCACATGATGTTTCGGTAGCGCATGGCAATGGTGATATCAGTCTCGAATAATTTGATTTTTTTTATTATGATTATTGTTGAAAGAATTACATTTTGCTTAGATATTCTTGTCTGTAGCTAGCTGAATTACGGTTGGCTAAGATTAAGATACGAGTACCTAATAACAATTCTCGACCTAGATTATATATTATAGATTATATACCTCTCTCAATAGATTTTCTATTGCTTCAATCTCGACATCCGACCTTATGCGTCTCAGGTCGAGAAGTATTAAGCAAAATCGCCTTGAAATATTAACGCTAAACATACACATTTAAAATCAATTACTTTCAATTGATTACCTATTTTAAGACCTAACATTCGAATAAATATCAGATATTATGATGAGGTGTTCTGTTTAATACTAACACATCAAACGACCCAGCAAACGCAAACAAACTGTTGAAAGTAAATGATGAGGCTGAACTATACACTGAACTTAATTAA
This sequence comes from Orthosia incerta, assembly GCA_948252205.1. NCBI lineage: Eukaryota > Metazoa > Arthropoda > Insecta > Lepidoptera > Noctuidae > Orthosia > Orthosia incerta. The sequence continues at coordinate 19,141,803 of OX411759.1, read as the reverse complement.
ATTATGTTCTAAGATTTCAAAATTACACTAACCAAATGTAAATAGTTAACAATTCAATTTTGATATTAATTACTTAATACAATATTTGAACTGTGGAGCGGTTTTAGTTTCACTGAGTTTTACTGTAGACAAAGTGAAAGAGCATAAACAATCGAAAACTAATGGAAATGAAAAAAAAAACCTAGGCAAAATGAAAAGACGAATGGGAGGCATTTACCCTGCAGTGGGACAAGTTGAGCTAAAAATAAATTAAAATATATACACGCAGTGATAATGCGAAAACAACTCTCCGACCATATTTTTTACCCGACTGCAAGGAAGGGGTTATGTTTTTCGCACGTATCTTCTATGTATGTTATATTCTTTATTACCTCATATCTTTGAAACAGCTAGACGGATTTACATAATTAAGACATCATCATAAGACGTATGTAACGTCTTGACCGCACCTTAACATCAATTTCAACTAGATTCATATTTTGTTTGACAATTCAAAAGTATGGTATAAATATTTAGATTTTATGATTTTGAGTATTCTTAGATAGATAAAGTAAAAAATGGTGGATTTTCTTCCAGATCCATCGAATGGGGTATCAAATTAAAAGGTTTTATGAGGTGATAACAAACATATATACCACTTATATGTTTAAAAGTAATTCGAAAAAAAAAAATATAACTATAAAGTTGTATATAAAAAGAAATAATTTAAATATCAAAAACCATGACAACAAGAAAACTGAGCTGTAAACATGATGTGCAGTCGGAGGATTAAGGAGTCAGCCAGCTCGCGAATATGTATCCACCGGCTACACAGCGTGATTTTTTTAAAAGAAATTCTTCTGCGGGACTACGTTGCCGTATAACAGTTTCCAAGAAAAACTGATCGCATCGTTATCACGGTCTGTATGTGGAAGCCTCGTGCTGAAAATACAATTGATTTTATTTGATTGAGCTTAAAATTTAATTAATTTGAAGAAAACATCAATTTGCAATCATCAAAACAACCTGATGCGATTTATAATTTGACTCTAAAATCTGTATATTGAATCGTTCACTTAATTTCAATTAATTGGAGCAGCTGAAACGGCGTTCATAAAACCTTCGATCAATTCATTGAATGAATTTAGGAAATTCGAATCTAGTTTTATAGTAATAGGACTCAAGACATATTAAAACCTAACACAAAGAGTAATTGTATTCAGCGAAATAGCTTTCATTCGACACCCCCTTTTGTTTTAGAATGCCTGTATTAGACTTCATTCTGTGAAATAGCAATCTATACTAATATTATAAAGAGGAAAGAATGTTTTGTTTGTTTGTACCGAATAGGCTCCGAAACTACTGGACCAATTTTAAAAATTCTTTCACAAATAGAAGGCTACATTATTACTGTATGACATAGGCTATTTTTTAATCCCGAAAACGGGTCCTATGTAAAATAAAAGAAAATCTACAATTTATCGAAATCTCAGATTCACTCGTACACTTCAAAAGATGACGATAATTGCAAAGTCTTTAAAAATGTTTGCGAGTACAGAACTTTTGTCAGGGCACACGATTCGATGTGGCTTACATTGAATCGGGTGCACTGACTTTAGTCTATTCTTTCTGAATATAGTCTACAAGTAACGTCTAGAAAATTATCACAAAGAGAACTTCAGCCATTTATCCAGGCAAGTAGTCTTTAAGCTGACGTGGAATTGACTACCTGGAATCCAGAATGTATGCTATTAGGAAAATCGAGAGGGCCTTAGCCGATTAATATAACATGGCAGTGCGCCAGAATTGCCGATGGCCACGAATTTATAGACAGGATATAGACACTACATTTGGTTCATGTAAAGCGTATTGATTATTTCACCTGTTACAGTAGAAATTGTAATGGTTGAAAGTTAGCCAAATTATCTATCATCCTTTATTGCATTGATTATATTTGTATTTATTATTTTCAAAAAACTTTCACATTGTATCGAATATCTTATAGTCACCAAGCACTTCTTTTAATCTGATATTTTGTTATAACAGAGAGTACAAGGAAAAACAAAAAAATAAATCTTTTATTAACTATATATATTATTATTATGAGGCACACAAAAGGGTTCTGTCTGCTATTAGTATGAGATACCACTGCAAAAATCTGCAAGTTAATGTGTTTCATGAAACTTGATATTTATGAATGATTCTTGACAGTAGAATTGATAACTGTAGGGTTGCCTGTCTGTCTGTCACCATGCTGAATCTCATGAACTGTGACAGCTAGACAGTTAACTTACACCGATGAGGTATTTCTGTTGCCGCTATAACAACAACTACAAAAAACAGAATAAAATAAATATTTAAGTGGGGCTCCCATAAAACAAAAGTGATTTTTTTTTTCCGTTTTTTGCGACAATGGTACGGAACCCTTCGTGTGCGAGTCCGACTCGCACTTGTTTTTTTAACTTTGTCCTACACTAGGCATTTCTCTTGTATCGTGGGTCAATTTGGAACACCAACTAGCTCTCAGTTAGCTGCCATTCATGTGTTACCAGGTTTAAAAGGTAAACTGGCAACCCATAGGTTTCGGCTAACAGAGAGCTGGCTACCTTTTTTTGACCTATTTTCTAACCCAATTTCTTTCAAATGGTGTTGGATTCACTTGAAAATCTTATATAAATAAAAAATACAAAGCCTTGTATTTAATCTTACAAAACAAAATTGAATCTATGTGATTTACAAATAATGATTGTTGGAATAATTTTAGGTACTATGTCCACTTGCAAGAACTTCTCTCGGGTAAAGGCTTCCTCTAAACATAGCCAATCATCTCTAGATCGGGCTATTTTAACCCAATTTATAGTTGCTACTTTCTTTATATCTTCTTCCCATCTAGTATATGGTCTTCTCTTCTATCTTTTTCCTTGTGGGCCCTACCACATTGTAACTTTTTTTTATCATATTTGGAATCAACTATCAAACATTTCGCTATCGTTCAATTTATTTGATTAAGGTGATTGTGGCTAGATATTTCCCGGTAACCCTGCAGCAATCTTTTCAGCTTTATCAAGTATCATTCGATAATTATCTGATGTGTGTTAGTCATTCTGCAACTGATCTTCTTTCTGTCAAAAATGCTGGGATCGGCTCCAATTAACTAAATTTTATACCACCTCTTGGCAATGTAAAAATTCCGGCCAGACTTCCCTAGCACCCTCAATCCATTTAGATTGGTCCTTGGATTTTAATTTCTCGTCGAGAAAAGCGATAAAGAAATTAATATTCTAACGCCCCAAATCGATAATAGTGATTAAAAATGAATTAGTATTAACTAACGACGCGACTTTGCTTCGCAACGATGCGATCTGCTTTGAAGTGGCCATATATCTGAACATCGAGGCTTTACTGATTTTTAAATTGTTGGACTAAAATGACTGCTGTGATTGACGTTTACCAGCCGTGGAGCACTGACAGCCAGCCGTCATGGCCTTAATGTCATTTAGTCCAGCAAATTAAAAATCAGAGTTAAAATATTGCTTAAAAGGCTAGGTTGTTAAGATATTTATGTAAGGCAAATAATGTATGAGGTTGATGATAACCTTTTTTTTTATCGTGGATTGGCTTGCGCTTGACCACTATCTCACCTGATGGTAAGCGATGATGTAGTCGAAGGTAACCTATTCACTCTTGACTTAAATACCCCTAGATTGTAGCTATCGGGAAAAACAGACTCCGGCAAGGAATTCCACTCCTTAGCTGTACGCATTATGAAAGTATTTCCAAAACGTTTAGTGCGTATGGGTGGGATGTCCTCCATGTACCGATGGCGCATCGCCGTACGTCTTGTAGTCCGATGATGAAACGGGCTTGGCGGAATTAGATCATGCGATTCCATCGCACATCCCCCGAAATGTAACCGATAAAAGACCGACAAGCTGGCAACTCGGCGACGATGTTCAAGGCTCTGGAGTTTTGACTCAACCAGTTCTTCATTGCCAATGAGCCTCTTGGCCCGTTTTTCGATCGACTCTAGTGCATCAAGCTGATATTTAGCAGATCCGTCCCAGATATGAGAACAGTACTCCATGCAAGATCGAACTTGCGCTTGATACAACTTAAGCAGCTGTTCTGGCGTGAAGTACCACCTCACCTTCGCAAGGATCCCCAACTTTTTGGCAGCCAGTTGAGCCTTTGCTTCAATGTATGGGCCAAAATTTAGTGAATCATATTTAAATATTAAGTTATAACATACCTATGTGGACTTTACCTCTCGAAGTATCAAAATGACGATGAAAATTAAGTGAAAATCTCTTTTGTAGCTAAGAAGAACTAAGTGCTCGTTAAGACAAGCATGAAAAGCGAGTTGGATGCAAATTATTTGTAGATTTATTAAACTCAAAATCTATCCCATTCATCTTCAAACTTTGTGCTACTAGAAACTAATGGCAAGGTAATCCATTTTCATGTTTACTAAAAGGAACTTGTAACTGGTTGGTTTAAAATTTACATAGTAACCGAGCCAAAACTCGGTGGCAAGTTTGAAACGGGTTTCTGTTAAAATTTCGGTTAGGATGTAATCTGTTCTTAACGCCAACGTATAAATTTATCCTCTTCAGTGAAAGATAAGATCTCTTAAAAGTTTGTCCTTCCATTTTATAATCTAAAAAGTTTTGTTTTATTAATTAAAATCACTCTCAGCACTAACAGTTTGATCCATGACGTGAATAGAGTTCACAATTATATGTATTATTACTACAATGAAATTATTTTTTGATTTACATTTTATACAGATAAATAAAAACATAACAACATTAAAATAGCTACAATACACAATTAGAATGATATATCCCTCTCACAGAGAGTAGGATGGTGATTAAAATGATGTTACAGGACAATAGCGGTCATTGACCTACCCTTATTGACATTTTCAATTTCCAAACACATAAATAATAAAGACGTGTTCTTCAAAATTTCTGACTAATGAAAAATTATGAATTCCTAGTTTATTGTTCGGGTTTCTGAAAAAGAGATGTCAGTGAAAAGGCAATGATCGCCATCGCCATTCGATAACAAAACAACAATAGTTACGTCAATATATATCTACTATTTACCTTTGAATTGCCAGTAGAATCTGATAATCGAAATTCAATTTCGCAGCGCTATTTTTAACCGACTTTCGAAAAAGGAGGAGGTTCTATGTTCGACTTCTTGTATGTTTTTTTTTTTTTTTTTTTTTTTTTTTTATGTATGTTCACCGATATCTCCGTCAATTATAGACCGATTTTGACAATTCTTTTTTTGTTTGAAAGAGTATGTTTCGAAATTGGTCCCATTTTAATTAAGTGAAGATCTGATGAAGAACTTCGAAGATATACAACAGAAGTCTTCAATAAATAACGGCAAACCTCTCGGGACTGCTGCAATCGCATGTCTGTTCATTGTTTATACCATTTCATAACATAACATCACGCCAGTACGCTCTTAAGGGGTACGCAGATCTCTCATTTCACCGTTTATGTTCAAGTTTCATGGTATTTGTGTAATCTATTCTGGCGTTATAGGTTAATAAACAACTTGCCTATTGGGTAGGTACAACTAAAAAGTGAAAAATAAAAAAACTTTTTAGCAAAAAAATACTACCGACTTCCAAATAAAAAACTACAAAGTGAAAAATAACTTTATTTTTGGAAGTCGGTGTCCATAACGCAACAAATTGGTACCTACGAAAGACACCGACTTCCAAAAATAAAGTTATTTTTCACTTTGTAGTTTTTTATTTGGAAGTCGGTAGTATTTTTTTGCTAAAAAGTTTTTTTATGTTTCACTACTTTCTCAATTTTATTTTCGTGAGCTACTATTAATTATACTTAGGAACCTATAAAGAAAAGCTGCTGCTGAACTGATTTTAAGATTTAAGAATGTTGAGATACTAAATATCTTAAATTTTAATATTTTACTTGCAAAGCTCCATGAATTGAACATTAACATCAATGAAAAGGGTTACCACCATAGCCCGAAGAATTTTCAAACTTAAGTGGCAGTGGGCAGTGCAGATACAGTCAATGTGGCGACGCCTGGGGGAGGCCTATGTCCAGCAGTGGACGTCTTTCGGCTGAAATGATGATCAATGAAAAAATGAGAAAAAGTTCATTTCATACAATGATGTTGTTTGTTTCAGTGTTTTTCATCTGCTTCTTGCCGTACCATGCATTAGAGCTATGGTACCATCTGTCACCAACGGCTTTAACGGATTACAACGATTGGACGCACGCCCTAAGGATAATGGGCTTCTGCTTAAGGTACGTGACTTAATCTGGCGTCAATTTTAACTAGCTTTGTTGCAATTAACAATACAATAGGGAGAACTTCTTTTGAATTTTGATGTTGGACATCGAACCCAATTAAAAGTCCTGAAATATTATCAGAATTATTTTTGCAAGCTTTTATTCCAAACACGAATTCTGTCCCCTTTATTCTTTCGAAAACGATTTTACAATGTTCTTTTTCATTTTGAAAGTCCAAATAAAGTGGAGTTATGATTTTAATCAGTTTTAATCATTTAGGATGAAAGTGTAAAATTAACGTCGATTTTATGAAGTTTTGAAAGTTTAACGAAGGTAAAATTAAGTTCATTAGAAGTTCGGTTTTCATTAAGTTTAAGATTTGTTTTCCTGACACAAATTGATTTCATCGGTAAGACAAAATTATAGTCAGAAAACAAAGGAATCAATATATTCAAGAATTAGCAGTAGAGCTAATTTTCTTGACGAAAAAGGCGTGAGATTTTGCGCCACTCAAAACAGAAGAGTATAAAGGATATGTCAACAAAAGTGTGCAAACTGGAATATTTACCATGACTTCTCTCGAGTACAGTCGACTAGACAAAGCCTTCGTGAGCCAGTCCCTTGTCTTTGTGTTGCTCCTTGCGAAGATTAGGTAGGTACATACACAAAGACCCTTGATATATGAAATTGTGGTGTTATTTATGGGACAGGTCAAACAATCTGTTTGAATTATGTCAAATTCCGTCTCCCTGATTCGAAAGGTCTTGAGGGGCGGACACAGTCGTCATTTAGGCGTTTGGACAGACACCGCTAGCTGTGATTTCGCTATACATTGTGATTATTTCTAGGAATATTCGTTTCAGTTTTTGAATTGTAGGTGTATTAAATACTCGTGTATAACAGTCATAAGTCGCATTGACAGCCTTCAATATAAAAAAAACTATTTTTCCATCCAATAGTGTAATATAACACTAACTGACAGTGTAATATAACACTAACTAACACTAGCTGTTCCCCGCGACTTCGCTCCCGGATTAAAAAATAGCCTATGTCACTCAGGAATAATGTAGCTTTCTATTAGTGAAAGAATTTTTTAAATCGGTCCAGTAGTTTCGGAACCTATTCGGTACAAACAAACAAAAAAATCTTTCCTCGTTATAATATTGGTATAGATGATCGATCAAAATCTATGAAATAAGAAATTTTCTTACTCCGGTCGTATAGACATTTTGTTAGGACCTTAAACCAACTTTCAAAAATGGAGGATATTTTATATTCGAATGTATACATGTATGTTTTTTTTAACTATGTTCACCGATTATGAATTTTTTTTTTTTTATCGCCATCTTAATACATTATTGCCTCTTAACAGAAACAGCAGCGTACCCAGGAAAACATACTGACAAAAACTTTCTACTGTCCAGTTTCCTGAACTCCTGCGTGAATCCAGTCGCCCTGTATTGCGTGAGCGGAGTCTTCAGGTCCCACTTCAACCGGTACCTATGCTGCCGTCGCGGGACCCTGCATCCGACCTGCAGTTCCAGGCTATCGAGGACCGCGGTCTGCGAGACCTCATTCAGGAGTACACATCGCCATCGATGTAACAGGTTGGGTTAACAACGGTTTTTGTTATTTTGGATGTAGGTAGGAAGTAGTTAGAGAAGCCTGCCGAAAGACGTCCACTGATGCACAAAGACCAAGCGTCCTCACACTCTCACATCCAGTAAATAGTTTTTTGTATTTGTGTATATGTGTATCTGTCTGTGGCATCATAGCTCCTAACCGGATGAACCGATTTTGATTTCGTTTCTTTTTGTTTGAATGGTGACTTTATCGAAAGTGTTATAAGCTATGTTTGATGAAAATCGATTCTGCCGTTCAGAAGTTATGGGCGTTTTACTGCTTGAATTGGGCGGTTTTCGCAAGATATCGTGCCATAATTACGTGTTCCATAGATTTTCGATCGAAGCTTGTCTACAACTAGATAAATTATGTAGCATTAAATAAAAAGGTGTCAGAGGTATTTTAAATTTTGCTTGTTATTATTAAAAAGCTACACTACCGCTACTTAGCGGTAGAGAAGCGTTTTTATTAAAAAAATTGGGGGCTTCTCGCAGGTAAATCAAAGTGCTACTGCTTAACTGGGTGATCCTGTGGAGACTCAACTATAGCCTCTAGCCAGGCAATTAATAATAATAGTTTATGCAATGTTCATATAATAGGGGTTAGTAAAACACGAGCGCGGGTTTATCACATGATGCGAAGCAGAATGTGATAATAACAACACTCGAGTGTTTTAATACCTAATTATAAGCCGTTGCATACATTATTTTATCTTCACTCATACATTTGAAATAAAACAAAAATGGAAACGGAAAAAAATATGTAGTATGGCGGGATATTTAGATTCTCATTACGCATAACTGCGCAGCGCACACCTCCATAGACAATGACACTACTTTTCTACATTAAGTCAATGAATAAAAAAATAAAGGTGTGGCATAAAAATTAAATAGTTATTTTATGATGCAGTTGTTTGAAAATCGAAGGAAAATGTTGCACTGTAATGGTATTTTTTTTTTTATTTTACCTATCCACGAATATAAAGTACGTGTTTATGCAATATTTTTTGAATTCATATTTGGAACATTACGTTGTGAGTGTAGATAAAATAAGTTTTGTAACCGTTTATATAGAAAAATCTGTGAAAAGGTATCATTAAAAAGGATTATTTGAAACTAGCCGCCGCCGGCAGCCTGCGTTGTTTTAGTACCTGCTTCTCCCAATATCTCTATCAATTATAGCATATGTGTGATTATAAAGTATGAGCTATATTCCTGTAAAGTTTCATCAAAATCTGTTCAGTAGTTTTTGCAAAAAAGAGTAACAAACATCCATCCATCCATACATCCTCACAAACTTTCACGTTTATAATAGACATAGGAAACTCTGTCAAAAAGGTATCTAAGAAAGTATTATTTAAAACATTACTACTGAGCATATCTTGCAAATTATTTTAGAAAGAAACCCGTAAAACTAAAGCCAACGCTGAAACATTCAATCTATACTAAACTTATAAATGGGAAACTAACTCTGTCTGTCTGTCACCTTTTCACTCTTAAACAGCTGAACTGATTTAGATGCAATTTGGTATGGACATAGTTTTTATCCCGGAAATCATCCTTAAGGGGGTGGAAAGGGGGATGAAAGTTTGTACGGTGAATCAATAATTTCTCAAGTAAGGCAGCCTACAATATTATTGCGCGATATAAAAAGATAGGCTATTTGAAGTAATAATGCTTTGCAGACAAAGTCGTGGACTAAAACTTGTAGAATATTTTATAATCTCAATATAATGTTACTGTAAAAAACAATCCATTTTTTTATATTTTAAATTTGAGAGTTCAAAGAATCCAAATTGAAAAGATTAGGTACCTACTAAGGGTGTTTCGTAATAAAATTTGCATCCTTGGGTTATAAAAAATGCGATTTTATTTATTTTTTAGAAAGTAAAAGGATTTAGATTGAATTATAGGAGTAATTGATTACCTAGTTAAGTATATGAAAGAAAATAAAGAGAGACTAGTTTTTAAGAAAAATAGAGCTATAAAAGAGCAAAGCAAGTTTTCTTTTGGAAAGCTAGAAGGCATTGTGATAAATAAATCTCCTTAGTGCTCTACAAGAGAGAAATCTTTTTAAACAAGTTGCGCCATAATAAGGGATGAAATGTAGCCTATGTCCTATACCAAACCATAATCTATCTCTGTGCCAAATTTCATCCAGATCCGTTCAGCCGTTCTGGCGTGATTGATATTTTTAGGGTTCCGTACCCAAAGGGTAAAAACGGGACCCTATTACTAAAACTCCGCGGTCCGTCTGCCTGTCCGTCTGTCACCAGGCTGTATCTCATTAACCGTGATAGATAGACAGTTGCAATTTTCACAGATGATGTATTTCTGTTGCCGCTATAACAACAAATACTAAAACCAGAATATTATAAATATTTGAGTGGGGCTCCTATATAACAAACGTAATATTTTTGTGATAATGGTACGGAACCCTTCATGCGCGAGTGCGACTCGCACTTGGGCGGTTTTTATTTTTAAAAGTCTATATTCACATAATGTTACACACGCAAACAAAAAGATGTTTTTCTTATTATTCACAACCTTAAATAAAGTTATTGGGTTTACTCACCTTTACAAACATAACACTGAAATTACCGTACACTATTAACAACTTTACTTAATATGGTCGCCAAAACACAGCACTAATTTAATAAACACGAAAGTTTTAGCGATGACTATAATCGCATTAGCAATTGCAATTGCAAATCGCATTAGTGATGACTATAACATTTAACTTCTAAGGTGATGCACTTTATCAAGACAGCCGTTCTGGCGTGATTGAGAAATAAACATATATACATTCATCGAAACATTCGAATTTGTAATATTATTTTATAGTAAAATTACAAAGACAGTTACAAATTTGTCTCCGAAATGTTTCTCTCGGCTTCCTCTTTAATAGTACTCGCGTATTTACCTAATACTGTATTCCAGGGACGTAGTGCAAGTACATTGTTACAAGATACGCTAACGTAATGGGAGCTTCAGTAACAGTTTGGGTAATTACTCTTTGTCTATTTTAATAAGACGGAGGTTACGTTCTATTTTCGTTACATTTTTTTTTCTTGTAGTATTATAAATGCGAAAGTTTGGATGAATGGATGTATGTTTGTTACTCAATCACGCCAGAACTGCATCCGGTTCATATTCAACCTGACGAAATTTGACCATGTGTCGAGTTGCAGATCTGAACTCAAATGGATGCCCATTAGGCAGAGGCAAAATTTGCGCGCTTTGACCACGCTTTTCTCCCTACTCAACTCGCCCACTCCTCCTTCTTATCTCTCACCTCACTTTCAATATTAATGTACTTCACACGCTAGGAATCTGCGTTCATCTAACAATCTTCTCTTGCTTTGTCCTTCTCATACTTCTGATTTTATTCAATCTTCCTTTCATATTCAGTCCATTCTTCTCTGGAATGCGCTACCGCTCGATATCAGGACGGCCACCAGACATTATGTATTTAAGCGGCAGTTACGGCATTACTTTCTACACCAATAGCAGAGTCGTCTCAATCACCTTTCTATTACTTTAATACATATATATATATATATATGTATAAGTCTGCCTATGTCTGGAATAGTACATTGGCTACTTTTCATCCCGGTATAATGTTCCCTTGGGATAAGAAAACGCTGTAGACGCGGGCGAAGCCGCTGGTAGAAGCTAGTAAAATAATACATTATAGGTAAATGCTAGCTTGTTTCGCACAAGGTCAGATATCTTACTTTAGATTTTTTTCTTAAGATAGATCCGGATATTTCATATCATCACATCATCATCCTATTAATGTTCCCACTGCTGAGACACAGGCCTCCTCTCGATGAGAGGAGATCCGGATATTTGGTAATAACATAACATCACGTCAGTATTCTGCAAGAAGCTAGGCAGAGATGCACCTTTTGGCTACCCCATTTCAAAACCTAGTAAGGACCTAAAACTAAATTTTACAGGAGAGTGCAAAAACGTAAAATAGGTTAGCCTTTGAAAAGTATTTATGTTATGTAAAAAAAATACTATTGGTAGTAAATAATACAAACCTAGCAATTCCAGAAACTTACTAGGTTTTGAAATGGTTAAAGTGACTTCACATCACACACATCATCAGCCTATTAATATGTTCCCACTGCTTGGACACAGGCCTCCACTCTGTGAGAGGGAATGGGCCGTATTTCACCACGCGGGCCCAGTGCGGGTTGGTAGATGTCACATGTCTTCGAATTTTTGGTTCTAGGACATGCCGGTTTCCTCACGATGTTTTCCTTCACTGTTTTGACCGTACCGTAAGTGACTTACTGGCCACGAGGGAGTGAATCTTAAATAAATCCATGCTTAAATATATCTGGTTTTATGTGAGTTTTCAACGCCGGTGTTTTTGTATTTGGTAGGGACTTACTAGGTTAGCAAGATTATGCAATACTAGCTGTTGCCCGCGGCTTTGCTCCCGTGGACTACCCTAAACAACCAAATTTCGGGATTAAAAAATAGCCTATGTCACTCAGAAATAATGTAGCTTTCTATTGTCCAGTAGTTTTCGAGCCTATTCGGTACAAACAAACAAAAAAATCTTTCCTATAACAAAAAACGATTTTTGTTAAAAGTGTCCCTTATCTTATCTTATGGAGGGGCCGAGAAATAACTCTGACACTTCGACCCAATGGGTACTAACTAGATTTTGAAATTGGACAGCTGCTTTAGTAACATACACATTTCGCTAGTTGTGTTTAAGTCCAATATATCAGGGGCCGAGCCTATTGCCATCAATCGGGCACAAAACCAGACTCCGAGCTGCTACTGTGAAATTCCAGGTGGAAAAATGCGGTTCCGCCATTCATTTCTGGCAACTTTATCTCATTATTTTTTTTAACAATTGTTTTCGTATTCTTCTCAAAAAATCCTTTCATTTGATACCTATATCATGGCAGTGCACAAAAAATAACTAGTCCGCCATCTTGGACCGTCCACCATATTGAATTTAGAATGACGTCACTTTGCTAACCATGCATTTTCATACAAACTAAACGTGTATGCAAAATTTCATCTTAATCGGTGGAGAATAAATGCTTTAAAATTCAGTTGCATGATTTGACCCGAACACACTTACATGCATACATTGCAAGTTAAATAAAAGCTTGTAATTATCACTACTTTGAAATTTCTTGTTTGCAAAACACCTATTTTTTTCTCATAGTTACTAGAACTTAGTTGATATACCCTTAAGTTCACTTAAGTTCACTTCTTTCTTTCTTTTTCGTGTGAGGATGTGGCCACCTCTGGTCTCAGAGTTAATTAGACCGCCTCTGGGAATCCCACAGGCCTCTGACTTAGCTATTTCAGACTTAAAGTCCAGGTTTCCTGACAATGTTTACCTTCACCGTTGTCTGTGATGTCCAAGATAAATTAGAAATTATGAATTTGAAAACAGTCACATTGGTACTTGCTCGGATTTGAACCCACGACCTCAAGCACGAGAGGCGAAATCTTAGCCACTGGGCTACCACGATATACCCACTGGGCCACTTAAGTTCACTATGAAATGAAATGTATTTGATTCCATTGCCAGAGGGTTTGAGGCTCATTTCTGTATTCGTAATGTTGTATCGAATTTTGGATTATATATAGCCTTTACATACAATTTATACTAATGCCTGTAGTACACGTACGATATAGGAACCGGAATCCATTTGTCTGTCGGCATAAAAGCGAATGATGACTAAATTGCAGTTTGCAGTGAACCGCTGGAATCTATTCCCTTTATGTGTTCAAACGCTTTGGTTTTGCGGTATTCAGAGAGTTCCAGTTAAATGAAAACAGATACTTCTATCATTGGCCATACGATCGTTTGTAATATTCCATGTTTACGCTCAGAATAAGTTATACCTTTCCCACATTGGTCAAGTTTTGTTTGAAGAAAATTTAAGTAATTGGCATAAGACAACATCGTAGGTCGGCTTATGAATGAACTGACAAAAAATGTGTTATTCAAATGACAAAAAACTTGAAATGATGCTCTTAAAAAAGATCTTTGTTTTAATATTTTGTCAAAGTAAGGAGTAGCTGATTGACTTGCTAGTTCGTATAAAACAATCTTAAATATTAAAATTAAAAAAATAAAGCAGCTTAGACATTAAAAATTGCATTGTCACGCGAAACAAACGTGAGTGCAAAATTTCAGCTCCGCCGGTGCCGGACGCATAGGATTGAGCTGAAATTTTGCGGGTCTCGGGCGGTTTTTAGTGGGTCAAATTTGACTTGCAAGATTTGATTACTCATGCAAAGATAGTAAAAAAAACTTGTAAAAATAAAGGTTAAGCATGATGACCGCTTTTAAGGATTTCAGTTTTTTTAGATATGGCACAAAATGAAAAAAGAAAAATAAATAGTTATCTGTGAAAAATCAACAAATTTTAGACTCAGTGGTGTGCTGATACGGTGGGTATGTAAAATTACAATTTGAATTAGCACCCTGAAACCGAAGGCCTATGAAATAAATCAGGGCCTGCAATGCATTATGATAGTACTAATGGAAAATTATTGCCCTGCTGTGTTTATATTAGTTTAAAACCTTTTCAGTTTAATGTGTTTCCATGGATATAATGTGAATGGTTACATATATACATACATACAAAACATCACGCCTGTATCCCCAAAAGAGTTAGGCAGGGAAGCCCTGAAGGTCTGTCCACACATATCATGGCCGTTCCCGGGACGTGGACGGACCGTGTCCCGTCAGGGGCTCATAAAAATATCTTATACTAGATGACTCCCGCGGCTTCGTTCCCGTCAACGGACCTAGCTACCCTGCATATCCTGCTTACCCTGCCTACTCTGCCTACCCTGCCTACCCTGCCTACCCTACCTCTTTATAATTTTAGTATAGACTAGCTGTGCCCGCGGCTTCGCTCCCGTCATCTGTCTGCCAACCCTAATCTACTTACCTTCCCGCTTACCCTAGTACTTACCTATCTAACAATTTTTTTTCTATAGTCATCATTGTTTCACGGAGAATCTTAACACCGCCATTTAGAAAATGACTTCAAATGCACAACGCCATCTATCGAATACCGAGTTCAACTGTCAAAGTATCTGAATTGCGTGTGTTGTGTTAATTTTACTTCTTGAACACTTTAAATTTAGATAACTTTTGATAGAGTGAACCGATTGCGATGAAACAAAAACTAAGTAATTTTTCAAGTTACGCACAATTTTTATGTATAAAATTTATCTATATTGGTTTCGTACATTTTACGTGATGCCTGTACAAATAAACAGACAAGCATTCCAAAAATGCTGGAAATAGTTTCTGTTGGTTATCCTTTAACACACTGGCTATTTTTTTTTTGGAAATATTTTCGCTGTACAAAAAATACTTTTCTACAGATTTATTATTATGTATTGATTGATGATATATTATCATGTACATTTTAAATGAACTCTTTCACACACGTTCGTGCACGGGCCGTGCACGGGCCAGTGAAGGAGCTTCAATGCCTGGGCCCGGTCCTGTCACGTCCCGGGCACGGCCCTGATATGTGTGGATAGACCTTTTAGAGTACACGTACATTGTAATGGTTAATATTCGTGGTAATTTATATCATATTTTACTAGCGACCCGCCCTGGCTTTGCACGGGTAGTAAAGCAGTTTATCCCTGCATGTTTTATTAAATAGTGTAGGATAATCATAATGTGCATGAAATGCTTAAGGTAACTAACCTATTTAATTTGATAAAGATTAATACTGCATCCGTCTAAATTAGCTTTCCAATTACCGCATTGTACGTGACCATTTTTTTTTTAAGTTGGAATGTGTATAATATGTAAAAGATAGATGGACGGACACAACAAAACAACAACAACGACGGATGGCATGGGCAACAAAACAATGTAAAAAGAGGAATATCCCACAATGCATTGTTTTGTTATACCTCAAAGGGATTAGGCAGCGTTTTCAATGCAAGCTACCAGGCGGCTTGATTTTTGCCGAAATTTTCAATAATTATCGTCATATTTCAACCAATTTATACAAAACATTAACAAATTCTACACTTAAACCTTCCTCATGAATCACTCTGTCTATTGGTGAAAACCGAATTAAAACCCGTTCAGTAGTTTTTAAGTTTATCGCGAACAGACAGAGAGACGCGGTGGGGACTTTGTTTTATAATAATACTAGCTTCTGTCTGCCAGCGACTTCCCCCGCGTGGAAGTCGAAAATTATCCCGAGGGAACATATTCCCGGGATAAATGTATCATATGTGCTATTCTTGACTATAATCTATCTCTGTGCCAAATTTCATCCAGATCGTGAAGTAGTAACAAACATACAAACACACACACAAACTCAAATTCACAAACTTTCGCATTTATAATATTAGTGTGATGTGATATAATATGTAGTGATAGTAATCCGCTGGCTGTTGATTTTGTTTCGAAGTATTACGTGATCAATCGCTTACAGTTTGGCACTTTGACCATCGTCATCATTGACAACGGCACTTTGCCGAGAGCCTCAGGTCATTTTAATAACCATCAGTATAATTGGCACATTCTCGCTTTATATTAATGCTAATCATCTGTATTATCCAAACTAATTATCTCATTATCTTCGCCAATTACGTAGTTAATCTATCAAGCTAATTAAATTGTATTATTGTGCATGCTTGGCTAATTTGTTGCATCATTTAACCTCTGATAAAGGGTTTCTATAAACTGATTGACAATCACACTTGAAAGTATTCATAGATGTAAACGACTTATATTATGCATTCAATCCTACTAGCAAAAAAATGTACTGTGTCCAAAATTTTGTCGAGTTATTCGAGTATAAATGTATGTAACGAACGGTTACTTTAATATTTTTTATTTACAGATATACATACAAAAATTACATAAAAAAGTTAATTAAAAAAATCAATTAATATTTATTCCTCCGACTGCTTCGAAAGCGAACTCAAAAGACGTAAACAAGAAGAAAATCATGCTGTGCAGTCGGAGGATACATTTTCGCGAGCTGGCTGACCAAAACCAGATGTATTCTCCGACTGCACAGCATGATTTTCTTCTTGTTTACGTCTTTTGAGTTCGCTTTCCAAGCAGTCGGCTTTTTGACTTTTTATTTTTTTAGCTTTTTAGTTATTTTTTTTAGAATTAAGTACATTTAAACATATAAGTTTTATATATTTTTGAAATCACCTCTTAAAATCTTTTATTTTGATACTCCACACGATGGGTTTAGAAGAAAAAAAATTTGGTGCCCCACGATATGGCGCCCAAATCCCGCCATTTTTTATTTTCCAATTTGAATGTTGCTTGTGACACTCGCAGGGTTAAGACGAATCGATTGACGTAAGAATTATCAAAATCGGCCAAAGCGATCTAGAGACCAAAGTCTCTAGATCGCCACTTAGGAACAAACATACATACATACATAGACTGATAAACACATTACCCTCCTTCGGCAGTCGGGTAAAAAAAAGGCCAAACCCCTGGTCACATGAAGAGGCGACTAACTAAAAGTAAAATCACGAGAAAGTCGATGAGCAGTCGGACCCCAGTTGATCTTTTTTTGCCGTTTTATTTTTATGTATATTAACTAACACACTAAAATAGGATACTGTCATCCCTGAATGATTTCCAACAAATGAAAACTAGATGTATCTAGACACGCGGTAGCGTGTCAAGCCAAATTCAAGCAAAAAAGGAACTGGCGACGCAGCAGCTTTGTGTAATATTACACGAACCATTTGGAGCCACTTTTGTCATCCTAATAACTCAAAATATATTTAACATAAACACATGAAATTTGGTTTATATATTGAAATCGCTAAGATGAACTATAAACCAAAATTTTCATAAATATCGCTCTAACGGTTATTTAGCTAGGCCATTAGCACAACAAATGATGTCACACAAATAATAACAGAGTCCTTGGTTCCTTCTCCAACAAATCTTGTTACTTCAACGGTGATTGTTCTATCAACTTTTACAGGAACCCGACAGAGAGCGTGGTGATATCAAACTACGACTACGGAAGTACTAAGAAGAAAAGCAACATCATATCCAGGAACAGTGCTGATGGCGTCACCATCATGACTGTTCGAGACACCAACGATTTCCTGACGGGAGAAATAGACGAAAAATGCATCGCCAGATAGGAATGCAAGGATATCAAATCGCGGTACAAAAGACAATGACGTTTTTTATTTTTATTTTATCTGTGAAGTATCTGATGCATTGTAAACGCTTCTTTAGTTTTCAATATTTTGGTATTCAATGAATGTATTCTCTTTAACGATGTAGTGTCTTCTTGGAAACAAATATTGGCAGGTTAACATTTATTTGTAAATAAAAAGCAGTGTTAAAATTTGTAACACATAGCATTACTATTATTGTCTCAAGAAGTAGTGTCTATGCAGGCGATACAATAGTATAACATTTTCAAGGACAATGCTCCATCACTTAATTCTTTAATGGTTCTGACCGGTGCAATGAACGTGATTCACTTTATAGCTTCGGTATGTGGTTGAGGTATCTTCTATGTACAAAACAAGCGTGACACGACAATGCGACGACATGTCTAAATGAAATGTTTAAATATCTGTAGAACAAACAAAAAAAAACACTGCGCAAACACCCTCTCGCATTGTCACGTCGCCGACACACGTGTGTACGTAAAACTCGTAGTTCACACACTTTCCTGTCACTTTCACGAAAATGATGCTTGCTTGCCATAATTTTATTATAGTCCTCCAGACCGAACTTCAACCTCAGCGGCAAATCTCAACGGAGAGTGTACCCTCTATTTCGACACTCTCAAATACCGATTGGACGAAAATTCGAAACGATGGAAGGCAGATTAGGTACAGAACTAACGGCAAGAGATTATCGTGCTTTCCAAGGCGGGGATGTGGCGAGGGGGGGGGGGGGGGAGCGCACCTACACAACACAATTTCTTTGTCACACCGCACACAGCCACAGAGGAATACCTAATGGATACACCCAATAGCACTTAGCCCAACCTGAAATTACCATATCTAGCATTGAACAAACAGTTTCCATGTCATAATGGTTCCAATCGCATGCTTTGGTATAAGTTACAGGGATGTGTATTTACGATTTGCACCGTGAATCGAAAAAAATTGAGGCTTTTGAGATGTGTTGCTGGATAAGAATGTTGCGCATATTAAGGACAGAAAAACGCACAAAAAATCCATTCTCGACCAGTTGAACATAAACCCGATTCTCTACAAACTGCTACCAACCAATCTTAAGTGTTTACAGCTTAAAGCAATCTATAATTTCATCATTATCATCATCATATCAGCAGAAAGACATACACTACTGGACATAGGCCTCCCCCAACCGTCACCACATTGACCGTTACAGTGCGTCTCGCATCCAGTGGTCTCTCGCCACCCACACTAGGTCATCTGTCCACCTGGTGGGAGGCCTTCTAGCGTAGCATCTCCCGGTTCGCTGTCGCCACTCCAGAATGTTTCGGCCCCAGCGAGCATCCGTTCTACGAGCAATGTACCCTACCTACTGCCACTTAAGTTTGGCAATTCTTCTGGCTATGTCGGTAACCCTGATTCTCTTACGGATCTCTACATTTCTGATTCGATCACGTAAGGAAACGCCGAGCATAGGCCACTCCATAGCTATAATTTATAAGTCCATAATTTGTGTTTTACGTACTTTTGTGCATTAAGCAATATGTGAATATCGCTATTTTTGCAGTACACAATATTTTGAAGTAGATTTTTCAGTAGTATCTATGTTTTTGGTTTTGCTATTACATTCAGTTCATTATGAATGAATACCAACATTTTTAATATACTTCAGTGTATTTTTAATGTGTAAATATATTGTGTGTTCGTGTGTTAAACATTTATAATTATGTTTAATTAATGTACCGTTTAATCATTTAGAGATGTCATAATAATTTATTTGTATAGCAAACTGTCTGTAGTATTTAATAGTTAATTTCACCCATAGAAACATCATTCTAACGAACGGTATTTGTGAGAAATACTAAGGTGTCTCTAAGGTTATTATTTGAGTAAGACTTTGTTATTGAACATTAATATTACATTACTATTGAACGTAAAAGTTTGGTAATGCTACAGACAAAAGGTACTTTTTTAATGGTTAAGTTTTTCTTCATACTGTTATTTTAACAACCTACATCTCTTCACATATCAATCCCTATTTTGGTATATTTGCAGGTTGACTTTTAATTCATTAAAATCTTTCAGAGGGTCAAAGTATATAAAATCCTCGTGAATTTTCAGCTTAATTTCGTAAGTCGGTGTCAAAACATGAAGAAAGGAAAGCAGAAACACCCACTTCCAAAATTTAAGTTATTTTTCGCTTTTTAATTTGGAAGACGGTTGATTTTTTTCTGTAAAAAAAGGTTTTTAATATAATGCTTTCAAATTAAAATATGATCCTATTTCCAAAGTAGTTTATGCTCACAAGTACTTTTACTCCCTGAAAGATTGGCAATGAATAAAAAGTCCCCTGTTTAATACGATGCCTTCAAACTTAACTGCTATAAATTCAAAGCTAAGTTACAACGATACGGGACCAGAAAATGGTTCGTAAATTCAGCTTAAAACCAACTGCGCTCTCAATTCTAAGCACTGTAAATCGCTTAAGCCCCCTACAGCTTAATGCAATCGATAGCGTAAAACCTTTAGTAATCAGTTAACTAAGACGTGTTTTTAATATAACTATGTATGTAGCTCTGAGAAGCTCATGGATAGTAATAACAGCCATACGGATCAGTCTTCCCTTTTAGAGGTCTGTTGGTGTACGGGTGACCATACATCAACAGACCCAAAAGACGACAAATAAAGACACGACGACGACGAGATATGAAAGACGTTAAGAGCCAAAAACAGAAAACAGCTACTTTTTCAGCGAAAATTTCTCAATAACTACAAGATATATGATAAAAATATAATGACAACAATAAAAACGACACAGGTCTGTCGTCTATAAGCCCTTGAGCGAAACTGAATACCACGCGTGAGTGCAACGGTTTATAAGGCAATATTTAGAAAATTTATTAAAACAATATAAGTACTCAATAATAAAATATAAAAATTGGATTCGATTGATAAACACCTCAAATTTCAAATTATTTATCAGTTATTTTTATATTCAACATATTCTTACACGTAGGCGACGCTTTCGCACATGATAAAATTGCCTTTTTGCCTCGTGGACAATTTTTTTTTAAGTACAAATACAATAAACTTTAGAAAAACTAAATTGGTGGCTCACTAGTATACCATATACATGCCCAGTCCACGCCATTTTTTGCAGATTGTTATTTGCCACCAGTAAGCTGAAAAAGCAATTGAAAAACCTGTTTCGGGATTACGTAAAAACGTGTGCTAGATTTTTTTTTTATTGAAATTGAGCAGTTATTACCGAAAGAAAGTTTATTTATTTATAAAAAATTAGAATATATAAGTACATATAAGAAAAAAACATATATCAACTGTAAATTATACGATATTAGGTTTTTAAAGACCAAAGAACATAACTATGTATATTAGATAATAATATTCGTCAAATGAAACAAGGATGTTGTAGATTTATTCGTTGTAAAAATAAATGTGAAATGTAAATAATATAATTGTTAGATCGCTTTTGTATATGATAAGATATATTCCAAAGATTTGTACCAATTTTAAGATAAGTGGCTAAATATGTTCTAACAACCCTAAGTATCCACACTGTGTATAATATTTTTTTGAAATAAATAGACGTCTATACGTATTGTTTCTGTTTTATTTAATCATCATCCAACTGCTAAGCATAAGAGGCCTCTTTCTTCTTTTAGCAATCCTTGAGTTCTTGTGCTAGTCTTATCAATTTCTTGTGCTAGTCTTATCTAGATTCTACCCGCAATGGCAACAATGTCGTCTGCCCATCTCGCTGTCAAACGACCGATACTTCTTCGCCCAGTCCTTGGTCGCCACTCGCTCACCGCCTTAGGGCAGTTACGCACTACACGTCCGTGTCCGAGATCTGTGTTCGTGATTTGAGTTCCGAATTCTGATTTGATTTCTGTTATGAATTTAAATATTATGATGGATAGATGTGCGTAAGCTTCCCTACAAGAATTACTACGGCTACTTCGGAACCGAAATTTTACGGACACGGGCGTGTAGTACGTACGCCCTTACTCCACCTGTCATCACCGCGTGTCTCAGAAAATAATACCAAAACAGTGTTATTTTCTGTTTCTAATTAATGGGGATCAGAAGAGTATTTTCTACCAAATGAGGTTATAGTCCTAAACCATATCACGCGGAACAGTGTGTAAACTAAAATAAAAAACTCCAATGAAAAGGGAGGGTCCTCTACTAGACAGGTTGTTTCCAATGGTTAACTTCCCGATGGTTGTTATCGAGCTGTAGTATTATTTCCAAATCACGTGGTGAAGTTTGATACCGCTATGTAGGATTTATGTAAAGTCAGGTTTATTTAGTTGATTGTATGTGGCGAGAGCAATAAATAGGTGACAATTGAGAGTATGCCAAATAGGGAAGAAAAAGACATGCTGTCCTGACCCCAAATAAATCTGAATAAGAGCAGTATGCTGTACCAATTTTTTGAATGACTTCATATGCACTTAGAAATTTCTCAAAATGTTAAGGATTGGCTCCTATACTCTTTTTCATAAAGCTACAACAAAAAAATACGGTCCTGCGACAAAATCCAACGTGCCCAACGCTTTAAAAAAAAATTGTAAGGATTACTAAAGTCACGACGAATCTTATTGGTGATACTCTTCAGAAAAGCTAGGGGCACAATCCTCAGAACCAGAGTACGTATTTATGACTGAACGTATGAAACTATTATGTTTGAAATGAAGCAAAAGGAGAATGTAAGGATCGTCACAGGTGGCGTTCTGTAATTTCAGCATACCCCCTTCAGAATAGTGTATGAGTATGAATGTATTTAATGAACACATACACAATGTAACAACCAATTTACAATTTCATTATGATTAATACTAATATTAATTGTATTTTAAATGGAAATCCTCTCAGATGGTTTCAATTGCGTTATAATTTACACACCTGCCGTTTCCAATTAGTATTTGAATGAAAATTAATATTTTGCGATAATCTGTTTGGAACAATAAATCGTTAAGCTCTCTAGTACCTGTCCAACAGAACCATTAACACCGTAGAATAGAATAGAATATACTTATTGTACGCCAAAAAGTTACACATCTCTTTTCCAAAAATATGATAAAATACAAAGGCAGTGTTCGCTGATAGCTATATCTACCAGACAACCTTTGGACGGACTGAGAGCATCAGAATCATTAGCAGAATATTTTCCATCTATGTACTGGAGTGTAAGTATGCTTGATCTCTTTTTTTTGAGATACTTCCCTGGTCCATAGGGAAAAGTTGAAGTATGTAATGGATGAACGACATAATTATGTCGACGCCGAGTTGCCAGCTTGTCGATTTTTTATCGGTTAGTTTTCGGGGTGACAGCGATGAAATTGCACGATTTAATTCCATCCAGCCTCTCCATCATCGAAGTATAAGATAAACTATTTTTTTTTTTTTTTCTTTTTTTAAAAAAGAAAACGTTGCCCCACACTAGTAATTTCTTCCTGTATCGTGGGTGCGTTTACAAACTTATAAACTCACACACACAAACACCCAGAGCCGGAACAACTATCTGTAGGTCATACAAATATTTTTTCCGTGCGGGAATCGAACCCGCGACACGCAGCGCAGCAGTCAATCGCTCAACCACTGCGCCAACCGTGCGCCCAACAATATTGACGCGCCATCGGTACATGGTGAACCCCACCCATACGCACGAAATGTTTGTGAATAATTTCACTGTGCGTATAGCTAAGGAGTGGAATTCTTTGCCGGAGTCTGTGTTTCCAGATACCTACAACCTAATATTTTACTTCTAGGCAAGCGTGCTTCACCTTCGACCAAATCATTGCTTTTCATCAACTGAGATAGAGTGGTCAAACACGAGCCTATCAACAATAAAAATGATGTCCCTAAAGTTGAAGTCACGTAGATAACTAGCCCTTAACTAACTTTTCAGAGAGACGGTGTAGCAAGAGAAAAAATAGATTTCTTTGCATAAAAACTGTGAAGTTATTACATAAATTATACTTAAACTAAATCCTTAACATTATCAGCCTCTTAATGTTCCCACTACTGGGACACAGGCCTCATCTCTCTGAGAGGGAATGGGCCGTAATCCACCACGCGGGCCTGGTGCGGGTTGGTGGATGTCACATGTCTTAAAATTTTTGGTTCTAGGACATGCCGGAATCCTCACTATGTTTTCCTTCGCCGTTTTGAGAGCAGTGGCAGCATTGGACTGGAAATTTCTAACATGTACCATTTTTCATGTGTAATTGCGGAGCTTGGCCCTGTGTTGTGTTTTTTTGTAACGTGTGAAATTATCTGTATAAACAAACATGTCAATTATGATTCTATAGGTTTTCTATTAACATAATATCTATTGTCTATTTCAAAGAAACCAGCAAGTAAAAAGAAACAATAACGGGGCTTTTCTGAAACGAAAGCGGCACGTGTTGGATAAGCCGTATTTCTTAGATAATTGAATGTGTATAGTAAATATTTTCAGAATTAAATAACGTGTCGGGTTTTATGAGAATAGAATTTTAAAGTTATTTTTCGGAACTAAATGAATTTACATTCTGAATGCTAAGTTTGTTGTTTTTTTTTCCTCTCATTTGAATATGACCATAAAAGATGTATTTATTACTGATTCACGTACATAATTTTGAACACAAGGTTTTTACGTGTAACTAATAGTTTTGCTTTAAAAAAATAATTAACAACATGATAATTTTCGCAACTTTTGGAAACTCCTCCAAAACGACTAGGATGTTTAGAAATATTTTTACACAGAAAAATTGATGGCTGGTATTTCTTCATAACTAACATAGCATATGTAAATCAAATAATATTTTGCAAACAAAACTGTTCAAAAGGAGGTTAAATTTTGATATTTTGGCATCGAGCGGGTGCACGGCCAGTACTTTTTTTTTTTGTTTTTTTTTTTTTTTGTTTGGGTGGGAAATCATCCGATGACTTCTCCCGCTCTGGGTGAAGCGGGAGGGCATGTCAGACTTTTACTGACTAAAACCCACCCGTGTCCCTTCAGTTGCTTGTGCCAGGGCCGCGGTAACTCTCTTTCAAATTTATCCGCGACCCAGACAGGCATCGGCCCTATCGGACCCCGTCACTTTGCTGACATCTCTTTGTGGCGCGCGTGGAACACTACGCGCCGTAAACTCGGGCTTGGTCCTTATCGGACGGCGAGCTACCCATTACTCTCCGTCCGCAAGCCCGCGCCTACGGTGGCCGGGAATCGGCTCGCGACTCCCGACGCCCGGGGCGTCTCCTGCGGTGCCTAGGGGCGTGAGGGCGTCTCCTTTGCGTCTCCCTCACGCGTTCCGCCTCCTCCTTTGCGAGCATTACTGCTTCGCAGAAGGAGGAGACAGCTTCCCATGCCCTCTCGCTCCGTACCATGGCCTGGACCAGGGCCGGACGCGAGTGGTCGCCACCGCCGATCGCCTCCATGAGGACACGGCGGTGTTCCGCCCAAGCAGGGCAGATCTCCACCGTATGCTCCACCGTGTCCTCCGAGCGGTCCACACAATGGTGACACCCGGGCGTTTCCTCCCGCCCTATCTTGAACAGGAACCTCCCGAAACAGCCGTGTCCGGTGAGGACCTGTGTCAGGCGGAAGGTGAGGACGCCGTGACGCCTCTCAAGCCACTCCTCAAAGAGGGGCACGGCCAGTACTGCGTTAGCATTGGGGTGTATATATCGCCTTAACAGGGCGGTATGGAACAAGACAACGTGTTGCGCCGACCCCAAGTAAAATGGGACATGGGCAGGAAGATGATTGTCTACGCAGCTGAACGCAGCTCTTTCACTATCTATACGGGATATATTCTGGGTACTCAATATTGTTGAAGAAGAAGAATAAACTATTATAAAAAGAGGGTCGATCTTTCATTGAATCGCCCACATTATGAAAATGAAGTGACGAGATTTTAGTAGATCAATACAACTTTTTCTTATAAAAATATACATATAAAGGTAGAACACTCAGCTTCAACAAACACAATCAGCCTCCAGTAAATTCAGACATTCAAAACTAGAGTGAATTAGTTAAAAATTAGCGTTCAACGTAATTTGGTTTCACCCGAAGTCACGATGTAAAGAGACAATAGATTCCTATTTGATCCGGAATAATTTTATTACGAGCTTTTATTAGTGTTACTCTGTTGATATCAAATAAGACAACGTAATAAAATCAAATGGGCTAATTTTTTTATTCTATATTGTTTAAAAAACAACACACAATACAAGGATGAAGTTTATGTACAAAGGCGAGTTTAACTCGTTGTCTACCAGCAAATCTTTGTGTGATAGAGAAAGTTTGATAAAAGATGATAGTAGGTAGTCCAGTGCAAAATAACATACAACGAATTATTTAAATCATAAATATACGTAAATATATATACCTACATAATTTTTTAGCCGTTGCCTATGATATCTTTGTTTTATAATAAACAAATAAATAAATATGGACGAAAAGATTTAATACAGTACAATACTAGTTTCATAATGAATACAATAAAAAAAAATAGAGTTCCAAATGTGTTTCGAAGGAAAACTTGTACAGATTCCAAACAAATTATTAAGGTTACACTAGTCGAAAATTTAGGGCTTATTCCACTGTTTGACGATGTACGTTCAAAATAAAAAGTGATATCAATTTGTCTCATTATTATCTAGCCCTGTATGGAAGCAAAAAGTAAAAAAAGAAAATATTTGAAAGTTATGAGC
The DNA here is from genome assembly GCA_948252205.1 of Orthosia incerta. Classification (NCBI taxonomy): domain Eukaryota; kingdom Metazoa; phylum Arthropoda; class Insecta; order Lepidoptera; family Noctuidae; genus Orthosia; species Orthosia incerta. The sequence continues at coordinate 19,115,015 of OX411759.1, read as the reverse complement.
GTTGAAACTTCCAATAATTCGCGAATAAATACCATAAGAAGACGGAAAATTGCAAAACGGCCTCCATACAGGGATAGATAAGTAGTTCAACAATGCAAATAATTTTATTTTGAACAGATAGATTAAGTCGTTTTGTCGTGATATCTAGACTGCCAAAGGTCTGTTTATAAAATTTCGCGCGCTCAGTTTCGTCCTAAATCATTATCCATTTCGCTACAAATTTGCAAAAGTGTGTATTCGTACGCGAACTAGCTTCCTACTGCTCATCACAGCATCTATTATCTTCCACACGTGTTGTCGGTTAATATAAAATGCATTTTAACCCCGCGCACAAAATAGTTCGTGCCGTCGACTAGTGTACCCTTAAGCTCAGGTATGACAATGACTACATGGTGACAGACCGGACTCAGATTGTATCTATTGTTGAAAGGTTCTACGAGGCATTTTATGCATCTAAGTCTGCAGAACCAATTTCTCTGGAAAACGATAGGTACTAGAGCACCCCCTATTGAAAAGCAAAACTAAGAAATATTACCACCTATTTTACCATGTGAGATCATAATAGCCCTACACGATATGTAGACAGATAAGGCTCCTGGTGAAGAAAGAATCACGGTCGAACTGTTACTAGCAGATGGCGAGCCGGTTCAGAGGATTCTCGTAAAAATTTACAATAGGGTAATTATTTATGACGTCCGTATCCCAAAACTATGGACAAATGCTATACTCTCAAAATTCACAAAAAAGGTGATATTTCAAAATTAACTAAATCATCCCATTAGTCTGCTCTCTCAGGTATTCGCTAAAATTGTCACTAATCGGCTTACCCGTGATTTTGTTGAAGCACAACCCATCAGAAATCAACCGTTTACCGCAGAAGTTATTCAACCATCGACCATATTCACATGGTAAAGCAGCTGATGGATAAGTGTCAAGAATTAACCGGCTCCCGTGCATGGCTTTCGTTGATTATACAAAGGTTGGTAGTTGGTAGGTTATCTCAAAGGTTGTTTGTAAGAGATTGCCCTGTGCGATAAAACCGCCCATTGTACACTTGCTTTTGTTTTTTTTGTCCTGTGCAATGATATTCTTGTATACAGATATGTTATGAGTGCATGCATTGTGAAGACTCGAATAGGTCCTAATTGGGGTCTTTAGTCTATGTCACCCATGGTGAAGAGCGATAGGCTTCGTTGAAACATAAACAAAATTTTAAAATGCTATCGTGTGTATTTAGAAAGTGTGCCAATTATGATACCAAAGTACATAAAACAGAAGGTATCTGATACCAAAAGTGTGTAGGTATCTGTGCTGCCGCTGCTTTGCGGAATACTTTTTTCGGTTCTTTTGTGAGTGTATAACGTATCTGTTTATTAGAATAGCATTGGTCCTGTGTATATATTTTTGTGGTGTACAATAAAGAATATAATAAATAAATAATAATTATGAGAAAACTTGCGTGTCGAGCACTGGGCTGTGTTCCACGCTCTCCATCGCTGCCACTGTGGATGTACTGCGGGAACTTTACAACTCGGCCACTTTACAGGTCCGCAAGCATACCCTTTCTGGACCCGTACCGATCAAGCGGGGAGTGAGACAGGGTGACACCATTTCACCGAAGCTTTTCACAGCAATCCTAGAAGAAATGTTAAAAAGTTTAGATTGGGACTATAATTGCGGTATTAATTAATGGTGCCTTCCTACTTTATAAATACCTAACCAAGTAATCAAAACGAATTTATAAAATATTCAACACGCCTAAGAACTGGAACTTATTCTACTGCAATTTTTTTTTTTTTTTTGTAAGTACTAATTTAAAGTTGCGGGTATACTTACGTGAATTACTCTACGCATAACACTGTAACAACACCAACATATCACGTCTGCTTGGTGATCATTTGTCACTGCAGGGATCCAGCAGAATATCAGCGTCAGGAATATTTGCCTGACACGTGCTGAGCTGGACTTTCATTTGGTGCAACCTTGAGACGCACACCGCACTGTGTTTTGATTGTCAAAATTAATGTTACTGGTGTCACTTTTACTTCTTATGTGGCAATTTGTTTTTAAACATACCTACATGAAAATTGTAATAATTTAATTACGATTTTGTGTGTTGTGCTGTGTCTTTTGTGTGCACTAAATAAATGATTTATCTATCTATACACCTGTCTCACCTAAGATTTGCAGATGACCTTGTGCTTTTCACTGAAAACTTTGATGACATCCGGCATGCATTAGGCATTTTCATCGTTGAATAAAAATAAAAAAGGAGCGTGGGGATTTGCACAAGAAAAGAGGCCTATGATCAGCAGTGAGCGAAGTCGGACTGTGGATGATGATGATGATCCTTGGCGAAAGTTTTTTTTATTTTTTTTTTATTTGACATGGGTTTGCTCTTGACTCTAGTCTAGGTCAGAGGTGACAGAGACAAAGTCGACGATGGAGTGAGCTTACCCAGAAGTAGCCTGTTCACTCTAACTTTGAAGAGATTCGGCTTCGGGGGATTCGGGTTTATATACATGGGCAAAAACAGTATTTAAAAGATGCTTGCAAATTAGACCAAATGACAGTTAAGCTTCACACTATGCCAAAGTATTATTATGTCGCAGTATTACTATGCTGAAAAAAGTTATGCGAAAACCGTTATGCCAAACAACATTATTCGAAAAAAAAAACATGCCAAGAGCCGTCGGCTTGTCGCGTAACCTCCCTACAGTAGGAGGTAGGAGAGAGTTCCAGACACGCACTGCAGTAGCAAAGGAAAATCTATCATAGCGGCGTGAAGTGTGACGCAGAGAATGAAGGCTTAGCTGTACCTACTGTTACAAATTTTGGGTAACAATGCGTAAAAGGCCTAATAATTATTCATCTCACAACATGTTTTTGTTCAGCTGTGACAGTTTTTTGTCTGTTACCGTTATAGCGGTATATTTACTGGTGTAGTCACCGTTACATACAGTTACGGGTAATAAATAGATCTATAAAAATGTATCTCATTATTATGAGTGAGATTCAATGTAGTCATTACAATGGTACTGCAGATTATGCCGTGAAACAGAGTATTCAAATTATTGTTGTCTAGTGTCTTTCAAATCGGAGAGATACATAAATCATTGCCATAGCACTCAGGGGTTAACAAGCTGAAATTGCAGTGGATCGACTATGATTGTGGAAGAACCGAGAACCATAGGTGAAGACTACGTATCAGCAAACTTAGCGTTTTACGTAACTCAGCACAGAGGACTTTAAAATATGGCTTTCACCATCTAGTTGTGGAAGACAGAGGACTGGGTGCTACGGTGCATCTCGGGAGAGGCCTATGTCCAGCAGTGGAGATAGACAGGCTGAAGTGATTGATTTGTCAAACTCACAAGAAAAAAAAACCTATTTAAAGGTATTCTAAACTTACTAAAAACGTTGTTTGTGAAAGTTTCCTGAACCCAAAATCTAATAATAATTCATACCACAGTCAATTGCTTGTGACATTCAAATGGTCGAAGTTCGAAACGGGTAGACAACTAGCTCAAAAGATTACATTTCAAGATTAGTTCCATTCTGATTCAGCCACATACACGTAGAATTTAATTCAATGTTACTTTGTAGAGGAAAGTTCAATTCTTAGTAGAGTTAGCTATATTAGTATAAAGGTAAGTTGAAAGAGGGTAGTGAACGGGGCACATATTTTACAATTTTACAGCATAAAAATTAATAAATAAAAGAAGATGTCAATCTCCTGTACAAACTTTCGGCGTAGATAGTACTTGAAATAAAATAAAGGCAGTTAGCTTCCTCTACAGTGTCGTCTGGGGATATCAGAATTGGCAGACAATAAATAAGTTTACAAAAACGTACGTGACATAGAAAGATTCTGTCTGCGTTCGTCCATTATTTTTCAACAGACAAAAAGATCACGTATCAATACTGCCTACGCAATGAACAAATAAAATCACGTCTTTATTCCCTTTGCTCCGGACCATCACAAAGCACGGCACTTCGCAAAATACAGATGTGACTGATTTGTTACGGTACAACCAATCCGAAAACGACATCAATCATTTTTCACTTGCGAAAATAAAAGCCCAGCAAAATGTGAACAATTATTTCAGTGATCCAATTTTAAAATTCAAAAACTTTGTTAAATCATGTAGGTCGCCGTGAATTTAAATGTGCTTGTCATATGGATCACGGCCCCGTAGGGGCCAAAAGTAATTAATGTCTCTTAACACAGACCGCATTATAATTAATCTAATGAAACATGATGTATTTTGAGTAAAATTGGTTAAAATAACATCATGTACTTTGACTCGTTTAAGAAGATAATGACTGACATATGTTGTTTATTAAACACGTAAAGCCTGAGACTTGCACAACGGTAGGTATGGATAGGGTCTAGCGTGACAGAATTAAATGACTCCGCCCTTTGTGAGGCCCTATTCATCCATCCCGAGTTCATCCGGTGCGTTACGTTATTTTGACCGTGTAGTATGCAGCATAATTAAAATATATGATGGTTGAGCAAGCGAAGCAAGACCGAAATGAAGCACCTTGTTTCGATTTAGTAAACCAAATACCCAGCCAAATGCGAGTCAGACACGCACACCGAAGGTTCTGTACAATCAGGTACATTCACCAAAATAATTAGTTAACATTACTAAAGTTCATAAACAATGAAAGCACTGAACATGGATTGGATTGAAAGATAAACTGGATTGACAAAATCTTTGCCAGTTGCGTTTACGCACGACTGCAGGACGAATAATTACGTGGGTGCATAAATTGTATGTAAAAATCAATTGGTCGTGTGCATTACAACACTCGCACCGCTGCGGCACCGCAGCAGTCCGACTCGAAACATCTAAATTGAAAGAGCCCTAAGGGTTATTTTTTTTCCTTTTAAGGAACGAAACCCTAAAATGAAATTGTTTTATGGAGAGAGAAAAAACTAGCTGCTGCCAGCGGCTTCCCCCACGTGAAAGTCGGCAATTACCCCAAGAGAACGCACTCCCGGTGTAAAATATATCTTTGTCCAATCTTTCTCCATTATTTTTCTATACCATAATTCAATAAAATTGATTTAGTGGTTTCGATGTGAAAACGTTAGAGATAGACGATTGTCAGTTATTTTAGCATTTATAATATTAATATGGATAAACGTCCAACTACACTGCCTTTACTCACTGAACCTATTTTGGCCTTGTTTTTGGCCCCTGACTTTTGAGAATTTGTCCCAGGATTTGATCCGGGGTGGTCTACCCCTACCACAAAGACACTGGTGGATATGGACCTTAGTTTTCTTTTTTCCTTATTTTTTAGCCTATTGAAATACATATGCATACTGCGCTACCACGGGGAGAAAGCGCAGTTATGTGGGACTCCAACCCACTAAAACTACACGGTATCCTCCTGTGCCGCTCATGGCGGGAACACAGGCACGCGTTAGCACTCATCGCGAACCCGCCGCAGAGACCTTAGTCGACCAGTGCCATTCACCAAACATAAGTTCATCTGAAGTAGTGCTATTGTGTAAAACTGACACAGTAAAGTGATCTCAAAGAGAGCTATAAATCCCTAGCATTAGTTGGAATGGCAGCTCACTTTGAGCTCAAGTCACCGTCACGGTTAAGTGTCTAAAGAATCGACCGATTGTATTTGCAGTTTATAGATTCAAAACAGACACAAATCTAACTAGATAACGTAAGTCCCTCCATCTGTGTGAAAACCAAGTGTGCCGCTTTTTTCACACACAATTTTAAATCAAATTTACTTGAAACCAATGAAAGAAAACATTTCCAATGCGTCGGCCAACTTTTTCTATATATTATTTACAGCTCAATACGTTTATTGTTTTAGTTTGCGGTTGATTAACGGTGCCGATAATGCCAAATGAAAAGCTCAAATAACGATCATGAACAAAATTTTACTCCGTTTTTTGACACGCGATGTACATACAATCTCATCATCTAGTTAGATTTATATTTGTGTGAACAACTATATCAAAATGATACTTCCCATCAAAGGCGTTTGACTCTTCGCCCAAATAACCTGTCTTTGCAACATCGTTTGAGGCAAGATTTATGCCGCAGCTATAATAAACTAGATATAAACTTTATTAGTAAAGTATATTTTACGATTACACCAAAGGATTTGAGCGTAATCGTTACGGTAGATTTTCATGGGCACTAAATTTGAGAACATGAAAGCTATTATATAAATAGTATATACAAAGTTTTATGTATATATATCTCATGATAATCTACTTTCTAATATGTCTTCATATAAGACATTATGTACAAGGTTAGTTTTTTTTTAATGTTGCCCCAATCTAGCAATTTCTTTTTTATCGTGGGTTAAAGTGAACTGAGTGAAGTGCACTTTTCACAGATTTTTGCACCTGTGCCTCCCCATAGATTATGGTATTGCAGTTCAGTGACTTTTTATTTAGGTATGTAATGACTCATTTACAAATTCATACCAGAAAATAGCATTCAGAACAGATCCTGTGTAAGCAAGTCACTTACATAAAGCAATCAACTTTGTGTTCGGTCGGTTTTATTTAAATAAAATTCTTAACAATTTTCTCGGTTACACTTTACAAAGACCAAAAAAATCGGTATTATTAATGCGTTTATGTTGCTTAACGTCATTGCTAGAATACGCCTTGAGTCGCCTTGTAATAATTATTTAATATAGTGAAGATATAGTGAAGTATATTCAAGAGGAAGGTTTATATGTATAATACATGCATAATATAGTAGAGAAACACTGATAATTTAAGAGATTTCTAATGTGTAGCGATTAAAAATTGCCAGTGCATGTGTTAGCGACATCTGGCGTCATCCGTCAGACACATGTTCGATATTGAAGTGTCCCAAGTTGAGTATCTTGTTGATGATGATGTAGATGGCGTTGATGTATGTTTGACACTATTTAAAATGTTAATAATAAATATATCTTATTCGTGTGAAATCATTTAATACAACAAACACACAAATTCAATACATATAATAATTAATTGTAAAGTCTTTTCACATTGGTTACAAAAAATGATAATTTAGTAAAAGGCCTATGGCTTAAAAGCAAAGTATTCAAGGTCTGTAGTTGCGATGACTTGAGCCTTTACTACGAGTGAACTTGCGTTGAAAGGACGGTGTCCAAAAATAACCTCAAAGGCAAGGATCCAAAAAGATACGTGATGTTATATGGGGCTAGGCTGGCTAGCGTCAAGATGAAAAGCTCATCATAATCAATGATTCAGTAGGCGCTGTGAGTATTAGTTTGAATTTGTCTGAATGCCCATTTTCATGACACATGTGCGTTTGATCTTAACATGCAATTTTCTTCTCCTTGGCAGGGCTCCAAATGCCTCTTTAGCTATAATTTATATCTAAGTAAGAAAGCTAATGGTCAACTAGCTGTTCAAGCTACAGCAGTCTCCTCTTGCAAAAGGTTCCGAGCATTATAGTTATCATCTGGTATCCAGCAAGCTCACGGACAGCTACACAGAGAACGATGCTGTTTGAGGAATCATATCTCCAGCATTGAATATTGTGGGTAAACTATATGCCTTCAGAAAGTGAGTGGTTCATACTTTGTTAACCTCAAGATAATGTATTGATGGAATGTGTGCTTGAAGAATTAAATTAGTTGACCAAACTTAAATGTGTTTTACTTCAGTCAGCTTCATGTGAGTTATTCCCTGCAATTGTCTCAAGCTACTTGCTACCCATGAGTTAGCCGGTTGGGTAAGGAAAAGCTGCCTTACAATAAAGAAACACATTTTTTGAGCTTACATTCCAAACGCTGGCTGAACCCTACCAGATAGATCAAAATAATGTGTTTCAGTATTGTACACCTTAAAAAGATCTACAAAAATATCCGCGATGTTATATGCCTATATCTCTTAGGGATAACCCACAATAACCATTTTTATCCTTTACTTTTACGAGAAATAATGCCTTATTTACGAAGCGATTTTATTCAATACAGCATTAACCTTATCCAATTAAGTACCTTAAATACATTGTGCATTTAATATAGATCAATATGGCCCTTTACAGCATGTAACTTAAATGAATATTTTCGAAGATATTACTGATTTGAAATACAGGGACATAGTGGGTAACTGATTCTCCATTCTGATTCGGCGACGGCGAGAATTAGTTTCAGATGATCTACAATATGATCAAAACATATTTGACGAAGCATTATTTGAATTGAACAAAGTAGTTCAATTAATTACGGGTAAATCGATCAAGGATTTTGGGTTGCCGATGCCAGCTAATACAACTAACTCAGATTTAACTAATAGTGGCGAATACACAAGAGAAACATCATACGATCAATCGAGACTATTACAAAATATAGCTTAAGAGGAAATATGGGCAGAGAGCACCGACTGAATTTCCTTAGTAAAACGTCATAATTCGAGGTTTAACTCGCGTCTCTTTCCTCCTCCAATATTGGACCAATTTAAAAGATATTCCATAAACTGGTAAAGTCAAATTTCAATTTTGAGCATTTTTTGAGGGCTCTAGTGCTTCTAAAGATAATGTATCATCAAAAAGAAAAACAAAGGGACATAGTATATATCTTTAATTTTCAGTTTACTGAATATCTTTTAAATTGGTCCAATATTGGAGGGGAAAAGAGACGAGAGCCAAACCTCGAATAATGACTTTTTACTAAGGAAATTCAGTCGGCGCTCTCTGACCCCGTTTCCTCTTAAGATGAGCCACGATTGAACATCGAACAGATAAAAGTATTCACTAGATTACATCAATTAATAACAATGAAGGAAAACTATTTTTCCTTGATGCCCTAGGAGGTACAGGAAAAACATTTTTATTCAATTTGCTTTTAACAAAAGTGAGATCTACCGGAAAAATCGCATTAGCTGTCGCGTCATCCGGCATTGCCGATACGCTTTTAGAAGGAGGCCGGTCAGCACACTCTACATTCAAGCTCCCGCTGAAAATCGCCACCGATGATAATAAGAGCGTCTGTAGTGTTTCTAATCAGAGCAATACCGGCAAAATGATGCGTGACTGCTCACTAATAGTCTGGGACGAAGCCACCATGTCTAACAAGACGTCTGTGGAAGCACTGGATAGGACAATGCGCGATTTGCACAGCAAAAATTCACCTATGGGTGGATGTACAATTCTGTCCTCAAAAGACTTTCGTCAAATCCTAACAGTTGTGTCTCGAGGAACACGTGCTGACGAAATAAATGCTTACCTAAAAAGATCCACACGTCAATAAATTAGAGCTTAATACTAACATTAGGGTTACCTTGTCTTCACGTGAGAACAGGCTTTTTTCAGAGATGCTGCTAAAAGTTGGCAATGGAGAGTTAACACAAAGTGATGGAAGGATTGACCTAGAAAATCTTTGAGTTTTGATAGACAACATCCAAGAGTTGGTCAACAATATCTATCCCGACATTGATAACACAAGTTGTAAGACTATATCTTAGGTTTATTTATTTATTTAAGTAAGGCACACCAACAACATATTTGCAATTTCATTTAAAGGTTTAACATTCAATTAGAAAATGGTCCCGTGCAAACAGGTCAGTTACAGGCGTGCACATCGCTCACAGTCTTGTGTTCGCGAATTAAAAATTTGTCAAAAAAAAAACTACCGGTAATTTTTTTTTTGTTTATTTTGTGTTTGGTAAGGTTTAAAGAAAGAGCGATTCTGTCATCAACTAACGAACAAGTAGATAGGGTAAATAACTTGATACTTTCAAAGATTGATGCGCCGACGCAAATATACTACTTGGTCGATACTGTTCTCGATTTGGAAGAATCTGTTCATTTTCCTACAGAATTTCTTAATTCAATGATCCCGTCTGGACTCCCTCCTCATAAAATGGTGTTGAAACTAGGTTGTCTTGTTATTTTATTAAGAAACCTGAATCCATCTAAACTTTTCAATGGCACGCGTTTGCTGGTAAAATCACTAAAAACTTTCATAATCGAGTAAACAATACTCACCAGATGTGGTACCGGTGAAGATATATTGATTCCCCGAATTCCTCTGATACCATCGGATTTACCGTTCCAATTCAAACGCCTACAATTGCAGGTAAAGTTATCTTTTGCAATAACCATTAATAAATCGCAGGGTCAAACTTTCAACGTTGCAGACTTAGATTTGAGCGCTGAGTGTTTTTCACATGGCCAATTATATGTTGCTCTTTCAAGAGTAACCTCTAAGGAAAACATGTTCGTATTGACTAATGACAAAAAAGATGTAAACTTTGTACAAAAAGATATTTTGTAGTATATTTAGTATCAGTATTGCACCCGTGCAAAGCCGGGGCGGGTCGCTAGTATAAAATAATCAGACAACAATAAAACGTCACTCAACATGGATGTCAACGTGGCTATATACAAGCGACGCCAGCTGTCAGCCGATGTAAGTGTATAAAAACTACGACAAAGTGAAAATAACATGAAATGTAAAAACAAAAGTTGACTATCAAAGGTAAGTAGCGAGCGGGTCCAGCTGACCAAAGACTCCATCAAGGCTCATACTTGCAGTGATCTTTTAGATCAGTACGTCTGCCCTCCTCTAAAACAGGGCAAGTCAAGGTACCTAATTACCTAGGCATCATGATAGACAACCTGATGTACTGGAAGGTGCAAGTTAAGGGAACATCTGGCAGTGTTAGGCAACTCATAGCTTTTTTTAAGAATCTGCGACATAGTGCTGACTTAGGTATGTTCCAGATGATTTTCGTTTCACTCTGCCAGTCGAATTTTAAATTCAAGTAGGCCACCAAGCGGTACTTTTGAACGTTACATTAAAATTTACAAGTAATAATAGTTGATTCTACCGTGCATTGGGAAAGTAGCTTGTAATGGAGAAGAATGCACAAGAAACTCCATACTTAATCTTTTTACTTTTTACTCCATACTTTTCATTTGGATAACGGCTTGTGCTGGCGCTCCAAATACGTACATGCTACAATTAGAGAGAGTACAAAAAGCTGTTCTCAAAGTTATGACTTTTAGGCAATTCCGTTATAGCACCATGCAATTATATAAGGACTGCAAAGTTATGACCGTGAGACAGCTCTTTGTGCTCAACACCATCTTGCGCAAACATGGTTGACTGGATTATAGTGCAGTTCATGAGGTTAATAGATCTAAATATGTCTGGTTTGGAGCCTACCACCACCTTTTACAAAACAACCTTGTTGCGAGAATGTTTTGTAACAAACTTATAATAAAAATGCTCATTTTTGTACATAATATGCAACCCTAGTTAATCATTATTAATTTAAAGCCGCATATTGCCTATTATTTCCCAGAACGAATGATTTGATTCTATTCCCTGTAATAAGATCGCTAAAGAAGCAACTAAAGGTAAACCTACCATAAAAAGGTTTTACGGTGTATCTATTAATGTTACAAAAATCTAAAATATTATGAGATATTTATTTTATAAAACAACCCAATATACAGTGCACCCAACACAGGACCACATTCGTACAGCATCAGTATTATGAATTTAGCGCGTACATTTACAAAAACATTCATAAAAAACTGAATATCTTAGACCTCAACAAACACAACCTAAAATAAAAAGTGACAGAATGGCTACTTAAATAGGACTATTCCGTAAAGGAGACTTTACTTACCTACATCGCCTAAGAAGCAAAAACCCATCCCCATGCTTGCAAATTGCACGAATACTTCTATCCTCGTACTTATACACACTCGTACATACAACTCCCCCACTCACTACACACCGACACCACATCACCTACTTATCCTCGCTCACACACAAACACCTACACACCTACAATTCACATTCATTCACCCTCACACTTCCACAAACTCATACATAATTTAATAACTAAAGTAATCTATAACCTTTTTCCCTTCTGAAGTAAAACCGAACCAGTCTACTTTCAAAAAAAAAAATATTCAAAATTGTTTATTTCTTAACCAAATCTAAACAACAAGTTATGATTGGAGCGTCTTTTTAGGCAAAAAAATGCCCGTATTAAGAGACTACGCTCTTCCATAGCAAGATCATTTTTACAAAAACAGACAGAAAAGAATAACATTATTCACATGATTGTGTATTCCTGTATGGGGATGGTTTGAGTGTGTTTTGTGTGTGTGAGGATAAGTGTGTGTGTAGAGAAAAATGGGTGAGTTAACCATATGTTGCAAGTCCAATTAGTTAACATTTTTTTACATTCATGTAGTTGTTTAGTGTATATGTATACCTCCTTGTTTACCCTATTATATAGCTGAGCAGAACGTTTGTTGTATTGTACAACAGCGAATTCTCTTTTAGTTTGTGGGATTTGAGCGATCATGTCTTTCCGTCTTTTTGATGTTATATTTGCATTATAAGGCAGTGTCTTATGCTTTTTAGGATTGTATATGTGATGAACAGGTTTCTAACAGAAAGCAGGCCACTAATCTGATATAGACTGTCAGTAGGGTATCTGATCTTTTAAAATACATTATTTTTATTAGTGCTTGTTGTGCTCGTTCTACATCTATAAATCTCGTTTTTGCCGCACCGCCCAATATGGGTATACAGTAGACTGTAACAGATTGCACAAGTGCCACATAAACTTCATTAAGGAGATTTCTATGAAAGCCTACTTTTTATTTATATTTGTGGGGATGACATGCCGTAATGTTTTAAATATCCATCCTAGTTTCCTAACTCTTCCTGTAAAATGGTCTATGTGAGCATACCATGATAATTTATGGTCAATTATGACGCTTAAATATTTAGTTTGTGAGACTTTATTAATTGCAGGACACTTACTTATTGGAAACGTTATCACATGAGTGTACTTTGATCCTGGCGACCAAGTCCTGCCGCTCAGAGACCCACGCAGGGCACTCTTCGAGCGTGTGCTGTGCAGAGTCAAGGTCGCCTCCGCAGTGATGGCAATTTGCCGTGGTCTCTCGCCCAATCCTGTTCAGGTACTCATCGAAGCAACCGTGCCTGGTCAGCACCTGAGGAGAGTAAGGTCCTGACAGGCAAAATATAGTTTTTCAATAAATTTCCATCCAGTCAATAAAAACCAGTGTTTCCTCCTAAATATTTGATATAAATAAATTATTTAGTTATAAACCCAATAATTAATGGTAATTTACTATCATATTCATTACTCATACTAATATTTTCCTGTTTGTTATATTCTACTGACGGTTATAGACGCATTTCGGTGATAACACTTATCACACCACCTGCTCGAAAATGTCCAATAACATATTATGCAATACCAATGTAAAGTAAAGCGTGAAACAAACGCTTCAGAAATGATTAATAATCTACTACTGGAAAAATCAAAACCAGATACGAAAAAGCCTATGTCGATTTTTTGGAGAACAACAAAAGTAGGAGTCAAGACTGTGTTGGATTCCGTACTTTTAGTTTATTTCCAACATTTTAGCTTATGGTGCTTTTTTCCGTTTTTGTGTTTCAGAAAGACATCGGGATGAAACGTCAAAAGTATTCACAACACACCACCACAACTTCTATAACTGTACCGAACAAAAATGTTACTCTATCCTTCCATAACTGGACTAATGTATCCAATGTTAATATTAACTTTTGATTTATATTAATTAGAAAATAAATACTTCATTGATAGATCCTTGGCTTTTTAATGTCTCGCAGAAGGTGCGAAAGGTAGAGTATGCTCCTCTGGGATAAAGCCTGTCTTGTCTTCGTCTTGGGCAGCTTTAGCCACACTCTCGTTATGCTCAGGATTCAATTTGCCGCCCGTGACGTAAGACACCGTTTTATCCCCTTGGTGCATAATCTACTATTAAGCGAAAGCTTTTTTGATTACGAAATCGAAACGTACAGTGAACCGCTTGACAGTGGCAACAATATGACATTCACTGTGCCTTTAATTCACTGCGAAAAAGGCTATTTTGTTAGTGCGAATGTTGACTAATGATTAATTACATAATTTTTTTTCTAGCCTAAGATGTGTCCTAGACACAAGCATCCCTAATCTCCTTCCATATTACTCTGTCTCAACATAAAACAAATGTTATTTTATAGACACTACTTTATTTTACATGTAAATACATACATCTAAATTACAATGGTACCTATACATTAGGTACATCCACAAAAAGGCGTAAACGTAAATAAAAACTTTTTTTTTTTATTTGTGCTCACATGTTCAAGAATTCATTCACATTTCTAACAAGCATTACAATTGCTTATTTACTTGCACGAGAAACTTAAATTTATACAATTTAAATTAAGTTGAGCGTAGTATAGAACAAAAAGTATCATAAAATATCCTTACAATTTCATTTCATGATGAACTGAAATATAATTGATTACAGAGTAGTTCCCAATTCGCTAGTATTTGGCATCGCAGTTTTAGAGAAAATAAAAATAAAACTTTTCTCTATGGATTGGTAACCCTGATTTGACACTTCTTTTTCGCGCGTTTACCGGCATCGCATGCAAAAATGGTTTCGGAAGAAAAATTACTTCGAAAAATACGGAAATATAATAAAAAGTTCGAACGTCAGCGTCGAAGGAAAAGTTTAAAATTATTTGCTTTAACTAATTCCAATCGAAAAGAAAAAAATAATGTAATAATAAACTACAAAAATCGCCGGGTAGCAATCAGCAGGTTCACGTTCGTTTTAAATGATTCACATAAAATTCATACCATATCTCTCTATTTGTTTTAAGAAAAACCAAAACAATAACTAATATTAGTACGTTGAAGTTACTGATTAATGTTAATATAATATGAATTGTATTGTTAAATCTATGATACAGATAAACTACAACTACAGATAACAAAATAATATCACCTAATATAAACATCAAAGTAGCTATATATAAGCGTTGCCAGATATTAGTAGCTGTAGGTATGCTATTGTTGGAATTACGAAAAAGTGAATATATCATTATAAAGTAAAAACAACAGTTCGCTAACAGCGGTAAATATGTACTACCTTGAACTAATAGCCCGAACACTAATGCAAGCTTATACTTATTATTTATTAATTTAAAAAAAAAAATACAATATATTAGAACCTGAAACATTATGGTTGTTATTAAAGCCATACCCCAAGCAAATAGACAACTCTTAAGATATTTCCTTCGATTGTACCCGTCGAAAACTTTTACAAAGTCTACGTAGAACATGTGACACAAAACCAACAACCAGTGGTTGGCCACTGAACTTAAGTAAAATTGAAGATTATAGGTAAAAAACCACCATGTGTCATAACACACACTCTACGTGTCACATGTTCTACGTAGACTTTGTAAAAGTTTTGCATTATATTGATCCGTAGCACTGCAATAGCTAAGAATTTTACAAACAGTCCGTTAAGAAAAACAAAATTTTTGAAATTTCGAAATTTCTTTAAAATACACCACGATGCCGCTCCGTATAATAACGTAGTTAATATAAGCACCAAAAAAATGTATTGATAAATGTCTCGAACAGTGTGTTTATCATAATCATTGTTAACACCATCGTTATAATCACCATCGTAATAATCATCATGTTTATAATCACTAGCATTGGTATAATTATAATTAACGTAAATATCACTCACTGTAGAGTTGTTTAAGCTGGTATTGTTGTCAGACATGGTAAATGTCACTTGCACAGTTTTTGCTTCTCGATTTACTAAGTGAAATAGTGTAGTTCAAAATGTCAAACTAAACAGAACAGTTTGTTTGTTCATTCAGTTTCACGTAAAGCACTTCCAAATTGCCGAGCAAATATGACAGGTTCGCTTTAAAAACATTCGATGGTATAAGGTACAACAATACCACAACAAAAATGAATCATGGCTAAATCCACATCACATATTATGTCATACTTAATATCATACTAATATAATCAATGTGGAATTATGATAGGATGTTTATGAACCTTAAAGAAATCAATTATCGGGATTAACTATGTTGCGCCATATAATTTATTTACATTTATAATTTTAGTTCAATTTCATTTTTAATTTCTCCAATTCTGTACTCTAAGCTGAAGATGTTGTGAAATTCTTTATTTCTTATTAATTTAAACATTTTTTTAAACAAACTCTTTAGCTTACCGTGCATTATCAACCGAACCAAACGTATATGCAAAATTTCATGTTAATCGGTTGAAGATAATTGGTTTAAAATTCAGTTGCAAGATTTGACCGGAACATACATACGGGACATACATACATACATTGCAAGTTAAATAAAAGTTTGTAAAAAACCAGCTGTTCAGATCATTTTGTCGAGTTATGCATACCTAATATATGGAGCAGTTTACCCGACTTTAAAAAAAAGGAGGTAATTGTAACCATTTCTTAAAATCTTTCATTTTGGTATACAACTTGATTAGTAAAGACAGAAGAAAAAAAATGGGATTCCCACAAATTGGCACCCAAAAATTAATTTGAAATGTTTTTTTTATCTTCACTTATTTAATTACACTTGGACGTTCAAGACGTATCTAATTAAGAATCGTACTTCTTATCTTTCTTACTAATATTATAAATGTATAAGTTTGGATAGATGTGTGTATAGATATGTGGATGTACGTTTGTTACTCAATCACGCAAGAACAGCTGCACGGATCTGGATCAAATTTGGCCAGACATAGATTATAGTCTAGAATAGCACATAGGCTACTTTTTATCCCGGTATAGTGTTCCTTTGGGATAAGAAAACACTTTTTTCGCGGGTGAAGCCGCTGAAAGAAGCTAGTATTACATATTTACATACAAACATACAAGATACGCGCGAAAAACTTAACCTTTTTCTTGCATTCGGGTAAAAATGAATGAAATTGCAAGGCCCTATCGAAATATCACATTTTGGCATTTCAATCATTGCCATTGCTGACATCGAAAGGCACTTGTCTATGGCCTCTGGACCACAAACAAACAGGTCTGGAACATTCAGCCACGGAGTGATCTCACGCAAAAAGGCACGTGTTGTGGTCACTAGTAGGATTTGAATGTAGTCTCCGCTAGCAATATCCGCTTAATATCGGAGCGCTGAACTGCCCGTCAGAATAGGGCTTTTAAATGTGCGAAAACGGACTTTTAAAATTCTTTGTCATATTTTCATAATTATGTACTGTGGGTATTTACGTCATAGTAATTAAATCTCATAGCGTGGATGAAAAAGAAAGAACGAAAATATTTATATATTTGGCACACGAAATAGTTGTACAAGTACAAAAAAGTTGAATTAAAGACTGTATCATTCAGCAAAACGATAGTCAACCTAGACAACCTAGTGCCTGACTTTAGTTTTCAACTGAACCTTTAGTTAGGTGAAGTAGCATGGGTATGGGTACTGAATGTAAATAATCTTAGATTCAGAACCGGTTTCTGAATAGAGTAATTGAAATTAAGATAGTGCCAAAGTTTAGCAGATTTTCAGCCTAAATAGACCAGGGTCGATAATTTTTGAAAACAAAAAGAAATATAGTAGAATGAAACCCATTGGAAAAGGAAGAAAATACAACAAAAAATATAGGAAAAATAATTTACGGGCGATCTGTCTGAGGTCGGGAAGAGGAAGGGGCTGAGTTTTATTTATATATTTTTTTACATTATTAGAAGGTCGAGATTTCAACAAACAAAAAGTCCACCAACTTTTTAAAAAAGCAGATATTTTGACACGAGAATTTTCGATTGAAAATTGTGGTAGTTTTTTCGATATTAAGTAGATATTAAATAAAAAATACAGTGTATTTGGGACATAAAAAGGTAAGTTTTTACCAAACCATGAGAAAAAAAAAGATTGTAAAAGATAAAAATAAAAACTTTTTTCTCGTTGTTCTAAAACCCCCAGGCTTATTTCGTAAGAAACAGCAGTCAGCAATCATCGCGCGATCAAACGCTTTTTGTCATAAAATAAGAAATTACCTAGTGAGGGTATGGTAGGTCCTGCACAACGTTTGCTAATCGCTCGATGTTTGTCAAATGCACTTACCCTGACCAAAAAATCAGCATGAGATATGAGCATTCCTATTGGCCTAGCTGCACTGGTGGCGCATGAATTACGGTAGTGAATACTCCCAGATTTTAGAATAAAATCTTTATAAAATCGAACATTGGTCTTTTGAAAAAATAAAACTTACAAAATGTTTGTTATCAAATTGTCTTTCCATTAGTATTAGTATAAAAAATAATTAATGAACACTTTACGAGGAGATGCATGCTATCAATAATTATTTACACTTTTATGGTTTTGTTGGAAGGAGATTAGTGACACATATAACTCTTTAAAAAAAAATTGTACTACCATTTTAGAATCAACATTATGTAGAAATTTTGTGTATATTTATTAATTGATATTTCTTTTTAAATAAAGAGTAGATAGCTTTTAAAAACAGCAAAAAATTCGACTAGCGCGGCGTTTTGCCCGGGTGCCTCCCCGAGCAAAACGCCGCGCCAGTCGAATTTTTTAAGCCTCAAGAGTAATTATTACGCAAAAATCGCTATCGTTTTGCTCTTGCAAGATACGTTATAAGCATGCCGCTCGCCCGCTGTTCTCATAGCCGCAAAACTAACAGCAATAGTAGTCAGACTGAAGCGCGTTTTATGATCTTCCCGTGCATACCTTTTTTCTGATCGTGCATAAGATAAGATTGACGAGCTCGAAGCTAAATAATTACAACTGCACGGGTCGATTTTCAAGGTTAAGCAACGCTTGCCGAGATCGGTCCGTACAACAATCCTACAACAATTACTTTCAAACAATAATTTGTTTTAATATTATGCTTAATTACTGCACATTTTTTAACCCCTTGAGTGCCTAAAACGTGGATCTATGCGATACACAATGGCTTTTTAATTGTTTCGGTAATTACGACATTCAACCGGATAATCTTATCTTGTCATCATGTCTTTTCCTCATTGGCTATTTTCAACATTAATCAGAATAGTTTCCTTATTTTTGTGTAATCATAAAACAAAATATTAGTATGCCAAACAAATACACGAAATACCAAGTTTAAGACATATCAAGAAATCCCCGTAGCCAATATAGAACATACTGTGTGACTGTAGTTATCACGAAATGGGGTTGAATCAAAACGTGACACGGAGATTATGTAGATGTTGTTTTCAAAAGTGGGTTTTGCCCATCATAAGCAATTTATTTATGGGTTCTGCGTATTGTTTCCATTATCCTGTAGGCATCTTTTTTTTCTTGTTATCATTATTTAGTGGTTTGTGGTCTTAGTATTGCCTTAGAATAGAATATTATTCATTTGCTCAGAATTAAGGTATTTACAATAAGGTGGTTACAATAATATTAAGACTCCTTGTACATTCTACCATTTTGGCATGTAAACATTGATGCAATTTATCATCAAACACACAAACATTGATATACAACACAACTAAAATTTATCAGCTAGAAAATCCGACACAGAATAGTAGCATTTATTTACTAGAAGTATAGTTAGTATCTGTTTGAAAGTTGTTACTGATTCCTCTTTTATGGAATTAGGAATGTGGTTAAAAATAACCAGTGCCATACCAAAAATACTTTTCCTCAACAATGCAGTCCTATATATCCACCTGTGCGTAACAAGTTTTGTTATTGAGATTGCAAAGTTACGTTTCGGCAACTGCTTTCCGAAAAAGTTAAAAGTAGATGTCGATTACATTTAAAGCTCATAACTAATAACAGTTGCATGGGTCGAACATCAAGATTAAGTAACGCTTGCCGAGGTCGGTATGTGGAAGGGTAACCATCTTAACAAACCGAGACGGAGGACGGAGGAATCCGTGCCTCGGAAAACAGGTTGATCTAGCCTGTCATTTGAATATCTTTGACAGTCGTTACGGTAGTCAGAAGCCATACATACCAGTCATGTCAAGGGCTATCGTGTTACCCAGTTACTGGGTTGTGGATATCATATATAAAATAGGCAGTCGTTGCAGGCTGTCCATGTTATATGGTATTGGTACTCAGCTGAATCCGGTTAGACTAAAAACCGACCTCAACATATTGGAAAAAGGCTCGGCAGATTAATTAATTGGTGTTAGTATTGCCTTCATCATCATCAGCCTATAGCAGTCCACTGCTGGACCGAGGTTTACCCAATCGCACGCCACTTGTAGATCGTCGCTCCACCTAGCCTAAGGACCGTCCTACCGACGCGTCTAGAAGACTCGACCAAGGTTCCCAAACGCCGGCCAGCCCAGCTGTATTCTTCTGCTAGTTTTCTTCTCAAAGATGTTTTTACCAAACTGCAGAGTTCGCCCGAGTTAATCATATTCTTGAACAACCCTGAGAGCACCGCCATTAACAACAATCGGTCCCAGAGTGGCGTATGATGAACATAACCTGGGTTTTGTCTAAGTTCATCCGGAGACCGATGCGTGCAGAAGAGTCAGCTAGGCCTTCCGACATCTGCTGCAGCGATTCAACCATTATGACAACTTCGTCCGCAAATCTCAAGTGTGAGATGTACTCGCCGTTCATTTTAATGCCCTATCCTTCCCAGTCCAGCGTCTTAAACAAATCCTCCACGCGTTACTAAACAATTTGGGGTAAATTACGACCCCTAGTCTCACCCCTCGATGCAGTAGAATGTGTTCAGTTCAGTTCGGTCTTAAACTTGGACGGTCATTGCAGCATTTTCATAAACGTGAGTTATCTTTATGAAAAAGCACTTGGATGTATCGCCAATCAACTTGGCATCGCTGCATAAACTCCAAAACATACAGGTATCGATAGAGTCAAAAGCTCTTATCATAGTCCACAAAAGCAAAACACAGGGGCGATTATACTCTTCGGAGTTCTGTATAATTTGCCGCTTATTCTGTATTAATCTGTATAAATACTCTGGGATGAACGGTTGTATACTCATACCTATATTTTTTTTTTCAACTGTCACCACTTATCGCTTCTTTCGTTTTACCCGACTGCCGAAGGAGTGTAATGTGTTCAACAGTCTATGTATGTATGTTCCTATCTGGCGTACTACAGACCAAATGCATTGGCCGATTTTCATGATTCTTACGTCATTCGATTCGTCTTAACCTTGCGAGTGTCACTGGTTACATTAAAATTGGAAAATAGAAAAATGGCGGCTTGTCGGCGCTATATTGCGGGGACCCAATTTTGTTTTTCTTAACCCATTGTGTAGGGTATCAAGAGGTGCTTTCAAAAATGTATAAAACTTATATGTTTAAATTTGAATAATCAAAAAAAAATGTTAACTAAAAAGTTATAATTAAAAAAAAACACATTAATAAAATCAAAAACCAGTCGCTTAAGAAGTGAACTAAAACGACGTAAACAAGAAGAATCATGCTGTGCAGTCGGAGGATACATCTGGTTTTGGTCAGCCAGCTCGCGAATATGTATCCTCTGACTGCACAGCAAGATTTCCTTCTTCTTTACATCTTTTTAGTTCACTTTTTAAGCAGTTGGGTTTTAGATTTATCGAATTGAATTCTTTTTTCTTCACTTTCTTTTAGTTTATAAGCTACACAAAAAAGTTTTTCTTCCAACTATGCTTTAATTGCATCACAATCACACTAAAAACTCAGTACAAAGCGAGTCTTTAATGCTCTAGAGCAATAAAAATGTATGAAATTTCATTATTGCACTGTTTTTTTTTTAATCGCACCAAATGTTGCCAATCTCAATGGATTAGCTCTATTCAGCCAGCCGATATCAATACTTTTTTTTTACGTACGTATTATTCATTTCTATCCTACTTGTTCCAAATTTAAAAAATGATTGCTGCTAACTCTGATTTCAAAATGAAAGAAATTTAAAAAAGTGATTTATCTACTATTCCTATAGGTAATAGTTGAAAGAAAAGCAGATTATGCACCTCGCCTTAAGTAATTTATATTGCCCTCGTGCCTGTTAGATTAGAGCCCTCGCTAGCGCTCGGGCACTAAATCAGGCACTCGGTGCAATAATAAATTACTTTGTGCTCGATGCAATAATCTACTATTACTACATACTTAAAACATACATACTTAGTTTTGGTCTCTTGAAAAGACTGAACCACTACTTATGACAGTTTGAAAAAACCGGGCAAGTGCGTGTCGGGCCACGTGCAATAGGGTTCCGAAGTTGCATACTAAAAAAAAATTAAAACAGTTGCGCCGATCTAACAACAACAAAAAATTATAATTTGGAACCATAAACAAATCAAACATTCCCGAAAATTTTTTGACTAAATGTATATTAACGATCTCCCGAAATAAACATCAAATAATTTTATTTCTAATATAATTCTAGAAATAATTCTATTTTTAGTTCTTTTTGCGGATGACGGTACAGCTGTAGTCAAGTGTACTAATAAAAATGATTACAAGCAAGACATAAATAAATAAACTTACAAACCACACTTTACAAAATGTAATAAATTCGTTACATAATAATAAGTACCTGGGCGACCGAGCTCTGCTCAGTTGAAAATAGAGAAAACTACGTTTTCTAAAAATTAAACCGAAGATCGATTTATCGCCCCCGAAACCCCCTGCATACTAAACTTCATGAAAATCGTTGGAGTCGTTTCCCAGATTCAGATTAGTTAAATATCTACATATATACAAGAATTGCTTGTTTAAAGGTATTAGATTTAGTAATAGACCTAAATAAAACAAAAATAATGCATTTTCATCAACGTAGTGAATATCCAAATGTTTGTATTGATTACCAAGGCTATCATATTGAGGAAGCAAATAAGGCTAAGTTTTTAGGTATAGTGATCGACAGCAAACTTACTTGGAAACCTCATATTGAAGTTGTTTTCAAAAAACTTAGTAAATATGCATATGCTCTCTTTCAACTATTAAACAAATAGCAACAGTCAGTCAGTTCTTCTGTTCTGGGGGCATTCTACCCATAAGGAACTAGTATTTAGAATGCAAAAGAGATGTATTAGGTCAATGTTAGGTCTAAAAACAACAGATAGCTGTCGTCCTTATATATTTTGGCAACAGCTTTATTTGTAAAAATCAATTCAAAATTATTGAAAAATCTGTCGGAAGTCAGAAGAAATCCAATACGGACTCAATATTTAATCCAGGGGGGCGACCATAAGCTCTTAGAGCGGTATCAATGATATCGAGTAAGTGACAGATGTATATAATACAAGTCAGATACATCAGTCCCTTATTCGATCTCAAATTGATACCGCTCAAGAGCTTACCTCCCTTGTATTTCTTATGAAATGTAAAACCGTGCTAATGCTAAAATAGTAGTTTATGATACTGTTGCATAACAAGGGGTATTAAAACATGAGTGTGAGTTTAAAAACCGAGCCGTAGGCGAGGTTTTTAATAGTATTCACACGAATGTTTTAATACCTAGTTATGTGCAGTATCATACACTACTTTATCTACACTCATACATTTTGGGATTGAACCTACTTAATATTATTTTTTTTGCATTTTCCATGCCATAAAGTCGTGAAAAATGCATCATATAATAATCTCGACTTTTCTGGTAAGAGATTATGAGTAGTTTCCTACGCCGCATATAAAATGTTTGGCAGAGTTAAATTTTCTTCACATTCACTAATATCAGACATTTTAAGCAAGAAATTAAAAAACTCATGAAATTCAGCAGCGAAACCTACAAAACGTATGAATGGCGCCAAAACCCAGCACATCACCGCATTATCTGCGCATGCGCTAAGGCTTAGCACACGCACTGCGATATTTATTCGCGCGAATTTTTTCCGCCCATTCTGCGACCTATGGAATTGTATTTAGCTGCTCGCATTGCGGTAAAAAATCGTGCGGCAATAATACCGTATGAAATCCGTGTTTTGCAACAGAATCCACCGCACCGTGGCGCGAATTTAATTCGCACGAATATTTTGAGCTCTATGAACAGGTAGAAAGAGACAAAATTCGCGCGAATAAAAATCCCAGTGCGTGCTAAGCCTAAAGCGGGCATTGTCACAGACAATTTAAAATTCGAATCGTTTTTTTTTATAATAGGTACTAAAATGGTTAATTAAGTATAAATTGAATTCACTTATTGTTGCAATCAAATCAATAACACCGCACACTAGTGAGAAATTGATCAAGTGACATTTTAAATGAAATTGATTATGAATTTTATAAATGATGTGATAATTTGTTATGTACCTGGAATGTGTGATCTAATTTTATTGTAAATTTTATTTAATGGACTTCTATATTCTTTTAATTTATTGTGTTTTTAAATTATTGAGATTATAATTATTGGGAAGATGAAATTTAATGATTGATGGAATGAAGATCTTTTTAATTTTTCTGTAAAGGAAATTTTAAATTAATTGATTTATTGTAAGAAATGGTTATTTATACTGAATGAAAATTCTGATTTCCATATGATTTTAATGATGGTGATAAAATACTTGTGATAATGTTATAACTTTTTAAGGAATTAATAAAAGCTTTTTTATTTTATTAATTTTATTACTAAAATGGCATTACAAAAAAAATATTGATGGAAACTCCTTAGTGATTAACTTCTTGGATTTGTCCTGAATCGTAATGAGAGTAGATAAAAATCTTTATCTACTCTCATATCGTAATATTCGAATTATAAACTTCAAAACGAGTTTATATTGACATACTTTATAAACACAATACCGAAATTTAAAAATAGAATCTCATTATAACACTATTTCTCTAACAAAAAAATGCTATAATATTTTTTTTTTCTATTACGACACAGGACAAATCCAAGAACTAAGGAGTTTCCATCAATATTTTTTTTAATGCCATTTTAGTACCTATTATAAAAATATTTGATTCCAATTTTAAATTGTCTGTGACAGTGTCCGCTTTAGGCTTAGCACGCACTGCGATTTTTATTCGCGCGAATTTTGTCTCTTTCTACCTGTTCATAGAGCTCAAAATATTCGCGCGAATTAAATTCGCGCCGCGGTGCGGTGGATTCTGTTGCAAAACACGGATTTCATGCGGTATTATTGCCGCACGATTTTTTTACCGCAATGCGAGCAGCTTCATACAAGACAAAGACAAAGACAAAGATATTTTATTTCAAGTAGGCCACCAAGCGGCACTTTTGAACGTTACATTTTACAAATAATAATAGTTGATTCTACCGTGCATTCGGAAAGTAGCTTGTAATGGAGAAGAATGCACAAGAAACTCCATACTTACTCTTTTAAAAAAAAACTTTTTACAATATTTAGGTACATAAGTACATACCTTGATGAATGAAATTGAGTTTATACAATACAAATATATTTATACAGTCTTCAGAAGGTCCAACAATAATTCAAAGATCGCAATACAATTCCATAGGTCGCAAAATGGGCGGAAAAATCCGCGCGAATAAATATCGCAGTGCGTGTACTAAGCCTTAGCGCATGCGCAGATAATGCGGTGATGTGCTGGGTTTTGGCACCATTCATACGTTTTGCAGTTTCGCTATACTGAATTTCATGAGTTTTTAAATTCTTGCTTAAAATGTCTGATATTATTGAATGTGAAGAAAATTTGACTCCGCCAAACATTTTATATGCGGCGAAGGTAATTACTCATAATCTCTTACCAGCGAAGTCGAGATTATTATATGATGCATTTACACGGAAATGCAAAAAAAGAGATATTAAGTAGGTTCAATCCCAAAATGTATGAGTGTAGATAAAGTAGTGTATGAAACTACACATAACTAGGTATTAAAACATTCGTGTGAATACTATTAAAAACTACTATTAAACACACACTTATGTTTTAATACCCCTTATATGCAACAGTATCATAAACTACTATTTGGTATTGCCCCGCGCATTAATAAAGTACCTAATGTAATAAAAAATATTACTGTAATTAAATTTAAAAGAGTGCTAAACGAAATATTAATTGAGAAATTTTATTACAAAATTGACGACTTCCTTAATGATGAATCGTTGACTGTTTGAGATCTTTTATTATTGTTATATCAGCTACCAAGTATCCTGATTGGCATTATTACTATTTTGTTTTGATATCGTTGTGATAATTTTTACTAGTGTAATCAGTCCAACATTTATAGATGACATTTATATAACTAAATTTGACATTTATAATTCACAAAGAAAATAGACAAAGGGTAAAGACGGTACCCTATTTCTAAGGCTCCACGATTCGTCTGTCTGTGTCTGTCTGTCTGTCCGTCTGTCACCAGGCTGTATCTCATGAACCGTGATAGCTATACAGTAAAAAAAATCGCAGAATTAGATGCAACAACGTCTCCATGCTGACACTCAGCATCAAGCACCTGCGCCGCCGGCCCAAGCGGCTACTCCACTTTGAAATGGCGCTGAAAGAGGCCAGCAATGTCGCATGGTTCATGAGCGTCACCTACACTCACCGGAAGGCTCGACCCCGGATTTAATTTATTAGTTGACTTCCAAAATCTATTGAATTTCTTATCAGTGTGATGTTTTTAATGATAAAATTAAGAAGCTTATACGAATACTAAACAAGGACAAGACAACAAAATAATTAACAAATTGTAATTTGTATATAGTTAGACATAGAAAATTTCTGAACTCTTTGATAAATGATTTTATTTCTGTAAGTTGGTTTGTACAAACACTTTTACATGTCGATCATATTTTTAAAACTAGATGAGGTCGGCGTTTCCTATCTGACTACTCTGAGAAAAAAGGCCGAAACAAACTCAGAGGTCACAGTCTATTTTAAAGTCCAGACAAAACAAAAATCTTGGTTAGATCATGTGAAGACCATGTAGATTGATGTCTGAAATGGTCTTTTGAGGAAAGAACCAGCCAGATTGATACAGATACTTACAGACTTACAGTACTTGACTATTGCGCGACATAAATTTTTTTTGGGAGTTTTTGTAGTATGTATTCGTACATAATAGTACGACGCAAGCACGATAACTTTTAACGTTCGAATATTTGTATATAAATTTGTATAACAAGATGGAATCGGTTAAAAGTCTAAACACAGTATCAGCTGTATGCTACAATGAGTAGAAGTAATCATTGTGACGTCACAAGCGCTCGGGTATTGTTCGGGAACTGTCAGCGTGTTTTCGGTACTGGATTCAAAAATGTATTTATAATTTAATTACGTATAGTTGAAGTC
This sequence comes from Orthosia incerta, assembly GCA_948252205.1. NCBI lineage: Eukaryota > Metazoa > Arthropoda > Insecta > Lepidoptera > Noctuidae > Orthosia > Orthosia incerta. Next base: position 19,087,923 of record OX411759.1, on the reverse strand, counting down.
TTTTATTTCTTATATTCGCATTTCTACGCCATGTAACCACGAGTTAACTACCTACTTTACAAACTTTCGGAGAGATTTGCAAATACTTACAGAGCCGAAAATAAAAGACCTTTATACACACAGATCCTTGACATACTCTTTGTTTGAGTACCTTGCGGGCAAAACAATTTGACGTGCCCTTAAACCGACATTGTTAAGGCGGTACCGCTAGCGTACGTTGCGAAATTATTGTTTTCCAACGTGCAGCTCAGTATTAGATTGTATGGTATTGTTTCACCACCATTATATATGTATAAAATGATCAATACATTATTTTGTTTAGGTTGGCCCTCAAATGTGACGATTTCATGAAATCGACATTACATCGGGGAATTTAAACTTAATGCATGTTGATACTTGATTTTAATAACTGTACATCGATACACACATATTTTTTAAGATCGCAAATGACACTGCTACCTCATCGTCATCATCTTAGCTGCCGAAAGATGTCCACTGCTAAGCATAAGCCTCCCTCAAGTGTCATCCATCATATCGACCGGAATCGAAGGCCTTCCAACGCAGCATCTTCCAGTATGCGGTCACCACACAACTTAATAACTCATTATTTGAAAATAATAAATATAAGAAAATTTGCATTTCACAGGCTTTCTGTTTCGCCTTAACTACATCTTTACAGCGACGTATTTTTTCAGACCTTTGATGATTTGCTGCCAAAGAAACACTTTGGCTATGTTTTAAGAATCGTTGCTTACGTGGTTTTTATAGTTGGTAGGTAAACTATTTTTGAGACGTTGTTGAAACAAAATGAGTTTTCAATTCTGCTTTTTGATATAGTTTTGTCGTTGGAGTCGTGTTTCTGTTTATTTATGTATATTAGAATATTCCATTCTAACACCAACTACTAATACCATTTTTATTTTCAAAAGGTTCTTCTTTTTCGTTGTCTTCATTTCTGAAGATCGTGCCTGTCTTGAAAAGCTTTGAAATAGTCAACGACGAGCTGCTTCCAAGCCACCGTGTCTTCAGCTCTTCTCAGAGCAGTGGTCACCGTGAGTCCTGTAATGACCCTGATCTGGTAAGACCAGCGAGTAGATTGACGTCCGCGTAGTCTTTTTCCATTCACCTTGCCCACTACAACCAGTTTTCCAGGTTGTCTGGCTGTCTCCGGGCGATGTGACCAAAGTAACTTAGGACTCGCTGGTAGCAGATCGTAGAGAGTCTGGTTTTGATGTTCAACTGGTCTAGAATGGACTTATTCGTGCGCTTGGCTTTCCATGGTATGCGGAACATTCTTCTCCAGCAGTTGAAATGTGTTCAAAAGACTATCGTTTTCTGATCCACCATGTGAATTGCCCAAGATTCGGAGCCGTAAAGAAATATCAAGAATACTAGAGTTTTCACGAGTCTCTTCTTTGTGTAATTGAAAAAAGAATCCGCTAAAAAGTGCCAAACAATAATTTAAGCAGTCTAATACAGTTGGTAGCATTTACTTTAGTTTCAATCTTTGCCGTTCGGAATAGAATATAAATATGAGTTGAAACAAATACCAGTGGTATTAGTTGTTGGTATTAGAACGGAATAAATCGATTTCACACTCAGGGCGCGTACTTATAATTATGAGACAAATTTGTTGAAAGTCACAAGTCAAAGTCAACCTAGTAAATAAAATCCACTGTCACCCAAAGAAACCCTTCGCGTCTTTTAACTGAGGCCTCATTGTGTTAATCCATCCAGCCCTTACGTGTACGAGTCACTCCACGACGCCAAGAACAGACACAGATGGAAGAGCATCATAAGAATAGAATAGAATAGAATAGAATAGTCTTTATTATGTACACCATATAAGTTACAGAATGTATAGACGAAGAAAACATTACACTGGGTGACACAACGGGCGGCCTTATCGCTAAAAGCTCTTTTCAAAGATCTTTTCAAGACAACCTTTGGATGGATTTAAAAAATGAAAGGAAAGACAGTACTGTAGGTAGTCTTTGGTGTACTATTCATAAATAAAATAAATACATGTATATATATATATATTATATAGACAAATGTATACAGTAATAAGAATGGAACAAACGCATAGAAATCAAGAATAACGACTATTAAAGAGAGATTCGAGGTAGTGATTCTTTAACATAGTTTTAAAAATGGGCAGAGATAGAGCACGCCTTATTGACACGGGCAAAGCATTCCACAACCGCACCGCTTGAACCGTAAAAGATTTGCCGTAAAAGCTGGTGGAATGCATCGGCATCTCTAGTCCCAAGTAAGAGAAAGGTTGATCTCTCGCCGAAGGAATTACGACCCTCAGTAATGAGGAACACGACGCGAGGATGGAGGCTACAGGACGTGTATACTGAATAAACAATGTCTTTTTTTTTTATTATTATTTTAGATAGGCTCGCGCTTGACCACTATCTCACCCGATGGCAAGCGATGATGTGGTCGACGGTGTTACACGCTTGCCTAGAAGTAACCTATTCACTCTTGACTTAAAGACCCCGAGGTTGTAGCTATCTGGAAACACAGACTCCGGCAGGGAATTCCACTCCTTAGCTGTACGCATAATGAAAGTATTTCCAAAACGTTTAGTGCGTATGGGTGGGATGTCCACATTGTCCACCATGTACCGATGGCGCATCGCCGTACGTCCGGTAGTCCGATGATGAAACGGGCTGGGCGGAATTAGATTATGCAATTCCATCGCACACTCCCCGAAATGCAACCGATAAAAAACCGACAAGCTGGCAACTCGACGACGATGTTCAAGGCTTTGGAGCTTTGACTCGACCAATGCCTCATTGCCGATGAGCCTCTTGGCCCGTTTTTCGATCGACTCTAGTGCATCAAGCTGGTATTTGGCCGATCCGTCCCAGAGATGAGAATAGTATTCCATGCAAGATCGAACAGTTTGCGCTTGATACAACTTAAGCAGCTGCTCTGGCGTGAAGTACCGTCTCACCTTCGCAAGGATCCCCAACTTTTTGGCAGCCAGTTGAGCCTTTGCTTCAATGTATGGGCCAAAATTGAGTGTCGATGTCAACGTTACGCCAAGAAGCTCAAGATATCTTATTGGTTCAGCAAAAAAAAAAAAATGTCGTAATAACGAATCATTGCTTTGGATTTACACAGAGTGACAGTCAGTCGGCGATAGTGATTGTCGAAATAACAAAATATCTGGAATTGACGTGAAAATAATTTTGAAAGCGCATGTCCATGCCAACATTTAAAAAAAAATCGACAATTGTGACATTTTTCAACGATACAGATACTTCGTCAAAGGCTCTTGTACGGGGATTCTTGTTAGATCGACTTTTGAGTTTCCTCAGTTTTATTTATATCGAGCAGCTTCCAGATTCAAAAGTGTAACAACTGTAACAAGACAGTCGATAAATTCAATAGCTGTCAGAACCAAGACAAAGTGAACATTGAAACAGGCGCAGTTGGAAACTGGACCCTGGCTCGCAGCCAGGTGGCTTTAACAGGAAATTTATGATGTACGGAAAAGGTTGTCTAATAGAAAGAAAAAAGGCCGTAGATATACGTTATTTATTAACAAACAAGGGTACAAGATTTATATACTTTCAACAGAATAAAAGACCGAATTTCTCATGGCGAATCAATTCTTTTTTACACACTCTCTGGATTGGCGAAGTGACTGCTGGATGAGCGTTACCAAAAATCGACATGAATAGCGATAAATGGGATCTACTATGACCAACAGTGCCGAGTGTCCAGTGTACTTCATTAGCACAAGTTTCAGCCTTTAATCTTCCAGCTGCTGGGACACATGTCTCTTCTCTGTAAGAGGGAATGGGCCATAGTCTACCACCTTGGCCCAGTGCGGGTTGACACATGTCACATAACCTCGATTTTTTAGTTCTATAACATAGTTTCCTCACGATTTTTCCTGTAAGAGCAGTGAGTGAGTGGCCTGTGTTTGAACCTACAACCTACGACTCGTAAATCAGGGCTGTAACCACTGTTCTGAGTTAATTATTCTACGAAAATGGTATCACAGATAGTAAAATAAACCAGTTTTTTTTCAAAAGTATATTTAAAAGTCAAAGTCTTATTTGTAACTGCCAACCAAAACATGCAATTAGACGAAGTTAAAATATTCTTAAAAAAGAACAATTAGTTTTAATAGTTTCGAAAGTCCGAGAGTAAAGTCCAAAAGATGTTCAAATCCCAACCTTTTGGGTTATCCATTGCTCTCTATGACGCATATAATTTTAATTACAAGAAAATATAAACAATATAATAAATAGAACTTTGAACTGCTTGCGTCGGATGCAGATAAGACATGGCCTTGCACGATCTACTGTCGTGTTTGAAGCGGCAAGTTAATAAATTGATTATATCTTGGCTTATGTCTCAGTATAATATTGCAGATTACAGACATTTTGCATATAATTAAAAAAAAATAAACTAGTGGTGTAAAACCGCATCTGCGAAACTTGTTGAACTACATGTTTATTAATGTAACTACTTAATAATTTATGGGTCTGAGTGCTCATCGAGCTTTTCGGGCTATCAGTAAACAGTTAGTCATCTCTTTAAGTAATCAGTGGGCTGGTAAATTCTTTATTTTAATCGGAATATCGTCATATGACGTGGCAATGTGCCCACGTGGTCGTGGTCACATTTCTCAATTGTATTTACCAATGAGTTCTTCCCTTCTCTCCTTTTTACGCACTTGAAAAATATTTTATTATTAGTTTTATGTAGATACTTAGGCATTAATATAGTTACATTCTATTTGTATTCATATTACAGTCTGTCTAAAGAAATTTTTCGTACTATTAATCGGTCATCGCCCTGTCGCGTCGACGCGTCGGCCAATAAATTAGTTAATAAGTAATTATAAAAAAAATATAGTGGATGATTTATCACAATTATGTGGTAAGTTTATCTTAAAGTCATTAGGTGGTAGTGGATGACTTTTCTAGACGTATCATAATTTCCAACTTTGCGTTGAAACCTAGAAACAAAATAAAGTTACTAAAACTTTATTTTGTTTCTAGGTTTCAACGCAGTGAGTAGGTCACCTGTGTGTTGTGTGCATGTGCATGTTTATGTGCATGTTATTATTGGGTTTTTAACCCCCGACGGAAGATCTGTGTTTTTGTGTGTCTGTCTGTGGCATCTTAGCTCGATGAATTACTTCCTAAACTGATGAAACGATTTTGATTTAGGTTTTTTTTGTTTGAATGGTTATGCGCATTTTACTCTTTGAAGCGGGTTATTTTCGCAAGATATTTTGTTATTAATTACATGTTTCGTTGGAGTGTCGGTCGAAGCGTGTCTACTACCAGATACATCATGTCGTTTAAGAAGTATAACCTCGGTAGTTTAAAAAATACAACCGACTTTCAAAAAAAACACTGTAAAGTGAAAAATAACATTAATTTCGGCATTCGGGGTCATAAAAGGAAGAGACAAAAACAGGAACACCGACTGCCGAAATTGTAGTTATATTTCACAGAATATTTAGTTCAATATTTGACATACAAAAACACCACCACCATCCACCACTATCCCATTCACCATCCAACCACCATCCATCCCATCCACAACCATTCACCAACACCAACACCATTCACCATCCACCACCACCATTCCACCATTTCCACCTCCATTCTTCCATCTACTCCATCGTCAATTCTGTCTCTGTCAACTCTGACCTAGAGTCAAGAGCAACCCCATCTATACTTATAATATTATAAAGAGGAAATATTTTTTTGTTTGTTTGTACCAAATAGGCTCCGAAACTACTGGACCGATTTGAAAAATTCTTTCACCTAGAAAGCTACATTATTCCTGAGTGACAGGCAATTTTTTTTATTCCGAAAACGGGTCCTGTGGTGTGGCCCACGGGAGCTAAGCCGCGAAGGATTTTTTTTATTGAGTCTAGCTGTTGACTCAATAAAAAAAATACAAAAGAAGTTGAAATAAATTATTTGACTTTGCCTATTACATGAGACTTAAACTGGTGAAATGTGGGTGCGCTATTAAGTTTATCTCTGCCCAACGCTTCGCGGATTACAAGCGTGATATTCTTCATATTATGATATTATAAAGTCATGTAAGTAACATGCAAGATAACTGACGACCAGCAGGAAATAAATCAGGTTAATTAAAGTTAAACGCAGTTCTGAGATTATAGAACAACAATGTTTATATATTGTTGTTTTATTAACCATAATTTATTATCATCGTTCCGACCGATGTCCTGTGTGTTCATGAACTGGTAGTTATTATTTTTCCAATAACAACGGTTGTATTATTTTTTCTTTATTGCCTTTGTATATCCGTAAGTGGCATGCAGTATGCACTCCAGGAGCCGTACCATGGGTCGCGGATAAATTTGAAAGAGAGGTACCGCGGCGGGAGGCGGGAGGGCCGCCTCACACAGAGCGGGAGAAGTCATTGGATGATTTCTCACCCAAAAAAAAAAGAAAGGGGCTGTACCGTATCGGGTGAATGCGGGACGTGCTTTTCGTCCTGTATAACTCTGTTTCACTCTCACAGTGGAAACATGATAGGTTTGGCACGTCGGAGTAAGGCCATAGGTGCTTTGTTTTATTTTTTTAAATGCTCGACTATTTGTTTATCCACCAACCTGCAGTGAGCCTGCGTGGCCCACTCCCTCTCTTAGAGAGGCCTGTGCCTCTACAGGAAACATTCTAGACTGATAACATCGCTCTGGGCTCAAAATATTTAAAAAGTTTTCCATTTACACCAAAATAAGAAGCTTTTAATACTATAATCTTGCATTTACTAATGAAATATGTCCAAAATTCATTAACAATGCTTTACAGCCCAAATTACATAAGCTAATCGTATTTTTTCTATTTAAATAACCAGAATTAAATCACATCACCGAATTTAAGGAAAACCAACTTACTTAATGACGTTATCAATATGACGATTACCACAGAATAAATAATAGTACAATTACTAAAGTAGGTATGACCTTATCTCATTAGTACTTAAGTACTTAGGCATAAAATTCTAAGAAGTCTGATTTAATTGCTGCCTCTGTCTCAAAGTCATGGGGGGAAAACCATGCTCCACCTCCTGTACTGTCCTCTGTGCCCCAAAACTTGCAACCAGAGTGACCTATGCGCTGCCACCGACGACGCCGTGGAAGTGGCAAAGTTCTGAGCTAAACAAATATGAACGACTGTCGTGCCAGTGAGACGAAGAAGACGAACCTTATGGTAAGTGATCGAAGGTGATGCACGCTTGCCTAGAAGTAACCTCTTCACTCTTGACTTAAATACCCCTATGTTGTAGCTATCAGGGATCAAAGACTCCAGCAGGGTCTTCCACTCCTTAGCTATACGCACAATGAAAGTAATCCCAGAACGTTTAGTGCGTTTGGGTGGGATGTCCACCATGTACCGATGGTGCATCGCTGTGCGTCTTGTAGTCTGATGATGGTTCGGGCTAAGCGGAATCAGATCATGAAATGTCATCGCACACTCCCCGAAATACAACCGATAAAAATCTCTTTAACACATATGGAGGTATTAAAGAGTTAAAAGCGTCTTTCATCAGCAAAAAAATATGTTTCGATCTCTCTAAGTAGTATTTTTCTACTATCAATAAACTCGATAGAAAAACTAAAAACGCCCTTAATAAAAAATCATTAAAACGTATTTCTGATAAGATTTAGTAATTGATTTAAACTAACAAGAGATATTCCTATTTGAAAGTAAACAATTAGATCTATTTTCGACCCCAGAACCTTCAGTGCGCGATTTACGCTGTCGAGTAGACGGATTTTTGAACAAATGAAGAAATGAATGCAATGAAAGCGTACCGTGCTCTACTCTTTGAACTCACACAATTAAGGTGCTGGTTAAACAAAAAGCTTGCGTCAACATGGCTGGAAAAGGGGCAGGTGATGTTAAGATGTAGAAGAATTTGTATTTTTAATGCAAGTGAAATCTACAGATGAAGCTATATTACCATTCATGCAGCAGGAAATGGATCAGCCATATAAAGCAGCTGTGCCACATAAATGGGAAAATACATTTCAATTCATAGTATTACAGCGAAATGACATTTAAATGACAATAGATGACTAATAGTAACATGAGATGTAGTCTTTTAAATAACACAATAAATAATTCTATTGTGGGTCGGGTCGATTGACCTTATTAGTAACCTTGGAAAAACCCGAGACAATTAATGTGTGGAGTTCATATCGTTTTTGAACGGGTTTACGAGAACTACGTCACTGTTCCACTAACATATTATAACATTATTTTCGAAAACGGCATTACATACATACATACATGTACCTCCTATATTGGGAGGCCTATTTCCAACAGTGGACGTCTTTTGGATGAAATATTGAAAAATAAAAGGTGAAAAGTTCGAAAAATAAGGTGACAATTTTGTAGAACAAGCAATAGCCAAAATTTGATGTTTTTGATATTCCATATCGTTGTAAGAATATCGCTTTGTCTAGGCCCAAAGATAGGCAATAGGTATTAATATAATTGATGTACAGCTTCGGGAAATGCCTTTCCGAACGATATTTTTGAGTAGACTTTTAGTCTAACCAGCAGGCTTATTACGCATCTTTTGCAAGAGCAAAACGATAGCAATTTTTGCGCAATACTTGTTCTTCCATACAGAAGTTTTAGAGTTTTTGGCGGTTTTTTATTTAAATAAGTGCATTTGACAAACAGCGAGCGATTAGCAAACGATTGTGTAGGACCTACACTGCAGTTTATTCCGACTTTTATGACATAAAAGTCGGAATAAACTGCAGTGGTCAATCGACTTCTAGCGAGAACGGTCGCGTCACGCACGCTCTTACACAAGTCTGCGCTCGTGTACAAGTGCTGACGCTGCAGCCTAGTTCCGCCGCGTATTGCCCTCGCGGGCGGTGCAATGACCTAGATTTGTAAGTGAATCATGTATTATTGTGAGAATTTGCGGTAAGTTATAATTTTTATAATTATAACTTGTAAACAATTATGGCTTCGCCGAATAAAATAGTCCTCAAAACTGAACTAGAACATCAGTTGTACACCCGGTACAAAGAGGAAGCTAAAGAGCGCCAAGAACTGCAGCAACTTGTACAAGTGCTCAGTAGCCAGGTAGAAGCCTTGCAACATCAGCTGAAGCTTATCCAGGAACAAAATAATGTTACTTCAGAGAAGGATCATTCGACAAATGATAGGCCCCAGTCAACAGTCGAATATAAGACTGATGAAGAGGACCTTGCCAGAGAAACTGAGTGGGTACGACAAAAAAGTAGAAAGAAAAGAAAAATGAATGCTTCACTGTCTCCAGTATCGCAAGGAGCAAGCTCCATGGAACCTCAGGCTGGTACAAAGTCCGAGCAACCAAAAATAAAAAAACTACCTCCACCTCCCCCAGTCATTGTAGAAAATATCAGAAACTACCAGAAGTTTTATGATCTTCTCTTGACTTGTTCAAATAAAGAGACCTTTGTGGTCAAAATGATGAACGGGGATACTGTCAAAGTAAACGCCAGGAACGAAGACTCCTACAGAGCAATTACTAAATTATTACTAGAAAATAATTGTCTCTGGCACTCCTATGAGAACAAACAAGACAGACCGATTAGGGTCATAGCAAAAAATCTACACTCATCATGTATGCCAAATAGAATAGCTGAAGAATTAAATGCTAACGGCTTTAAAATCCAGGAAGTGGTAAACAAATTAAGTTGGAGGACTAAGGAACCTCTAAATATGTTTATGCTTTCCTTCCAAAAAGACGAAGATATAAATAAAATTTATAGTATTAAGACCATATTAGGTTGTAAAGTAGAAGTGCAGCCTTTAAAAACTTCCAAGCTAATACCACAGTGTAAGAGATGTCAAGCATATGGCCACACACAGAAATATTGCTCCAAGGAACCTAGATGTGTAAAGTGCACAGGTAAACACTTTACTAAAGACTGCACAAAACCTATAGCAGATAAACCCAAATGCGTTCACTGTGGTGAGCCACACCCAGCCAACTACAGAGGGTGTATGGTAGCCAAAGAATTGCAACAACTGAAAAATAAAGCCATGAAAAAAAAAGTTACTACACCTGTCACTCAGGCTCCTAGTGCTAAGAAAAATGTCAAAGAGTATCAAAGGGTATCAAAGAATGTGTCTTATGCGCAAGCTACGAAATCTCTTGAACCACAACCACCAGTGCACGGTTCACAACCCTCCACGTCAATAGACGCCGACACAAATGAAAATATAAATAAAATTTTGAATATTTTAACCTCATTTGAACTAAGGTTAAAAAACCTAGAAAATAGTGCTACGCAGCTACCTCGTATGACTCAAAAATGAAGAACACTCTAAAAATAATGGCGTGGAATGCAAACGGACTCCTAAAGCATCAAAACGAGTTACAGGCGGTCCTTGCCACAGAAAAAATTGATGTGTGCCTCATATCGGAGTCTCACTTCACAAGAGAATCGTATATACACCTTAACGGATATAAAATATATCATGCACTGCACCCTGTCAATACTGCGAGAGGGGGAAGCACCCTTATAATAAGAGAGAACATCTACCATTACCTAGAACTTAAATATGAAGAAGAGTTCATACAAACTGTAGCCGTTAGGGTCAAAACTAAACATCATCACATTACCGTAGCAGCTATATACTGTCCACCAAAGCATGCTCTGAAAATAGAGCAGTACAAAAACCTGTTGAAACTTCTTGGCAACACGTTTATATTGGGAGGTGACTTTAACGCAAAACACATACGTTGGGGATCTAGACTAACCAACACTAAAGGAAGGGAATTGCTTAGTGCTATGCGAGAAATCAATTGCAATGCAATATCAACAGGAAAGCCTACTTACTGGCCTACTGATACCCAAAGAATTCCAGATCTGATCGACTTTTTCATTTTTAAGAATCTGTCGGCTACATATCTTCACATACAGGAGGGATTTGATATGAACTCTGATCATTCGCCCATTATCTTAACTTTAAGTGAAACCATAATTCAGAAAGAAAGCAATCCAACTTTAGTGAATAAAAACACGGATTGGGATAGTTTCAAATTCGATTTAGACAATATGATTGACCTCAAAGTACCACTCAAAAATAATCAACAATTGGATAAAGAAGTGTCAAAATTTGTGACAGACATTCAAAACTGCGCTTGGGGAAATACACCTCTCTTGAAAAGAAAAGTTGCAAGTCATAGTTATCCGTTAGAAATAAGAAACCTCATAGCCATAAAGAGGGCTCAGAGGCAAAAATGGCAACAATCAAGATATCCACCTGACAAAACAATGCTAAATAGACTAACAAAAAGATTAAGTAAAGCAATACAGGAATATCATGATGATGCTACACATAATTACTTAAGCCAATTAACAAGTAGTGGAAAAACAGAACACTCACTGTGGAAAGCCACTAAACGTCTAAATAAGCCTATTGTTCATGCATCACCTATTAAACAAAAAGATGGCAAATGGGCCATAAGCAACGAACAGAAAGCAAATATATTTGCAGAGCATTTACAACAAACTTTTCAAACAAGTGCTGAGGAAAGCTCTGAAAACATAACACTAGATGTCACTCACCATGATGAGTTGAATATACGATTAGCTACGCCGAAAGAAGTGCAAAATATGATCAAAAACTTAGCCAAAAAGAAATCGCCTGGATACGACCTTATCACTGGAGAACTGCTTCAAAATCTGCCACGAAAAGCCATAGTAAAACTTACAACCCTTATAAATGCAACTTTCCGATTGAAACACGTGCCTGATATCTGGAAAGTTGCTGAAGTAATAATGATCCCCAAACCCGGAAAATCGCCTCAGGAAGTAACATCATACAGACCTATATCCCTTTTACCAATTATTTCAAAATTATTTGAAAAACTACTTATAAGACGCATAAAACCAATAATAGAAGACAGGAAACTGATTCCCAATTACCAATTCGGTTTCAGAGAAAAACACTCCACGATAGACCAAGTACACAGAATTACCAACATTATAGAAAAAACCCTAGAAGAAAAAAAAGTCTGTTCTACAGTTTTTCTAGATGTAGCACAGGCATTTGATAAGGTTTGGCATAAAGGTCTCATTTATAAGTTAAGGAAAATGCTTCCTAAACAATTTGCAGACATTTTAGAATCTTACCTAACAGAGAGGACGTTTAGAGTCCGACATGAAGATGCTTACTCAGATCTCAAGCAAATAAAAGCTGGTGTACCACAAGGAAGTGTTCTTGGACCTATCTTGTACCTATTATACACCTGTGATATCCCAGAAATGGAAAACAACTTTATTGCAACCTTTGCAGATGACACAGCCATCATGGCTATAGGTGTCACTCACAAAGAAGCCGTAGATAAAGTACAAATTGCTGTGAACTCCATCACCAACTGGACAAAAAAATGGCGAATTAAGTTAAATGAGTCCAAATCGACCCATATAGACTTCACAAACCGAAGCCCTAATTATACACCGGTTTATATCAACGGTTGCATAATACCTTATGAAAATACAGCAAAATACCTGGGTATGACGCTTGACGCAAAGCTTCGCTGGAAGGCTCATGTCAAAAAGAAACGCCTGGAGTTAGATATCCGCTACAGGAATATGTACTGGCTACTTGGCAGACATTCATCATTGTCAGTGTACAACAAAGTACTTCTGTACAAACAAGTACTTATGCCTGTATGGGCATACGGTATACAGCTTTGGGGCTGTACAAAACGTACCAATGTTGAAATTATTCAAAGATTTCAAAACAAGGTACTGCGGAGCATAGTAAACGCTCCCTGGTATATTAGAAACGAGGATATCCACCGGGACTTAGGAGTGGACCTCGTCGCCAAAGTTATAAAAAAATACGCCGAAGCTCATGAACAGAGACTTCATAAACATGTGAATGTCGAGGCTATCCAGCTCCTTGACACCACGGACATAATAAGGAGACTGAAAAGGACTAAGCCTTTTGAGTTAGTTTAAAGTGAAATTAGTGTTACGAAGTGCAGTGAGTGCTACCTTTTAAGAACACATGAACTAAGTGTCTTCCCATCATAATAGAGACAATAAGAAAAGTGCCAATGGACACATTCTTTACCATATAAATTATTAGCAAATTAGGTTAAATTTAAGTTACTTATTAGCCTCGATGCTAGATTGTGACTGTTATGAGGTAACTATTCAGTTACATCGTAATGATAAAAAAAAAAAAAAAAAAAAAAAAAATGACATAAAGCGTTTGATCGCTATCGTTTTGCTCTTGCAAAAGATTCGTAATAAGCCTGCAGGACTACTTTTGTTAAAACTACAAAGCAAAAAATAACTTTCATTTCCGAAGTCGGTGTCTTTTGTACCCATTGTTTACCGTTTTTCGACACCAACTTTGGAAAAGAGAGTTATTTTTTGCTTTGTAGTTTTTTTTTTCTGGAAGACGGTTTGATTTTTGTTAAAAATATTTATATTTTTCTCTTTTTAGTTTTGGTAGGTATTTCCAATTAACATGATAATCATTTATAGCAAAGTACATGTCATGACGATTCCAATAAGCCCAAACACGACTAGAATACATTGTTTTATGTCAGCGTTCCAGTGCCTACCTTCCGGCTTCATCATCAGATCAGATAGTGCCATTTTCATCTGTATATCTCAAATTTTATAGGCATACATTTAGCGATTGATGCAATTATTTGCACTCAGAAAATATCATTTGGTGAAGTGGAACTGATGTAGAAGACCACAGATAGCCACTGGAACTCCTAAATGCTAAGTACGTCACGGGTATAAGATATCTCGAATAGTTAACCGACTATAATGAAGCAAATACTTATAAATATACAGATATACTTATAAATATATAGATATACAGATGAAAATGGCACTATCTGATCTGATGATGAAGCCGGAAGGTAGGCACTGGAACGCTGACATAAAACAATGTATTCTAGTCGTGTTTGGGCTTATTGGCATCGTCATGACATGTACTTTGCTATAAATGATTATCATGTTAATTGGAAATACCTACCAAAACTAAAAAGAGAAAAATATAAATATTTTTAACAAAAATCAAACCGTCTTCCAGAAAAAAAAACTACAAAGCAAAAAATAACTCTCTTTTCCAAAGTTGGTGTCGGAAAACGGTAAACAATGGGTACAAAAGACACCGACTTCGGAAATGAAAGTTATTTTTTGCTTTGTAGTTTTAACAAAAGTAGTCCTGCAGGCTTATTACGTATCTTTTGCAAGAGCAGAAAAGTTGAAAGGAAACCGTTTGTCCTGTTATGGTCATCTGATGAGGAGGGATGAAACGCATTGTACTAAAATAGTTATGAATATAAATGTGGATGGATGGAGAGGGAGGGGACGGCCAAAGAAAAGATGGATGGACTGTGTGAGGAGTGATATGAAAGAAAAGGGAGTCAGTGATAGCGTGACGGGGGACAGGACGGTATAGAAGAAAAAAACGTGTTGCGCCGACACCAAATAACATGGGACATGGGCAGGAAGATGATGATGATCTAAGTATTAGTTGATAAAATGTAAGAACGAGTACAACAAAGTTAGGTGCCTGTAATAGGATAATCCTGTATCACAGGCGGCAATTCTTTAACAATATTTACTTTACATTAGAATAATGCTCCACTTATCTTGATTTATTAGATAAACTTAATTTACACAAACAAATTATTTAATTAATTTACTTTCAATTAAATCATAAATATAATTATTAATCTTAGGTTCGTTCATTTCTAGCACTTATTTGTTTACACATACATACGCTGAACTATTAGCATCATCAGCAATTTTAATTGGGTTATATAGTCTGGTATTACAAAATTTGTTCAAGCTGTTTTGCAAGCGGCAATGTAGGTTTGTTGTTTGTGATTTTTGCATTGGGTGGCAAATTTACTTCAGCAGAAATTCCAGGCAAAAGTCCGCGCAATGGCTTTCTTTTGTTGAGTCAGCATCAGATGATTAAGTATGACGGTCTGGGTCCTCATAATCCACAGAACTAATGTATCTCAATTCCGCTACCTTGCCTTGAACGGCACCTCTCGTCTCTTGTTTTGAGATTGCAGGACTTTGCAAAAGCTATCTAAAGCGTAAGCAAGTTGCACATTTTGATATGCTACCTTTCTTCGCACACTCTGTCATCGAGTGTCCTGTATAACCAGAATGACCACACGTAGAGATTATCTCTCTGCACGTTTTTGCTACATGACCATACAGTTGCCATTTGTAGTAACGAGCTACCAATTTAAATTCTCTGACAGTACAGAGCGTCTTATTTATAAACTGTGTCAAATGAGCGATTAGGGCTTTCCGTAAATTAGTTCGTACTTCAATGGCTTTGGCTTTGATCGACGCACCTCTACTCCTAGATTTGTGGCTTAATTTTACCAGGTCAGCAAGTATTGGAGTAGAACAATCGCTTTAAATAGAAAATCCTTTTCAAACTGCGTTACGTAATTCAAGCCTCATTCACTTTTATTGTGTGGACTTGGGTTTTTCCGTAGTCATGTCTGTTATAACTAGGTCAGTGCGCTACCGCAAATTAGCTAAACAAACAATCCAAGAACAACAATGTCTATACCACATTAGGTGACTGAACTAACGGTTTCTGTATTATCCAACTCTACTTATAACATCGTAAAAACCCACTACTATGGCCGAGGGTGTGTTTGATAGATTGTGACTTGCAAGTTTTTATATTACCTCACGAATGACTCAAAACCCATACGTTTACAAATTTATTTATCTCGACCTACCATTCCCCTCTACACGTCTCCAAAATTGGACGTCAGCGCAGTGATTGAGTGGCTCAATCGGGGTCTTCCTTGATTGGTCGCTTATTGACTTGGACGAACTTGATATGTGACGTCACTCGCCGGCGAGACGAGTATTCCCACAATACATAACACGTCGAATGGGGTTTTTACGTGGACTTTAAAATGTTTAGAGGTGTTCATGCAAATATTGAATATTTTTGTGGATTTAATGCATGTTATTTACACGATTGCATTCTTGAATCTATTGTTAGTCACGAGAAAGTGCTGTCAAATTTTAAATTATCATTTCAATTTAAGCCATCAAACGCCTAGTTAAAATCGCTTAATATGTAACCATTACTTTGATCATTTTCAAATGATTAACCTATCTTCAATAACCCATAAAATGACATTATTTATTTAATTAATTCGAAAAAACAATATTTTTACTAAATCTATTATTTAATGCATATAAAGGACTATCATAAAATTGTAACCTAAAACCATATTGGTTCTCCTTTCATTAGAAAACAAAACTCCTTCCTTGAAACAAAAGATGCTTTGGTTAAAGTTTGAAATGGTGGCAATTTCAGAAGTCGTCGGCCAGTCTATAATTTGCGAAGTCTATGTCCAGCTATGGTCCCGATAACTCGCGAGTTCATATTTATACAGTGTTCACTTGTATCGAGTCACAGTTCGAATTGAGAACCGAGCGAGACCGTGACCATCATTGGTGCATTAACCTTGCCTCAGTTGTTTTGTTGTGCGTGAAAATCATATCAAAGGTAAATATTATTCTAAATTTATTTGTTTTTATCGTCTTTGTAAAACTTTTTAGTTAGTTGAGAAAAATATAGAAAGTGTTTTTTTTTTCTTTTTAATGTTTTAAAGGTTGGAAGTTTATTGTAGTAACTTGTTTAAATTCGCTGTATTTTATAAGATATTGGAATAAAAATGTGAATAGCTAAAGAATAAGGTAACAAGCAATTATTATCAAAAAACACATCATTTATTTAAATTTTCTACTAATTAAAAACAAGCAGTGTTTATTAATTGGCGTGTGTATACACGGCAATTAATAAACACTGCTTGCTTAAGGGTACACTAGTCGACGGCACGAACTATTTTGTGCGCGAAGTTAAAATGCATTTTATATCAACCGACAACACGTGCGGAAGAGATAGATGCTATAATGAGCAGTAGGAAGCTAGTTCGCGTAAGAATACACACTTTTGCAAATTTGAAGCGAAATGGATAATGATTTAGAACGAAACCGAGCGCGCGAAATTTTATAAACAGACCTTTGGCAGTCTTGATATCATAAAAAACGACTAAATCAATCTGTTCATAATAAAATTATTTGCATTATTGAACTACTAATCTATCCCTGTATGGAGGCCGTTTAGCAATTTGCCGTCTTCTTATGGTATTTAATTGCGCCCAAAAATGCATTAAAATTAGTGCCGAAATGTGGAACTTTCGACGCTCATAACTTTCAATTTTTTTTTTTTTCCTTTTTGCTTCCATACAGGGCTAGATAATGATGAGACAAATTGATATCACTTTTTATTTTGAACGTACATCGTCAAACAGTGGAATAATCCCTAGACTACGTTTGTATGGAAGAATTTTCGACTAGTGTAACCTTAAGTGTTTTTCGCAGTACCTAAGCGATGGACTATAAAAAATAAACAATAGATGCTTATTAATTACGAATCTTTTTTATCCTCATAGTTACAAATACTTGACCGTTTTTTGTTACGTGTTCGATTCTAAACAAGATTTTCTGAGGAAGCTTGCATTCTTTTGCAGAAGATTAATATGACTATAATTTGCGCTCTATATAAGCATCGTGACTACAACCGGTTTGAACAAACAATTCCACTTACGGCGAACAATCCTACAACACCTATAATTTTATTAATTCCTGGTTTCTTTGTTTACAGAAAATGTCTGCCTACAAAGTCATTCTTGCACTCACAGTCTTCATCGCTGTTGTAAAGGCCCAAAGGCCGTTCTACGCTGGACTAAGCCCTATCGGATACCCTAAAGTTGAAGCAGACCTAATATCAAACAGGTTTGGCGAAGATGAAGCGTACCCTATCGAAGCCAGGGGTGACAAGAACCTCATCAACCGATTGGATGCACTGCCCGTTGACAACCAACCTTTCTGGTACCTGAACTGGAGGCAGTATGAGAACTTCAGACGCAACCCACAGAATTACCCTCAGAGACAAAATAGCTTTATCGGTAACAAATAAAAGAAGAAAGTCAAGTGTATGTTATGAAAGTATGGATCGATTTATAATCTCGATTTTAGTGTTCGGTTCTTGACTGACGTATGAATGTGAATCGAAATTTGGTTGGAAGCGAAACAGGTTTTGTATGGAGCGTCTGGGATTATTATAAGCAGTATTATTAAATTTCGAAGTGTTTTTGAAAGTTTAGTGCAAAGACTTGTGTCCTAATTTTATATGCTAGTGTTATAAATTATTGCAATCTTTCCATTGTATTGCATTTACCAACAAATTTTTGAAAAATAAATCGTGTTTTTTCTATAAAAGACAACTATTTTTATTCCTTCTCCAATTTCACACTTACTTATCTATGGTAATAAAAGTATTACATTCTGCTAAACCATTCATCCAAAGAAGAAAAAATTGTTTAAAAAAACGTAATTTCTTTTTGCGCTGGCACGAGCAAGCAAAGGAAAATCGCTTTTAAAAATAAATTAGATTTCACGAATGGCTGAACTGAACTGTAGTTTGATAAGAAGTTTTTACTATTGAAAAAAGTAAACCTGTGCTTACTTTGACTTCAATTGGATGTTGGAAATACAATTATTGCATTTACATATATACACTAGCTGTTTCCCGCGGCTTCGCTCCCGTGGACCACCCCACAGGAACCAATTTCGGGATTAAAAAATAGCCTATGTCACTCAGGAATAATGTAGCTTTCTATTGGTGACAGAATTTTTCAAATCGGTCCAGTAGTTTCGGAGCCTATTCGGTACAAACAAACAAACAAACAAAAAAAATCTTTCCTCTTTATAATATTAGTATAGACTAGCTGTTGCCCGCGGCTTCGCTGCCGTGGACCGGGGTGGTCCACGGCAGCGAAGCCGGACCCATTTTCGGGATTAAAAAATAGCCTATGTCTCTTAGGAATAATGTAGCTATTGGTGAAAGAATTTTTCAAATCGGTCCAGTAGTTTCGGAGCCTATTCGGTACAAACAAACAAACAAAAAAATCTGTCCTCTTTATTAGTATAGATTATAGTTTAGATAACATCACGTCTGTATTCTGTAGGGTTAAGCAGAGGTGCAAATATACTAATGTAGTTATCATCATTAGTCTATAGCAGTTCACTGCCGGACGGCCTCTCCAATTGCACGCCATTTGTTTTGATTTTCGGCAACTCTCATCCAGCTGCTAGTATAGTAGTTTATTGCATAATACGTAGCTGTAAATAACATCATTATCATCTTCCTGCCCTTGTCCCATGTTACATGGGGTCGGCGCAACACGTTTCCTACTTCCATACTGTCCTGACCTGACGGGGGGTCAGGCTACCACTGACTCCCTTGTAAATAATATAAGAAACAAAATGAACAAACTATGGTTTCTAAGTTTGAGCCTGGTTAACCTTGAAGTAACATAATCAGTTTAAAAGTTTTCATGTGACACACAAAAATTGCTTTTTAGGGTTCCGTACCCAAAGGGTAAAAACGGGACCCTATTACTAAGCCTCCGCGGTCCGTCTGTCTGACTGTCTGTCCGTCTGTCACCAGGCTCATGAACCGTGGTAGATAGGCAGTTGAAATTTTCACAGATGATGTATTTCTGTTGCCGCTATAACAAGAAATACTAAAAACAGAATAAAGTACATATTTAAGTGGGGCGCCCATACAACAAGCGTGATTTTTTTGCCGTTTTTTGCGATAATGATACGGAACCCTTCGTGTGCGAGTCCGACTCGCACTTAGCCGGTTTTTGTTGACTATTGTAATTAAACATGTATAAGTTACTACATAATTGGATTGAATGAACTAATTTACTTAAACACTTTAGACTTATAAATAAATTACTCATAATTACTTAGATAATGTCCTATTTACCTTTAGGCATTGCATAAAATAGATTCTTCCACTTGCATTACACAAAAATAATGATTGGGAAATAATTGCATCAGCAGAATTGATTAAGTCACATTTGCAAGATTGCATCAGAGTACTTTATTTTTGCAGTTAGTGACTAATGTGCTAAGCCAACAACAAATCGATGGTTAATTAGGCCATTGAAGTGTCAGCAGTAGACATTCAACGCACTAGTGTGGCCTTAGGCCGACAACCCCTCTATGATCACACTACAACCCCGGGAACAGTTTTCTTAGATGCACACGGGTCATCCAAGACCCACCGCCTATAGTGAGAAGTAAGTTGTGGAAAGAAGCTCACCTACCACCCCACTTCTTGAAACCCCAGGATCACCTGCCACCTGGACGTGAACAGTATGACGTGGCAGTGGCCTATATGGAAAGCACTCAATCGTTTGTGTACACAAGTAGGCCGCTGCAAATACAATTTGGAAAAATGGAAAGAAAGAAAGAAAGAAAAACGTTTATTTGCGCCAGGCACGACCCATACCATAAAAATACAAAGAAAAAACTTAAATTCAAGTACAGACTATGCGTCACAACCACGCAAAACGGTCATCACTCAGTATAATGCTGGGACTCGCGTGCAAGACAGAGGCACAGCGCTGTTTTTTAGCGATAGCCGATGTCGACTGGGTGACGCCGAAACAAAGAAACCTTAAGGGCAAGTGACGGCGTGAACATGTTCTATCTATAAATAAAATAAACAAATAAATGAGTGAAAACAAATACGAAACACAAGTGTCCATAACAAAAGTTCAGGATAAAGTCTTTATAGTTTAGTACTTATACGAGTATAAAGTAAATATATAATAATATAGTAAGAAGATATACAGTAAATATTATATTTATTCAAAAATCGGTAGGTAGGATTGTAAAAAATAAGTTTCAGGTAGGAAAGTTTTTTTTTTATATATTACGGCACTACAATTCCCACGGACTGGTGAGACAGGTGGCAACGACGGCAATAAAACGGATGTATTTTGCCATAGATGGAAAGGGTTTAATACTGTAGGCATTTTATAAAATTGACGTATTACCTGCAACCATATCTAATTTCCGTTGGGCATCTATCAGATATTGCCGCAAACGTTATCTGTGGTGAATGTGGGGTTTACAGAGCCGTCTGATACCCAGTGTGAGGGCGGTATCCGTTTGCAAAATATGGCACACATGCTGGAGTGTCCCAAATGCCTATACACCTGTTCTTTACTTCTTTACAGGACTTTGCAACTGACGCCGCAATAGGGGTGGCCATATACTGGGCCCAAAACTTATAAAGAGTTTTCCATCGACTCGAAAAGAAGAAGAAGGTTTTTTAAAAAACCGGCCAAGTGCGAGTCGGACGAAGTCGCGCACAAGGGTTTTCGTACCATTATCGCAAAAACGGCATAAAATCACGTTTTTTTTATGGGAGCCCCACTAAAATATTTATTTTATTTTGTTTTTAGTATTTGTTGTTATAGCCGTAACAGAAATACATCATCAAAATAGCTAGTGATAGCTAGACAGTTTGTTTTTAGGTCGGCTGATTGAAAATGCCTGAAGCATTAAGTCTGCCTCTGTACTTTCGTGTTCATGGACTATTAACTAAATTTCGATGAAATGGACGGGACAACTGCTCGAGACAGCGGCAAATGGTGCGCTTTGGTATGAACATTTGAACGCGTGGAGTTTTTTAGTTTGACAGCAGACAAGGTAAAAAATATTGTTCCACTATAATCTTGAGATCATAAGGACCACATCACTACACATTTCACCACTAGCCAGGCATTACGCTTGGTAGCTACCTTACTTGGTAGCCTATTCCTGTGAAGTAATGAAATTAACTCCTTCATGAATAAAAGTAAAAATCTAGAAAAAGAAATGCTAAACTCCATAAAAATACAACTTTTTTACTGCTAGATAAAATTTCTGTTGTGAAGTGCTTTCTTTATAGCAAAAGTATGTTTTCGAGTTCAAATTGGTTAATCCAATCTCATTTTCCAAGTTTTGAATCCTCTAAAAGATTTTCAATTTCAACGAATATTTTAATATTTTTCTTCTAAAATTATATTGAATTAAAGAGCATTCAATGATGTGATGAATATATTTTACCGATTTCTTTATGTAGGTTTTATTCTTCGCAACTATGTTATCTAGAGCTGTATCACGCTTAGCTATTGAATGTCTGCGTCGGCTCTTTGACATTACATCTCAACAGCGCGTCTATCTGCAGAACACTCTGATTAATGAATTCCCAAAGCGCTATAACTGTTTGATGGGTGTAGGATAGGATTATTACAGATCACTGTTTCTCTTGGAAAATGCAGTAGGCGATAAAGTGAAACTACTGAGTTGGCCATCTTGAATAACAAAATGTAAAAATAAGAGTAATACAAAATGGATTCATAAGAATTAACTTCAAAAGGCATACCTTTGTTCTTAAGAAAAAAACTCGAATGTCAACGTTAAGATCAGGTACGCAGAATTCAGATTACTGTAAAGGTCAAACTAAATGTAATCCAATTTTGAGTTGTATTAAAACTTGAGTTAAAACCAGGGATCTGAACTGTAGACAGCCGATAGATGTGGCTTGTCCACCTACGCAATATTACTTGTGTTGTACATAAGCTGTCCCATTTTATTTGTATATGATATTTTGTGTCCAATAAAGAATATATGAGGAAAATAGATATTAGTGATGCCAGCGACACAGCAAAAGTATTTTCTAATTACAACAGTAATATTAAAACGAATATCATTAAATTAAGTAAAAGTGAGTGGGTTTCTTTATTGTCCATTGACTTTCTGAGGTTAATTTCAAAGTTTGAAATTAGTTTGCTATCGTGGGTGGTAAGTATAGGACCGTTTTAAGGAATTGATTAAACTATAATTTAACGTTAGCTTTCGCGAACGGCTTTGCTGAAAATTATCCGACAGGAAAGTTCTAGCGGCTTAAAAGTCAAAATACCCATTTGCCCCAATTTTCATTCAGAGTCATACAGGCGTGGTGATTCAGTTACGAAAATCCAAATCAGACACATCTTACTTTCTACTTAAATCTTCCTTCATAATATCCGTTTTTCTACTAAAGTTGTCAAAAAATAAAAGGCACGTTTCGACAGCTTTAAAAATACTTAACAATAATTAAACTTGATGCTTGCGAATGATACTCGTTTTTACAGTGTATGGGTAACATAGTAATTAATTAGGATTATGAATTTGATTTTTAATTTTTTTACGTAGGAAGTTATCGTGGCATGTAAAATGAGAAACGTAACGGACTTCTTAGATTGTAACGACTTTAATATTATAAATTCGAAAGTGTGATGTTTGATTTACTTCTCTTAATATCTTATGCCCGCTAGACGAGGTAGAGAGAGTCCACAGTTAAGTAGTCATCAATCGCGAACGCTCTTGCGTTTTACGCTTCACTTCACTCCGCGTCATTCCGATGCTGGTCACTTCTACCAACACGGTTTGATGCCAGGCTTGAAAAGAGTAACGTATTCATTTCCTTCGGGGCTGCCTTGGGGATGACAATCCAACACTTGCTTGGGTATGTGATCGGGATCCCTTTGGAGCGTTTGGCCAATCCGTCTCCACTTGCGAAGATTGGTCTGACTGTCGATCGGCCTCTTGTGGCAATTTCCAACAGCTTTACTTTGGTGATGGTCTCTGGCCAGTAAATTCCGAAGATGCGACGAAACAGCGGTTGAAGAAGACTTAGTTTTGAAAAATTACTGACCCAAAGATTTCTCGTAAATAAACATTTCATTTAATCAAGCTGCTAATCTGAGACAAAGAGTTTTCTTGTAACAACGTCCAGGTTTAGAAAAATAATGAAAAATAGTTTCTGAAATCTAACTGACCATTTGGTGTTTATGAAGCAAACACATCAAGCGCTAAACCACAATTTTAGAAGTTTTCACGTAAAACTGCAAAGTTAAGAAAAGTAGTGCACGAAAAGATTTTAAGATTTTTATCTCAGGAATTAATTCAGTCGTAAGATCTGCTGGTTCGAGTAAAACCGCGGATAATAGCTGGTAATAACAATAATTTACAAAAGAGCATTCTAGTTCCAGTTCAAAAGTAGGTTTTCTTGTACTTGCCAAGAGGTATAAATGCAAAGAAAGAACGTAGTTTTGCAAAACTTGTGTCGCAAATTCACAATGCATAGACGACGCCTTACATGAAATAAGGGATAAAATACGAGTATATGGAAAGTATTTTAAAAATGCAAGCGGATATGCGATGGAATGTTTGACGAATCTAAATAAACAAGCTTAATATTTAAAAAAAATGCCACATGATTGGCGCAATGGCTGAGCGATTTGATAGTAGGTATATGGTAGTTTTATAATCTGTTCTTTTTTGTTTTTTTTTTTTATCTTACACAGCTATACCTTATATATTTAACACTTTGTACAATATAACACACTATATTTACTGTGTTAATTTCTTAATCTAAGTTTTATTTCTATCTATTACATTTCTTATTATTTTTAAACAAAAATGTAAGAATTGACTTCGTGTGTCTTTATTTATCATAATTATGTTTATATATTTATCATAATTATGGTAGGGTATGTAGGGTAGGTAGGGTAGGTAGGGTAGGTAGGGTAGGTAGGGT